>CM014082.1:35193699-35901199 GCA_004119915.2 Collichthys lucidus | reverse complement strand
CGGTGTGGCTGCAGAGTCTGGAGATGTTGGTTTGATGTGAGGGGGGCAGGGAGTCGGGGGTTGGTTGGTGATGCAAGCTGCCATCATGTACATCACCTTCATTCAACTGGGACCTTCAAATGCTCTAGTTGGGTTTCAGCTAGTAGTGCGTACTGATGGCACAATCTGTAGAATTCAAAAATGTTAGTTTACTTCTGAAAAATATGGTTTGACGGTTTAGTTACACCCAAAAAAGATAAAGGCTTTTAACTAATATGAATATAATATGATTAACAGTTTGAAATTAGATATAATTAAGTAATTATAAAGAAAGAAATGTTAGAATATTGATGGTCTGTTAGTGCAAATTTGACCTAAATATGATGTATACGTGTTTATTACTTTCATATTTCTTTGGAAAGCTTTATCCTCTGTCCAAGAGTTAACTCTCCTCCTCTGTACTTACATCAAACGCACCGTAAAGATAATTGTGAACCATCGTGCTACTTGAGGCGCAAAATAAAACGGAGTTAAGTTCCCTGTACTAAACTTTTAAATTCAAAGCGGCACAGCCTGAGTAAAACTGACTCAGATGTTTGAGTATAGTTTTATTTATCCAACAAAAGCATCAAAGCATTTTGCCACCCGGCTAAACACATACATAATAAATAGAAGAGCAAACACTGATCAGAGACAATATTCATAAAAACTGCGAGTGGAAGTGGTCATAAATACTTAAATCATCCAACCCTCCTCCTCCTCCTCTTTCTCCTCCTCCTCCTCCTCCTTAGTCACTCCTCAGAAAAACACTCAAAGTAAAGGAGCCATACAAAAGCATAATAAATGACCTACTGAGTGCTGAGAAGATGGATAGCAAAGGGGATAAAGGACTAACAGTTATAAATGTGGTCATGTTGGTTCAGTTTGCTGTATTTCTTTATAATTCGGTGACTAAAAGAGCCACTGGCAATTTGAATGTTGCAATTAAGTGTGTTCATAAATATGCAAATCACCTTTTTTTTAATATTTAATGTATTAAAAAGTCGAAATAACACTTTCCCCTCCTCTCAACAGATAATAGTGTTTCAGATCGACTCTGTAATCGCTCAAACCCACAAAGCAGGCACTGAAAAACACATCTGACAGCCACGTTACGCAATGATCCCGCTGCCTTGTTGTGTATTGGCTGTGCGCACAGGCATAAATTAGTTATTATGACCATTTAATTATGTTAAATGGCTCCTAAGGAGTCAGATTTACAGCAGCGGTGTGTTGGCGTCGGGCCTGCCTCTGCACTAAATGGATGAAAGTCATATGTGTGAATTAATTGCCGTTGTACTGAAACAGATTTCAGGTTTTCGGGATCTGTTGGCTCTGCCATGCTGAAGATAAAACTAATGTCACATCTGTATTACGGATTTTGTCCACACAGCAGCAGAGTGGGAAACTGGCTCTGTCGTCTGTGGGATTAAATTTTCTGCATCTGTATCCTGGGATCTGTCAGACCTGTGTTGACACACTCGGGGCCTGATCTACTGTTCCCAGGCATGCGTGAGCCTGCATAAATAGGTGTTTGCATTTGCTGGCAAAGATTTCCCCCCTCCCCCCCTTCCTGCTTTTTCCTTTCATCCGGAAACCCTGATTAATTTCCCTACAGAAAGTAAATCTAATCCTTAATTCTACCTGATTTTTGAACACCTTATTATGCTTTGTAGTTCGAATACGAGGTCAATTTGTTGTTGTCTTTGCAGTTTTATAACTATATGTTTCCTCTTCAATTTGACCCTCCCCATTTATGTATATATGTATTGTATACATAAATACAACTATGCCATCAGGACACTTTGTCCTTTTTAATCATATTCTGAGCCCAAGCCAATATCAAACCCCCCCCACCGTCCTGACTTTGCCAACGTCAGTGCAGAGATGTAACAGACAAACGCGCCTCCTCCCACCGCAACTAATGCCGGCAGTTTGATTCAGCTCACATCACACTGCAGGTCGTACAGATGCTTAAATTACATAGTGGACAGCAGATCATTTTCTCTGTCCACTCCAGTCCAGGGGCCCTTTTAAGTATTAAGTGCGTGTCTGAAGTGGCTGTGGATGCTCCAAGGTTGAAGCACCAACACTCTGTCAAAGATGAAACTTGATTTCAATACTTGGACGGTTAATTTTTACTTTTGTGATCAGATACAGGATGGATGTGTTTCTGCCATCCTTGCATAACATTATGCTACAAGACTGGAATTTTAATGAAAAAAGCCTTAACGGTGTTAAGTTAGAGACAAGACATTCACCAGCCTGGGTAATTTCATTATAATCTATTAAACCTTTAAGCTGTCTGTGGAGGGACTTTCTCCGGGGGTTGTCTTCGGTAACACTAACCCATCAAGCTCCCTCAAACCTGCTGTATTTCTGTGTGTGTGGCCTCCAACAGCTGGACCGCTCTGATTGCTTTTCCCCTCGCCGTCATGTAATTATTTCACTCAAGTGCAGTGTACCTGTGTTCTTTATGGTTGATTAATTTCTGTTTTGCTTATGGAGGCTTTACAGGACTCAAAGTCAAGTCGGTTATTTCCGTTTTTTTTGAGTCATCCTTTGATTCTCCACGCCTCTCTGGATGGTCACACTCGCGAGCTCGCTTGGAATGTTTGTCGCGCTCGTTTCTCCTCTTCTTTCTTTCTTTCTTTCTTTCTTTCTTTCTTTCTTTCTTTCTTTCTTTCTTTCTTTCTTTCTGCCTTTAACGTCACCTATCACCTTGATCCTGTTTCTCTTTCCCTCTTTTTGTTCGCCTGTCACCATTCCCCCATTTTTCTCCTATCTTACCCGGGTCTATAGCTCTAACCCCTGCAACCTCCACTGTCCCCTCCCATCATTGCAAGCTCGTCCACCCTCGCTCTTTACCCCCACCCCTCTCTCTGTATACCCTCCTCCTCCTCCTCCTCCTCTCTCTGTCTCTCCCTCCTTTGACTGTTGTCCCTTCCACCCCTCCCCTGTGAAAGGAAGAATGCCTAAGAGAAATGCTTTGTTAGGCGCCCAGTTGTCATGGTGAACCCAGCAATGCCTGAGAAATTCCTTGTGGGTGGGGACGAGAGGGGTAAGGTCCCTTTTGTGGAGTGGAGATCGGGGGGAGGGGGAGAGGCACATAAAGTTCTAAAGAGCAACTGTCCCCTCTCCCTCTTTCCAGTGGAGCATGTAAGGCTTTCACACAGTGACCTGTCCTGCCGACTGCCGCTTTCACTCTGTAAGCGTTTTTTTTTTTTTTTTTACAACACAAGCAGCCAACACCTGAGCGCAGATATAAACTTTCCGTCTGCTGTGTTTTCACCAAGAATAAAGTCCAGTGACAGACTTCAGAGTTTAAAACTCACAGCGATATGATGGTGTCTTTGATTTGTGACACAGAGCGGTATCTGATTTCTTGTTTCTCGGTAGCACAACATCCTCCCGTGGGCCTCGCTCCTCTATGCTTGGTTGCACTGAAGGTCCGGAGGAGATGAGGTGGGGTGAGTGTGTGTGAGGAGGAGGAGGAGGAGGAGGAGAGGTGACATCATCTATGTGTTAGGAGGAGAAATCGTATTTGGGATTAGGGCTGGTGCATCGCTGGGGTGAGACCTCGTGGTGCTTGTATATATCTCAGCGTTGTCCTGCATTGTCTTCTCTCTCCCAGCAGACAATGGGAGTTTGCTCTGTCTGCTGTCCCCTCCCCATCTGTCTTTGTGTCCACTTGTTTGCCCTGTTGCTGCTGTCTTCACCACACTGTCACTTGGCCTGTGTTTCATCCATGAATTAACCTGTACAGTCAGGCAATAAAATCTTCCCTTCAGTGAATCACTGACTAAGAACGGATGATACAACAATATACAGTCCACCAATTGGGAGACCCTCTGGGTCTTTAGTTGCCAGGGGGTGCATGGAAAGATTGTGGAGTAACGAATATGTACACATTGCACACTAGAGAGCAACAACAGCTAGTTGTTAAACTCACTAGAAAACGGTTGAAATAAATAAAAGTATGAAATGAGTGATAACATCTGTGAAAGTCATCTTTCTTCGAGAAGACTTCAGGGTGAGACGTCTTCACGGATCTCTACTCGAGTCCAGTTTCCAGAGATTTCAGCCCTTCTTGGAAACATATGGATGAAATGGGAATTAGTAATGGAAGGATAGTTGGAATATTTCACTGTTGTGGTCATGAAAACCCTAAAGAAAAATACTGGATAAAAGCTAAAAGGTTGATGTTTTAACAGATACATCAGGTCACGTGGTTAAAGTGGGTAAATAGCTAAAAATATAAATATGTTTGAGCTTTAAATCATTTTAACTAAACACACATGACTCATGACAGGTGGTGTAAATCTCCACCTTCATCTTCAGGGCCTGTCTGACAATATTAGCACAGCGGACAGAAATAATTGCGATCTCTGTCACTGTCGTACGGAAATCTGCGCGAGAACACGCTGAACGTGACAGATTATGTTTATTTAACAGGCCTGCTACCTTTACGCTACATTGCGCTCATTTAGCGGTGAACCAGACCGAGATTTCACAGTGACCTGGTTTCATATGCTTTAACTCTGCCGTGCAAACTGCCAACACGAGGCTGTTAGGACTGCAGGGTGAGAGGTGTGACTGGTGGAGGTGGTGAACCGCGGCGTGCAGCGGTTTGAGATGTTTCGTCATCGTCTAATTTACATTAACACCGACAGGAGGGTATCGGGCTAATAAAGCAGATGTCCTCGTGAGCTGGTATCAAATACAATTGTGCTTTCACAGCTCGCTCAGACACTGAATGAATTAAAGTGACTATTTATACTGTTCGCTCATATGCAGGTGGATTTTATCTCTCATTTGTAGATGTGAACAGATCCAGCTCGTCTTTGTGACGGCGTTCAAAACTATTAGAATAAGTTTAATATAACACTGTTTTTAGGACTCAAACTTTGTTACAAAGCTTTTTTTAATAAATGACAAAGTGGTTATTGTGCTGCTAGATGCTCGCTATCCAATATCTATCAAATGTCTATTGGCACGTTTTGAATAACGGCCTCATGCTCGGTCACGTCTCTGCATGCTAATGTCTCTTTACTACCGCGCTGACAGCGGTTTTCCTTTGAGATGCAAATGTTTCGATTGGAAGAGTTCGGATCCTTTTTCTGCGGCTCTAAAGCCGATTCACTATAGTGGAAGAATCCGTGGAATGCCCTTGTGTCTTGTGGGGTTGTTGTGTTTTTTTCTCGATACAGCAGAAAAGTGTCATCGGGGGGGGAAGCCGTGGCAGGGTCCGCCGCAAATGAGTACGAACGGCCTCTCTCCATCATAGTCAGCTTTCCTCCCGAATGGAGAAATCAGGACAGAGATTGCTGGTTTGTTTGGTTTTGAAATCCTCAGGCTGACATTGAGCTACACAAGCAGTTTTCAATATTGACTTCACAGGCTCTGCACGAATTAGGCGGTGTTGTGTTTATCGGTACAGCTGACCCTTGTTCTTTTTTTTCTCTCTAACTACTTAGGCTTAATTGTTCTGCAGAGGAAGATGAAACATCTAGTTAGAGTTCATTATTTCCAAAACAAGGTTGGAGACATGAATATTTATGTAGCCTGTTCATTTTTTTGTTCTCAAACAAACGGATACACAAACATGCATCCACGTACTCGCACACAGAGGAATTGATAATTGCACGTTATGATCTTCTGTGTTATTCGTGTTGCCCGACTGCATTAGCATCGCTCAGATAACAGCAAATCTGCTGCGTGGGAGTTTGGGCATGCTGTCCGTTCCCCATCCTTTGAGAGTGCAATTTGCATGTAGGTGTTTCTGTCATACGTGATGTTAAGATGTGTTTTTCTTATAATTGGGACCAACAATAACCTGGTGTGAAGGTGAGGAGCTTTTTATCCCAAAGCCACCATCAATCCGCCGACAGTTGTCTGTTGTCTCTGTGTACTGAAAATTCCCGCAGCGGTTGGTTGGATGTTTTTGGTGATTAGAGGAGCTTTAAAGTCGTCTCAGCCTTCGTGGCATGTTTTACGCCGCAGGCTACTAATTTGACTTCTGAAGCTAGACAATGTAATAGGTTAGGGTTTAAATTTGATTGGATAATAGTATATGGTGGTGGTGTGTCTTAAAGACGGTGAAATTCAATCCGGTGTTCTTCATTCTCGATTTGTCTCCTCTTATTATACGTCTTAAAAAGTCATTTGTTTCTACATACGTCCCATCAAATTTGGGTGACTAATATACATAGCCCCATTTAACTCTGAAGCTCACTAACTAACATGTATCTAATTTATTTTGAAGGCTTTAATGTGCGACTCTGATTGGACACAATCCAGGGTTCCCACACCTTTTTCATGAACAAATTCAAGCACTTTTCAAGCACCTTCAAGCACCAGTTTTTCCATTTTTCCAGCACCTTTAAATAGGTAGCCTACTAGTTGTGTTTGCCATGATGGTCATGGGAAGCGCAGCGGTGCCACTGTATGGCATAATAATATGGGTCTAATTAGCATTATTTCATATGGTGGTAGATTGACTGTTTTGATTTTTAACTAATTGTGAATTGGCTTGTATTCTCAGCTTGTGAGCGGTGTATTGTGTAACTACCATAGCGCAATAACAGTGACCAACAGGTGTGGATAGTAGTCTACTGTTATTTCTCTGCAGAACACCAAGCGAGTATGATAACTGAGTTCTGCATGTAAAGGCATCGGATCAAGCGCGTAGCCGCTTAGGAAACATTTTTGTTTTCTCTTGGTTTATTGAGATAGACATCACACACATTTCAAGCATTTTCAAGCACTTCACAAAAAAATCAAGCATTTTCACAACCTTGAAAACACTTAACTGAAATTCAAGCATTTTCAAGGAATTCAAGCACCTGTGGGAACCCTGAAAATATCTTTATGTCAAAAATGGATTTTAAATCACTGCTTTGAAACAACATTCAAAAGAATACAGTGAGAAAATCTTTATTTTTTCGATTGATTTTTGTTTAAATCTCTTCGTTGTTAGTCAACACTTGTCGCTGGGTCTTTTTGACTCGGCACCTCAAATCCTGGCCGTGGTCCTGGACCGCACGCTGTGTTGATTGAACCTTTGGTCCTTGTTGAGAAGAGTTCTGATGGCTCGATTGTGACGTGAGCCGCTGTAGGTGGAAGGAGGCCCGGCAGGAGCCGTTGGAGTATTTTATGCAGAGCGGTGGTGCTGCTGGTGGTGGTGGGGTGTCAGCTTCAGCCGTTGCTTGTCTAGTAGGGGGTCAGGAAGAGGGGAGAAGATTGGGAGGGGGGGGGGTTTAAGGGTAATGAGATGAAAAATCTGCCCCCCTCCCTTTACAATGCAAAGCCTCCACCCTCCTCCAACCAGTCGTCAGGCTCCATTCATGCAGCAGTTGAGTGTGTTTCACCTTTCAGCCCTGGTTAATTCAAGGAGGCCGCTCCACGGGCGCATTTTTTTTTAGCGCGTTCCTTTTGATCGCTGGGACTCGAGATTCCAGCTTTTAAAATGAAATCGACACCAAACAGAGTGAGTTTAGTTTTAATGAAGGAGACATCTTATAAGCTTGATCTCAGCGATATGAGAGATTTTTTTTAAACTAGAGCCACAGAGCTCCGACATCATGATAAACTTTCTACTCTCTCGCTCTTTAACCGACATCAGCCCGGCTTAGTGTCGTTTTTTTTTTTTTTTTACTGGGGTGTTAATTGAAGCCCAGCTTGCTGACTGGTATGAGGGTGAGGATTAAATCCTGTTGTCCTGCTGGGTGCTTTCTGTTCCCGTATGTCCACCTGAAGTCCAAAAACCGCCTTCATCAGCTTTAGTTTGGCACAATCTTTGAACCATACTCTTTTTCATTTTTCTCAATTACCAGACACGTTTTGTTTTAAGTACACAGCAGCATGTGTTGGAACAGTTGTGGCTCCAGTTGTCTTCTGTGGTTTTAAACCTCGTCTGATTTCACTCTCACCCGGATTTACAGTTCAGCGGGCCTCATGTTGCGGGGGCCCAGCACCTGTAAGCTTCAGTCTCAAACTGGCCATAAACATGTCGAGGTGACGACATAACCGACCTCTGATTGTAGAGGGCAAAAGCTTCAGAGGGAACCAATTCAAATGTAATAAATTAGTCAGGGTCACACACACACACACACACACACACACACACACACACACACACACACACACACACACATGCTGCACATACTGCAGGAGAGCCCCAGTAATTAATGTACGTGATTCAAGGCTGTTCCAAGGGCAAAGCATTTAAATCTAATTCAATTACACTGTGTCCTGTTGTTGGCCCCACGGGCACTGTACTCTCAGGTCGCGGCTTTGTGGTTTGTTTGGTGTGATGTGTCGTCTCTCTGTGACCTTGCGTGGTTTGGTGTTTGTCGGCAATATGCAAACATGACACTTCTGACGGCAGCTTCACACTGACAGACACTGACAGATGTTCTTCCAGTTTCAGAGCCAAGACGCCTAGAGGTATATAAAAAAGAGTTTTTCACTATTAGGTAATAAAAGTTATATATCAAATCTGTTGCGTCTTTAATCGTCCTTAAATTCAAATGAGCTCCAGAGCTTTCTTAAGACAGAAACAGAGGTGGACACGTTGTGGAGTGACTTTATAAAATATCTAGTGCTATCTAGTTAATGTGAAACAATTAACGCGTTTAAAAAAATGACGCAATTAACGTGGTTTTGTTTACTTCCCATGGCGGCTGACCCAGAACCTTTTTGAGCGCTGAATCGTACGTCGCCGCCATTTTGGATGTGGCAAAGTAGGGCTTTGTTTCCCAGATATATTAGTGTGTGTGTGAATGGGTGTATAAGAGGCATTAACTTAAAGCCCTCACGGAGACTGCACGGTTGCCCACATTGCCCATAGCTAAAACCGGCCCTGCTTGTATTAGTTTACGGGCAGATCTGCCACATCCAATATGGCGGACGCGTTAACGTATTGCAGCGACGGACCAACCTGCATTAATACAATACATTAAGTTGATCATTTTACATAAATACATATTCATTATAAGCTTCAGTCTCAGAAAAATACAATTAATTTATTGATACCATTTATTTATTGATAAATGAATCGTGATTAATCGCGATTAATTACAGAATTTTTTGCGATTAATCATTATTTTTTATTTTATCGATTGACAGCCCTACAAATATCACATGTAAACTGTATTTCATGAAGTTATTTTTGGCCCTACTATTTTCACAGGGTTTAACATCCTCTAAAACTTATTTTACCTTTAAAAACATCAATATTCTCCGCAGTTGCCATCGCGGTACTGAGTTCTCCTTTATTATACATTTTCTCTGATGTAACAGCGACAGAATTTCCATCCCTGCTCCAATTTAATTTTCTTTTAACTTTCTGTTTCCCTTTCAGCCAATTTTGCTTTTATTTCCTCCCTTTTTATTTATTTATATACGGCATCAAACATATATTTAACCAGAGATTTTAAAAGTCTGACACTATCAGAAGTATGAAAATCAGAAAATGTGATGATTCTTAAGTTCTAAGTTGGATCTTTTTTCTAATCTGTTAGCAGGTTTCTGGACATTTATTGTCATTGTACAGTTTTGATATTGTTGGGAAGTTTTAAGTGTGATCTGAAGTTACAGAGTAAGATCTTTGACACACAGTCCGCAGCAACAAACGTGAGCCCAAATCTCACTGCTCCAAACAAACAACCAAAACAGAAAATAACACTCTTCTTAAAAACTAATTAAAACCTGATAAGTTTGCAGAGCAGCTTGCTGGTTCATGCTGCAGAAACATCCACAGGCCTTATTCCTCCAAAGTGATTTTTAATTCATGATCTCCCTATTGATCTTGGAAATCGCACCCCGGCTTTGCGCTCTTTGATGTAGTGAGTACTCGATGCGTGCTTCCCATACTGTAGCGTACTGATGCTGAACAGCTAAGACAGGCTCTGCTCAGCCTCATTACCTTCTTACCCGGAGGTTCCCCCTAATCATGACACACTCACACAGAGAAACACACTGAAGGAGTACCGGCCGCTCCGGATCGCAGCGTTAATGCACTTTTGTGTGATTGCGACGTTCCTTACGTGGTTTCATTTAGACGTGTGACGAATGGCTGCTTTAGAGAGCTGCTTGAGTGCGATTATTTATCGTCTCTCCACTGTCGTGATGATAAATGATATTTTTATAGCGTCTGTAATGTGTTTCCCCTCCCCACAAAAACTGGAAGGTGTTTTCATCGGTTCAGTCTTTTAACCTGTGCATGAGGAGGTGGAGCGGGTACAGAGTTAATGTGAAAATCTGAATAACACCTTTGCAGTTCTGCCACAACAACAAATTATATATTCTCTCTGCCTCTGATTGCATGACAGACCTGCAGAGTAAAGCTGTGAACAGTCTTTTTTTTTTTATCGGTGACCGCAAGTGTAAGCAGAGCTAATATCTCACATGTTAATCGGCCTGATGTTAATTGATACGTTACATTTTACGCTTGACAGGGTTGTCTGCAACCGTGGTAGCAGCTCTGTAAGGCTGTGCTAAGCTTCAGCTAAACGGTAACATGCTGACGTTCAGCAGGTATAATGTTTAATTATATTCATAGTCGTAGTTTATCATGTCAGCAATGCTATCCTATTTACTAAGCTGCACTCAGAATAATATATTAAATTTCTGTCATACTCTATAAAGAAAGCTGCCTAAATCTGACACCATTAAATCCAAGAGATGCTGCTTTCTGCACATGCTCAAAAATATCCTGAATTTCGGGACACATCAGACGTGTCTCACAAGGTGTAATTGTTTAACGTGTAAAGTCGGGATGCGTAACATGGATATCAAATGGAACAGCCGCTTTTATATTTATAACTATGATTGCTGAAGTGATCTACGTACTGTGCATTTATCATCGGCCTTTTTACGTCACAACTTGTAACTCGCGTGTCGTGCGTCTTTCAATTTACTGCTGTTTCTCAGCCGTTCGATTGCAGCCGTCTGTTTTAGTTGATGAGGTCCACTTTAATTTTCTCTGCGCGGCTGGAAGCAGAAACCAGAAGCCCTGATGCTCTAGTCGATCCTGTGTAGGCTGCATCCAGAGGAGGTGCTGGTGCAGCCCACTGACCTTCAGTCCACTGAAGGTGACGCCTTCACCGGCGGCGTCCTTTGGTCGCTTTTGTCACGGTTTTCAGATCCGGGCTCAGACCATTTGTAGCTTGTTGTCCTCTACTATACGCAGACAAAAAAAACTAATTTAATCTTTAAACAGAGAGAGAAGAACATAAATAAACTCAGCAGCGCAGGCGGAGCTGCGAGCGAGGGAGCAGGTCGGGGGGGTTACTGCCGCTCTGTTGTGGGTGATGTCTCTGTCCTCGGTAACTTGGTCACACGGACCTTCTGATCTCTATCCACCATGACTCTGTTGACATTTTCTGGGATTCAACTGTGAGATTTGATGGCAACTTCTAATTAGGCCAGTCTCAGTGATTTGTTCTTTCTGTCTCTCTCAGCGGTCGATTACACCCGAAACTAAGATCCCTAGCAGGCTTAAAACAGACATACGTATATATAAATCTTGTTTTGATTATATGAGTCTTCATTGCAGACACTCTGTGTTCCCTCTGAGCTCATATAACATTGTGTCAGCGGAGTATTTGTTGTTCATAATTCTCTTGACGGGAGTCATCAATATTTCAGATACGAAGCTGTACACCCCCCCTCCTCTCCAAACCTTCTGGCTGATAATTTATGTTCTCTGTGCGGAGGCCTCAGCGGTCAAACGTGGCCTTTGTGCGTCTCAGAGAGACTCTTCTCTGTAAATTATAACGAGTCAGGCTTGTTTATCGTCAGAGATCAGTCCTGCAGGATTTCTTGGTCCTGTTTTTATATCGGGACAATGAGCAGTTGAACCTACATGCTGCATGATTTCAAATCGGTCAGGCTTGAAGACACAGAAACAGCTGTCTTTGCTATAGTTTTGATAAATCTGTAAAAACTCACCAAAAATCAGCGATCCTATCTTCATTTTAAGATTTTAATGACGCTCTGTTCCTGTGACGGCTACACCTCCGCTGCTGCTTCAACGTACACTCCCTGCTTAGCTTGTATTGACGTATGGATCACCACCACCCACCCACACACATGCACACTTGCGCATGAACACACAATGCCGTACACAGCCTTGGCAGTCCTGCAGCCTCAGTGTGTATTTAATCTTTTCCCTGGCGCCACTTCCTAGCTGAGAGCATTCCTGGCACCCAGAGGCCCAGAGGGGGGTCGAACTCTGGGCTGAAAGCAGTGTCACACTTCAGAGCTGGCACCTCATCTAGTTACCAACTAAGCATCCCTCTTTTTCCTCCTTTCTGGCCCCAGAACGCTCCCGCTTACCCTCCCGTTCCTGAGCGAAGGATCCTTCCACGGAGAATGACCTCTTTGAAGGATGGTCTGGTTCCTTTCAGGGGAGATTCTCCTCGCGCTCAGTTTCCCAGCGCTGCGTCCACGTCTGGAGCTCTGCCCGAGCTCCCATCCAAGAATGCGAATTGGCAGAGGACATAATTAAGGCGATGTCTGTGCTTATATGTGGCCTAACCTTTAAGAGCCTGTGTTCACTGAGAGCTGGCTCCTGTTTCTGCAGAGTATCAGTTATAATATGAGCTGAATGGACGGAGAGGAAACTGTTATTCTGTGTTTGGCTGAGGTTGAAAGTGGATTGTTGTTCGCCGGGTTTCTGTCAGGTTAGAAAACAGCTCAGACTCTCCAGTAAATAAAACGATGACACTGTAGCAGCACCGCTGCTTTACTGTACAGCACTTAATGTTGTGAGTTTCCCGTGAGGCTTGGCAGCTGAAACGCTCGTCTGTCTAAAACCTGGATTCATAATAAATAAAACTGTCAGATTTACACTGTTGGATTGTAGCAGCTTGGAGAACTCACCTTGATTTCAATAAGCTCTTTGTGTGCGTGCGTGTGGAGCAGCAGTGACAGATGAAGACTCTGGTTTTCTGGTTGGTAAACTTGTGGGAGTCTGTGTTTAAACCTGTGTAATGGTTTGTGGACCGTGAAACCAAATTACAAGTATTTGTCCTGACAATAAAATTAGAGCCAAAGCAATGAGGGAATATTAAACAGAAAATTCCCAAATCTATCTGCTTCTAGTTTATCAAATGTAGCGTTTTATTATATTAAACTGAAGGCCTTTAGATTTTAGACGATAAAAAAACATAAACATGCTTTTTAAACTGTTTTTCCGCCATGTTGGCGGTCCTGCCTCTTCCGCTTCTCGGCTAATCTAAAAAATCAGCAAAGACGTGGATCATCAGTAGACGGGAAGCCGGCCGAATGACGCCTGGATCCACAAACAAGCCATCCGTAACGGCACTCACCTGTCAATCAAAGCGTCCGTACTGTTAATCCTGCATAACTTTAAGCCTTAATATAATGTGAAAGGGTGAGTTAAATGAAAATTCACCCTCAGTACAGTTGTCATGAACGAGGAAATTAGCTACAGAGACCAAAACTGTTTTTTGTACCAGGCTGTAAACATGTTTATTTCTGCTGTGAAACATGGGGACTTATGGAGACTGACTTGTAGCCAGCCTCATGTGGACGTTAGAGGAACTGCAGGTTCCCACTTGGTGTTGGACTGTTGGACAAAACAAATTGAGGAAATCATGATATGCATTAAGATCAGTGGTTACCACCTCGTCACACCATAGAGGTCGACGTGTCAGTGCCCGTCCTCTCGGATTCTTTTTATTTGATCGTTCATGGAGGTTAATCATCATTAAAACAAAGATCGCTGCCATCCTGAAGTATTAATCAACGATTAATTATCTGATCATGAAAACAAACACCTCTCGTCTCTAGTTGTAAATTTGTCTTTTCCTGGAACGTGTAAACTGTGAGCCGTGGCGCGTTTCGTCTGCTCGTTATGTTCTGTGTGTTTTCTCGTGTTTTCTTGTGTACACAGGTGTGTGTGTGTGTGTGTGTGTGTGTGTGTGTGTGTGTGTTTACAGTAAAGTGTGAATTAGAGGAGCGACCATGCTCCTCTCTGTCCTTTGATTTCTCCTCCCCCCACTTCCTCTGCTAAGGCCCGGTATTATTACAGTGCTGGAAGGATTAAAGCCGTGTCAAACATGCTTCTCTGTCTCACTTCCTCTATGACCCTCCCTCCCTCCTCCTCCTCCCTTTTCCTAACTCCCCCCCTCTCTCCCCTCCCTTGGCACTATGTGTTTAAACTCGCCCGGTGCCAGAACAGGGATCTGGTAACTTTGGGCAGTGCTGTTTGTTTGTGTGAGTCCTGCTCGCAGGTTCTGCTCTCTGGCCGGCGTCCAGACGCCCCGAACAAAGCGACCCATTGATTATTTCGGAGGCTTGTTTTCGTGACACATTTGATTTGATTAAGCCTGTTTTGTGTTTTGTGCTCTCGAGGCTACAGAAACCTCCAGGCCAGCGGCGTGATGGACAAAATGATAGCGGCCTCTCTCTCCACCTCCACTCAGAGGCGAAACTTTTGAGGGACAAAATGAACAGTTGAACTCGTAAGCGGTTACAAACGCGCCGTCGCTCAGATTTACTCGGTCTTTATGATTCGTGCACCTGTTTTTAGATCATTGAGCTCATAGTGACGTCTCAAAGGCGACTGACTCCAAAGAATAATGGGAAATGAAAGCATATTCAGATGTTGCTTGTATTTATTTATCTCATATTTACCAGTAGATGCCATAGTGACCGTGGTTCAGCAAGAACCAGGGTTCCCACGGGTGCTTGAATTCCTTGAAAATGCTTGAATTTCAATTCAGTGTTTTCAAGGTTGTGAAAATGCTTGAATTTTTTGTTAAGTGCTTGAAAATGCTTGAAATTTCACAATTAGTTAAAAATCAAAACAGTCAATCTACCACCATATGAAATAATGCTAATTAGACCCATATTATTATGCCATACAGTGGCACCGCTGCGCTTCCCATGACCATCATGGCAAACACAACTAGTAGGCTACCTATTTAAAGGTGCTGGAAAAATGGAAAAACTGGTGCTTGAAGGTGCTTGAAAAGTGCTTGAATTTGTTCAGGAAAAAGGTGTGGGAACTCTGAAGAACATTTACCAAAGACAAAACAGTTAGTGAGTCGTGGCTTTGAATTATTAACTCTGATGGTTAAAAAATGCTTAAAAATAGCTCAAACTTCAAACATTTGTGTTAAAACGTGCGCTTAAAATTGAACAGAGACATTTCTTTTGCTACTGCCACTGATTGAGGGCGTAAATTTTGTAACGTTTTGTACAACTTAAGGTGCTTTAATATTTAAAAATGTCCTAATTTATGTTATATTAGGGTTGGGATGTGATTTAAGGTCATTGGAGGCATTATTCTAGACAGATGCACTTACGACTACGAGACAGCTGATTCTGGTTTGTACTTTTGTTGCAGATTTTCTCCGTCTGCTGGATTCAGAGAAACTCTGGATCTGTGGCTGACACAGATCCAGAGTTTTTGTTGCTTGTTAGCCACATCCAGAACTTCCCTTTGTGTTCTTTGTTCTTTGTGATTGGATGGTTCAGGATCGAGCCTGTTTTCTTTATAATTTTCCTCCTCGGTGAGCAGAGCAGGCCACGACTGCTCCAGGTCAGTTTGACTGATTTGTAAAACGTGGTTACAGTAGCAAAGCAAGCATGAAATAAGCTTAGCAAAGACATGCGCCGATATAAAGGACATACATAGGTTAAATATGCGAGAACCATTTGTGTTTTATTCACCAGCAGCAACATCTGCATATAAATAACGACCCAACGTGGGAATGAATGACCGGTACAGTCACTATATAAAAGCAGACAAAACACTACATGTCTACAGTCAAAGCTCAATGAATGGCTGATTGGATGTATAGAAGATAAAACATGATCTGCTATCACAACAAGATAAAAGATGAGAAATGCTGTAACCCTTGAATTCAAGGCTTTTCAGTACGGCGTGTATAATGAAGCAGCATCACTGCTTCCGGACAAAGAAAACAAAGCATTTGTTGTGAACACAGGCGTGAAACTGCTGATTAGAAACTTGGACTGTACTGAAAGAAAACACACACTTGTTCCCTCTTCGTCTTGGCATACGTCTGTTATCTGCATTTGGCACATGAGAAGACAAAAACACTCCCCGAGCCGAGGATAGGAGTGAAAAAAGTGTCTGTGTATGAACCATCTGTGGCTTTAAGTCCTTCATCATCATCATCAGCTGGCTTTGCGTTTACAGTAACGCCCGTGTTGTTACTCCGCTTACACGTGATACAGGAGCAGGTGCTGTGTAAATCCTCCTTCATGCGTGTACCTGCATCTGTCCTGTTGTAGCAGCTGCTCCCTGGGTTGATGCTGCAATCCCTTAAATATGAAATCAAATGAAAAGTAAACATCCTGTCATTTAAAGGATCGCTTTCTTATTGAAAGGCCAAAAAACCCAAGGACACATCCTGATATATCTTGTTTCTCTGTGCCATAAAGTGTCATTGTTGTCAGGTTAATGAGCCACAACATTAAACTGGATTACACCGCTTTCGTTATCGTGAACACGGGCAGAGTCTCTCACGTTTTAGTGCCTCTATCCGTGAAAAACATCAGATTTTCATTCGAGTCAGTTAAAGTTAAAGTGCGTCCTGCTCATCCAGTCATAAAAATCTGAGCGCACCGCACACGGCGTCTCTCCTGCCGGGCTGCTGACAGCGCTGTCAGCCACAGAGCGAACAGCGGTGGACGGCAGCAGAGGAGGTCGTGCAACCATCTGGGCCGAACATTGTTTTAGCCGCCTGCACTTACAGACATCACCGGGAGCTGAGTGTCGGACACGGTGCCTTTGGTTTCCATCACTGTTATTTTTGTGGTTCGTGCTGTTGCTCCTGCATCACTCTGTAAACACACACCTGTGCACAAAGTCTGAATGATATTTGCTAAAAGCTACAGTACCCAGCTGCATTATTTTGTTTTAAAGTATAAATCCATAAACCGTTATTTAAAGTCAGAAAGTAATTTTTCTAATCTTTTAATGGGATTTGTTGATAATTACAGAAATATCAAATATTTTCCAGCCTTGTGCTTTTACATAAACAGTCTGGTCCAGCTTTCAGCCATCACGCAGCCTTCATCAGTGGATTGAGAGTAAAGGGAACATCCTACATCTGTCTCCATGACAAGCGAGGAGTCTTCCTGTCAGATGTTACCTGTTTAGTCAGCTGTTTCCCTCCTGTGCAGTGACTCAGGGATAATTTCTCCAGGAAATTTGCAGCCGCAGAAACGTAAAAACAAAACATTGTGCATCAAGTAATGCCGTAACTTAGGACCTGGAGTACATCAAGTTATCTTCACCCAGTTGTTCTCATTTATTTTGGATCAAACCATTCGCTATGAAATGGTCGTCAGTCCGACATTGACTTTTCCTCCTGTGTTTTTCAGACGGTGTCCACTCAGTGTCAGCCCAGTGTCTCCTTCAAGTCACCATCATCACCGATGAGATGCTGTCCAACAGCATCACACTGAGGCTCGCCAACACTTCCCAGGAACACTTCCTCTCCCTGCTGCTCGCCCAGTTCCTGGACGGCGTAGCCCGCGTCCTGTCTGCCGCCCCCGAAGACGTCGTCATCTTCAACATTCAAGACGACACGGACGTCAGCGCTCGCATCCTCAACGTCAGCCTGTCCGTGGCCGTGCCCGTGTTGGGTGAGGGTCCCCATCGTCAAGGAGGGCTCGGCCAAGGAGGCGACAGGCCTGGCAGAGGGGTCGAGAGTGGAGGCGGAGAGTTTTTCGGCTCGGAGGAGCTCCAGGAGAGGTTGTACTTGAACCGCAGCCTTCTGGCTAAGATTTCCTCCCAGGAGGTTCTTCCCTTCGATGACAACATCTGCCTCCGCGAGCCGTGTGAGAACTACATGAAGTGCGTGTCCGTGCTGAAGTTCGACAGCCTGGCGCCGTTTGTCGCGTCGGACACCATCCTGTTCAGACCCATACATCCCATCGCCGGGCTGCGCTGCCGCTGCCCCGCCGGCTTCACGGGAGATTACTGCGAGACGGAGATCGACCTCTGCTACTCGAAGCCCTGCGGAGCCCACGGCGTGTGCCGCAGCAGAGAGGGAGGATACACCTGCGAGTGCTTCGAGGACTACACAGGTGAGACGTCTCATCTTACAAAAGCAGATGACCTCGCTTGTTTACCGTCACAAAGCCTGTCAAGTTTTTCATTATCGCATCATCTCATTGTGCTGCATGCTTCACTCACGGTTTCTAAACTATGATTGGACGATCACCGTTTGGGGACAATCTGTCCTGCATGAGTTGCCACTGAATAATTTCCTCGTCTTTAAATGTTTTGTCACTAAAAGGTGAAAGGTCACCATTTCTGCCTGCAGCCCTCAAAATGTAAATTTCTTCCTCTTCACAAAAATCCCGCGGGGGCTTTAACGTCTGCATCTGTCCCATTCACTCCCCTCTTCAACTCTTTATTGAACCTGCTGCTTTATAGACGCAGACTGTCCCGTACACTGATGAAAAGCTGAGTGATGAGTTATTGACTGAGTCAGCCACACTGGAAGTGAACAAATAAACAGGAGCCCACATTTCCGTAGCAGAAGATTAAACGATCACTTTATTTTTATTTATATCGTCCCGCTGCCATTGAATAACCTGTATGTCCATATTATTCACACCTACACTCAAAACCTCATCGCGAGCTGTGGGAGTGGACAGTGAACGTACAGGAAAATCGATGATGGAACAAACCTCTGTTTCCCTGCTGATGTCTATTTTAAGGAGCAATCTTTACTTGTTTTTTGCGGTGAGGAAAAAACAACATCAGCTTCCCCGTCCAGAGTGTCGTGTCGCTGAGTGGAATAATGGAAGGAAATTATTAATTATAGATGGCTACAGATGGAAAGCACCTCGAAATAAAAACATATATCTCAAAGCACACAGCATGCCGAAGCAGAGAAGACCGACGCGTCTGTTTTCAGTCATAACGAAGAATTAATTTATTACAGTTCGCAGCAGAATTGAAGGAATAATTATTCGGTCTCTGCTCCAGAAATTATTCACATCCTCAAAGGGTTAAAGATTGTCTGCCTGCTCGTTTTATCGTTAGAGGAAGAAGAGAGAAGTTTGAAAAGAGTTTAAAGAGGATTAAACATGCTAATTTATACAGTATGAATATCAGGGTAGTTGTTGCCCCGTCGTTGTGTTGAGAGGTTAAGTGGGTCAAACTCTGACTTTTTAATGTGATATATAGTTTCATCTTGTCTTTGAAGTACCGTGCTCGTTGGTTTATTATATGAACTGGTGTCAGAACCATTTTAAGTGACTTATTTCACTGCTGTGAACTCGGCTTTACTTCCCGTGATTACATCGACATGCATTCATATTTTACAGATTATTATTCCAATATATAATAAACAAATAAATTCTGATGTACTATTAAAACTTACAGCAGTATATAAAATACTTGCAGTTCCTCAAATGTCCACTTGAGGCTGGCTACAGAACAATCTCCATAAGTCCCCATACTAATATGTAATAAATAAACATGTTTACAGAGTTGTAGAAAAACTGTTTTGGTCTCTATAGCCAATTTTTCATTCATGGCAACTGTACTGAGGCTGAATTTCTATTTAACTCGTACAAATTATGTTAATGCTTGAAGTTATGACCACATTATGCATAAATATGGGAGTTTTTATTCGGCCTGCTGAAGGCGGAAGTACATTTTGCTGTAAATACTTTTCTCCTTCTACTCAAGTCATAATCTTAATAATCTTAATCTAATCTTAATGCAGCGATATATCTCTAAAAGGCTGCACCTTCACTCTGTACACTTATAATTTCTCCAATGTGGAACTATGCATAAACTTTATATGAATGACTAATAACACAGTATAACATAGTAATAATATACAGTATAACATTGTCAGTATTTGCAGTCTAAAAACTATTTATACACGTATATGTATTCCTGCACTGGCAGGTTTAAAACTGTTAGACTCAAGTTTAATTCTTGACCTCTGAAACGTTCTCGTTACTCACGGTCTGAGGTTTCAGACACATTTGGCAGAAACTCTCAAGAACAAGGAGTTTTGTTAGTTGTGAAGGAGAATGAAGGAATTTTAAATAAATACAAATGCAAGTACATACAAAAAAATATATAATATATGTAACTATAAACGTATTAGGTGCATTAATAAACACTTAAAGTCCTTAAATCAGCTTAAGACTACAGTATAGTGCATTATACTTTATATGTAGTATATATACATATATATTTACTTCTTTATATAGATCATATAAATGCTAAATGGAGGAGGGTTAAAATTCTGCAGTAATTGATATTAGAGATGGTACTTTGGTAATATTTTAGGTCACTACGTTTATGTGCAGATGTTCAGCAGCTGTGCACTCAGCACTGATGAAGGACCACTTCACTTTTTTACGTTTGCAACATGATTTTAAACGGAGAAAAAAAACGCAGCTCACTCGTCTGTATCAGGCTCGACCGAGGTGCCGAAACTAAAGACGATCAAACTCTATGAAGAAAAGCATCCGCACGAAATCTGAGCATGAGTCTCTTTAATAAGCGAGCTCTCCATCAGGGATGTTCTTCAAGGTAAAAACCTTCACGTTTCCCTTGAAGACGGTACAGAAAGCTTTATTTTAAAAAAAGATGCTTTCACAGATTTCAGTTTCTTAATTTAATAACATCTGATTTTCACTTTAGCTCCAAACCACAGATCACATCTGCTGCCAAAAGAAAGGTCTCGTTCACATTCTTGTCTTCGTGCTCTCGGTAATGCCAACGCTTCCATTATTCCCCATCGAACGCTGAAAGGTTTTAACACCTATTCATGAAGCCTGAAATAGTGTCGGTGTTTGAACGCGTGGGCTTGGTCACTCAGAGTCCAGGCTGAGTGGCACTTAGGTATTCTTGTGCACAGGTGTGGGTGTCGGGAGCTGAACTGCAGGTGATTTTAACGTGGGTCGGCAGAGACAGAGGGCGATTGTGTGCGTGGATGGAGTGGGCGTATTTTCATTTGGTTACACTGAAAACAGCAGAGCACACAGTCTACTACATTAAACACCATCAGGAGGGAGTTCAGATCCCCCTTTAGGTGCCGGTGTGCAGGAGTTATCCTGAGAGTCACATGTAGTGATGAAGTTGACGATTGAGGATGTTGTCCGATCAAACACGGCGTTCCTCTGTGATCTACAACTCCCACTCAGGGTTCCCACGGGTGCTTGAATTCCTTGAAAATGCTTGAATTTCAATTCAGTGTTTTCAAGGTTGTGAAAATGCTTGATTTTTTTGTGAAGTGCTTGAAAATGCTTGAAATTTGTGTGATGTCTATCTCAATAAACCAAGAGAAAACAAAAATGTTTCCTAAGCGGCTACGCGCTTGATCCGATGCCTTTACATGCAGAACTCAGTTATCATACTCGCTTGGTGTTCTGCAGAGAAATAACAGTAGACTACTATCCACACCTGTTGGTCACTGTTATTGCGCTATGGTAGTTACACAATACACCGCTCACAAGCTGAGAATACAAGCCAGTTCACAATTAGTTAAAAATCAAAACAGTCAATCTACCACCATATGAAATAATGCTAATTAGACCCATATTATTATGCCATACAGTGGCACCGCTGCGCTTCCCATGACCATCATGGCAAACACAACTAGTAGGCTACCTATTTAAAGGTGCTGGAAAAATGGAAAAACTGGTGCTTGAAGGTGCTTGAAAAGTGCTTGAATTTGTTCATGAAAAAAGTGTGGGAACCCTGCCCACTGTTCAGCTTTGGTGGTTAGCGTTTGTGTGTGCCAGAGCGAGTGCTGAATTACTCTGCTGTGATTATGTGTGTAAGAAAGTCTGTGGTTATGCTTATGTGTTAATAATGTGTGTGTGTGTGTGTGTGTGTGTGTGTGTGTGTGTGTGTGTGTGTGTGTGTGTGTGTGTGTGTGTGTGTGTGTGTGTGTGTGTGACTGTTGGGCCGTAGGCGTTGCCAGATGGTCGCAGCAAAGAAAATGAAAAAATATAACCGCCATCATCTTTGCTGTTCTTCAGAAGGACGAAGCGAATGATTCGGATCGGCTGAGTCATTCTGGTTGAAGTTTATTTTTTTTTACCTCTCCCACATGCTTCACTTAAAACACGTGTTGTCTTTTCTTTTTAAAGACCGAGTGAATTACCCCGTCCTGCATGTGTCTCTGCTGACCTGGTCTGTGTTTCCTCTTGTAATCCATTCACCAAACCAGAATGCGTTCATGTTATTTTATTGTGCAGACATGCTTTTGGATCAAACACTGGTGAATGTTCCAACTCCCCATTTTTTTATTTTTTTATTCTGCACCAATGTTTGAAATCAACACCTGCCAAGCACTGAACGCCACGCTACAATTAGTGAGAGAGATGGATTAAAGTAAAAACATTGCCAGACACATGGGCTGGTTTTAAAATCAGAGTATTGGCAGGATGTTGTTGTGTTCGGATGCCGACCAATGCGACCTTTTATCCCATTAATGCACATTTTTTTCTGGTAATGAATCAAACACTTCGTCCTCAACCACTACCAGTGCTGTCTTCTTGTTCTCACATTTTAAATCTGCATCCTTAAGGACTTATTCGACGACGCATGGTTGTGCATTGGTGTGTGAGGGCGGGGTCAAGAAATAACTTTTCAATTAACCGATTAACCAGCTTTATCGAGACTGGCGCTCACTCTCTCTTATTCACTCTCTATGCCGCTCAATCACCGTTCGCTCTCTGTGTCTCTCTCACTCAAACCAGAGGAAACTTCTCTCTGTCTTGCGAGTCAGATACAGATTTAAGAAGTTGTTGTACATGAAATAAACAAAGCCAGAGCACAACAGGTCGTGTATCAGTATTCATGAATCCACCTGGATAGTCGTAACATTTCAGGCTGACCGTGCAGCAGTTTGACCGTCCTGATCGCCTCATCGGCAGCTGCAGCACGACATCGGGCTGCATTTTTTCCAAAAGTTGTATTCGGCTCAACTTTTCTGCCGCAGGTCACTGCGTTCTTTGGCGGACACCCCCTGTGGCCACATCACCACAGCCAAAAATGCATTAAACCCCAACCCAAATGAATGGAAAAACCTGTGTTTGGATCTTGTCTGAATGCGGCCTCTCAGCTCATTGAGATCATCTTCATGTAAGATAACACGAGGACAGGCTCGTGTATTTAGCAGTTCGTCAGCAGTTCATGTATTTAATGTAGATTTATCTACTTCCTGATGTTCTGCACAGTCACTGAGTTTAAAATGTTTCTTTCTCAGCTGAAGGGAAAGAAGCAGAGAGAGAGATGCAACACAGATCCCAGCTGCTGCTCTCGACTCTCACAGTTGCTTATAACACATTAAAGTGTTGCTCCTCGGGCTCTGGATGACCTGCAGTGATGAGCAGATCTGATCACAGATACAGCTCGAGGTCATGTATCTATTCTCCTATTGATCACCTCATCTCATTATACACCTCCTGTACTCCTGAGCCGGTTCGGAGTCTCTTGCTGTGTTGATCGTGGATCCTGCTCTCGGCTTCCCCGAGCTTGTTGTGTTTGGCGTGTCTGGAGGGATTCGCCCAATCGATGATGTTCATCTGTTACCTAGCAGCCGAGACACACCTGTTCAGGTTTTGGACCTCGGAGGAAACTTCCTCCGCAGGAGCAGCTTGAACACAGGGGAGGTGCAAAGTTACCTGCATCTTTTGTTAAATCTTCTTGTTGCGTTTAATTATAAATGTTGCTTTGGATTGTTTACTGGCTTCGATAAATAAGCGTGAATATATCTGAAGCGTCATGCTTGTTGTTTGTCACATTTACTGTGATGATCCTCTGGGATCAGTTTATAATAAACTGGCAGAGCCATTAAATGCTACAAGTCCACTTTGCTGATAAATTATCGCCTGCTTTTTTTGATTTTATGTCGGAGAAAAACAAGAATCATTTTGCTAATGTGTTTGCTGACCTGTTAAAGGCCCTGTGTGTAGGATTTAGTGGAGACTGCAACCAACTGAATCACCCACCTCGTATCCCTCCATCATCCCTCGATCATGTAGGAGAAACTATGGTGGCTGAATTTAGTTTGTACTGTAGAAACTCGGTGATGCAACATGGTAGACTCCATGTAAGAGGACCGGCTGCTTCTGAATATTATATTTCTGCAAACATATCTTTACAGACTGGGCTTTTAATATTTTAATTCATATTCCACGATATATATTTGCTTTGTCTGACACACCTACCTTTTGTGCATTCGTCTATATAATGACATGTGTTCATCAAAAACAGAAACGGAGGCGTCTCCTCGTGTCCAAACAAAAACAGCATCTTGGATTTGCTGCCATGATCTTTTTTTCTGGCTGCAAACACAGGGTTTGGACATATAGAGGGGTGTAAATAGAGCAGAGGAGACGCGTTTGAATTATTGATGGAGATATTCTGTAGATTTGTGACTGCGAGCCCGTCCCCGCCCCGCTGTGCTCCTCACCTGGCAACGTGGTGGAGACGTCCCACAGGGGGATGGGATGAACGCTGCGGTCGAGCGTATGTGTACACCTGTTAGACAGTGAAGCACATTTCAGTGTCACAGTCCGAGCATCCCTGTTTAACACAGCTCTGTTTGCTGATGCAACGTTTGACCGCTGTGTCTGCTTAAAGAAACACAAGCAGTTTATCGCCGACAGCAAGTTGCTGAATTAATAACGAGGCAGACAGCACTGTAACAGAAAGGTTTTATTTTCCAACTGGGGTGGCCAGCAGCAGCTGTTTGTCATCATGAGTAAGAACACGACAGCAGTTTGTCCCGTGCTGACCGGGATCGCTCCATTTTGTTGCTTCTGAAACAGAACAGGGCCGAGCTGTGTTATAAGTTTTTATACCACTTTAAAAAAAAGAGCACATTTGGTATGTTTTGGCTTAAAATCAAATGAATTTGGTGTCTTACAGATCAGTTAATCATTACTAATAAGGCCTTTTGAAATGTAAGGTTGTGAACATACAAGTAAAAAAGAAACCTGCATGAATAAAACCTTTTAAATAATGAAAGGCTGAGAGTTCTCCAGCTGAACAATCAGGCGTCAGTCCTGCGGTTATAAATGTTAGTCAATCTTTAACAGAAGGTTTTGCCTTCTTCCAGGAGGTCAACAGTTCACGAGGAGTCCTCCTCTGTGAATTTAAGATCAGGCCATGTTGGTAGAATCCAGCTAAATGTGGACCCACGACCCGGCAACCCAGAAGTTGCATTTTTATTCGTTGTGCTCTGAACGTCTCTGTCATTTATTCCTGTAAATTAAAAAAACGTCTCGTCCAGCATCTGTTGAATTCACTTTGACTAAATAAACAAACCCCAACAACGGCAGAAAGAGAAACTTGCTCTCCGCCGGCTGTGAATGGAGCGATTAACAGTCAGAGAGTAAATAAAAGGCCTGTGTGTCAGCGGTGCTGGATGAAGATGCGTGTTTGTGTGCCAGTGTTACAGTAGTGCTGCAGCACACAGTGGAAGTCTGGCTGAATGGCTTTGACACAAATTCCAGCTCACACATGAGGGAGCGTGCAGTCTCGCCTGAGCAACTACCGCAACCTCCCATCCGGAGGATCCAGACAAACGGCACACGTGAGCCCGAGGAGGACGATGGTCCAACGGGGACACAGTCTCATTGTCTGTGCTGTCCTCCTCTTCCCCTTCAGATTGATTCACTGTTTGCTTTGTTTAGTAGTGTCGCTCAGCTCAGTGTGATCCATCACAGCAACGAACGATTATTTTCTTGACTTGAATAATTGTCAGAGATGTATAGTAACGAAGTGGAACTACTTGCAGTATCTGTACTTTTTTGGAGTATTATTTTTTCCCCCAACTTCTACTTTTACTGCACTACATATTTTTGATGAATTTAATACTTTTACTCGGATACATTTTTCATGTGCTGAGTCGTTACTCGTTACTATTGTAGCGTCCAGCCGGACACGTGATGAATGACGAGGCGATATTGAACAAACTGCATTTATTGCTGAACGGTTTGGTTCCAGGACTCGGTGACTGTCGGCCGGAACCACGACAAAAAAACCAACTGAACAGTCCCGGTCTCACATCAACCTCGCTCGTGCGCCGTACGTCACACACCTGACTCACCCAGGTGCGCTCTCTCACCTGCTGCCCCGCCCCCTCGCTCTCGCATTCATTCAGACGCATTCACAGACCATGGGAAATCACAGAACTCTACCATGAACATTGTAACATTAGAAGTTGTGCCTTAATAAATATTTGAAATAATATAAACAGCAGTACTTGTACTTTTACTTGTACTTTTACTTTCAGTACTTGAGTAGCATTTTTTTACATACTTCTACTTGCAATACTTAAGTACAAAACATTTTGAATACTTTAGTACTTTTACTTCAGTATGGTGTTTAAAGAACACTTCAACTTCTACTAAAGTCAGTTTTTTGATATAGCACTTGTACTTCTACTCCACTCCTTTACTCCAGTACTTTATACATCTCTGATAATTGTCTATAAAGTATCAGTATGGTCTTTTTAAATATTGTATTTTTGCTGATCAACAGAATATTCTGATGTTATCAGAGAAGACGGAGAAAACCACCAAATAAACTTGTGACATCTTTGCTTTGAAAACACTGAAAGGAGGATTTATTAATTATCCAAATAGATGACTTGTTTTCTGTTTATCAACAAACATTTAATTAATTGACTAATTAGTTCAGCTCTGATTTGATTAATGCTGCCGGTGTGGTGTGTGTAGGTGAATCTCTCTCTAAATTCGATCAACTTGATGAATCTCCATAAACTGTTTGTGATAAAATACAGCTTCAATATAGACTTTGTATTTGGAGAGACTTCCTGTAAGTCAGGCTGGATAGACAGGCAGAACATGACATCGACATTGTGATGTAGAAATGAACTTGGTGCAAAAAAGGCTGAAGGTAATCATCGTGATCCACCGCAGTCATTTCATTCGACGGTCTCAGAGTCTGAATGCATAAACACTTCCAGCTCGCTGCTTCGAGGCGTCAGCTCGTCCCGCTGAATATAAATGCAGCACAAACTGCAAATATATCCCCAGAGGGAGGAGGAGTCACGCCGGGTGTGACACAGAGGAGAGAGAGCGAGTTCAGAAACATTTGAAGAGAAAGATTTTGACTTCTCTGATACACTCTGACAATAACGTCATCGTTTATTTTTCACCTCCTCCTGTACGTTTGAATCAGTGCAGCTGCATATTTTTAGGTGGATCTCCTATAATGGCGCATATAGGGGCCGCTGCAGTGGCATACATCAGGGTAAAGTCCCTGAGGTGGAAGCCACAGGGATGACTGAGGTGATGCTGCTTGTCACAAACTATATTAATCCTCATTTCTTTCTCTCCGTCCAGGCGAGCGCTGCGAGCTGTCCTCCCGCTCAGGCCGCTGTGCTCCGGGAGTCTGCAAGAACGGCGGCTCCTGTGTCAACCTGCTGGTCGGCGGGTTTAAATGCGAGTGTCCGCCGGGCGGCTACGAGAAGCCCTACTGCGAGATGACCATGCGCAACTTCCCCCCGCACTCCTTCCTGACCTTCAAGGGCCTCCGCCAGCGCTTTCACTTCACCCTCTCTCTCACGTAAGCACCTCCTCCTCCTCTTCTTCCTCCTCTTCTTCCTCCTCTGCAACAAGCTGGAGCTCACCTGGATCATCGATGCTGCTCCATCCCCTTTCAGTAATCTGTGATTCACTCTTCATCCGCCCCCGCATCCCACTCCTACCAGCTGAAGCGAACAGCCCCTCTCCACACCTCACCTCACATTTACGTAACCATAACGGTGTTTAATAGCAATAATGGGCTCGCCATTTTCTGTAGAGCCACTTCTGGTCTCAGATGATACTTACTGTGCTATAAATACAGCGTGCCGTACATCGGAGGCGTGCATGCTGTACTGAGGTGCAGGGCTGTGACAGTTGGACAGGAGGTGAGCAGAAGGCGCTTCGTTTTGGGAGAGGAGGCTTGCATAACATGAGGGATGTTAATCCTCAAGAGTGAGTCTGATCTTATTACAGTCAGTATCACTGGTCAGTTTGAGCTGTGAGTCAGAGCCTGGCCTGTTTCAGCAAGGTGAGACTGTCATCATACAGGATATGTGAACAGTCTGAGTTATTCTTTAATAACTAGCAACCAGATTTCAGATTCTTGCCCGTCGTTATTAATACCAAAATATCGATTTGTGCAGCTTTAATTGGACTTTCAGTGAGATATTTTAATTCTGAGAGTTTTGGTCATTCTGTATTATTCAGTTTTAATGTGAGCTAGTATTCAGTGTTTGTTCTGTAAATGTTCAACAGGGGTCGATGAGTCGATCTTGATCGAAATCAATTCATTCAGTTAAGTCATTCGTTTATTCCATAGCCCCAAATCACACAAGAGGCTCACAGAGATTTACAATTTGTACAACAACATACAGGATATATATAAAAATATCAGAAATAATATATAAAAAATCTGAATGTGAATATGCAGCTTTACATAGCAGCTGATTATCTCAGCTGAAGGAACATAAGCCCTCAAAAGTTAATTTTTTGGACCTTGATTTGACAGTAGCAGCCGAACAGTGACAGAAAAGTGGAAATATTCCTGTAACAATCACACCGGATGATTCACATCACATTCAAAGAAAATGTTAGAAGACTGAGAATAAATCTCTGTTCAGAGCAGAGCCTTTTCTCTTCATAGATTCCTGACACGAGACGTGCAAACAGCGATGTCATTGTTAATGCCAGCACTTCCTCCGAGAAGCGGAGGTGTCATCTCGTGTCATAATTAGCGTTCGGTAAAAATAGCAAAGATTTGAGCGCAGGGTTCTTTCTCTCTCCTACATAGCACGAAAAAAAAAAGTCTTGTTTTACATCATCGTGAATGTATTTTCTTTTACTCGTGTGAGAATCGTCATCATGTGGCAGGCTGAGAAACTGAAGCCGAGGCGTTTAATCTGTGTGGCTGATCATTTGGACGTGGTTTGTTGGGAGCAGATGAGCCTCGAACACTGAACACATGCAAAAACAGCAGGTCGCCCAATCTGCATGAATTCTTCATGGTGATGAAATGTAATCAACGATAAAAGCAGCCCGATCTGTTTGATATCTGTCACAACAAGTGACAACAAGTATCACCTCTCGGATGGTATCACAGGCCGTGTGTTCTGCCATTTTGCTGCAGTCATTGTGATACGTGTCACCTTAGACGCGCTTGGCAGGGGTTGACACTCACAATGGCTGCCAGTGGAAATAATATCCCCCTTGTGAGCTTTATGGACTCGGCCCTTCTTTAAGCGTGGTTCGGATGACATGTCTTTTTTTGATGGAGAACTGCTCAAACCAGTTTTGAAAGTGGTCTACGTTTCACTCGCAGGTCACAGAAGCTGTGAAGTAGCTGCTGTGTAAAAAGGTGCCGATACCGAGAGCTCGAGGCAGGTGAGGTCAACAAGCGCCTCCTGTTACCTGAGCCCGCGCCGATCAGGTTCCCCCGGAACGAGCCTCTGTTTATGATGAACGGCTCAGGATGTGGATCCTGTTCGCTCGGGAGTGACGGCTAATTTTAGGTCTCATTCTATCGCCGCTCTAGCTGCGAACTCTGCAATTAAGGCTGAGATTTCACAAGAAGTACCGAGTGTTAGGGATCAGCATGAACCTGATTTAAAATGTTTTCTCATCTGGATTTCTCTAAAATGTTGGTTCGACTCATACAAGAGCAAACAAGGCTCACAATAATACTAACACGCTGATGTTCAGCAAATTAAACTAATTTAAAAACTTCTGAAAGTTCTTGCAGTTCAGCCTGTGGGGAACATGAATGTCAATCATTCTGATATATTTTTAAGATATTTTAATATTTAAATCACAAATGTGATCCAGAAAATTGTCAAGCAAAAGTGCAAACGAGTTTTTTGATTCACTGCTCTTTTGCGAATACCAAGATAAACAGTTGATGGCACTAATTCTCCAGCCTGATGCCATTAAACCATCGCAGAAGAAGAAAGCGAAACAGTATGACGGGAATGAAAATGTGGTGTATTCGGTGGTGATGCAGTTGAAGATGTTTGAAGAGAAAGTCCGTCTTAGTCGTATAACAAGTTTATTACAACAAGTTCAGCGTCGTATCAAGTAAAATGTTACTTGGAGAGCTCCTGGCCGAATGATGAGAGACTCTCCTGATCTATGCGTTACAAACCCTTATATACGGTGGAGGTTATACAATACAATACATGCAGTCTAAATAACCATTAGTATAAAACAGTGTAAGATAGGGACAGAAGAAACCACGTCAAAGCAAAAAAACACTGTATGGGACTTAAGATATTCTTTCTTACATGACTCTCTTACCATATTTTACAATCATCAACACTCCTGACAACTGGTTCTTTGGTACCCCTATCCAAATATCCTTAAAGTCAGGATGGACCAAAATAACAGCTAGCAGGCCAAACAATTATCTTGATGTAAAGCATATATATGTAATAGTACAAGCATCTCTGTGCAGACACCTCAAAAAGAACTCAGTTACAGCTCAAACGATGGAAACATTACAGATCTGTTGTTTTCCATCTCTTCAGTTGGACGTTTAGCTCCAATCCTTCATGTACATCATGATTTTTCCTCTAAATCTGTTTCCACATTTAGTTTTTAACAACACACCGACCTTTCTACATCTGTCAGGTTTCCTAAAGTAATTGAGATTCATCCTCTGGGGACTATGATTGTCTGTCCAATTTAATTAGACCGAAGTGATGAACTGACCGACTGACACTACCATCCCTAGAGCTTGTATATTTTGTATATTTCTATTCTATATATATATTTTATATACTTTTGTTTTTACATCTTTTACTACACTTGTGTCCATACTGTTTTGGATGCTCTGTATGTCCTGTACACATAGCAGCATTGACAATAGAGTTGACTTTGACTAAACATAAACATATACAGTACAGTATATATTTAAAGTATTAAAGTAACAATACCTTTCTTTCTGTTCCTGTTCTTGTTCCTATATATATATATATATATATATATATATATATATATATATATATATATATATATATATATATATATATATATATATATATATATATATATATATATATGAATCATCTAAGACAGATTTTTGTATCTTCACACTGGGCTGTAAAAATTGGCTCCTCTCTTTTTTTTTCCTTCCTCCTCACTGCACACTTCTCATCCATCGCAGCATGTTAGCGTTGCGTGACACGGTTCTCTACATAAGGGCAGGACTGGTTGTTATTTTTACTGATGGGTGCCTAATGTGTCATGCAGTGATGCCGGTTGAGTCAGTATTTAGCTCCGGTTGATTACTCTCATAGTTCAGAGGGCTCGGGGGAGAAGCCTTTTAAATCGATCCGTCAGAGACGAGGGATGGACTCTGGATCATAAGTCTAGTTGGCGTTCTCTATTTTTTTCCTGGATATGTAGAAGCTATGTGACTGCTCTGTCTGTGCTCTGTCTCTGTTATTATCAGCCGGAGCATCAGCGTCCTCTTTCCTCCGAGGTCATGATTATCGTTTTTTCCTCGGTAAGCAGGTCAGCGGTGCCGTGCCCCCTGGCTCCTCTCCAGCTCAAGAATACTGCACAAACAGCATCATTTACAGTATACCCTCAAACCATGAGGACTGAAGGAGGATGGGTGGGTGGGCGGTGGGGGGGGGGGTTTGCGGCTGCTCATGTTGTCTGAGAGGACTGTAGATATTTGCAATGACTAACAAAGAATGGGCACTGTGTTTGGGGTTAGAAAAAGAAGAAAGAGCTGTTGCTCAAGGGCACCTCAGTGGTGGTAATGAGGGAGGAAGAAGTGCTGTTTTTTCACTTTCTCCGCCCAGATTAATCCTGCCAGTCTGGGGACTAAACCGGCGACCTTACGGTCACAAGCTTTTCTAGCCATCATAACTCTTTGTTTTTTAATGTCACAGACCCACTTCTTTTTTTTTTTTTACAATATTTTTTATTGAAGTTTCAAATGCATATTGAACTTTATGACAAATTTACAAACATTAACATTTTCTTTTAATTCCCTCGAACAACCACTTATTCACAAAAACAAAGAATAAATAAATAAATAAAAATAAATAAAATAAAAATAAACAAGTACACAAAAATAAAAATAAAAAAATAAAAAAATAAATAAATAAATAAATAAATAAATAAATAAATAAATAAATAAATAAATAAATAAATAAATAAATACAAATAAAAATAATAAATAAATACAAATAAATATATAAATAACGGAGTAAAAAAATGAAGGGGGCAGGATCATTTCACAACCTGTTGTTCAGTCAGTGTTTTCTGTTTCATTGGTCAAAAATTACATATGTGATACCCAAATACGAGCAAACTCCTGTTTTTAACAATGTATGTCAATCTCTCCAGTCCAAGACAAGTCATCAACTCCTTCTTCCATATTGCCAGTGATGGTGGATCTACATTTTTCCAATATAGTGCAATCACTCTCCTTGCATGGAGAAGTCCAAAGTCAACCATCTTCGATGGAGTCTCTGGGGTTACAGATTGTTGACGTCAGAGGAATGTTACACTCAACCATCCCTGATAAACATTTTCCCAGAATACTTGAATCTTTGAGCGTTCCCACAGACCCACTTCTTAAAAATAACTCATTAGTCCTGAAGCTTTATATCGATGAAGTAAAGTGACCAGAAAACACAGATGCCAGAAAGTGGCACATGACTCTCAGCTGGCAGATGTGCACAGGGGACTGGGATAATGAACAAATCTGGTAGTAACTGCTGGATTTTTTATTTATTTTTTTATTGTAACACACTTTCACACATCACGGCGGCCCATTTCCACAGGATCAGATTTACGACCACAAACCACAGCTGACAGGTAAAGCGTTGGTATTTTTAAACCATGTGCTTCACCGACGTACTCTGATCCGAGAGCGAGACACCGTCTCACCCGTCAGCCGTCTGGTCCCAGAGTTTGAACCATGTGTGCACAGATGTATTGAAATGTGCATTAATATGCGAAGGTCCATGTAATACTGAGGCTCTGGTTTCTGGTTTCACAGAAATCTGAAACTGGGGCTGTGGTTACAGCACGGGCAGCTGTCTGTGTCCTCCTCCATGAGAGAGAAATATATTTTGAAGCTGTCGTTACTCTGAGCGGTCTTCCCCTGTTTCTTACTCGCTGTAATGCATCCCCCTCCCCTCGCCCCTCGCTCGGCTGCTTTGACATTGCCCTAGTTTCCTGTCTCTGTGTTGTAGTGTGTCGTTTTAATGTAGATATCTATTCATGGCACGCAGATCCTGTTATTCCTTCACTTATTTTTCACTCTGACTTGTCCTTGTGTTCACGATTAACCTCATTATCCGTTCAGTGATCTTTGTAAACCCTCCACATTGTTAAATCTTGAGCTCATCTTTGGGATAGTAAGTTACACGTCACGCTGTGTTACCGCGTGGGACAGGAGCGCTCCAGTGTGAAAGGAAAAGCAAGGTGGATGTGAGGGGATGGGGATAGATACTGTATATTTTTAAATGGGTCAAACCAGACCACTGCCCTCTTTTCTTTTCTCTTGTCTCTGTTGACGTGGAGCACAGGCATGTGCTCTTTTACAGCACACGTCAAGTCTAGTCTACAATCTGTTGTCCTGATTTTTAAAGGCTTTGTGGCACCACGTCCAGATGTTTAAAAAACAGGAAATGTTTAACCATCACTGCAAGGGCCTGGGCTTCCTAGCCGGCGATTTCAATTGCATAATGAACATTTCTCTGGACAAATCCTCCTCTGCAAACATATCTAACCCGCGATCGTCTGCTGTCCTTAGAGATTCATGCACAGATACCGGATTGATAGATATACGGCGACATGTAAATCCTAAATTGAGAGACTACACACGTGTACCTGTACTCTAGACTATTTCTTTATTCCCAAAGACTTTTTACTTTCTATCCAGACTTGCCGTATGGACTCTATTGTCCCACTCGGAGATTTAATACGTCATTTGTAAATAGTGATTCTTTTTTTTTGCACTTTTGTACTTATCACAATTCTGGCTCGACAATGAAAGCTCTCCAGTGTCCTCTGCTACGATCTGGGATGCAGCTAAGGCCACTTTACGTGGTCACCTCATATCCTACAGCTCTCACCAGAAAAAGGCCTCAGAGGAAAAACAGAAACAATCTCGAGAAAGAACTGACAGATACATAAACAGACACCTACTCTAGCAAACCTAAAGGCGCTCGTCGCTGTTAAGACGGCACTTAACTTGGATCATACTCGTCATGTTCAGAAATTATTACTTTACACTAAACAGAAATACTATGAAAACAAACACGTAGTTTCATTAATGTGGTCAACATTTCTTGAGCACTACTTTCTGCCGTGGATTAATACACATGTGGTGCTCTAGTGAGTAGTTTTACGGCAAAGGTGTATGTAGGTTTAGGTGAAAATAAATATATAATCATGACCTGGTTCATCATTAGAAATGAATGTCACCCAGTGCAACAGTGTGACTCACAGGTGTGTGTTTTTTTCTGGGCAGCAGACGAGGTGAACGTCAGATGATTCAATTCATGTAGTTCCAATAATACACAGATAGAATAGTGATATATTCAAATAATACACAGATAGAATAGTGATATATTCAAATAATACACAGATAGAATAGTGATATATTCAAATAATACACAGATAGAATAGTGATATATTCAAATAATACACAGATAGAATAGTGATATATTCAAATAATACACAGATAGAATAGTGATATATTCAATAATACACAGATAGAATAGTGATATATTCAAATAATACACAGATAGAATAGTGATATATTCAAATAATACACAGATAGAATAGTGATATATTCAAATAATACACAGATAGAATAGTGATATATTCAAATACTACGCAGATAGAATAGTGATATATTCAAATAATACGCAGATAGAATAGTGATATATTCAAATAATACACAGATAGAATAGTGATATATTCAAATAATACACAGATAGAATAGTGATATATTCAAATAATACACAGATAGAATAGTGATATATTTAAATAATACACAGATAGAATAGTGATATCGTTGTGAAGTGTCAAATTTAATTAAATTAAAAATATGTTGTTGTTTTTTTGTTTGTTTTTTCAGATTTGCTACCAAAGAGCCGAACGGTTTGTTGCTCTACAACGGACGCTTCAATGAGAAACACGACTTCATCGCCATGGAAATCATCAACGAGCAGATCCAGCTCACCTTCTCTGCAGGTAGAACGCTGCTTCCTTCTGTGTCATTATAATTTTACATCGAAATGTTTCATGTAGTTGTCTTTGCAGTTGTTGCATCTCTTTGAATTTGTTTTTCCAGGTGAGACCAAAACGACAGTTTCGCCGTACATCTACGGAGGCGTCAGCGACGGCCAGTGGCACGTGGTGGAGGTGCACTACTACAACAAAGTATGATCCAAAAACTCTTCAAACACACTCATCTTGTGTATTTTTCTTTACGATGCAGAAGAATAACAAGCGTAACTTTATCGACTAATATCTTTAAACGTTGCTTGTTATACTTTTGCATTAATAAATACCTGAAGGATTGATACCACTCTTATAAATATGAACCTTCAGCAGATGCTTGGCTCCGTCCAAACATGCATTAATTGTCTAAGTCTAAAAACAACACATTGTGTTTTTACACGTCCAGATCTTGTTACCTTTGGAGAATCCTCCTTATCTTTATAATAAGCTAAACTAACTGGCTTCATATTTCCTGCACAGACATGAGCGCGGTGTCAATCCTCTGCAAAAATATGGAAGGGTATTTCCAGAGTGTCAAAATATTCCTTTAAATGAGGGTGAGCGACGTGAACCATCGCTGTGTTATGATGTAGGATTCCCCCTGTTCTATTTACTACACAATAGCTGACGTACCTTTAATTAAATCTGTCTGCTGCTGCTCCCCTCGTCACTAGAAAAATACCAGACGTTACCGAAGATGTTCAGGATGAACTGGGTCGCAGGATTGATCTGCTGCAGACGTCAGACGCTGTAATATTATCTGGCAGCTGACGAGCTTTCTCATTAAAAATACTTTGTCTTCGGGACATACTCGCTGCAGAGAATTTAAACCAGAGCGAGGACAGGAAAGTTTGTCGTAGTGCCGCTCTGACAGACTGATGATCTGGAAGAGAGCCAACGTGCCAACTCGACACTGACGGAGCGAGACACTCGGACAAAAGCGGGGAGGTGGGGGTGGATGAATGAAAGCTACCAGAGTTGGAAGTTTTTCCAGACACGCTCAGCCTGGACTAAATATGTTTTTGATTAATACATTTCCCTGTACGAACATGACAACAACTCAATCAGTGGAGGAATGTATGGAGCCGTTTGTCTCTCTGCTTCTCTTTCAGTACTTTTCCCAGCCAGGACCAACACACAGGATGTCACTTTTTTTTTAGTCTATTGAGGAAGTCACTTTGCATCATAAAGATGTTGCCAGGCAACACCCCCGCTGCTCACATTTTCTATTCAGTGTCTATGATAACATGGCTGTGTCAGATTTTAGCCAGAAGAAGTGACAAGGAGGAGAAAGGGGGAGGGGGGGCCTGCTCGTCTTTTTTGACTGGTTGCTTCTTTTGCCAAGAAGACGTTATAGTCTCGTTAATCGATCCGGTGCGATGCTATAAAGTCAAATTACTCTTTAGTTGTTTTCCCGACCTGGAAGTTTGAACATCTGTAAGTGAGCTGTGTGGTTTGGTTTGTGCAGTCTGAGCTCAGGAGCAGAAGGGAAACATGTAGATGCTGAACAGCTGAATGTCTCTATGAGAACGTGGCGATGTAGGAGGCTTAAACCTGAAGTTATCTCGCTAACCCGTCTGATTACAGTGGCCCATTAATTTCATTAATTGCTGAAATCTTAATAGTAATCCTAATATATTCTGTATTATTTGTACCGGTGTGCTTCTTTTACATTTTGGTCCTGACGTCCCAAATGTTTCCAGGGTCCGTCCCCCATCTCTAGCTGAACTAATCCTCCACGTCCTCCTCTCTCGTGTTCCTCCATCCTGTGAGTCGCTGAGGTAGAAACCCGGCTCCTCCCACTGGAGGTATCCCATGGTGGCCCGCTCTGACCCGTCCCTGTCCGCAGGGGGTGGGGCATTTTAGATTGAAATGTGGCTTTCAGGATAGCGGGGGGACTGTGGAGAATGGCAATGACCGCTGCCTTTGTGTTGGGCTCGGCTTCCTTTGGGACCATGGGCAGTGAATGATGCGGCCCCGGGGAAGGTGCCCCTCACTCTCTCTGTTCTCCGGCGAGGACAGAAAAGCAGAGGCAGGAGAGGAGCGAAAGGAGGTTATAGAAAAGCCCAGAGAAGTATTGACTCGGGCTTTGAACGGGGACGCTGCGCTTCAGGGCCAACCCCGCATGTTGCTATGGTTTTTCCAGTCAATCTTAGATCCCATATTTGTGTTGCTCGCCGCCATGCTCCTCCTCTGCAACCCTTGTCACCCTCTGTGACAGGGAACTCATATTCCCATAATCCCCTGTAGCGGCGAGTGAGAGCGAGTGTTTAATGTGGTCTTGAGTAAATATGTGCGTTCCAGTCAGCGCTGACAGGACAGGGGGTTTTTGTGCGTCCTGACAGACAGTCATTATTGGAGAGTCAACAGCCGTGACTGATGACAGCAGAGGTCAGCGTCCAATCTGGAGCGCTGCCTGTTTCAGAGCTTTCACAGTGGAAAAAAAGCATGTCGGATGATTTCACCTTTGGCAATTCACACCGCGTGTTTGCTTGTTTCATCATCGACAAATTTGTAACAAATTGGAGCGTCAGCCTGAAAAGTAAAAAAGCCACGGCGTCTGTTTCCGTCTACTTAACATTTCAGTGTTGGAACGGAAAACGGTGAGACTTCCTGTGGGAACAGAGCTCGATAACACGGCCCGTTATAGAAGAAGAACACTTAGTGCAGTCAACACCAAGTCATCCGGCCAGCATGAGAATGATAACACAGAAACAGCCCCACATCCTGTATTTGCTGTCTGAGGTGTTATGATATGTAGATAGCCACAAAGCATGTTATGCTTTAATTCAAGGATTCAAGGAGTTTTATTGTCATTCCAACACATGTAAACATGGATGAAATGAAATTGGTTTCCCCTGGTCCCGGAGCAGCCCAATATAAAATATATAAAAAAATAAATATATGTATATATGTATATATATATATATATATATATATATATATATATATATATATATATATATATATATATATATATGTAAAGAATATATAATATAAAAAGTAAAGGCAATTAAATTTAGAAAAGTATATACAATAAATAGAAAAATAGAAAAACAGCAGCAGTATACACCATGGTGAGGTAGTGAGATGTGCAAGTGTCGGTCAGGTTGTGCAAACAACTGCATTGTGCAAGTAATTGCAGTGCAAAGTATGATAGTTAATGGTTTATATCTTGAGGAATATTAATAATAAATTGCCATTTCGTGTCATTTGGTACAGACATTACCTGGATGTTCTGGCTGCTGTCACGTTACTTATCAGCTACTTTTTAATAAATGTTGTGAAATCTGTGGAATTGTTGTATTTTGACAGGAAACATGAGGTTTAAAAGATATATTTAAATATATATATATATTTTAAAATAAATCAACGTCATCCAGATATAATTGATGGTGGGCCAGTTTTGGCCCGCGGGCCACTAAATGCAGACCCCTGCTTTAGGGTGACTTGTAGTAACTCTGTGGATCATTTTAATCGTGTAGTGCGTCATATTTAGGGGCCTCTATTTACAGAATATAGGAACAATTGAATATAATATGCATAACTATGTTTTCATTAGTGTGTAATTACCTAAAAATAAGAATTGTTTTGTCTTTGTTAAAGTGAATGAGCCTCTTTGTGCTCGTGTTCACTCTCATTGCACCATAGTTGTTGTTTTTTTAAGTTATTATTTTTTAGGACTTTTTCGCATTTGTTGGACTCGGAGAGTCGCTTTGGTAAGAACTTTGAAAGGCGAGCCTGCAGCCACCGTAGTTTGTATTGTACCAGGAGGGTGATGTGAGGCAGTTGCAATCACCAACTACACCGCTAGACATTACATTATTACATTAAATTACATTACATTGCATTTAGCAGACGCTTTTATCCAAAGCGACTTACAGAGGAGGACATAATCTGAAAAGGTTTAAAGGAGCACAGAGTAGTTGTTAGTTTTGTTAGGCAGGGAAGCATTCTCGACAGAGAAAGGTTTTTACAAGTTTTTTAAAGGTAGAAAGGGATGTTGCAGTTCTTGCAGACGTTGGTCGGTCATTCCAACATTTGGGGACGACCACAGAGAAGAGTTTAGAGTGACCTCGCTTTGGGAGAGGCGAGGGTATGCCATTGAATCCTGCAAACCGTTTCTTTTAATTTACCATCAGCGGGTCAGAACTTACATTTTGAATTCATGAAAAGATATTCAGCCTCAGCTGTGTTTACAACGCCGTGCCCACGTACAACCTCACAGCACTGCTGGCACGGCTTTACTAGTTTACAAGTGTGCTTTGTTTTACTCCGGTGTTTACACTGGATTACATATAAAGTTTTATTATAGCCCTCGATGAACAATCACACAAATGTTTCACTCAGGTGAGGTGTTGTGATAACATACAGCCAGATGCTTATTACTGGTCTAATCTCAGTCACATCACTAACACTCGGCACATTGTGATCACAAGACACAAAGCGAGCGAGCGCAGGAATGTGACTAACTGCAGCCTCACACAGTCATATTATTAGAGGCTCATGGAGATTTAATCTAATCTACTCTATGAGAACATCATGTGAGAGAAATTTAATTGTGGCAGTGCCGTGGGGTAGAATTATATTTGTCGTTACGGTACCGCCTGATGAAGTGTGTTTGGTCCTAATAGATTTCCTATGACAGGGCTGCTGAAGACGTCGCACCGCCCGTAGAAATATGCACTATATCTGTTTTTCTCTAAACGATGGGATCAGGCAGTCAGGAAATTATCATTCCTGGAGCTCATGCAGGTTTCTATTTCAGTTCAACATCACAGACAAAGACAATACGCTCCTAATGTCTGTTTTCCATCCATCAGCGATGAGTCAATTCTTCGTCTCATCATCTCTGCTCATGTGGACGAGCTAATTCCTGCTTAAATCCTGTCTGACCAGCTGACAGCTCAGCGGCCCGTCCTCGCCTGCAGGCCCTGCTCGCGACACCAGCTTGAACCTACACTCCGGGTTAATATGAGCTCTGGATGACCTCAGAGAAACCGCCCCGGTTTGAAAAGAGGTCGCGACCTTTTATTGACAGGATCATCATTCTCTCCCCCGCAGACCTCCTCCTCCTTTTGTTGCTCCCCCCCATTGATTTCTCAGACAATGAAGGAGATCCTTTGTCAACGGGGACGACGTCCTGCAGAGAGCGAGCTCCTCTCCTGTGTGTGTGCGCTTACCAGCCGCTGCCTTCAGCTCTGGCTATGATATGAATTATTAAAATACTCAACAGCAACAACAACAACAGCAGCGAGCTAAAGATAACCCGAAATCGAACTCGATGTGTGATGCAGGAGATCATTCCTGTGGTCATTGTTGCACAGTCTCAAAGCTTTTTAATCTGGTTTATGAAGCTGCATGCAGCTCAGCACTGGTTGATATTCCCAGAAGTTTCCATGCCGCTTTATGGATTAATCCTTTTTGTCGAATGCAGCAGAATAACAGAGAGTTTCACGACTACAAAGACCTATTTATAAATCCTGTGTGACCAAAATACTTTAGCAACTTAAAAATAGCACAGCGCCTGTTTTTTCTGCTGCGTTCTGATCTTTATGCTGACGACTCTCGAGTGAATTTAAAACCATAGGATGATTTTCTGGGTTTTTCTGCTGTTGCTCGGCTGTGCTGAATCAAATCCTTGTGCATGGAGATGTAAACATAGATCACATTGTTAAATTCTCAGTTGGAGGGAAAGAAAAAAACAAAACCAAACCAGCAACAAGCGACAATCCTCCAGATTCTCTCAATGTGCACAATACAGTCGACGGCGTCTTTAATCCTCATTGTTTTCTCCATAATAAAGGCGCCCCGTAATTTATCTCGACATTCATGAGTTTGTCTCTGGCTCCACAGCCCATCCTAAACCAGGCCGGCCTACCGCAGGGCCCCTCGGACCAGAAGGTCGTCGTGGTGACGGTGGACAACTGCGACACCTCCGTGGCCCTCAGGTTCGGTCACATGATCGGAAACTACACCTGCTCTGCTCAGGGCAGCCAATCGGGATCCAAAAAGTAAGTCCACAGGAAGTACATGATGTTTCCTAAAGGATCTTTAGCTCATTGCATTACATCTTCCCTCATTACTCCTGTATTGACTTCAGTAATTTACTCGATTACTTTCTTTGCATTTGGCTCATTAAGAGAGAGTAAACTTGTTTTGAAATGAAGTTCCACATCTCCGGGGAGTTTTTCTTTTTTAGGGATGTTCATCCTTGTTTTCTGTTTTCATCTCTAGAGGGAAAACATAACGCAGCATAAGTCTCTCTGTGATGAATTTTTCATGTCATTTCACGTCCTCCGTTAGTGTTGATGATGTAAAAGCAGAGCAAAACTGGGAAATGTGAAAACGTTTGTGGCTGCTTTATTTTTTTTTCAGATCCCTGGACCTGACCGGCCCTCTTCTCCTCGGAGGGGTCCCCAAACTCCCGGAGGACTTCCCCATCCGCAACCGTCAGTTCGTGGGCTGCATGAAGAACCTGCGCATCGACAACCAGCACATAGACATGGCCAGCTTCATCGCAAACAACGGCACCATGCCAGGTAGATTTGCAGTCTAAAGCTTGTCCTTTACTGTATCTCTTAAACATGTGAGTGTTTTATTGTTTTGACCAGAGGAAACAAAATAACAATGAGTATAATGAGCACAGCAGGAAATGATCATTGTCCCTGCTACGAATATTTTATGACCCTCAAACTCTTTGCTACTTTGATGAAATAATGAGGTAGAGTTGATCAAACTATTAAATTCTTTTCTCTCTCTCCATCCTGCAGGATGCTCAGCCAAAAGACATTTCTGCAACAACAACCCGTGTCTGAACGGAGGAACCTGCGTGAACCTGTGGGGCTCCTTCAGCTGCGACTGCCCGCTCGGATTCGGAGGTCAAAGCTGCGAAAGAGGTGAGCGAGCGAGTCGAGCGACTCGGGGCATCAGGGCGGAGACGTGCAGACATGAGCTGAGACCTGACACAGATTTATCTGCAGCTCGTCCGCCTCCGTCTTTGTGACCGGAGACTGAACTTGTCACCGAGTACGAAGCTGTCGTCGAAATGAGCAGAGTGGAAACAGAAACAGGAACTCGCTGCTGCAGGAAATTGCTGCATTTGCATCTGAAAATAGCAGGTGGAAGATCAGCTGTATTTTTTTTTTTGGAACACCTGAATTTATTTAAGACATTCATACCCATAAAAAGCCTGATTAGTACTTTTAATGCCTGATTTGTGCTCCAGGTTGAATTTTCTCTGATTTAGACGACGTTTAACCGTCTAAGACTAATTGCTTTTTTGAGACATACAGCAGGTTGCTTATGTTTCCTGTCCCCGCGTTCTCCAGTGTCTGTTTTTGTTCCACCTGATCCGCTGCAGCTGTCGTCTGTCGTCTGATTTATGGTTTACGGCAATTTGAGAAGAGACGGCGGAACTTAAACGACAGTAGCAAAACAACAGACCCTTTTGTTTGTGGCTCGAAATAGAACGTAAAAAAAAAAGATTTATTTAAGTGAGCGTTATTTCACACAGATCGGATATTAAAGGGCAAGTAGAGATGGATATTTAAATAAGGACGGACGTGTTGCTCGTCAGTGTGAGAGAAACGAGGTAGGAATGTATGTAGCACAGATTTCCAGATTTAATGAGCTCTGATAACTTGAATATATTATAATCAACAACACTGTTCGGGGTGCCTGTTTAAAATACACTTGTTTATGTACGTACAGTATGTGCACATGTGTCCATTTGATTAGTTGAATCAACATTTCCTGCTTTAATTTGATTTATATGGGTATAACAAATAATTTCTATTCCAACTGTCGGAGTCAGGTCGGAGATTTTGTGAAGCTGGTGATGAAAATAATTATTAGTTGCAGCCCTAGTACAGTAGTAGCAACTAAAAAGTTCCCGTTCAAGCTGAACACCAGATGAATGGCAGCCGTCTTCCAGCTGAGTTCGAGCCAGCTGCCTGCTAAGTCCCGTGACCGGAGTGACCCCCCTCCTTCTCCTGGGCGTGTCTATTTTTTACTGTAACTCCACCCGTTCAACATGTACAAGAGCTAACGAGGTACTGCTCACACAGTACTATTATCAGAAAGTTAATCAGGCACAGTTTGTGGATTTGTTTCCGTCTTCTTAAACGTGAAACTGCGGTTTCTCTCGTTGCATCCCACGGTACATCCGCCGTCACTAATCAATCATTTCGATCGGGTGATTTTCGTCTCTTTGTACAGAGACCGCAAACTGTTTCACGCCGGGCAGAGTGTCCTATCGTGTCACTCTGTTGACGTGTGAAACAGCCAGAAAGCTTCTCCCAGACCTCAGAGTGCAACACAGACTAAAAAACCACCCGTCTGCTTAAAATTTACACTTGAAAAGATTTGAAATTAAAATTTTCGCCACAACACTAAAAGAGAAGTTTAAAGAGCCCTCCAGACATGTTTTAAATAATAATAAAAAATGCTTTGAATAATAATTTATGCGTTCCCCCTCCTGCAGATGAATGCAGAACTCTGTCTGCACAGTAAAGCTCAAACATCTAGAGTCGACTTTAATCATATGCTGTTGTTGTTGTATTTTGTTCCCCTGAATGATCAGTGCAGGTTTTGGTTCGTAAAGCAAACACCTGACTTCAGACAGATTACTGAAGTAAGACGTCTGAGGTTTTGGGACGTGATCAGAGAACATGCTGGTCTTTACTGATGATGACTCACCGCCTTTGAAACTCTCTCCCCTCGTTTATCTGCATCACTCCCCTTCAACTTCTCACATCTCATCTGCTTTTTAACCTCTCGTCTTTGTCGTAGTTATGACCAGCCCACAGCGTTTCCTGGGCAACAGCCTGTTGCAGTGGAACAACATGGCGGCGCTGGCCTCCGTCCCCTGGCATGTCGAGCTGATGTTCCGCACGCGCCAGGCCACCGCCACGCTGCTGCACATCTCGTCCGGACAGCAGCACAACCTCACGCTGCAGGTGAGGGGAAGCAGAGCTTTTTACAGGTCACAAGGTCACATGTGTTCAGGCGAGGAGGGAGAGTGAAAACAAGCGCGTGAGGTCCTCACCTGAAGTTTCAAACGGATAAATCGCTGCAGGACTGAGGCTCCACCTGTTGGTCATCTGAGTTGCAGCAGCGTCTTTTTTTTGTGATTAACAGTTTTTATTTTTATTTTCATTATTCAACGATACAAAAACACAAACACAGACCACCAACCATGCTGCTGATCCTTTTCTGGTTACCAACCTTTACCCCTGTGCTCCTTCATGTACAACTTAAACAACTACCCTAACTACATCGATGAAGACATGATGCAAGATAAACCAAAACAAAAATAGACACAGAAAATGATTCGAGGATAAATCAATACAAGAAATAGACAAAGCAATATTCTGTTAACGGACAACAACAAGATTAAATTAAAGTAACAATCACAAAATAAAATACACACAAAAACAAGAAGAAGCACATCTATATATTTTTTTACATAGTTAACTGAAAACTTGCGTCTCTCCACTACATACACCCTTTTAGGAGTCTCTCAAATAAATTAAGTATTTGCCCCATTTTGCTTCATATAGATCCAGTCTGCCCAGTTCCATCCCCTGACAAGTATTTGTCTACCAATCATAATACTGGTTTGGACAAAGCTTTTAATATGTTTATCCTGTCCTGTCAGGACTGTATGATCACTCAAGACATGCAGCAGTGTCTCTGAATATCAGAGGATGTTGAGACAAAACTGATCTGACGCTCATTGTAATGGTGGCCCTGTTTTAGAAAACTTTCCGAGCTGACGCATCTTTGATTTTACATATTTTATTTCCAGCTCTGCAGAGTATTCAAGGCTTGAACTTTGACGGTGGAGTGTGCACAGGATGTTTCTGCTCATCGTGCGACACGCTGCTGGTTCTTGGTCTTTTATCTCCTCGGTTATTAAACATGGGCTCTTTGTCTCTCTCTCTCTCCCCGGCTTTGTAGCTGCGTGGGGGGAGTGTGCTGATGGGGCTGCACAGAGGCGAAGACTCGACTCTCTCCCGCGTGGAGGAAGTGCTGGTGAACGATGGCGACTGGCATCATTTGCAGCTGGACATCAGCAGTCTGGGGGGAGCGTCGAGCCACCACAAAGCGGTGTTGTCTTTAGATCAGGGACTCTACCTGGTAAGTTGTTTTACCCCAGTCGATGTGAATCATCACGAGTTAAACTCTTGTAGTTTTGCAGCTCTGAAGTCTGCGTTGTGCATCTTTCCAGGCCAGCATGGAGGTGGACGGGAAGCTGCGAGACTCCAAGCTGAAGACTGTGAGCGTTGGTGGTTTTGCAAGGCCTGATGGGAAAGTTCAGCACGGCTTCCGTGGCTGCATACAGGTCCGTCCCTTCTGTGGTTTCAGTCAGCAGCTCATCTATAAAGCAGTGTTTTAGTGTTCTGCAGATCAAACGGCGTATAGATTTGAATTTCTAATTAAATAAATCATTTTCTCAGATGTTTAAATTACATATAGACGTTGTTTTAATGACTGTGTCTCACGGCAAAGCAAACTCGACCTACTTTTAACACAAGAATATGCCTTTTGAATTGAGAATCATGCTCTCTCAGCAGTGTTTGAGTGCAGGAAGACATCTACTGCATAAAATATACACAGACTGTTATCTCAGAGTGTTTTTCAGACAGCCTTTGCATTTGCAGCACATTCCCGGGGCTTTTGCAACAGAAAACTTATTCTTTCACATATTTCGAGCATCTCACTTATTAAAAAAAGCCCAACCACATCCGAGAGCGCTGTAGTGAAAGCAAATATATTCATCTGTAAAGTGTGTTGTGCTCCTGTGCATTTGTACATATCTTTGTTTGTTTGTTTGTTTGTTTGGTTGCAGGGTCTTCGTGTGGGCGGAGCGCTTAGTCTGTCCCAGGCGAGGAAGGTGAATGTGGAGCCGGGCTGCAGCGTGCCCGACCCCTGCGGCTCCAACCCATGTCCTGTCAACAGCTACTGCAGCGACGACTGGGACAGCTACTCCTGCAAATGCCTCGCCGGTCAGTCTGCTTACATGATTGATTGCAGGGCTGGAGGAAATCTTTCAGTCCTCGTCCTGTAAATATGAATTTAACCCATGTCACAGATGTTTATGTCTTTAATTGCTCAGCTGTAACTTATCTTCCTCTTCTCACAGGATACTATGGCACCAACTGCACCGACGTTTGCTCATTAAACCCCTGTGAGCACGACTCAGCGTGCACCCGGAAGCTGAGCTCCTCTCGTGGTTACACCTGTGACTGTCACAGCAACTACTTTGGCCATTACTGCGAGAAAAAGTACAGTTTTATTTTTCACATTCACGTCAAAGTACGTCTACGTTTGTGTCTTCAGCACTCAACTGCAATGTTGATCTAACGTGTGCGTCTACAGGACCGACCTGCCCTGTCCCAGAGGCTGGTGGGGTCACAAGACCTGCGGACCCTGTAACTGTCAGACAGAGAAGGGCTTCGACTCTGACTGCAACAAGACGAGTGGAGAGTGTCGGTGCAAGGTGAGAGCGCCGTCATCGGACAGAAAAGTATGATCTAAAGCTGTGTCTCTTTATTGATCCAACACTGAGGAGCTCACAATATACAAGGTCGATAAGAAAATACTGGACTCTTGAGTTACAAGCGAGTCCAAACCTGAGTTTATTCAGCCACGTCTCTGTGATGCTGCACTCTCCATCCTCCCCCTCTGCTTTGCCTCGTTAGCGCCTCCATCCTAACGGGGAGAGCTCACGTTCACCGTGATAACAGATGGTGCCCGTGGTTTGTACCATACTTTCTCACTCCCTCCGCTTAGATCCAGCTCAGCATCCCCGCCTACTTTCTCCTCACTTCAGCAGCAGCGGGATACTAAATAACATACGATCGGCTCTACACGAGTGAACGAGAAAATAAATGTGCTGAACTGTTTTGCATTTTACAACAGAGACAATGTTTTCCCAGAGATTAAATACTTCTAAAATATTTTTGGAGCTGCCTCATCACCGTCTGCAGTCTGTCTGTACTTCTTTTCTGTTGACTTTGAAAGAGAGCATGAACAAAAAAAAAACATCATGGGATGAACATGAAAACAACAAAAGGACTCAAGGATAATTTGTTATTTAGCACATTTCTAGTCTTCTGACCAATCAAGGTGCTTTTACACAACATATCTTATTTACACACTGACAGCAGTGGCTGCCATGCAAGATGCTAATCGTTCATACATATTCACACACCGATGGCGCAGCCTTCAGCAGCATGTTGGGGTTCAGTATCTTTCCAGAGGACTCTGCAACGTGCAGACTGGAGGAGCCGGGGATCAAACTACTGATCATTTGAGTAGTTATCAGGATGACCCACTTTACCTCCTGATTTCATCAGGTGTTTTTTTTCTAAGACATTTCATTTTTATTTATTTAAAGTTTAGAAATGTGTTTAAGAGTCACTAACAACTAAAAACTAAACTGGGTCCGTTGTTGCACTGTCAGGCCGGACTCAGACCAGAGGTGGCAGAGAGCTGTTTTATTCAGAACAACAAAATACAGAGCCGTTGGTGCTAGAACAAATAGACTTAAACACAGTTTTTATCCAACTGCAATTGCCACTGTGAATGCTGTTTTACGTAAAGGGTGTATGCTCCTTTTAGCATATTTAGTATTTATTTTGATTTTAGCACATGTTTAATTTTATTTCTTTTAGTACATTTTAATGTCTCAGGTATTCTATTCTTATTTATTCTAGTTATTTTAACACTCACTAGTCACTTTAATGCTTTTATTTTATTGCACTGACTGACTAGAAGCACTTTCAATCTCGTCCCTGTGACAATGACAATAAAGATCTATTCTATTCTAAAAATCCCTCGACCGAGTGAGGCTATGAAAACGGCCTAAACTAGGGAAAACAAAAACACTCCAAAGGAGGAAAACTCTAAACTACTAAAATCAAAATCACTCACAAGGAGGAAAAAACAACAGGCTGTAAAACTTTAATTGAGAGCGCTTCAACGAGGCTGAAAAACGCTACGCTATGCACTATGACACAAAAAGACTAGACTAAGAAGTTACAACAAAAAATCACTCATACGAGGAAAAACAAACAAAAACACTTGAGCTGTAACGCTATGACTGTGGACAAGGAAACAAGGCTTAGGTGAACGCTACGAGAGGCGAAACACTTCGGCACGGGACAAAGACGCAGACAATATATACACAGGGTGATGGGGAAGAGGTGGAAACAATCAGGGCGGGGACACATGAGGAAGTGACCTGAAACGAGAGGACAGGTAAATATCAAAATAAAACAGGAAATGACGAGACAGGACAAACATGGTAATATCGACCCTTTCACATAGCATTGATGGATTTGATCATTTAAAGCATCCTGAACGACAATTATCTCAACATTTCTGGATGTTAGCGTTGTTTCATTCTCAGCAGGTCACAGCATGAACTCACAAATCGAGCACGTTTCGTCTGCGTACTGACTTTAACGGTGTCACTTTCACACTGCTTAGTCGGCGTGCAGTCTGACATTGTGTCACCAGAAAAAAACATAATTAAGCAGCTTGTCCTTCAGCATCCAGATGTTTCTTGAACCGAGCAGCTGCAGCTTGTCAAAGCCTTCAAGGTGTGGATGTGCGTGGGTACATGAAAACGAGGGGAGGCTGGCGCCGGGGATAATTGATTACAATAAAAAAAATAGTTAATCAGCACTTTCTCTCCGTTTCCAGGACAACCACTACCGTCCCGAAGGCAGCGACACCTGCCTGCTGTGCGACTGCTACCCGGTCGGCTCTTTCTCCAGAGCGTGTGACCGAGAGAGCGGTCAGTGTCAGTGCAAACCCGGCGTCATCGGGCGGCAGTGCGACCGCTGCGACAACCCGTTTGCTGAGGTTTCTCCCAACGGCTGCGAAGGTCAGAACACGTCGTATTATTACCGTGATTTATAATCCTTGCTTCATTACAGCGACAAATGTATTAAATCATTTTTCCATTTTTATCCTCATCATCTCCCTCTGTCTCTCTCCTCTCCTTCCTGCTCCATCTCTCTCAGTAATCTATGACAGCTGCCCTCAGGCCATCGAGGCTGGGATCTGGTGGCCCAGGACTAAGTTTGGTCTCCCTGCAGCAGTTCCCTGTCCCAAGGGAACGCTCGGTATGATGGTTTTCTCAGGCAGCTCGTCAAATTACCATATAATAATGGCAATATATGAAACTCGCCTCGAGCCGTGTCTCAGCTGCAGTCTATTCCTCACCTCTCTCTCTCTCTGTCTCCTTCTCAGGCACAGCGATCCGCCACTGTGATGAGCACAAAGGCTGGCTGCCTCCGAACCTCTTCAACTGTACCTCTGTTACCTTCAGCAAGCTGAAGGCCCTGGTGTGTAGCTTCAGTCTCTGTCAATGAACCTTTGAAACACATTTGGAAAGATGTGATATGATTTAAACAAACAAAAGGCGTTTGGAGAAGGTCACCAGATTCATTAGTATTTCTATTACACCGAAGAGATATGTCACATATTTCATGGCCAAGTGTCTCACGGTGCAGCTGCAAGAAAAGTCACGGGAGTCCTCAAAGTAATGAGGATACATCCTCTGGGAATCGCCAACGTCTCTACAGAATGTCACAGATATTCAGCCATACTATATGGCAAAAAAATCAGTTAAAAAAAAAAAGTCATAGTATAGTATGACAAAAAAATCTGTGAAAAAAGTCATAGTATAGTATGACAAAAAAAATCAGTTAAAAAAGTCATAGCATAGTATGGCAACAAAATCAGTAAAAAAAAAAAAGTCATAGTATAGTATGACAAAAAAATCAATAAAAAAGTCATAGTATAGTATGAAAAAAAAAATCAAAAAAAAAGTCATAGTATAGTATGACAAAAAAATCAAAAAAAAAGTCATAGTATAGTATGACAAAAAAATCAATAAAAAAGTCATAGTATAGTATGGCAAAAAAATCAGTAAAAAAAAAAGTCATAGTATAGTATGGCAAAAAAATCAGTAAAAAAAAAAAGTCATAGTATAGTATGACAAAAAAACCAATAAAAAAGTCATAGTATAGTATGGCAAAAAAATCAGTAAAAAAAAAAGTCACAGTATAGTATGGCAAAAAAATCAGTAAAAAAAAAAGTCATAGTATAGTATGGCAAAAAAATCAGTAAAAAAAAAAGTCATAGTATAGTATGACAAAAAAACAGTTAAAAAAGTCATAGTATAGTATGACAAAAAAATCAATAAAAAAGTCATAGTATAGTATGGCAAAAAAATCAGTAAAAAAAAAGTCATAGTTTAGTATGGCAAAAAAATCAGTAAAAAAAAAAGTCATAGTATAGTATGACAAAAAAAAATCTGTGAAAAAAGTCATAGTATAGTATGGCCAAAAAAAACAGTAAAAGAGTCATAGAGCCATACTATATGGCAACAAAATCAGTAAAAAAAATAATAATAATAATATAGTATATATTATTATTATATTATTATTATATAATAATATAATATAGTATGGCAAAAAAATATCTGTGAAAAAAAAGTCATAGTATAGTATGGCCAAAAAAATCAGTGAAAAAAGTCATAGTGTAGTATGGCATTAAAAATCTGCCGCAAATGTGTTTCAGCAGCGAAGCATCTTCATGTTACTAAACGGTTGTTTTCCTCTTCCTTCTCTTCAGTCTGACAAGTTTTCCCGTAACGCGTCGCTCCTGGACTCCGGACACGTCCAGCAGACAGCAGCCATGCTGGCCAACGCCACCTTGCACACAGAGAAATACTACGGCAGCGACGTTAAAGTCGCCTATCGGCTCACGCAGAGTCTGCTGCAACACGAGAGCAGCCAGCAGGGCTTCAACCTCACGGCCACGCAGGACGTCCACTTCACCGAGGTGAGCCGCACATGCAGGATGCAACAGAACAGAGGCGGTGGCTTGTTGCAGCTTTTGCAGTGAACAGTAAAACAGGAAGCCAGTCCTGCCTGGTGGGACTTCACAGCCTTCCATGTTGCATCTGCAGGGAACACCTCACACTTCATTTCACTCTCCGCTGCGGCCTCCTGTCACACTCAACTCTCGCTGTTTCCTGACAGAACTTAGTCCGCGTGGGCAGCGCCATCCTGTCTCCAGATACGCGTCTACACTGGGAGCTGATCCAGCACTCGGAGGGCGGCACGGCGGCACTGCTGCGCCACTACGAGGAATACGCAAACACACTGGCACAGAACATGAGGAAGACTTACCTCAGCCCCTTCACCATCGTCACACCTCACATAGGTGAGCGATTTACCTCTGGCACGTGAGATGTGACACGCTGACAGCCATTACAGGCTGGAGAGCCTCTTAACTGGGAGTGAAATAATTGGATTATTGTTTGTTTTACAGCATATAAAGATCAAACATGGGAACATAACAATAACCTCGCAAATAAATAAGACAAACCAGATGACGGTTATGGAGCACAACTTCTTCTGATGTTTCTGTCCTAATATTGTCAAGTTATGTATGCATGAAAAACGGCTTGATCTTTTAGAAACTGTTCACTGTTTTTATTTTCTTCAAGTGGTTTGCATCAAAACCAGCATGAAACAGGGTAGATCGATAACCTTTGGATATACAAACAAAGGATATGAGTTAATTTCAAATAAATCTCAATACCAATAACAGTAACTTCTTCTTTTCTTAAAGTATAAATAATGCTTCAATTCAAACTAATCAAATCATTCAGATAAATCAGGATTTCAATTAGTTCATCTTTTAACAATAATTTAAAGTTATATTTATTTGACATGTATTAAATAATTAAATAATATGTATGCTTAAAGCACCAAATGCAAAGTTTTTCCATTTACATAAAGTTAAACTCTTCAAATTTAAATGCAACTTAAATGTGCATGTTCACCGTGACATAAATTAAACTTGAATTAAGAAATTAGACTAAATTTCTTTTATAATTACTAATCCTTATGAACAGAAAGATTAAAAGTTGAATTAATATAAACCATGCTTCATACATTTATTCAGACCACAGTCTGTGTTCAGGACAGCAACTAATGATGATTCAATAATCTGATTATTTTCTTGATTTATTGTTGGTTTATTAAATGTAAAACCAATATATAAAACCAAATATTCAATTTATTATCACAGCAAACAAAAAAAATGTAAATACTTGGTAATGTTTGACAGTTTTACTAAAAAAAATACTTAAAACATTGTTGAAATAGTTAAAAATATCAAACATGCTGTAAACCATCAAATGTTGTAACATTAATCAAGAAAGAAGTAAGAGCGTCCCTTCTATCAGCACAATACAGAAAGAACAGAAACAAAATATAATTAGATTTTAAATAAATTAATAATATTTTCTACCAGAAATAAATTCATGCCGGCGGCTTTGAAGCAGCTTCTGTATCTTTATCTCAGAGCGGCTGTTTGTCGTCACTTCTTTTCTTCCCTCCTCTGACTCTGCCTCCGTGTGTTTTCCTCGCAGTCATCTCCGTGGATCGTCTGAAAAAGATGAATTTTGCCGGAGCCAAACTCCCGCGGTACCAGTCCCTGAGGGGCCCCCGTCCCGCGGACCTGGAGACGGCCGTCACGTTGCCCGACTCGGTCTTCCAACCACCCGTGGACACCAAAGGCCACAGACACCTGGACGTCTTCCCGGAGTCCTCGCTGAGGAATCGCTCGGCCAACAGGAAGAGACGCCACCCGGACGACAGCCAGCAGGACGCCATCGCCAGCGTGATCATCTTCCACAGCCTGGCCTCGCTGTTACCGGAGAGCTACGACCCTGACAAGAGAAGTCTGCGGTAAGAACGGTTTAAAAGCCTCGCCTCTCATCACCTCGAGAACACAGTGAAGCACGGCGGCATCACGCTGTGAGGATGTTTTTAACCAGCGGGAACCTGGAGACCAGTCAGAACTGAAGAGATGATGGATGATGCTAAAAACAGGGAAACCGGTTTCAGTCTGCCAAAGATTTGAGGACGGAGGTTCACCTTCCAGCAGGGCAGTGACCCTGAGCAAACCGCTAAAGCAAACACTCGAGTTGGTTTAAGGGGAAACATTTAAATGTCAAAGCTCAGACCTCCAACTGAGAATCTGTGGTTGCTGCACACCAGCAGAACTCATCCAACGCTGAAAGATGTCTTAAACATGATGAGCTAGATGTACAGATGCTGCAAAAGGGCGGCTCTACAAAATATATTTGAAAACTTACACATGCTCAAAGTTTCTGTTTTGCCGAGGCATGTAAATAAAATTATATAAACCCCCCAAAAAATCTGTTTTATTTCAGGTAAGACAACAAATGCAAGCCGCTCTGCATGAACACGAGCGCTGCAGTTCATGTTCGCCCCCACATGCGTCATCCTGCTGCTTTAAATAGTCTCTGGCGCCCCAAATATATATTTCAACACACTGCTGGAGATAGTTTCCTCTATTTAAAGCATAATAAAAAGGAAAACTTCATGTTTGTGCCAGTTTTTTAAGATTCAGGCTGTGGAAATGAGAACAAAAACACTCTATCATGACAGACGATCCTTTAACGCTGATGTGATTTTTCTTTTTTTGTCATCAGGGTGCCGAAGCGTCCCGTCATCAACACGCCGGTCGTCAGTATCACGGTCCACGACAACGACGAGCTGCTGCAGCACACGCTGGACAAACCCATCACGGTGCAGTTCCGTCTGGTCACCACAGAGGAGCGCTCTAAACCCATCTGCGTCTTCTGGAACCACACGATACTGTGAGCACAACAACACACACACACACACACACACAGAGCGGATGATGAAACCGGATGAAGTCCTCACACTGTCCTTGTTTTTCCACGTCAGGGCTGGGAGCGGCGGCTGGTCAGCGAAAGGCTGCGAGGTGGTTTTCAGGAACAGCACCCACATCAGCTGTCAGTGTTATCACATGACCAGCTTCGCCGTGCTCATGGACATCTCCAGGCGGGAGGTGAGTGACACTTCGCCCCAAAGCGACACAAGTCATTACTCTGCTCTCAAACTTTTTCACTCCTAATTGTGACGTTTGTGTCAGAACGGAGAGATCCTGCCCATCAAAATCCTGACATGGAGCACGGTGGGAGTGACGCTGGGCTTCCTCCTCCTCACCACCATCTTCCTCCTGTGTCTGAGAGCCATGCAGTGCAACAAGACCAGTATAATCAACAACGGAGCCACGGCTCTCTTCTTCTCCGAGCTCGTCTTCATCCTGGGCATCAACCAGGCAGACAACCCGGTAATCAATTAGTTTTCGATCTCTCCGACTTAATTCACGTTTCCTTTCTTTTCTTAATGTTTGAATCGTCTTTGCTCTTTGCAGTTTGTGTGCACGGTCATCGCCATCCTGCTGCACTTCTTCTATCTCTGCACCTTCTCCTGGCTCTTCCTGGAAGGACTGCACATCTACCGGATGATCAGCGAAGTGCGAGACATCAACTACGGACCCATGCGGTTCTACTACCTGATTGGCTGGGGAGTTCCTGCGTTCATCACAGGTACGAACCCCGCAAAGATCATGCAATCATCTTCATGCGATCTCTGTCTCGTAGTATCTTTGATGTTTGATGTTACCGTTTGTCTGCGTCAGGTTTGGCAGTGGGACTGGACCCCGAAGGTTACGGGAACCCGGACTTCTGTTGGCTGTCCATGTACGACACTCTCATCTGGAGCTTTGCTGGACCCATCGCCATGGTGGCATCGGTGAGTTGCTGCGAGTCGCTTCTCGATGCTTAAACGCATCAAATAAAGCTGTAAATGTTGATGATGAATGCAGCTGATTTAACGCAGACTGTGTGATCATGTAAGATTCTGGTCAGTAGACTGATGTAGCTTGACGTTGTCGTCCACAGATGAACATCTTCCTGTACATCCTGTCGTCGAGAGCCTCCTGCTCAATGAGACACCACAGCATCGAGAAGAAGGAGCCCCGCGTGTGAGTGTCCGAACATCTTCACCAAACACAAAGACCGTTAAAATGATTTCATGAGGCTTTGTCTCAATCCGGTAAAACTCTATTTTAAGGATGTGAATACTGGAGTTCCCCCACAGCAATTAATAATATAGACTCTCAGTAATCTGCCTCTGTTGGACTAAAAATAAATCTGTATTACAGGCTGGAAAATATGCTGTGAAGCTGTCAGAGATTTTGTGGTGCAGCATCCTCTCCTCTCTCACGTTTGAAGATTTGATCTGACAGCAAAGTCTTCTGAATTTGAACAGCTTCCTCTTGTTACAGCCTACAAAGAGAAACTTTTCTTTTTATAGATCATATATATATATATATTTATTTATTTATTTTGATGTTCTAACATGGATAAAAACAGCCGGAGAAAATCAGAAGAACAACAACAAAAAACATCTGAAGAGACACGATCTGAACTCCTGACTTTGGATTTTGTTCTCAGCAGTTTTCAGTAGTTTTGTTCTAAACTTTTATGAAGTATTATAATAATCAAGTAAATATTTCCAGATTCTCTTTGTCATATAGTCAGACAAAAGACAAAAAACAACTAATGAATCCATGATGAAAATGATTAGTTTCAGCACAGCCTTCATTTTGTGTTGTTGCACTGTGCATTGTAAACTTTCAGCTCATCGTGAGTTGATCTTGTTTCTCGTCACGTCGTCTTCGTCAGGCTCCGTCCTCAGATTCACAGATTTCCTCCTCGTTGAATCCTCTCCGTTTCCTCTCTCGTGTCATTTCACATTCTGCAGATCCGGCCTGAAAACCGCAGGCGGCGTTCTCCTCCTGGTTTCAGTCACATGTTTCCTGGCACTCCTCTCGGTCAACAGCGACATGATCATCTTCCACTACCTGTTTGCCGGGTTCAACTGTGTGCAGGTGAGCCGACTCCCATTCCCTCTGAAGTCAGTTTGACGGCTTGATTACTGTCTTCTTCTTTTTTTTTTTAACCTTTCTTTCTTCCTCTGTCGTCCTCCAGGGTCCTTTCGTCTTCTTCTTCCGCATCGTCTTCAATAAGGAAGCGAGGAATGCCATGAAGTACTGCTGCAGCCGCAAGCGTCCGGATCATATGATCAAATCCAAGGCCTCGGTGAGTCTGAGGAAATACTTCATTCAGTTCATAGATGCAGCTTTAGTTACACTATGGGGGCTTTGCTTAAAACAATGAAAATATTGTTGAACCGGCTCGTAAATGCCACATCTGTAATGACCTCGTCTTAACTAGATTACAGCAGCTGTTCACAAACACCTCAAACTATCACGAGTAACTCTCTGTACCATGTTTAAAGAAACGTGTCGAGACATCATTTTCGCCTTAAAGAATGAGGCTGCTGATGTTTTCTAAAGCCTGCTCACAGGTTTTGGCCTCTATAAGAAAATAAATAAGTAATATATTCATCTGTGTATTTAATAGCATAATTAAAGTATAAGTTTCGCCTTCCATATACTGAGAGCCACAGACTTCCCTGGTTTACACATTGTTGGTTTTGGCGTTTTCGTGGCATCTGTTCACGATAAGAAAAAATAAAATGACACCAACTCTCATCTTTCCTCTCCTCGTCTCTGTAGGGCTACAAGTGCAACACAAACTACATGGACGGACGGTTGTATCATCTTCCCTTCGGAGACTCCAGCGTGTCTCTGAACGGCACCATGCAGAGCGGCAAGAGCCAGCAGAGCTACGTCCCGTTTGTCCTCAGGTACGGAAACAATATGAGGATTAAAGATCGAACATGCCGAGTTATCTGACGGGAGCAGCTGTGAACTGACGTCTCGTGTCTTTTTTTAGGGATGACGGTTTGAGCAACAGTCAGGCGCACATCGCTCTGAACGACCACACGTCGCTCTTCCATGAAACTAAAGAACACCCGGATGGTATTATTCTCGTTCGCTACTTAGGATTTAGTTTAGCTGTAACGATCGGTGTAACGAATCCACCTCTCTCTCTCTCTTTCCGTCTGTGTTCAGATCGTGACAGCGACTCGGACAGCGACCTCTCTCTGGAGGACGACCAGAGCGGATCGTACGCCTCCACGCACTCCTCCGACAGCGAGGACGAGGAGGGTCCGCTGCCTCCTGAGGAATGCTGGGAAAACCTGGCGTCTAACGGGGGCAAGAGGCCACAAGCACAGAGTACTGACACGCATCTCATCCTCGCTGCAGTTTGTGCCTCTCGTGTGTTATCGTGACTTTTAAACGTCTGGATGAAAATGTTTCCTAAGTTGCAACTTGAAATGACAAAAAAAATCCGAGCTCAACTTGCACAAGATTTAAAGTTCTAGTTTAAAAAGTGGATGTGCTGTGACAGGAGTGTAATGGTAACACATGGCAGGTACAAACTGGGGCTACTTTAAAGCAATGCCAGTGTTACAGCTGTATGTTTTTTAACACCACATACTGATTGTTTCTGTTTTGCAGACAACAGTTTGAGTAAGATGTACTGGCCTGGAGATTATTCAGCAGCGAGTGGTGACGGCGAGCTCGCGGGTGCAGACCGACTGAAGCCGGACGCTCTGGACAATCCGGAGCCGAGTCTGAGCCGTGACCCTCGATCGTTTCCAGACAGCAGGACGCAGGACAACATGACGGTGCTGCTGCCCAGTCTGCCAAACTTCAACGCCCACCCTCACAAAGGTAGATTATAAAACGATAGATTATGAATCATTATTTCTTCCAGCTCGATGGCATCACATCTTGTTTTCATGTTTTCGCAGGGATCCTAAAGAAGAAGCAGCTTTCTCCGATTGTAGAGAGAAACGGTCTCGGCCGCATGAACAATGAACTCTGTGGAAACGCCCCGGGCAGGGCGTCTCCGCATGGATCCTCCTCCAGTGACGGTCGAGCCGGCCCGGCTAAATCCACCCTGCCGGATCAGCTGAACGGTGTGGCCATGAGCATCAAGGCGGGGACGGTGGACGGAGATTCATCAGGATCAGAGTGAGTATTAAATACAAGATAAGACCCACACCAGATGTGAAAGCATGAAAAGTGTCCGGCGTCGCATCACTGTGTGTCGCATTTCAGTGTTTCCTCTAAATGTCCGACTGCGATTTGTGCAGCTGTCCTCAGTGATTGTCGTTTTCATTGCTTGTGGTCTGTCTCATTTCCACCTAATTATCTTAAACCAAGTGAAGACAGCACCCATCCTGCTCTCAGAGATCTTTAACACTTTAAAAAAATTAGCAATAATTGAGAAAACAAAGTGTGCAGGACTGATTTAATCTTAAATTAAAGGGACAGGTCCCTTCTTCTTCTTCTGTTATACTCACTGCTCATGCAGCACGCAGACATCGTCCATCCTCTGCTTCATCGTGGACACGCAGCTCCAGCTTTTATCATCGTTTCGAGGCTGTTGTGAATGTTCAGTGTAAAATAAAGCTGTTATAGAGAATATGTGTGGTTAGATTCCATATAGAGCTGGTGCATTATTCACAGAGGCTCAACAATTCCCACCATGAGCGAGCAAAACTTTGTTTAAGAGGCAGAAACCTTGTGGTAGCAGTGTGTAGGTTGAACATGAGTAGCCCGTGCTTGAGAGTTAGGAGAAGGTGACATGCAGCACAGACAGGTCACCTGACATTTCACTGAACATCTCTGAAACAGCCCACGCTCGGTGTAACGCACCGAAACACAAACTGCTCTCAGTGCACAGCATGATCGACAGGAAGCTATTTAAGCCGACGCTGTAGGCTGTAGTACAAAGACTGTACAAGAGCGACAATTCCACAGGTATTTAGAATAAATTTAACACATCTGTCCATCTACCTACGTCTGTCTGCACGGATTATTCCCCTCCCAGCACCTCAGATGGGGTGAGAGGATTCATTATTTTATAACATATGAAATAAAAACTCCAGGTTTACAGGTAGGAAGTGGAAAAACCTGCAGCACTTGGACATTAGTTGTGTCGATTCAAGATGCAGACAACAGTTTTAACTAAAAACAAGACTGTACCTGCGCTGATCTGTGTGTGAAAAGCTGCATGTCCATTATGAATAAGGTGAAGCGTAGCTACTGCATGCACGACTGCACATGAGTGCTGAGTATAAAATGTTTAAAAGCTCAATTCTTTAGAGACCGTAAGTTTTATTTAAGGTAAAAAAAATATATATATATATATAAGTTGTAGTTTACTAATCAACCTTCTTTGCCCCTTCTCTCTTTTCAAAAATCATAGATTTTTATACTTTAATTTTATCCCATGAAGCTCTGATCCTCATTCCAAACAATCAGGATCACCGTCTTCAGATTGGTGCATTTCATTTTAGCATCCGTCACCTCTCACGACCTGTGTGTGGACGTGTCCCATCGCCTCACCTGTTTATTTATTTTTCATTTATTTCTTTTTGTGTTTGTTTTTTTCTTGTGTTGTGCTGCATCCATCCATCCATCCATCCATCCATCCATCCATCCATCCATCCATCCATCGCCACTGTCTTCCCAGCAGCCACTGCAACACCTCCATGTGACCGAGCTGACGGGAGGGGTGTGTCTTTGCAGGTCATAGAGCCTCCTTCATCAACACTGACTGCAAAACAAACAAGTGGATAAAGAAGGAATTCCCCCTCGTCGTCATCCCGATCCTCTGAAGAAGAAGAGTGTGTGTTGTGTGTGTGAATGTGTGTGTGTGTGTGAGTGTGTGTGAGAGTTCATACATGTGTGCCAAACCTCAGGAGTCGCTGCACTGGCCCAGGCTCACGCACACTGAAAGAACGAAGAGTCTCCCTTTAAAGAAATCATTTTGTTTACATACTTGAAGCAATGCACTTTTTTTTTTTCTTCCATTCGCCGCCTCGATTCGTTGGCGGTCGATTCTTTTTTATTTTAGTTTTTTTTTGTTCCAGGATATATATTTTGTTTTGAAGACTGTGGAACATTAAAGTTTTTTTTCTGGGGGTGGGTCATTCACACATTCAGGGAAATTCCTTTTTTTTTATTTTTCATGCATAACTACTTCGTGACGTCTTCCTGTTTTTTTTTTTTTTTTTGCTTGCTTGTTGTTGTTGGAGCTGTTGTGCCAGTCTGTGGTTTGAGGAGTTCAGACTCAGGTTGTCGAGCTACTTTAAAAAAATGCCTGAAATGTCCAAGAGGCACAAGAAATGGTTCGAGTGCAGGTCGAGAGGCTCTCTGTGGATTTCTGAACTTTTTAAAACAAAGAGGGAAAATGGACGGATGCTCCTTGTAAGCTACTTCTCATTCATGGAGGATGTTTCCAGAGGCGACAGCTGATCACGGCTGCTCACAGACTCACGGCCTTCTGCATGTGCAGACCTGAAAAAACAACATTTAAAAAAAGGACTTTTGATACATCTTTTTGTTTTTGTAAATCACTGAGAGCACATTTTTTTATGGACATTAAAAAGCGCTCTTGTTTTTCATCGTTTTATCCGAGAGATGAATGCGTTCGTTTCAGTTCAGTGACTTAACACAGCTGTATTTTATAGATTAGCTACGGAGCTTTTGTCGTTTTGTAAAATAATGAAACACACACATGCGAAAAATTGTGCTGTAATACTGTTTGAGCTGTAATCCATTTTTACTGTACAGAGTGGCCTGTAAATGAATTGAGGACATATCGTTTTAAATGTAAGTAAATATGTAAACTTCCCTTTGTTTTTAGGAATCTGAAATATCTTTTTATCTTTAGTTACTACTTTCAGTCAAGTTGATGTGATATTTGTGGATGCCATCTTACCAACCATGTGAATTTAATGTATAAATTTCATGCCATATGAATCAACACTACCAGGTCAATCATATCAACTCTGGTATCTCAACAGAGAATCGTCTCTTTTACTCTGCCACTCCTGTTTTTACTGATTAAACTGTTTTCTACCATTTCCATCTCAAATTTTTTTAATCAGTGCCAACAAACTTTTTTTTCCTGCATCTTATATTTTTTACAGCTCATATCAAAGGTACGAAAGCGAACAGGTTATAAACCTTAATCACAGAAATCAGCCTGTTTATGGTGATTATGGTGTTGGTTTTGCAGCTTGTTTAAAGCTTCAACATTGAGAGTTGCGCTTATTCGCTTTGATAAGAACATTAACACGAAGCTGCAATCAGTTAATTACAGTTATAATAATATTTATTCATGTGTAGCATCTTTCTAGTCTTATGACTACTCAAGGTGTTTTTACTCTACATATCTCATTCACAGATCGGTAGGGTTCAGTATCTTGCTCAAGGACACAACATGCAGACCCGAAGAGCTGGGATCAAACCACTGATTATCTGATCAGCTGAGCCACAGTCGCCGCTCGAGTCGACTTTACAAAGTGCTTTGACTGACACATCACAAACAGGATGTTAAAAATAGCAACAGAGGGCCTAAAATGAAGATTTAAGATTTAAGAACATGGTAATGGTATTATGAGGCACATTAGATAAATACCAGAACAAATAAGACACAGCACAACATCACACCATAAGAAGTCTACGCCTCTAAAATATGTGATCCTGAATTAATAAGACAACAATGCAACAGAGAGAGGAGATCTTTGCCCTGAGGAACAAACTCAGAGAGACAGAGAGCTGGTGAAGGCCAGCGAGACATGGAGAGGAAAGGAGAGGCATAAAAAACCCACTAGGTGGCGCTAAAGCGGCTCACATCCTCCTTAAAAAAACTAAAAATAACAAACACTGTTCAGTCTAACATGCTGACAAGCTTCACAAACATTTATTCATGTATTCTTTCTGCTCAGCTTCTCATGAAAGAGAAACGCTCACAAGATTCAATTAAACATTTAAATTCAAAACATTTGAAGATCATGATTACTAATTTATAAACTTATTTTTGGTTCATCAACCAGTTCTCTCTTCATAAAAAAATCTACTTGGTACATAATTATGAACCCATTAATAATGAGGTCGAAAAACTACGAGTACGTCGTAGAAAATGCTGCAGCATTTCATTTAGCAACAAAATGTCTCGTGGACTTTCTGCTGCTGCTTTAATCTTGATGTGAAAATGTTAAATTTCCATTAAATAATAATTTCTATTTTTTAGAGCAGTAACTTTTCCATAAGCAAAAGGTGAGAAGATGATTTACAGCAATGTTTCTCAAACTTTTTACACCGAGTACTGTACCGCCAAAATATTTAGCTCTCCAAGTAACACTGTTAAAAACACAGCAGTGCAGGTCGACTGACGGTTCATGTGAATCCTGAACAGAACCGCTCCCAGAACCAGAGCTATTACCAGGGTTCCCACACCTTTTTCATGAACAAATTCAATCATTTTCAAGCACCTTCAAGCACCAGTTTTTCCATTTTTCCAGCACCTTTAAATAGGTAGCCTACTAGTTGTGTTTGCCATGATGGTCATGGGAAGCGCAGCGGTGCCACTGTATGGCATAATAATATGGGTCTAATTAGCATTATTTCATATGGTGGTAGATTGATTGTTTTGATTTTTAACTAATTGTTGAATTTCAAGCATTTTCAAGCACTTCACAAAAAATACAAGCACCCTTGGGAACCCTGTAAGAGGATGATGGAAAAGTTCTACTTCCTGTGCAATGTGTTTGAATGTGTGTAAATCAGCCTGTGAGTTCATAGTTTATTTTTTTTTCAAATGTTTTTAAATGAATTTATTTCATAGGTCGGATCAGATTTTGAGATCCAGTGATTAAAATCCGCTACATTAAAATATGTTTTTTCTCTTATATAACTGACATTTTTTTTCTGGGATCACTTTAGGCTTCTAAAAAATGACCAGACAAAACAGGGAGAAACAAAAACTGGTCACAACATCCAGTGGACATCCAGTATGAAACCAGTTGATGAGAGAAGAGATGAGAAAAGTTTGGGAACGTCAGCGATTAACGAACACGTACGACGCACTCGTTTGTTGTAACAGATCATTTTATTAAAAAAAAGATGTATTTGTATCGATGCAGACATGTTCAGTTTAAATACAATCTAAAATTAATCTTTTATATATTTATATTTTTTCATAATACTGGGAATGGGATATTTTTTAAAACAATTTGCATCTAGTAACAAATTCTATGACCAAGTAGCAATTAGCACGGCAGCTACGATGAAAGCATGCTGTAGAGTTTGTATACAAATACACAACGAACCAACAATAAAACACACATACGCAAACTTCCTGTCAAGCTCCTCATAAATAATGTAAATCCAACAACCGTGAACACGGAGGACAGCTCGGACATTATTCAATGGTCACTTCCTCATAAATACAAAATACTTTCCTGATCACACGCGTGTTAGTTTGTCTGGAGTGTTTGTTTTTTTCAGTTTGAGTCCTCGAGGCTGCTGCTGCTTTTCTGTTCTGAGCCGCAGTTACAGAGCCGGACCATGATGCTTTGCAAACTGGGCTCTACGATACCGAGGAGGGGCCTCTGGGAAGGGTCCCCGTTCCAGCAGGCCTCCATCAGCTGCCAGCATTCCTCGTCGAAACCGGGCAACCGCTCGGGTCTGGCTCCTGGAGACAACGTGGACACGAATGAGACACTCGAAATAAGCCCGACACAAACGGCAGCAAAGCAACAACATCTATAAATAAACACGTTAGTAGAGTCACAGGAATGTGACATAAGTCCAGATAGCGCTGATGATGCTGGGTGACATCACCAACACCGTCCAATCAATGACAGTTTGTTTGTTTGTTTGACGTCATGTTTGCTGTTCTTGGTTCGTTCATAATCAATAATCAATAATCCCTCAGTAGTCCGTTTACCTTTTTTAACGTTATTCCAGAGCTGGTCCTTACTGGAGCATTTCTCAAAGGCTTCTGGGAGTTTCACTGAACCAGTGCAGAGGTACCAGAAAAGGATCCCAAAGGCGTATACATCAACGGAGTTATCATATTTTCCTGTCGGGAGGAAGATCATGACAAAGACTCGAATAAAACATTTATGAACTTTGTAATTCAGACAGTTCTGAATAATTAACCCTTGAGCCATCTTAGGACCATTCGTGGCTTTTTGCTTTGTTTATTTTTTAAGAAATGTGGCTGTGTTGAATGAAGATTGCTAAAATTTGGTCAAAGATATTCATTTTAAATTTTTTTTAGAATAGAAATCTCAGTACTTTATTAAGCCTAAAATGGCTCAGCAACAGAAATGCATCCTAAATAGTTCCTAGCGGCAAAACGTGCCCCATTAAAAACCATTAAAAACACTTTTTTTGATGCCACGTTTATCCTAACATAAATTATTCCATTCCTTTATGTTAAGATTTCATTTTGGACCACTGGCTTTCAATTTGTAGTTTTTATATTTGTCCACCACGTGGCGCCATTTTACCCATTCAAAACCTGCAGCAAAGTTTCACACTTTTTACTGTTTTCTGCGAAAGAAGTATATTTCAGGCTGAAGTAGTTCTAAAAGACTGATGTGTTTAAAGTGGAAAAAATATTATTATATATTATTTCATAGCAGTTTTTTAGAAAGAAGTCATTATTTATTTCAAGGAAAACAAATGGATGTTTATTTAAAAATATGACACTGCAAAAAAAATAACAATGCATCAAAATCAATGTTGCTGCCAATCATGGACCCATCTTAGGGCCTAATAACGATAGTTAGCCATTAGTCATTAAAATGTATTTTATGGAAAAAAAAATTGTTTTTTTAAATTGAAAACCAGCAGAGTTATGTAAACATACTGGCATTTAAAGGGTTAAAAATATAATTAATGTATATGTATGTATATATATATGTATATTTCAGGCTGAAGTAGTTCTAAAAGACTGACGTGTTTAAAGTGGAAAAAATATTATTATATATTATTTTTATAGCAGTTTTTAGGAAGGAGCCACGTTTTGTCTTAGGAACTATTCAGGAGACATAATGGGAAGACCCTCCAGGGGTTAAACAGGTTGTAAAGTTGCTTCATGATGAAATTATCGACTGTCTGTCTGCCGTACCTGTAAACAGCTCTGGAGCCATGTGAATCGGGGTACCGACGATGCTGCCAGACATCATGGCCTCTGGTTTACAAAAGCCCAGGTCAGTGATCTTTGCTCGGTTTTGTTTGTCCAACTGGGAAATTGAGAAAAAAAAAGTATTTGCATATTTGTTTAATAGAAAGATACTTTGACGATTCAAACATTTACTCTAAACATTTTTGGGCCTCCAACAGCTTTTGTTTCTGAATCTGAAACATCAACATCACCTAAACGATCCCCTTTAAAATCAATCGATCAATAAGTCTAAAAGGTAAGTACACACTGCAGTGACTGAATCAGACGTCCTCACATTTGTGTGTTTATTCTCTTACCTATCCCTTGCTTAGTACATACAGCATCACTCTGCAGAGTCTGATTTTGATTTTGGTCAAATCTGTGATCAATAAAGCACACAGGCCAACATGCCAGCAGCTACAAATGTTTCTTTGAAAGAAGAGTCACGGTCTATTGCCTATATAAAGCGGCACTCCCTCCCCACCTGATAAAAAAAAACAAAAAAACACTGATCTGTATACAAGTATATAAGTGTGTGTAGTGTATCCCTGGGGTGTTGTGATACAACAGCTGTTTATAAAAACAAACCACACACAGAAAACACACCAGAAAAACTTCCACACATTTGTTAGTTGGTGTGAACTTACCAGGACGTTCTTTAGCTTTATGTCTCTGTGCAAGAGGCCCTGACTGTGCAAGAAGCGAATCCCCTCCACCACATCCAGGGCGATCTGAAGTCTCTCCCTCAGGGATAAACCGGCCTGGTAAAGACGGAGAGAGAGGAAGCAAAAGGGGAGACTTAACTGGAAGTGTGTGAGTGAGACAGAGGATTGCATTTGTCTACAGACAGACCACCGTCTGGGTTTGTAAAAATCACTGCGGTACCTTGAGACCTGTGTAGAGGTCTCTGTGCAGACGCTCCATGATGAGCAGCACGGCGATGCTGGACCCGTCTCCGTAGGTGTGATCGATCACGGAGCCGTGCAGGTCGACGAGACGCTCGTGCTTGGGCAGAGTCCTGCAGAAGAGAGAGAACAACAAGTCAGTCACGTGTTCATAAAACAATCAGTGTTGAAGTCACGGTTTGTCAAAGTGAGTTTTGTTTGTCGACATTCCTCGTGTTTCTGACAGTTGGAGCAGACGGGCATTAATTAAGAGATTGAATAGCCTCAAGGCTTAAACAGTCAAAACATTTGGGTGGAGTTGGGGCTTCATAACAAGGCAGCTGTCATGCACGCCTCTCGAGTGTCGGTAAAATGTCCGACGAGCCGGAACGAGTGCAGCGTTTTGATGTGACTCATTAAAATAACTTTGGGGCAAACGGCCGCTGATATCGTGCCAACGCTCTTTACAAGTATGGTGTTTCTCTTACGAGCGCTCTACGGATTTACCTCGTGTAGTGAAACTCCAAAGCCAGATCGTTCCAGTGTTTGTCGTCGGGCGGTACCACAGACTTCAATGCACACGGGTAGCGTCCTCCCCAGCTGTCACACAAGTACACGACTCCGTACTGGCCACGACCCAACTCTCGCCCGAGCTTCGGCTTGCCTGCAACAAAACAAAGCAGTCATTTTTGCAGAGTTAAAAAAAAAAAAAAAGAAAAAAAAAAAGACCTTTGCAGATTTGTGTTGTACATCGGATGGGTGAGGTTCGATACTGTGTCTAAATCTGCATTTATTACCCTCAATTCAGGCGGTTATTGTCTCTTTAAATGAGATATTCCCACTAAAATCTGGGTTTTGTTGTTAGTCTACTTGGATGTTTGACCTTTAACTATGCAGAGTTGGATACAGAGAGTTGTTTTTACATCTATGTACTGAAGATGGATGTAAGTGCAAGACTTTACAGTTAAGTAAAAGAAAACATCTTGTGTCCAGCAGTCAAACTGTTTTCATATTTATAGTTTCTGGATTTTTCAAATCAGAGAGGAGGAGGAGTAGATAAAGGTATGTGCTGTGCTGCAAAACGTTTCTCTCTGTGCTTGTGAACAATGGGAGGATTCGATGGTGACTCACCGTGCAGTAGCACATCCCTGAGGGAGCGGCTCTCCAAAGACAGTCGAGCCAGGCGAGGGGCGTGGTCCTTCCTCACACGCAGCCACAGGTCTTCAGTGCGCTCCAGTCGGCCAGTGTGCCCTTCCTCGAGCTACAAACATCGACACATGACATAACATCTCATGGTTAACATTAGGAACGGCTGCTAAATGACTGGTTTGTTAACCGTTGCTTCATTTTTCTGTAGGAAAGAGGCTGAGATTTCTGTTCCTGTTTGAAATCTTAAACTACATCATGAGGACGTCAGAGGTTGCCGTTGCCATAGAAACTGTAACCGAGGATCACCATCGTCATTCTCGTCCTCGGTGTCAAGAGGCCAGCCTCTGTGCAAAAGTCGTTTGTCAGGTTAATGCAGAGTTCATGAGTTACTCGTCGATGTAGTTCTCTTTTTTGATGACCCGTCACCTAGGCTGCTTACTCACTCACTAGGCTGGAAATTTAAAGTCAACATGAGAAAGAACAAACTGTAAAGTTGGCGCACTCCTTTGGAGTGAGTCACCGTGTGTCTGTAGGCAGGGACGCTCACACATGTTGGAGTTTATAAGCAACATGTAAACATCGTGTTCTGTTGTCCCATCAGTGTTAGAGTAGTGAAACATTCACAGCCTGAAAAACGTTATTTAGTCTTTTTACTTTGATTAGTACGTTTATATTATTACTCCATATTCCAATATTAGGCAACTTTGCATGAGTAAGAGTAATGGAGAAGTTGTTGTTGAAAGTACTTTCGTCTGGCCGGTGTTCAGCTCAGTTGGTGGAGCCGCCGCCCCATGTGCGAAGGCTCAGTCCTTGCTGCAGAAGCCCAGGGTTCGAATCCGGAGACGATGGGGGCCCAAGCTCTCTAGAGCGGTGTGAGGATTCAGGGTCCAGGTCTTAATATACTGTCACCTTACTATCATGTCTGATCGCCCCCTTTTGTCTGTTATGAACTGAACTGCCACATGTCTGCTCTCACATTTGCATTTTTGTTTTTTTCCTGCCATACATAAAATAATTGTTTAGATCTATAGATGTTGTTCAGCAGATAATGTACAGCAAAAACTACAGAACATGGCAGATGTGGCATGCTTTGAAATCGAGCTGAGTCAGGACTGAAAGCTGAATTCTCTTGCGTCCTGAAGCTGACAAAGTCAAAAGGACAGAGAGGTTAAAAACAAGGCGTGGAAATATGACCCGGAGACGTACTCCACTCACTGTTTGGCTAAAATAAAGTGGTTGTTTGAGTGTCTTTGTCAAGTTTTCTTTTCAGTGCAGAGGAAAAAAAAAATCATTTTGAATTCCTGCATGATAACGAAAGCTTTCCTCTTTAGGTCACACAGTCACACAACACCTCCTTCATATCAGCCTGCATACCGACACACTGCGGGTCACAGTTTCTCTCTCTATTGGTCACGGGCAGGAAGTGTGACAGAAGGATGAAGTCATTTATGAGGTCGACTTGTTTGCACTCGGAAATTTCTTCATTTCATTTTGTTATTTATCATCAAAATCCCCAAACATACAAAGCATTGCCCAATCACCGTGTATACAGAATTAATAATTAATCAGCATATTAATTGACTGCATTAGGAGTGAATAGCAACCATGGAAATGCAGGCAGTGATGTGACCCACACTGCCCGTCATGTGACGACTATCATCAGTGCGATCTGACTGATTTGTTAGGGACATCGTCATGGAGGGAGCTGCAGCTATTATATGCATATTGGGTCGAAGCAATTCAAGTGAAGAGGAATGAATGAGCTGTGGATGTGAGAGCCAATTAACGCCGCCTTTAGAGATTACAGAGCTGTGATGTCATATAATATAATTTTGTAAGTGCTTTCAGAAAATACCAGCACAGCTACGGGAGGAGCAGGGAGTTTAGGATGATGTCATGTTTTATTTTTATATATTTCAGCCTCTCATCTGTCTATTGAACACACAACACTTTGTTCAGGGTTCCCACACCTTTTTCATGAACAAATTCAAGCACTTTTCAAGCACCTTCAAGCACCAGTTTTTCCATTTTTCCAGCACCTTTAAATAGGTAGCCTACCAGTTGTGTTTGCCATGATGGTCATGGTAAGCGCAGCGGTGCCACTGTATGGCATAATAATATGGGTCTAATTAGCATTATTTCATATGGTGGTAGATTGACTGTTTTGATTTTTAACTAATTGTGAATTGGCTTGTATTCTCAGCTTGTGAGCGGTGTATTGTGTAACTACCATAGCGCTGAATTGAAATTCAAGCATTTTCAAGGAATTCAAGCACCCGTGGGAACCCTGTTTGTTGTCACCAAGCGTTATTTATTCCTTCAACTCTCAGATCTTCCACTGGCGTAGCCAACTAGATTTGAATTTTTTCAGCAGCTTGCGATTTGTGGGAAAGGCTACGCTTCCTCATCCTCACCAAGTCCATATTTTTACCCTGAGCTCACAACCACTGGTGGTTTGATCAGTATTTTTGGTTATATATTCAAGACAAAGGTGGGAATGAACCAGCATTACAGGGGAGAGAAAGTTCACCTGGCGCAGGGATGCTGCAAAGGCCTCATGGGAGCTGTTGAGGCGGGTTCTGAACTGGGAGCAGATGCTTCGGGCCAGTTTAGCAGCACTGAGACTTTCTATGGCGTCCTGGGCCACTTTCCGCTTCCACTCTGGCGTGATGGCGGGAGGGTTCACGAACGTTATCCTGTGGATGATCTAGGTGCAACACAAAAGAGTTAAGAACATTCCTTCAGAAGTCACAGTGCGTTTTTTTTTTTAATCTGAGAGACACTGACCTGTTTGATTTGCTCCCAGAAGAGTCTTGTGACAGATGATCCTGAATGAAAGGTGACCTCCACGTGATAGGCAGCATTTAATAACTGTGACGTGAGAAAATTAATTAAACACACAAATTAAGACACGGTCAAACATTGCTTCTGGCACTGAAGTGAAGCAGAGTTGGTTTCGGTGGAAAAAAAAATGCCTCTTTCTGTTTTGACCATTTGTTCTGCTACAATAGAAATCAACTAAATATGATCAAGCTGCACACAAACTGAATATATAGTCATGTTGCCGCCCACCTGTTTGAGGTGATTGGAAGTGATATTGTGGACGGAATAGTCGATGTGGGACTTCTCCAGACTGTTGAGACATCGCTCCAGAGTCCCTACGAAGCTCTCCCTTAGATAGTCCACGGAGCTGATCAGCTTATTCGCCACGGCCTGATTCAAACGAACCACAATCAGCTCCTGGATCTGGTGGATGCAGGATTTAATCTCCTTCGACGTAACCGGGTCTCCGTTAGTTGTTACGATGATGTCTGCGGCAGTTGAAGGAAAGAGTTTGTCGAGTTTAAAGTTAAAGTATGTAACCAAGAAAACTACTAAAGATAATTAAATATCAAAGAGACTCAGCAAAACATCAGCAGCTCTTTTGCAGGGTGGTGGACTTATTACAGCGTGCCAATCATAATAAAATCATTTAGATCGTTAGATCTGAAATACTGGTTCTAATTACTAAAAACTCCTGAGTTACCGCACTCTGCAAGGGCAACACAGTGACTCTTCTTGGACCAGTAAGACAGACCGGAAGGAAGGAAGGACGCAATAACCAGTGAAAGGCTTTTTCAGCCCCTCACAGCCACAGAGATGTGACAACACTTTGTGGTCAGATTGTGAAATGCAGTCTAAAGACATCATCGGCTGTGAGTAACTCCACACTCTTGTACATTTATCTCTTTAAGTGTGACATATGAACCTGGAACAGTTAAGTCAGATCGATGTCTGTGTACAATGTATGTGGTTCAGTGTAAAGAAACAAAACCAGAGTACTGACAGGTCTTGTGACGTCTTTGTTTAAAAAGCTTAGAGCGAGAGAGTAGATACAATGAAAATAATGTGAACAGGCTGCAGTCTGAGGAGAAAAACAAAATAAAAATTGCACATGTGTGGTCATTTTTGAGTAATCTGATGTGAAACCACAGAATCAAAGTTACTCTATCAAAACAAATCACATTTCCCACTTCTGTGAATCTAAAGTCAATTGTGTAACTGGTGAATCTGCTTCCAATTTGAAAAAACATACAATACATCTTTATTACAGATATATAAATAATATATATCAAGGGTAGACGATGCAGAATGGATAGTGTACTATCAAACAGGGCCGTGATTAAATCACTGTTTAGGAAAAAAGACAGTCACGGTAGAGTCTTTCCATTTCTGGACTGAATCCTAACACACCGTCACAAATTACTTCACGTCCATAAAAACTGTAAACAACAAACGAGTAAATGAAAACATTTAAAGAATCGGAGTGCGTCCTCTTATTTTGAAGTTACAATTTGAAGCATGTGAAAAGAATAGTGTGCACGATAAACATGCCAAATATTTGGCTTTGCTCTTGTTCTAGGACGTCTGACAGCAGTCGGAGACGTCCTCACAGACCGTGTATAAATCATCTCCGCTGACGCCACATGTGGAAACCAAAGCACATGATAAGCAAGCCGGTGATAATGTCAGAATTAAACGTCCTCTCCAACAGCCACTGAAATCAAGGCAATTTGTCCCCGTTGGGTCAATGAACAGAATAATAATTTAGATAATTTCGCTTGTTTGTGTAGCTTATAGCTGGATTTGTTGATATCAGACACTTTATTTTGATATAAAGAAGCTTCACATCATCACAAATCTGCTGTATTTTAACTATTCGAAGGATGTAGTTATTGAGATACAGTGGTCCCTCTTTTATCGCGGGAGATACGTTTTAAAAATAACCCGCAATAAACGAAATCCACGAAGTGAGTTTTACAATTATTAAACATGTTTTAAGGCCGTAAAACCCCTAACCACACACTTTATACACCTTTTTACAGGCATTTTGTACAGTACTCCCTTAATTAATCAGGACGCAGAACACAATGCGTGTTCATACTGTACAGTACGCTGTTAAAAAAAAAAAAACATGCAAAATTACACTAAAAAAATCCACGAAACAGCGAGACCGCGAAAAGTGAACCGCGTTATAGCGAGGGACGACTGTACTGTTATTATTAAACAGTGGTGGATTTACTTCAAGCATTTAAGAGCAAACTTGTGTCATTTTTGTGTGTTGCACCACTTTTTTACTCGTGAAAAAAATCTGCCTCGTGGCATTTATCCAGGCTGCTTTACGGACTAACCTGTAAACTCCAGGTTGGCAGCGTCCTCCAGCAGCTGCTCCTTCATGCTGCTGAGCGTCTCCACAATCATCTCCTTCATCTCTTCCTGTTTGCGGTTAGCGATGGCCATGAGGGAGGTGAAGAGTTCACCCTCTTTCTCACGAGTGTACTCCAGCCTGCGCGGTGTTATCTGCAGGTCCCGCTGCATGTCAAAGGCCTGCAGAGAAGCGAGGCAGAAAGGACAAAGGTCTGTTTTTTATTTTTCTAGGGCGTAAATGGGTCAACGTAGACTGAGACTAAACAGTGTGTGCAAGTGCTAGTAACAACTGTCACATGAGCAGTAAAATAATTACAGACCAGCTCCTCTCACCTGATTTATGAAGAGATCTAGGCAGCGACAGTGAAGCCCATTAAGCAGGTTGGCAGCCTCCACCTGCTGGTTTTGAAGCACCTGACGAGCGAAAGGCACCACCAACCGATGCAGTCTTTCAAAGGCCTCCCCCAGCATGCTCTGGGGCTTGGCACCCGGGGTGGGCATCTGTGTAGGGGCGCCACAGGAGCAGTTTCCTGTCGGGCTGCCGAGGAGGCCGAGGGAGAGGAGCTGCTTGTGGAGGGCGCTCTTCTCCCTCTCCCTCTCCTTCTCCGCACGGCGTCCAGGTTCCGGGGAGGCTGTTGGCATGGTGTCAGGGAGACGTATGAAACAGATGGGAAAGGAGAGCATCTGTTTGACCTTCCAGAGCTCAGCCTCCTGCTCTGTGCGTAGCGAGTCCTGGTTGATGGCGTAGAGTATGATAGGGATCACGTTTCGAGTGCAGTCTTCCAGAGCTTCTTCTATGGGCTGGACGCTCGGACAGGGCACGACCATGACCTTTGCTTCCTGATGACGAACCACAAAGAAGCCGTTACTTTCATCTGAGGCAAACTTTGTTTTAAAGATAGGCAACATGACATGAACGGTTTTATTCCCCACAATTTTAATATTTTGGTTCAGTCTCACTCACTCACACCAAAGTTAGTGAATAGTTCATTTACTAGCTAAAGCCAAAGAATGAGTTAATATTAAACTAACTGAATTCACCAGACGGCCAGATACAAGACTGCTGAAACTTGTAAACCGTGCTAAGAAGTTTACATTTCAACTTTAAAAGATGATGACATGTGAGTGTGGTGCAGATTTAAGATTTAAGTAACACAAGAGCACATAATTAAAATGTCCTGGTTAACTAATAATACCAAATAATACGTGATGTGCAGACCTAAAAAAACATTAAAAAATTCAATTATGTTCAGTCAGGTTTACTTTACCTAATGTCAAATGTGTTTATGTAATTTGGAGATGACATTTTAACAGAGATGTATAGTAACGAAGTGGAACTACTTAAGTACTAAAATGCAGTATCTGTACTTTTTTGGAGTATTGTTTTTTTCCCCAACTTCCACTTTTCCTGCACTACATATTTTTGATGAATTTAATACTTTTACTCGGATACATTTTTCATGTGCTGAGTCGTTACTCGTTACTATTGTAGCGTCCAGCCGGACACGTGATGAATGACGAGGCGATATTGAACAAACTGCATTTATTGCTGAACGGTTTGGTTCCAGGACTCGGTGACTGTCGGCCGGAACCACGACAAAAAACCAACTGAACAGTCCCGGTCTCACATCAACCTCGCTCGTGCGCCGTACGTCACACACCTGACTCACCCAGGTGCGCTCTCTCACCTGCTGCCCCGCCCCCTCGCTCTCGCATTCATTCAGACGCATTCACAGACCATGGGAAAATCACAGAACTCTACCATGAACATTGTAACACTGTAACATTAGAAGTTGTGCCTTAATAAATATTTGAAATAATATAAACAGCAGTACTTGTACTTTTACTTTCAGTACTTGAGTAGCAATTTTTTACATACTTCTGCTTGCAATACTTAAGTACAAAACATTTCCAATACTTTAGTACTTTTACTTAAGTATGGTGTTTAAAGAACACTTCAACTTCTACTCAAGTCAGTTTTTTGATATAGCACTTGTACTTCTACTCCACTCCAGTACTTTATACATCTCTGCGTTTTAGCTTCTGAGTCTTAAAAAGGAACAGTGCGTGCGATTTACTTACATCTAGAAGTTGGTGCTGTGGAAATAAAAGGCTCATTTTACGGTAACACAAACATATCCGATGTTATTTTCAGGTGATTCAACACCAATCAATACATATTTATGCATATTATATTTAATTTCTGGCATATTCTGTAAATCGAGCCCCATAAATCTGACTATAAACTATAACCTCTGTCACTTGTGTTTACAGCAAGCGAAGAAAAAGATGTTTCACTGCTCAAGGAAGAAAAAAAAACACATCCACATATATCACATGCTCTTTCTATTTCTGAACACATAATGGCAAATAAATATTTGTGTAGGTCTTGGGGAGTATCTGTGAGCGGACAGAAAAATCGCAGTAAAAAAGGTTTTCTTAAGCCTTGGTAAACAACAACATAAACAAAAATAGTCTGAGAGAGCTTGAGAGGGAGACCGTGACGACGGGAAAGACAGCCAGAGAAAAAGACCAACGGCTATACAAAGGAGACAGTCAGTCCTGTCTCCAAGAAACAAGAGCTGAGCCCATCTGAGCAGTCTCTCTGGAACAAAGATAGCCTGCAAACATTTGTTCACAACCAAATCAATACAACGCTTCAAATTGCCTTTCAACAACTACCCTTGAAACTGAGAAACTGTAGTTTGTGACGTATTTTCTGAAATCACGATTTTGTTTTTCAAAAAAAAGTGTAAGTACGAGTTAGAGTTGTCACGATACTAAAATGAGTAACCACGATACTATACCAGACAAAGTATCGCGGTTCTGGGTATAATCGCGATACTGCTGCCTTTTTTAATTATTATTATTTTTATAAACTGCAATGTATTTGTACAAGTTAGTTTGAAACAACGACGTTTGTTTTTTAAGCAAAATTCGTGTTGCCACTGACGAAGACGCCACGGCAGACTCGCTGCTCGGGCCCGGTGCTTCTGCCACGGTGAGTGTGTTGTCTCGTGTCTGGGCGAGACAGAACTTTAGCTTGTTGTTTGTTTTGAAGCGAGTTTCTATTGAAGCGGAGCTGTCTTCGCGGAGTTCGTTCTTGCCGGCAGAAACAGACAAAACAGACAAGAAACAGCCAATCAGCTAACAGACGGGCGAACCCAGCGTGCGGAAACAGCCTATCACATCACCAGTAACAGGCAAACAGCCAATCATTCCGCAGCTGTGTAGTTCGGTTGCGGTTCCATGTTGGTTTGTTTACGAGTGAGTAGCATGCAGTGAGAAGCCGGGAGGAGAGCAGAGGCGGCCGCTATGTAGCAGAGACTGGCACCGGTAATATAGTAATCCACGGTAGTACCGTCGTGTAAAATTTCTAGTATAGTAGTGACGGTTATGATTTGGCACCGCGGGGTACCGTGTATACCGTGGGTATTGTGCAACTATAGTACGAGTTAGCACCAATGCTCAGATCTGACCGAGCTGTAAACAGTCAAGATAAATGACCAGAAAATAGTTTTTTGGAAACGTGGCGATAAGAGGGAGCTCGTCGGTATGTTGAGAAACGATATTTCCCTCCCTCCATTTTCCAAAATAACATCGTGCACATAGAGAAGGAGAATCCTCTGCAAGCCAATCAGAATAATGCTTCCATGATCGTCGTCATAGTAAACATTGGTCGCCCTTCTGGCGCATCAGCTGCCTAAAACTGTAGTTTTCCAGAAGAGTTTTTAGAAAGATTCGTTTTCAGAGGCGAATTCACCGTTTGCGTGTAAAAGACACAAACGAAGGGAAATGTCTCCGTTTTTAAAAAATACCCGTGTACGTGTAAACGGGGCCTTCATGTCCTACCAGGGTGGTTTAAGTTGAGGTGGAAACTATGGGTCAACTTTGGGATGGAGAGAAGGCTAATTAGCAAGTTGGCCACTCGATTGCCGGCCTCTCAAACAGGTTGCTGTGATTATGGCAGCAGTGTGTGAATACCACAGTGAGCAGAGAGATTCTGTGCCTTCGTTTACTCCAACCTAAACAAATTAACGTCTCATTCATTCAGCTGAGGGTTTAAGACGAGTGGCAGTTTGTAACAAACCTGTGTTCTTAGGTTACCTTACTTTTCCTTACTTTCCTTTGAGACTAAAGCCAAATACATTAAATCACTCTGTCTTTCGTCTATGGGAAAGTTTGTGTTATTATTATGTTATTATTAAGTGTGACAAATCTTTGACCAAAATAAGTTACTGCAATTGCCTTTCAGTCACTCATGGAGAGGAATAATAAAATTACCGGATTTACTCCGATATTTTCCCTCCAAGCCTCGAAATCTTTCATGCTTTTAGACTCTGGTGGATCTTGAAGCAGCTAAAGACAAGAGGCAAACTCCATACCACGGGTTTTTAACCAAAAAATGTCAGTAATTCATTCAAATATAAAAACTCTCAAGTCTAATTCAATTTATTTCAGAACACTAACAAGACTTGACACGCGTTTGAGTAAGAGTACGTTTGATTTGGGGGTAAAAGTTGTAAATGTCTTTTCAATAAGGCTCAAATAAAATTCTGATTTCGTTTTTTTTTTTTAAAAACAAAAGTTTTTTTTTCTTCTAACAACGCCACTGTCCCAGAATTCAGCTGTAACCATGGCAACTTCATCACTGCAAAAGGGTTTGGGGATTTTTTTTTTAAACATAGTCAACTAGTCATGTGAATTGCACCAGACCAGCGGCATTACGTAAGGGGGCTGGGCGGGTGGGTTTGCTCCGAGGCAGAGCGAGGCCTAGTTTCTGAAGGCTGTGCGATGCTCGCTTAAGGATTAGACGCTAATTTCCTTGTATCAAACATCATAAAAGGAATGACTACAATCTTTACACCGTGCTAAATCCACTCAACCCCCCACCCAGATATTCTAACTTTCAGGTCACACCGACTGAAGACCAGCATGACCACAAACCACTGTGTCCCGACAAGTCTTCCCTTATCCACGTAGTAAGCCGTCAATCTGCTTTTGGGAAGGGCTTACAACCAGAACGACTGGAAAAGAAAAGTATTTCTGAAGTAGCAGAAAACACTGAACGACTCAGGGAATAATCAGCTCTGCTAAGTAATCTGTTTATGAGCAAAGATATGTGTGAACACAAAGGCTACAGGAGTAAATATCACCACGCAGTTATTAAAGGACTTTTCATTTTGATGTCTTAACCATGCAAACTAACTGTGATTTAAGTGTGCCAAGAACAAAATGACTTTTCTCACTTTGTGTCTCTTAAACTGTTTCAAACCTCGTTTAAAAAATAAACATCATTATACCGCTACTTGGTTGGAGAACATCCCATCTGCCATGACTAGAGGCGGAGTACGTACACACACTGGACAAGTCAGCAGTTCATAACAGGGCTGTCACACTCACATTCACACCTACGGGTAATTTAGAGTCACACATTAACTTATTAAGTGCATGTCTTTGGACTGTGGGAGGAAAACCCAAGCAGACATGAGGAGAACATGCAGACTCTGCACAGAAAAGGCCCCAGCCGAGGAGGTTGTGAGGCGACCGTGCAAACCAACAGTAACATCATGAATGTTGCTAATAGATGTTGACACATATTCAAAGAATATGGACGATCATTGCAACGGCTTCAAGCTTCACCTGAAGGTCCATGGGTAACACATATTTGAAAGAACATTCTCCCAGTCGTGACTGAAGTGAAACTGAAATACCGCACATCAGATATAAGTGTGTGTGTGTGTGTGTGTGTGTCCTTTTTACAATGTTGATTCACTGAACACACATGGTTTTTATGTGATACCATTCTCTCCGGGTGCACAAGCTTCCTCCCGCAGTAAATGGACTGTACTTATATAACGCCTTTCTTGTCTTCCAACCACTTAAAGCGCTTTTACACTACATATCTCATTCACCCCATTCACACACATTCATACACATATACGCATTGGCGACCATGCAAGGTGCCAACTGGAGCCAAGCATTCATACGCATTTACACACCGATGGCACAGCTTTTGGGAGCAATTTGGGGTTCAGCCCAAGGACACATTTGGACATGCAGACTGAAGGGGGTTGAACCGGAGACCACCGATCTTCTGATTAGTGGACGACCCGCTCTGCCTCTGAGCCACAGCCGCCCCGTGTCCAAAGACACTCAACAGGTTCATTGGTGACTCTAAATTGCCCGAAGGTGTGAATGTGAGCATGAATTAGGGCTGCACGATATGGCCTATAACCAATATTTCAATACTTTAAAGCTATATCGCGATACAGGATATATACATCGATATTTTTATTTCTCCTGTAAATCACTATGAATGTTAAATTCAACCCTTTGATGCAAAAAATAAAATAACGAGGTTTAACAGCGGCTCGTGTCAAAAATAGAAATGACTGCGGCGCAGCCGTAACGCGGCGCATACGCCTTCGATGTGAGTGGGCCTGTCTCTCCTCACTTGATACAAAAAGTATGCTTGCGTGCAGGAGATTTTTCTGGGTGGGTGGGGCAGTGTGCTGCGTGCTGTGAGGAGCACCAGGAGTGAGTGATCGGCGAAACTTTTGATTTGATATCATCAACCAAATTTCACTCATTCGGTTCTGTTAAAAGTTCTTTCATCACAGCACTCACCTACCCTCACCTTCATTTTACATCTTCTAAAAATAAAGCAGTGGGAACAGCACCCAGCCATACTGTGTGTACGTGGAAATGTCGAGTCAAAGTATCAAAGTTCATGAAGAGAAAACAAAGTAATGGCAGTAAGGACAAATACTACGTAAATGGCAAGCTCCTTATATAATCTATGATGGTAAACCGTGTTGAGAAAGTCGATCCAGTGCGTTTCACACGGCGTCCATGGCCTGTGATTTAAAGCCTACCTGTAGTAGTGGGTGATGCAGGGTGATCTCCAACTCTGCTAGCCTGTGAGCCGGGTCCTCACATTCCTCGTGTATCTCCAGGTCTTCCCGGGGCACCGTATCCCAGCGGCCACAGTTAGCCGCAAGCTGGTGCACCAGCTCATATTGGCCAGGCAGTGCCAAGCTTAGCCGTGTCTGTCTCCCGTGGGTGAAACACAGCTTCCGCTTCTTGCAGACAATGCCCTGGTGTCCTTCACAAGCCTCTCCGGCCTCAGGGCCCAGTGGCAGCAGCCTCTCCCCCAGAAGGCAGTTGAGCAGCTGGTAGCGGGCAGCGCAGTCCTGGCCTAGTACCAGGATGTACGGGGCAGCGCCCACAGTGTTGCGTAGGAACTCTTCCTCATGGCTGGGGAAAGAGATGCAGCTAAACTGGCCTGTGAAAAAAGAAAGAAGGCAGTATGTGATGCTGAGAGGTGGACTGAGTACCTAAGAAAACCTATTCAATCTTGGCCAGCAGAGATAAGGCGCTCAATGACACAGTACCCTTTGTACCTGAGCGTCACGTCCAAGATATACAGTAGATCTCTGTTCAGTGTCTGAGATATCAAAACATTTCATATCTGACATAATTCCTGGGGCTAGGGTGGCAGTAGCTGAGTCCATAGGGACTAGGCTTGGGAACCGGAAGGTGGCCGGTTCAAGTGCCACATGGACCAAAATATGGAAGGTGGACTGGTAGCTGGAGAGGTGCCAGTTCACCTCCTGGGCACTGCCGAGGTGCCCTTGAGCAAGGCACCGACCCCACCCAACTGCTCGCTGGTTGGTCTGGCTGGCTGTCCATCACTCCACCATCTCTCTCCACATTTGCATGTCTATCTTGTACTGCATGTGTGTGTGTGTGTCCGGGTTAAAATGCATGTAAAAAATAAAATAGAGTGAATTAATAAAGTATATGTTCTTAATATTCCTTGATCTAGCCCTAAAATGTGGCGCACACACACACAGAGGAAATAATTCAACCTAATTCAGAGTACTGGTAATCCTCTGCGATGCTGAGTCACAGTCTAAAACAGTTAGATAACAGGAGAGAACAGCAGTGGCCTACTTACGTCATATACGGGTCCCTAACATACATGTGATTTTACTGTGACCAATACTCTAATGTGTTATGGTAGGTCGAGGTGGGGGTAATGCTAGATTAAAGACGATTGTTTCAGACAGACCTGTGCTGAGCATTTAACTGCATGTCCTGTGCACAGTCGATCACACCATGCATAATCTCTACCAACGTTAACAGATCGGGAACTTCTGTATGATCCATCTGCATCATGTGATGCACATTTTTGTCCAGATAAGTAATAACCGAGATGAATCTAGTTAGCAGGTGAGGACATGACACATGGTTTTAGGCTTTTTTTCCCGCTGCATGAAAATGGCAAAACTATGGTCGATTATTATCTGAATGTACTTTATTTATACAGCCCTGGTGTACCAAAGTGCTTTACAACAGATAATAAATAAAGAGAACAATAAGTAAAAACAATAAAATATATAGATAAAAGTGTCATCAATAGGTGGGTTTATAGCCTGGATTTAAAAAAAGGCCCAGGTCAGAAACAAGACACATCTCGACGGGGAGCTTATTCCTGAGCCTGGGGGCGGCAACGGAAAAGGCTCGGTCACCCCAGTGTTTATATTTCGACCTGGGCACTTCCAGCAAAAGTTGATTTGTAGACCTCAGATTATGACTAATCTTAAAGATTAACATTGTTCATTCAACCTTGCATACAAGCCACTCCTGTGGATGTGGACTGACGTGCATTTAAAATCAATGTCTCATGGAGATAAATGTCTGAATCATATAGTCCTAATTTGTCCTGTACACGTGACATCCATTGCACATCTGCCCATCCTGGGAGAGGGATCGCTCCTCTGTGGCTCTTCCTGAGGTTTCTTCCACATTTTTTTTTTGTGGGCAAGTTTTTCCTCACTCGAACCGAGGGTCTAAGGACAGAGGATGTCACTCCCTGTACAGATTGTAAAGCCCTCTGAGGCAAATGTCACTTTGTGACTTTGTGCTATACAAATAAAATTGATTTGATTTTATAAAGTGGATTATATGATAAAGCTACAAGCCTGGTTAGTGACTAAACACACACAGAACAGTGCATAATTAATGCAAAGTAGCACAAGCGTGTGCAGAAATCTCAGCATATTTGGTGCACTTAGTGAGGGGGGTGGCTGATTAATCTCTTTACAGGGTTCCCACACCTTTTTCATGAACAAATTCAAGCACTTTTCAAGCACCTTCAAGCACCAGTTTTTCCATTTTTCCAGCACCTTTTAAATAGGTAGCCTACTAGTTGTGTTTGCCATGATGGTCATGGGAAGCGCAGCGGTGCCACTGTATGGCATAATAATATGGGTCTAATTAGCATTATTTCATATGGTGGTAGATTGACTGTTTTGATTTTTAACTAATTGTGAATTGGCTTGTATTCTCAGCTTGTGAGCGGTGTATTGTGTAACTACCATAGCGCAATAACAGTGACCAACAGGTGTGGATAGTAGTCTACTGTTATTATGTAACCTTGAAAACACTGAATTGAAATTTAAGCATTTTCAAGGAATTCAAGCACCCGTGGAAACCCTGAGGTTAGTGACTAAACACACACAAAACAGTGCATAATTAATGCAAAGTAGCACGAGCGTGTGCAGAAATCTCAGCATAGTTGGTGCACTTAGTGAGGCTTAATCTCTTTAGTTTCTCTAATGAATTTTTCCAGCCGCTGCAGCTTGATCTTTGGTTCAAGCTGTGGATGTCAGGGTGTTGGGTTCAAACCTTACCTGCCTCCAGAGAAGCTGACTCCGAGCTCATGGTGGATGCACATGCATTGCTGTAGTTTTGTCTGATCTCTCTGAAGAAAGCATTGGTCTCCTTCAGGTTCTTCTTCAGCTGCACGGTGTGCCTGTTGTAGCTGTTAAATGTCCGTGTGAGCTCCCGAGCTAGGGGAGTCATTTTCTGTTGCACCACCTGGTTTCCCTCCATGGTTCAAACAAAACAAAAACAAAACAAAACAAAAGCAGGCTGAGCCAAAATAAAAGTGTCAGTCAGTCCTTATCACACCTGTTAGCTTGTAGTCTGTTTTAACATTAGTGTATCAGTGCTGACAACAAACAGTCCCCGCAGTGTGTGTGTGCGTGAATAAGGGCATTTGTTGTTATTATACCGAAGCTAGCTAGCTAACGCCGAAACTTCTTCTTGGCGAGATAAAGTCACTATTTGTGCATTTTATCACGGCTTCTCCAACTCCCTATAAACCGAGTAGTGTCCTAATAAAACAATAGTGTGTGAAGTAGTGTCTTGGTGGTGGTGGTGGTGTTGGTATCCGGCGACCTAACGTTAGCGGTGCTAGCCTGAGGGCATCTCCTGTCCGTCCTCGCCTTGGCCTGGCACCGCAGACATACCGAGCCTTTAAACTTCACGTAAACAGTCCAGTACGCCGTTTTACAGCCGCACAGCTCCGTGTTTAAGAGATAAAGCCCAGGTTATGACAGCTGCCGACGACACAAAAACAAAAAAATAACCATTGGTAGGTTTTCCTGATCAGACTCCACTCCACAAAGATCTTCCTAAACTGGCTCCGGCCCGGACAAACCAGCGGACATCTTCCACACCACCCTCTGCACAGCGGCGACAGCGCAGAGATATGAACGCAGGTCACTGCTTTGTCTGTCGGTGATGAAGGTGAAGAAGAAGAGAATGAGGAGGAGGAGGAGTGATGGTGGTGGTGGTGCAGGACGAGGTGTGACCGAGCAATCAAATCACTGCACACAAAACATAAAGTCGACACACAGCCGAAGTTTAGGGAGAGGAAAGGGCGGGGATGGCGCGGGGCACTCTGGGAAATGTAGGCATGGTTACTGTGAAGATTTTATACTATATTTTAGATAATAATCTATGATAATAGACTATAGGAGCTCATTTATAGGTTTTTGTTCAGATCTATTTTAATGTATGTTTACTGTGTCTTGTGCTATTGGATTAGATTAGATGAAGATATACTTTATTAATCCCTTGATGGGATTTTTTCACTCTATTTTATTTTTACATGCATTTTAACCCAGACACACACACATGCAGGGAATAGACATGCAGATGTGGAGAGAGATGGTGGAGTGATGGGCAGCCAGACATATATTCAGTATATATATATATACTGTCCATGTGCAGTGGAGAAAATCAAGCTCTCATTTATCGACTTAACTTTTCCTGAACCACTCATACACGGTGTACCAAAGATGTGCATATATATTGTAATATCCACCTACCTCATGTACATAATACAACCTGCTGTATAAATGCTGCTGTGTCTATACATTGAAAGCAAAGTGTAACCAGGTGTATTTTAATGTAGGTTTACTGTGTCTTGTGCTATTAGATTAAATGAAGATATACTTTATTAATCCCTCGATGGGATTTTTTCACTCTATTTTATTTTTACATGCATTTTAACCCGGACACACACACATGCAGTACAAAGACATAGACATGCAAATGTGGAGAGAGATGGTGGAGTGATGGGCAGCCAGCCGGTGCCTTGCTCAAGGGTACCTCGGCAGTGCCCAGGAGGTGAACTGGCACCTCTCCAGTTACCAGTCCACCTTCCATATTTTTGGTCCATGTGGGACTTAAACCGGCCACCCTCCGGTTCCCAAGCCAAGTCCATATTGACTGAGCTACTGCTGCCCCCAAGAAATATTGACCCTGACGTGATATGAACATGCAACCTTCTGATCTGGAGTCAGACGCACTACCGTTGCGCCACAGAGTCTAAATAGATTAGATTAGACTAGATTAGATTAGATTCAACTTTATTGTCATTACACACGTACAAGTAACGAAATGCAGTTAGCATCTAACCAGAAGTGCAAACAAGCAGTAGAATATAAAGTAAATATATGCAGAGTATTAAGGTATATCTATCTATCTATCTATCTATCTATCTATCTATCTATCTATCTATCTATCTATCTATCTATCTATCTATCTATCTATCTATCTATCTATCTATCTATCTATCTATCTATCTATCTATCTATCTATCTAATAAAACAAATAGAATACAAATAGAGATAGCATGATAAAAATAGACATATAGATATATACAGACATATATGCAATTTAGTATTAGACAGTATTTTATTATAAAATAGAAACTAAGTACAGAAGCCCCAAGCAGTCATACATTTTTTATGATAACAAGTTAATTTAATTTCATGATATTTCCTGCCAATGATTTATTATATCAGACTACGCTCTGAGGAAAACAAAGTTTTGATCTCTACCAACATTTGGAGATTTCGACATAATATTATAAAAAGCCCGAGATCTCGAGAAAACAAATCACAACAAAATTAACTATCACGAGAAAACAGAAGAAATCAAATGAATGAATGTATGACCACTTGCGCTTCTGTATATACTTCATCTCTATTACGTATCACTGTCCATGTGCGGTGGAGAAAATCAAGCTCTCATTTATCGACTTAACTTTTTCTAAACCACTCATACACAGTCTACTCAAGCTGTGCGTATATATTTGAATATCCACCTACCTCATGTACATAATACAACCTGCTGCATAAACCATATTTATTTCAGCACCTAATCTTTACATTTATATTTACACCCTATACTTTTATAGTAGTTTTATGTTTATGTTGCTGTGAAGCTCCTTGTTTTTAGTGGTACTTATGTCTGTATCTGTGTATGTACATTGAAAGCAAAGTGTAACCAGAGTCAAATCCCTTCTGTGTGTACACGTACCTGGGCAAAAACAGGGATCCTCATTCTGATCTCACACATATACTCATACACATTTCATTTACACAAAATACACAACTGTGTGGCCAAATTATCAGTCTACTTGACAACAACAACAAACAGATAGAAAGTTTGGGGCATGAAAGAACCCCCTCTTCTGGCAGACACACTGTATTACATACCTGAAACATCTGAGAATAGTTGTGTAGTTGGATGCTCTGATATTATAAATGTAAAATATCTGGTATCTAGTGACAAATCTTGATGAATTATGGTTATTGTTAACAAACTGATCCCTGTTTATTTATGTGCTATGTTCTTCTCTAAGTCTTATCTTTCCAAGATGAAGAGTGCATTTCATTCTGTCCCTGATTACATCCATGTTGTCAATATGACTCTGGCTCCAATCGCTCTTGCATTGTTTATTTTTGTGCACAGAGTTCCTCTGAGTTAGTGTTACTATCATGAGTGAGTATTCCTGAAAATGTGGGAATGTCTGTTCATCCTTTCCTGACTAATCGGCTAAAACTGCACATTACAATCTACAAATTACGTTTTACATTGAACACACTGTCTTTTGGTAGTATATAGTAGTAAAACCTGGGACAGAGTCTGTGTCAAGCTTCCTTTAATAAACTAACTGGTTCAAATGAGTCAACCCACAGTACATTTCTACAGCTGGCGACTGCTTGCTGTTCTCTAGTGGCCTATTCCTGTAATGACACTACTAATCCGACCTCTTACACTCTTCTATAATTTATGTATCTCACTCCACAGACTGTCTATTTAGGTCAAAGCTGACTGTTGAAGTTCAAGTTGAATAAACTGTGCTTTTTTCTATTACCAGATGAAAATGAGCCTAAAGAACTGAATAATAACAGAATTCTAGAAGTGTCACTTATATGCACTGTCCCTATATAAAGTCAGCTAGGATTTGAAATGCAGTATAATATCTCTGGGATGTCAGAAATCAAAGAGGATATTTAAAAGTGAATCATAGCATGCAACACATCATCCATGTGTAACAAATGTTAAATTATCAGGAAATAAAGTTATCAGAAAGCCCCTATGATTATTATATAACTGAAAATGAAGAATCAAGGCTAGGAGAGTACAGTACCATTAAAACAAAAAAAAAAATCAGGGTAAACTCTAGTTACTAGATATATTTTATTACCTAGATCTGTTGTACTAATGGCCTATATATGTCCCTGCACATGACAGTTACCTTATGTACTCTAGCTGCAGATGGCTGGAGTTGAACTCTTTGGGTCTGTCTGACGTCTTTGGTCACTTTAAATCAAATTTAAATGTGCTCATGTGTGATAGATCCAACCTGTCTTGACTTAATCTGGGTTAGAAATAAGGTTGATATAGAGAGATTAAATTGGGCCGAAGCCCTCCGGAGCTGAGCTCCCTCTGCTGAGGTGTTTTATAATAATAATTGGCGTAGCTACTATTACAGAATTTTTTTAAATCATTATTTTGGACCTCTCTTTTACCATGGCTATGTCTCATCTCTGTTTCCAGAGTGCTGTGTCAGAGCTTCATTATTGAATCTGCTTGTAAGTCCTATTTGGAAAGTTGTGAATTAATTGCAATGACTGCCGACTTCTCATATTTTGATTAGTTTAGCAAACAACTGATTTAATTTGATCTGGAATCATGGTGTGAGATGTGATTAATCAGGTGAGTTTATGCCGTGACATGTAAATAAGTCATGCAAATTAAAGAATAAATTGAGAGACAGGCCTCTTTTCTGTCTCATTTTAAAACCCTTCTTAATCTCTCTTCTCTTTGGCTTTTAACACCATGTAGATGGTTGATTTTATGTGCATACATGCATTTTTTTATTTATTTATTATATATTTATTTTATCTAGTGGCTTTTATTCATTTTATTTTATTGTTCTCTACTTGATGTTTTGTTGTGTTTCTATGGTGTTATTTATTGTCTTCTATCGTACTGTGCAGCACTTTGGAAACCATGTGTTTGCTAAAATCGTGCTATGTAAATACAGTGGATTGGATTGGATATTGAGTACTGTGAGTGAAGAAGGGCTCACTCTCCTTACAGAAGCCAATTTAACCACTGGATATAGTATTATAGAAATATTACTGATAAACAAAAAGAATAAAAACAGTCTCACACCGTGCACAACACATATACAGTATATATTAAAAAGGAGAAAGTCATAATAAGTATTATTATTATTAGTAGTAGTAGTTGTATTGTTGTTGTTGTCATATATTTAAAGACTGTATTGTATATATGTATGCATATATACACACACGCTTCTTCTTGTGGTGCGCTTGTTGTACATTCCAGTGCACGCCGGTTGAAAACAGTCAAACAAACTTTGCCTGCATTTTGTGGCATTAATTAGTTCAGCTACTACTACAAATAATACCACAGCTATCCACCTTCATCAAATATTCACAATATTTAACTGAAATTCAGGTTTATTTTACAATTGTTAACAAACAAACCGCCCACAATCTGTCACCGGCATCCCCCGGTGTTAGACACCCAGCGCTCCTCTGTACACCTGGAACGCCCCCTCGGTTATTAGACGTGTCCGGTCGTCGCTCCGCTCCTGCTGCAGCGTGGACTCAGAGAGGACAGACACACTCTGTCCTGTCCTCAACACTTCAGTTTGGAGAGGAAGAAGAGGAGGAGAGGAAGAAGAAGAGGAGGAGTTCATATTCACACCTTTATCTGAACTTTGGGAGGCAAACTTGCTCCAGACAACCTGCAGAGCTCCGCGCGGAGGAATGCACGTTAACACCGACACCTGCGTCCGAAAACACGCCACATAACGCTTCGTGTGTGTCAGGATGGACGGCTTGAAAGTTACCGGTCTGCTATCGGCGAACCGCAGGCCGTCTGTCGGAGGAGTTTCACCGGATGAAAATGTGAGGAAAACTCCGCACCAGGTGTCCCAGGTGAAAAAGCAAGCCGTGAAGAGACACCACCACAAACACAACCTGAAGCACAGGTACGAGTTCCTGGAGACGCTCGGGAAGGGGACCTACGGCAAGGTGAAGAAAGCCAAGGAAAGATCCGGTAGATTGGTATGTATTATTATTATTATTATTATTATTATTATTATTATTATGAAGCTTTTATTTATTGAACAGTTTTAGCTCACCTGGCCACCTGTTGTTTAGACACTGCTGTTTTTAGAAGAGTCTGCACACAGGTAATCTACATTTGGGGGGTTTAATATGTTTTATTTCTATATCTATATGTCTATATCTATATATAGATAGATATATGTTTAATCTACTAGTTTCTCCGTGTGAAAATGGAGAGTCATTCCTGAATTGTAAACTAATAAAAGGTGAGTGTGCCTGCTGGTGAAATGTTAAGTTGCCAAACCAGCTTTAAGTTTGCCTAAGAGTTCAGGTCATTGTGTTTGTTTTAGTGTGTGTGAAGGGGGTTGCTCTTACTGTCTCCTCCTCTGTACTGTCTGTGCAAGATAAGATAAAAAAAACAACTAAATAAGCTGTTTTTATTTAAAAGTCTTATAATAATTTAAGCATGTCACTCTCTGCACAAATGTCAGGATGTTTGTTACAGAGTTGAAAAGTGCACAGTATTAATCCTCCTTAATTAAAATTCTAATATGACACATGATACCAATACCGATACCTGCATGATTTTCCTTTTTTTAAATGCCCGAAGCAAACTTAAGTTAATTTGTGGCGTATTTTTAAAAAGTGAAATACAAAGATCAGTCGACAACAAAATCAACACGTCAAATAGATTCCTGTAAATCTGTCACCGCCACACGAGGAAGTTTTTCACCTCCCGCTGGTTTAAAGAAAGTATGAAGGAAAAGGCGTTCCGCTGGAAAGTGAGTGTCACAGGAGCGGAGTTCAAGACGGGAACACTAGGTGATTTTCTTGATGAAGGGAGAAGGGGAAATTGCCACTGGCCTTTCCGGTGGATTCCAGTTCCCCATGACCTCAGGGCGAACGGGAGGTATTTATAGATAAGCCTTTTAAAAGGGGACAGAGAGCATTTGGCAAACATATGATAATGTCTTTTGTGGAAAGCTAATACTTATCCCAGTCAGAGTTTGTGATTGTATGACGGTAGACAAAATATAATGTGATACAGTTTAAAACTACAGCTGACAAAGTGACCGTACAAGTTGAATCAGCAAAAAACACAGTAACCTTCACTGAAGGTGGGCACCAGTTTTAGCTGCTTGTGCACACTGTGTTCTCCACTCGATAATTTGCATTGTGCAAAACATAAACTTTTAGTTTCCATAACCGCAAATGTAAATCACAGGCAAATGATCAGAAACAAAAACCTGCGTGTAAATCCTGTAAATTCATTTTTTCTACTTTTGCAGTGACTCCAAAAACAACAACAAGATAAAAACAAATACTTGGCCTAGAAGTGAATTCCCTTTGTCAGCCTGAGTCATGTTTATCAGAAATGCTCTTTGTCGAAAGATCATGTTTGTTATTGTGTGAAAGCGCCGTGGAAGTAAAGTCACGGAAGTCCATGAGAGGAATTCCCCTAAACAGGTAATGATACAAGTCCAGCCTTGTCTACACGGCAGTCTCTGCTCTCACTTCGTCTGATATGACTTGTTGCTGCTGCACTTTGGTTTTTATAGGATATGAGTTTGGTGTCTGAGATTTATCCCTGCAGGCAGCTTCCTAATGTTCATGCCTCAGCCTCGTGTCCAAATCGTAGCCGACACGTTTTGAATCGACACCAAACAAATGAGCCACAGCAACAGAAACGAGAGACATTAAGGAGCTTTTGTTTTTACCTACCTACCTTAGTACTGACAACAAGATATGTAATTTGACACGGGGAGTGACACAACACAGAGGATGGCTTCATCTCGCGTGCGTTCGGGCACTACAGCTGTTCCCATTGTCTAAATGCATAAGTTTGATTACATAATCCATTTAAGTGGGGGCTTTCAGCGTGCAGCCGTGTGGGGTTGACCTCACACAAAGTGGATGACATGTATCATGCATGCGTATCCAAAAGGGCACAGCAATTACCAACTACCCCAGCCAAGTACCTAGATTGGGTTGCATTAGTAATTTTTATTATTTTATTGGTAAAGACGAATAAAATTTAGAAAAATCTTTATCGAGTCTTATCGTCTAAAAAAATGTCTTAATGTGTAAAATGTCTGTCACAACGAGGTCTTGAAATTACTTGTTTTGTCGATTTAAAGCTGAAAGTAAAAACTTTTTCTATCCCGGAGACAAAGAAACACGGCAAATCCTCACAAATAAGGAAATTTTAAGCACAAATGATTTAAGAGTTGCCAAAATTACATTTCTGTCATTAGAATAATTGATAGTTTAAGCTCTAATTTGTAGCACCAAGCAGTCGGTAAATGTAAATAAGAGAAGTCACTATAGCGTCCCAAACTTAAACAACGCGATATTAAACTTAACTGTCAAGACTGCGAGTGTACGTATTTGTTTTATTTATATGTACACACAGACAAATTAGTATTCAAGGAGTTTTATGCGAGTTTAGAGTGTGAAATATTCATTTATGCTGACCTAACCAAGCAGCTTGTGTGGTGTATTAATATGTAACTTACTTAGCAAACACTCAACCAATGTTAGAATTTGAACTATTTCCTGATATTACTTGCAGGTATTAATATTTACTGTAGATATTAGTTCTTCATGTAGCGTTCTTGTCAGGTTGGCAACAGCAACGCTTTGATTTTTATTTTTTATTAAGTGTTTCTTCAATTTCTTAAGCTTAAGTCACATTGACCGACGTCATGTCCCACAATATTATTTCTCGTTCCCTCTCATACTCGTGTGTTTTGTGCAAAAATGTGTCTGTGTTGGTTCAAGAACTCGGTGTTAGATATAAAATATTTCAACCTTTGGTGCCTATTGCGTGCAACGAACTGCCGGTAACAAAGACCGCACACACACAGACAGATAACCGCACTCTGGTGTGAACTCATCATGAGTGTGAGTTCAGGCCGTCTGACAGCTATACAAACAAAAGCAGGAAACCTCAGTTCTCCGAATCAGGGAAAAAGGAGTTATGTGGTGTGAACACGCCACCGACCTGGAGGAGCATCCAGGCCAGACGGTGACTCACGACAGGAGACGGTTGAGTGTTCAAACTGATTTGACAAGTCGCCGCTTTACTCATTTTCCTGTGTCTGTGGCACCTGAGGGTTAGAAAGGAGAGGAACCACCAGCACCGGTGCCATACGACACCCTTCAAAGTTGGAGTAGACTGATGACGCACTTAGCATACAGAGGAATTTCAGGCATCTGAGCTTCAAATAGACGAGCGCGACATAAAGACATAGACCCGTTTGTCAAAAGCTTGTGTGTGACAGGTTTACAAATACAGACCCCAACGGATACTATTCAAAAATTAAATCTCCTTGTTCGACGAGTCTCGCAGACGTAACAGCAGACAATAGATTTCTTTACAGCAGACAATACTCGACCCGGCGTTCCCTCTGCCTTGTTGGAAACACAGCAGAGTTTTCGGTTCACTGCCCATTGTTCCTCGCACAAGAGGATGAACTTTAGCTGGGAGCCAGTTCTTATTAAATAACATTTTTTTTGTTAAATAGACTCAAACAGACAGGCCTGCTCTGACACATTCATTTAGTTAGCTCTGTTGCAACAGTCGCACAGCTGCTGATTTATGTTTTCTTTGTCATTAAAGGTTATAGTTGTGCTCTAATTCTTAGGAAAGGAGTTGAATGCATTAGTAATAAGTATATATTAATACACTCCAGGGTTTTTAGAGGTTAGCCTTAATTTAGCCTGGTTTGACTAGAAGCATATGTTGACTAATGGCTGATGTTGGCAAATTTCGGGAAATCAATGTCGCCGCGTCATTGACATTACAGAGACAGATTTAAATGACTCATCTCTACTTTTGTTCCTCTTCTGCTGTGTTTAATTAAAAAGTCACAGCTGCTTTAATTGAAGTATAAACTATCTGACTCTCTGTTAAAGCTGTTATTTATGGGATCACTATTTGTCTTCTTTATTTTGATCTCCAAAACTCAAATGTCGTTTTTTTTTTTTTAAGGTTGCCATAAAGTCGATCAGAAAGGAGAAGATCAAGGATGAGCAAGACCTGGTTCATATCCGCAGAGAAATCGAGATCATGTCCACCCTCTGCCACCCGCACATCATCACCATATACGAAGGTACAGTTCGATCTCTGAGCTGCATGCAGAGTGAAATGTAATACATCTCCTAATCGGTCTCTGTTAGAGATTCAGAGTTCGGTCACGCAAGTCTTTGTGCCGGTGCCAGGTTATGTAAGCGTTGGTACTCCGTCAGCGCTGCAGGATAATGTGTACGGCCTTGTGTCGTCCAGTGGCCCTTCACGCCTGATGAGACGGTCATCGTTCAATGTTTCCCTGCCTCAGTGTGTTTCAGATTGTTTGCAATGCAAAGCATCATTAGGGCCTCTTGTATCCTTAGCAGTGTGAACTAGAGGTTACATTGGTAATAAAATGCTCTGCACAGTCCAGAATAAAACTAAAGATGATTTGTTTTTGTTTTTTTATCTTTTAGTGTTTGAAAACAAAGACAAAATTGTGATTGTGATGGAGTATGCCAGCCGAGGGGACCTGTACGACTACATCTGTGACAAGAGGAACATCTCTGAGCGGGAGGCCAGGCACTTCTTCAGACAGATTGTATCCGCTGTGCACTACTGCCACCAGGTAAAGCTGTCTGTCTAAATCCAGGGTTCCCACGGGTGCTTGAATTCCTTGAAAATGCTTGAATTTCAATTCAGTGTTTTCAAGGTTGTGAAAATGCTTGAAATTTGTGTGATGTCTATCTCAATAAACCAAGAGAAAACAAAAATGTTTCCTAAGCGGCTACGCGCTTGATCCGATGCCTTTACATGCAGAACTCAGTTATCATACTCGCTTGGTGTTCTGCCGAGAAATAACAGTAGACTACTATCCACACCTGTTGGTCACTGTTATTGCGCTATGGTAGTTACACAATACACCGCTCACAAGCTGAGAATACAAGCCAATTCACAATTAGTTAAAAATCAAAACAGTCAATCTACCACCATATGAAATGATGCTAATTAGACCCATATTATTATGCCATACGGTGGCACCGCTGTGCTTCCCATGACCATCATGGCAAACACAACTAGTAGGCTACCTATTTAAAGGTGCTGGAAAAATGGGAAATCATGAAACACAATCGAGGGGAACCTATGAGTATGTGTGCATTCATAAAACCTAAAGTTCGAGCTATGGTAGATCATCTTATCCCCCTTCCTGTTCTGCTGTATCGAACCTAACAGTTCCCCTCTGGCTAGATGCTCTGCCTGTGTGGTATTTTTCCAGGACACTGTCACCCACAAAGTTACATAATGGGCATTATTCAGTGTGAGAACGATGCAGGGGGAACTGAACAGTTGTCCCGTAGAGAGAGCTAGCGTTAGGGCTGAAGGCCAGCCGTCCCAACACACGCATGGTCTAACACTCTAATGAGGGTGTGATGGAACAGAAGGTCCACACACACACACACACACACACACACACACACACACACACACACACACACACACACACACACACACACACACACACACACACACAGTTGTTCATGTAGTCCAGAGCTGTGTAATTACAAACATTTATAGCGCACCATATTTCAGTGAAGCTGTTCAGCACTTTGCATTTATACATGTTTGCTGGGTAATATTGACACAGTGATATTGCCCTGTCATATTCTGGGTTAACCATCTGTCTTATTTCACTTTTTTATTGAGCGCTCGTGTCTTGTTAAATATTTAACTTTCCATGCTGAAAGTTAAAAAAAAAAAGGTCGTCTGAGAAGAATCTGGAGTATTGAACGCAGTCGTCTACAAAGTTTACTCTACAAAGAATGTTTCCGCCGCTTCAAGGAGGGTCCGTACGCAAGAAGTAGCTGACCTGCATTTTTTGAAAGAAAGAAAAACAAGATTCGAACTGTGACCGAGTCAAAGGCATGCCCCCCTACAGAGAGAAGGACAATGAAGCATAGCTGATGTTCTAACCCAGAACAAACTAATCCGTTTATGTACAACAGACAACCTCCAACAAACTGGTGTGTGCTGGCCTGGGTGGACAAATGATCTTGAACTCTGTCTCTCTCTCTCTCTCTCTCTCTCTCTTAGAATGGGATCGTACACCGGGACCTGAAACTGGAGAATATTCTTCTGGATGGCAACGGCAATGTGAAGGTATGAGAAATATATAAAAATAAAAATAAGTATTTTCAGACCCGTAGTATTTACAAAAAGTCTTTTTTGGCAGATTATTGTATATGGTTAGGATTTTAAATGTTCATGTCAGCATGTATGGTTATTACATAGGGCAGGGGTCGGCAATTAGCAGCCCGCCATCAATTATATCTGGCCTGCTAGATGACGTTGATTTATTTTAAAATATATATATATATTTTTTTTTAAATATATCTTTTAAACCTCATGTTTCCTGTCCAAATACAACAACAGATTTCACAACATTTATTGAAAAGTAGCTGATAAGCAACGTGACAGCAGCCAGAACGTCCTCGCAGCCTCTTTACTTGACGCACAGGTCGGAACAATAATTGGCACATGCGTGCGTGTAACCTGGAGAAAATAAAAGTGTCCTGTGTCCTTCTTGTAACGGACAACGTGAACAAATGTGTTAAATGAAGAAAACAAAACCAAACAAGGTCGGCTCAAATATCAAATATGAATGTGAATGCACATCAGCGGCAGATCTGCGCTGGTGTATACATTAGTTACGGCAGGTTGCCTGTTTCATGACGTAATAACAGCACATAGAAGCAAATTAATCTTTTAAATTAAATTAAATGCATTTCTAAAGTTAAGTTAAGTTTGCCGACCCCTGACATAGGGTGTTGGTTCTCAAACTGTGGTACAAGTCCCTCTGGTGGTACGCCAAGCTCCTTTGGGTGGTACATGGAGGAATCATTTTTTAATTAAATATATGAATTGAGATACATTTTATATCATCTCGAAATGGTTCAGTTCAGCATTCAACAAGCCAATAATAAATATTTCTCCTGTTAGTAATAAACTTGCCTCCTGTGTGATCGGTCTGTAGCTGAAAAGGGTCGGCCAACTGTATTTTAACATTTACAAAAATATTCTGAGGTGGTACACGGTGTACAAAGTTTGAGAAACACTGACATTACTGATTAAGACAAATCTAATTCCATTCTTGCATTAGATCTTGTGTAACGGTGACTCATGATATGTGCGCTCAGAGAAGTACATGCTATGAGTAACCGATGAGAGGACAGTGATGCATATGGAAATGTTTTCGGAGGTGACTGTAATCTGATGATAAAGCATGCTCAGCAATGACGTACACTTCCTGTTTTTGCAGATTGCAGACTTCGGCCTGTCCAACCTCTACCACTGCGATGAGTACCTACAAACCTTCTGCGGCAGCCCGCTGTACGCCTCCCCAGAGATCGTCAATGGACGACCATACCGTGGGCCAGAGGTGGACACTTGGTCTCTTGGTGTGCTGTTATACACTATGGTTCATGGCACCATGCCATTCGATGGCCACAACCACAAGGCACTGGTCCAACAGATAAGCACTGGAAACTACCGTAAACCCAACAATCCCTCCGGTGAGTCTTCCAACTTGTCTTTGATTCATTGTTTTGGTGTTTATACTTTAATTTTTAGTGTAATGTTTTGGATTTTCTCTGTCTCTCAGATGCATGTGGGCTTATCCGTTGGATGTTGATGGTAAATCCTGAACGCAGAGCCACAATAGAGGAGATTGCCGGGCACTGGTGGCTCAACTGGGGCTACCAGCAGCCATTACTGGCCGAGACAAAGAGCAGCCCGGTAGAGCAGGCTGCTTTACCAGTCTCCCCATCAACATCACATACTGCCGGCCTGGCTAGTGTTGCTAGCTGGCTGCGCCGCACATCCAGGCCTTTACTGGAGAACGGCTCCAAGATGCGCTGCTTGCTCCGCCCGCAGGGTGGTGGAGGGGACGTAGTGCGGCAGCGCTCTCTGCGAAGGTCGCGCAAGGAGAACAACGTCTCCCAGACCGTTCACGAGGCGAGCACAGACAGTCGACCCTCTAAGGGTATTTTAAAGAGACGCAACAGTGTGAAGCAAAAGGCAACAAGTGAAGCCTCTGCTGCAGGTTCTGTGGAGCCACACAGCATTCTGGGTTTGTCTGCAGCAGCCAGTGCTCCTTCAGCTGCTCTGCAGCCTCGCAAAGGTATTCTCAAGAAGCCCTCGGAACAGGAGTCGGGGTACTACTCTTCGTCCCCCGAGAACAGCGACTGTGGCTGGACACCACAAACGAAAGAGTGCCCTTCAGCACCGATCCATAGGAAGGGCATCTTGAAGCGCAATGGAAAGTTCTCCTCTGGTGGGCTGCAGGAGTTTGGCTCTCTGGACCAGTTGGCAGCCTCTTTACCCCGCGGGGGCATCAGGTCCAGACCAAGTGGAGCCATTAGCGAAGACAGCATCCTGTCTTCAGAGTCCTTTGACCAGCTGGATCTACCCGACCGTGTAGGACCTCCAAGACAAATGGATAAACCAGCCAAGACCACCATGAGAGGATGCGTGTCTGCTGACAACCTGTTGGACATCCAAGAAGATGGGATTCTTGGGGATGGGTCTCTGAGACCCTGGAACTGCTACAAGTCTGGAGTGGCTGACAGCGCATTCTCCATCACAGACTGTGATAATGTAACTGAGGCTTACAAACAGGCCATGGTTATACGAGGCTCTGCAGCAAGCTGAAGACTGGTTATCACTAATTAAAGACTTGTTTTTAATTTGAACTTTGAAATGCCTGTAAACTACTGAAGACATGAGAGCCCAATAACCCGCACACTGCGGTGATGATCATTCGGGGCTATTGCACATCACCAAAAAAGGGAGGAGGCTTCTTATTAAACATCAGATCGTATTTTAGACGGCGACTGAAAAAATTATATTTAAATGAGTTTATGAGTAGCTTGTAATTTGAATTTTAGGGCCAAAAATGACCAGGAGGCACAGTATTTTACAAAAATTATGATTTTAAAAGTTGAAAATGTCCATTTCAAAGATTCTCAGGAGGAAGAAGAGAGCTGGCGCTGCTCAACCAGGAGCTCTGATTTTCAAAAATAAGAGCTTCCTATCAAAAGTGTAGTTGATCCTGAAACCAAAACATGCTGCTCTTCAATATAAAACTCTGGTCGGTGACGATAAAGGAGGTAACTGACATTTTACACAGTCACAGTAGAACTATTGTTCGAAGCCACAACGTCGGTGTCTTTTTATTGTCAACAGGACGGTTTGAGAAAGTGTTTATGACTTTATGGCTCTTTGGGCTGAATTATCTATCATATGTTCATCTAGGATAACAGCAATAAATCGCAGGTCAAATATTCGGATGATTTCACTCTTAGCGTATACTACGACTTTCACTCTTCAGGATGTCGTGGGGGGTAAATGACATTTCATGGATACCAAAGAGCAAAATTGCTGATGTTGATTGACTTTTTTTGTCTTTAACGCACGAGCACAACAAAAAGTGCTAAGAGGACGTGTGTTTGTAACAGGGATCAGCTCTCAAAGAGAGTTTTTTCTTTTTTCTTTCTTGAAATAACTTTTGGATGATGACTTGAATAATAATCATGACTCATATCGAACCAGTAGAACTCGCTTTTGCTTTCAAGATTACAACAACACAAGTGCGCAGGTGGCCTTTCACTCTGTTTATGCAGGTGACAGTTTCACACAAAGGTGGAGCTCATCGAGTCACGTCGCAGTTTGCTTTGCAGGACACGTGAAGTTAAAAATTTGAAAGTGAACCGAGCCGCAGCTACTTGATGTATGCATCCATATAACGTGTAACCTTTCGACTGCATTTTCATGATTGGTCATGGAGCTCAGGTGTACTGAACTTTGCATTTTAATTTAAAATGTCCAGACACCTGGGGTGGAGAAGTATTTCGCAAAGCTGGATTAGAAGTTTAGCCATTTAACTACTAAAAATGTTGCATGTTGTTGACTCAAACGGGAAAACAAAGATGATTTATGCATGCTGATAATCATTGATTTTTAAAATTAAGACGTTTCATACCCTGGCTGACTTCTTAGTCCTGCTTTTAGAAAGACCTCCTGCTGGTGAGAGAAAGGTTTCTCAGTGTTCATTCCTGTATGAAAATTTCATGCTGCAAAACTTGGAGTTACTTAATTGGATTGGCATGCTTGGCATTAAATTAGAACATCAAGTTGGCGCCTGGCGTAGCACTTTATCATTTAACAGACCATCGAAACTTGATAACCATACAATTTATTTATCAGCTGTCATCTAAGTATTGAGTTCACGTAACAAAAGTTGCACAAGGCTGCACTCGGAGCCGTGCTGTTGTTCAGAAACTGGAATGTAAAAACTGTACTTTTGTTGTTTTTTCAGTTATTTATGGTTATGTTTTTGACACACTATGAGGCTCGTGAGAAGCTCAAAGCTGGTATGTCTGTTTCAAGTATGTACAGTATACTGGGTGCATCACTACTGTTTTAACTTGCTCCCTTTGCCCAGAAGTTGCAGGTATGCAAATCTTTTTTTCTTTAACCGCAACAAAAAACAAAGTTTGCCAAAGTTACGGGCACATCATTTATTTATATGACTGATCTGCCAGGCGACCGGGACGAGGAAATCAATAAAAACAATTTGAAAAATGACTACAAAGAATTCAAGTGATGACTCATGTTGTTTGTGATCTACATACAGATGTTTTATAGTTGGTGACCTGTCTGTCGCATGTTTTACTTTGTAGTTTAACAGTTTTGATTTATAGTAACAACAAGGAAAGTCAGTGCAGGGTTGAAAACAAAGCTGAAACATCCATTCAAAACATCTATCAGAACTGACAGAGTAAAGCCAATATCACATTTTCAATAATCCAGTTAACGGCAAACATGAATAGAAGATGTTACGTTCAAAATGTGCAAAATTGCTATTAGGAATCAGTGCAAATTCAAGTGTGGCCCTGAATAATCATAAAGGGTACAATGAGAATATATTATATCACACAGAGCTGCAAAATACTTTAAAAAAACAAGCCGGAACAAGGTGGACGAAACAAATTTCAAAAATATCTCAAACTGCAGAAGCTCTACACGTCACAGGAAAATCTCCAAAACAATCAACAAGCAAAGAACAATTTAAGATCAACGATAAATGGCATTTAAGACAGTCTCTTCTTCTGTCTAAAAGTTTTAATTCACTTAAGCTATCCGTGGCAGGGAGGAGTGTTTCAGCCTGGTGTCACCGGTGTCTATGCAACATCCTGAATGTCAGCTGCCGTGTAGCTGACCTCTGAGCTGTGCGCTCCTGAAATGCAAACATGAGCCTGGAAACAAGAGGGCAGGCTGAGCTCCAGCACACACCCTAGTTGGTCAGAGCAGAGGAGGACGGAGCTCTGTTCGGGGTTAGATTAAAAAGAAAAACAACCTTAAGTTCATCAGTAGGTCAGGGGCAGACTTTTTCTACAGCTCTCGACTGATATGTGCGCATGGGTTGCTCTTCTGTTTGCCATATGTCTAAAAACTTCAGTCAAACATTAATCTTACCAGATCGATGGACAAACGTTCGGCCAAAACCTCCATAATCGAAGAAGCGGCGGCAGCGTCCGCTACCTCGAGCCTCTGTGTGGCTATGTTCACACAAGCACATGCAACAGTGGAGGGCGAGAACACTGAGAACATGCCCTCTGAGGATAAAAGAGGAAGATTGGTTACTCTAAAAATTAAAAGAAACAAAACTACTATCTGCTAATCATGATGAAATACTGGTAGACACCGAGAACGAGAAAGTCAAGTAAAGAAGCGACATGTAGACACTTGTAGACGGATGGCACTACAGGTGGGCACACCCTGATGGACAAAAGCAAGTACTCAAAAACAGACGTTTCCAAGACCCGATGATCTGATACACTATCCTAATTGCTTCAGGCAGGAGAAATGTTGAGACAAAAAGTGGGACATTCGATCCATCCGACAGACACCTTTCTGAATGGGATACAATGTCGGGGGGCACCTGGAATCATCTAAATTTTATGGGCTGTAATGTCATAGTTCATCTAAAACAGCACTAACTGGCTGTATCCGTGTGACCCGTTGCCTCGGGCAGCATCACAGAGATTCGTGGGAAATCTGCCAGCTGAATGGTCGGACGCGGGTCTTTCACAGCAGACAATGCAGGATTATACAAACTCAGCTCTCTGTCTCCGAAGCGAACTGCTGACACATCGTAATCAAAGTTATGGCTGCTCTGTGTCCTTTGTTCGCTGCGTGTAGAGTCATTTCACTTAACGGTTACATCTGACACTCGCTCACAAAAGAAATTAAGCAAGAAATATAAAATAGCTGCTTTTAATGCACGGGGATAACGTGGCCTTAATGAAACAAAGAAACAGGATGGTCTTTTTTTTAAACATTTCATCAACTCCTGATGCATATTGTCCTGCAGCTTATGTGTTGGTGGTGATTCAGTTATGTAACTTACCAGTGGCTGCCAGAGCTATGTAGACGTGAACGTGTCTGCGCATGCTGGGAAGGTGGTGTGGCCGAACAAAAGGGAGAAGATGAAGAATTGGCTCCAGGAAGTCAGAGGGTAAGACTGAGGCCAGACACCAGTCCAACCTGGACACCACCGCTACCTCCCACTCCTGCAATATACACATTCCTCTGAGGCGATCCATCAAAATGTCACAGCATTAAATGGGATTTTTTTATAAATGATTTGTGGATATTTCACAGGATGTCTGCCAATTTTCCGTGCTTATGATTAAGCAAAGCTATGCCTACCAGCTGAGGGAAACTTTGTGGACTTCCTTGTAATATGTTACACATCATTAACTTCCTTTTCTTAACATTACACATTTAGTTTTCATGCTGCACATAAACTTAAGGTGATATGACTCAATACTGTCTCAAATATTTACTCCTATTTGAGGGTAATGCATAGTTCACATAGTATAGCTGAGTTTTGATTTCTTTTGATCGAGTATGTCAGATAACTCTATAAAATAAATATGAATAGATAATGTGGATACCACCTTTACCAAAACTTTGCACCTCTCTATATCTAGATATTACAATACTAGATGTTTACTCTAGATGTCTGAATTAGAAAGATACTCTGCTTCACTGTCTATGTGAATATGTCTAGAGATCCAAAACTTCTGATAGGATATTATTAAAATGTTTGTCAGACATGTTAGTCTCATTAAATGCCAAACTCTGTGCGCGGCAAAGGGCTTTAAACAGACTAAACCTCTGGACTTTGGACTTCTACAAACCAGGACGGTTTATTGATGCACCGTCATCGTCGAGGATGTGGATAAGGAAGCTTGCAGGATGTATTTTTATCAGTAAACACAAACCTACACTGCTGAGGGCAAGTGGAAAGATTTTGTCAAGCTCTGGTGGAACCAAGCAAGAAATAAAAATAGTAAATATTGTGTTCTAAGATCGCTGAAGTCAAGCAAAGGGATCTTAATTCTTTTTGTAACCTGCTTTACCTGCTTGTAAAACTAAACTCTCACATCGTTCAATCCCTCTGCTAATTGTTTCTGTATTTCAATCAATCAATCAATCAATCAGATTATTTACAGACCTTTTCCACATTTAGCTCATTTCATTTATCTGTATGTTTCCTAGGTTTTGTGTCTATGTAAAGCTGTTTAACAAAGTTGCTTCGGAAATATTTCATTTGTCGTCTACCTTATATTGGTGCAAGTGTGCGTCTGTGTACGTATATGTAGTCCCAAACTTGTTACCGTGTGTTTTCTCGATGGGATGTTGTAAGAAAATGATAATAAACGTATTTTTGTGTATTTGGATATGATGCAATGTTTTGGGGATGCCAGGTTCAGGTGATTTAAAGCCCTATTTTATGTTATGGGGAGATATAACGTGTGTATAAGAGTGTGTGTGAGTTATTATACCTATATTATGCAAAATACAGTGTGCAGTTGGTATAAAGATAGTTACCAGGATGTCTGACTCTGTAACGGAGTTGTCTGTGTAGATGCGAAGCTTGCTGGCAGTCAGATAAACAGTCTCTCTCATTTTGGAGGCCAGGAACATGCACACAGCTCCCAGCAGCTGCAGGTTGGACTTTTCAACGGCAAACCGGCTCAGGTAACAGTCCAGGTAATGCACCGCCTGTGGAAACACCTCCTCCTCACATTTCTGCTCCTCGCACACCTGTAAAGACAGAGCTATGTGACATTTATATGGGCTTTTGCACCGGCTGGCTTATGCATGCAAGCATACCTGGAACATCCACAGTGCCAGTAACCTCCGCATGTACGGCTGGATGTCTGTCTGCACTGTGCCGAAGTGAGGAGACACCTGGCAGGTTTTCTCCGCGGCTACCAGGTGCTGCAGCACCCGAGGGTCTGCGGTCACGGCATGGTCCCTGCCCGCCCGCTGAACGACACCACACCCGGATCCACTGACATGTGTGTCCCCGGATCCACTTTGAAGCTGTTCATCTTTATAAAGACCCATTCGACCAAGTTTAACAGCAAAATAAATAAATAAATAATGTTCAAATACGTATAAACCGTCAGGCCTAGCCGTTAGCTGTTAGCCGTTACGTCCATACGTTAGTTAAACTGCCGTTAGCTAGATGCTAGGCTAACGTTCCTAACGGTTCACTAACGGCTGCCTCGTTTTAAAGTGTTAAAGATATAAATAAACTTATGAGAGACTAAAATGGATTAAATTGTAAAAAAAAATGTTCAAATATCTATAAACCGTCAGGCCTAGCCGTTAGATCCACCATACGTTAGTTAAACTGCCGTTAGCTAGATGCTAGGCTAACGGTTCACTAACGGCTGCCTCGTTTTTAAAACGTTAAAGATATAAAATGAACCAAATTTGCAAAAAATAAATAAATTAGGATTTAAAAAAAAATAGATAAATTATAATACTACTTGACGGTCAGAGAGGTTTTTGTATTAAAAATCATAAAGTTAAAACAATAACTCGTGTTTTATTTACATTTTACTTTATTAATATACTTTTAAAGTTACATTTCACATTAATAAGTCTTTATTAAGAGTTGTTTAGCAAGTTAAAGGTCCAGTGTGTAAGTTCTGAGATTTTCAGAATAAGACAGGTATATTCAGAACTATGTTTTCATGTATGTATAATCACCTAAAAATAAGAAACCTTTTGTGTGTTTGATATAATACAGTGGAAGCAGGGTCCTCTACTATAGAGGCTGCCATGTTGAAACACCCTGTTTCTTCCATATATACTGTACATAGACACCACATTGAGCGGGTTGGTCGTTGGCCGCGATCAACGTTGTTTTTGGTGCCTGTTTGTTTCCCAGATATATTAGTGTGTGTGTGTGTGGATGGGTGTATAAGAGACATTAACTTAAACAACTTTGTAGAAAGGCGCTTTATAAAGTTCAGTCCGTTTCCTTGTATTAGTTTACGGGCAGATCTGCCTTATCTAATATGGCGGCGACGTCGACGTACGATTCAGAGCTCAATGCGGCGTCTATGTATATATGTCTATGGTTTCTACAGTAGCCCAGAGAAGTAGTGGTGGGCGGATCGATCCAAATATCGATATTATCGATACCAAGTCGGTATCGGATCGATACTAGCCTGTTGAGACCGATTATTTTTCTTTAGGTTCCGCTTTTGTTTGCAATGCAAGAGGAACTTGCCAGGTTACCGGACTCGCCGCTCCTGTAAAAAAAACCTTAATTATTGAAAACTATCGGTATCGGCGATACTGGCCCGTAAATACTTGTTATCGTATCGATACCAAAATATGCAGTATCGCACACAACTACAGAAGAGACAAACTAAATACTGACTCTAAACTGGGACTTTCAAAAGTGGCTTCTCCTTTACGCTAGGGTGATGTGAGGAGAGTGCAATGCAGCTACACCATTGGGTGCAACCAAATTCTACACACTAGACCTTTGAAATATTAAGTTTTCCTTTGAGTACTGACTTTCTTCCTCCATTCAACTTTTTTATGGTTTACTCAACTGTGAATATATATTAAAAAAAAAGAGAAACACATGACTGCTGACCAGATTTTTCAGGATTCAGCTTGTTTTAATCCAAAGTGTTGCTTCAAAAACAATATTGCTCTCCATCAAATGTACACAAATGCCAGTCTTTGTATTCCAGAGCAATAACTCACACGGCAACTGCAGGGAACTGCTCAAAGAGATTCAGGATATAAGAATTACAACATCTACATCACACTGATTTTGAACTGTGCAAAACTCATCAAAGTAGGGAACAGAGTTATGGCTCCTGAAACGCTGTGAGCTTTTAAACTGTCCTGTTGTAGGACAAGAGGAATTATTAAACTTTCTTCATGCTGGATAAATCATTTTCATCGGAGGAGGAGACTGAATCCTCAGTCCATTTCGACTGTAACAGGGAGCCCGATTTCAATGTCCCTCGACTCGGAGTTTTGCAGCTCTCTGCGAATCTCTGCAGAGACCTGAGGGTGCGTTTGTATCTTGAGCAGCTCCAGCAATGATGCCTTCTGTTCGGAGGCCAGGTCGGCCTTGTAGCGCTGAGCCATGGTGAGTAAACTCTGATGCCACAGCACAGGAAGCACACGTTTCTCACTGCGGAAAGACAGGAAGTGGGCCACCAAGGCATCTAGGACACGGAAAGGCAGGGCGTATTTCTTGTCGAGCAAGAGCCGCAGGAAAATGCTGTTGGCGCCGTTGTACTCCATCTCTGCCAACTTAAGCATTGCAGCGCTGAAAGACGAGAAAGACAGTACGTGTTATACAACCTTCTGGGTTAGACAACCTTGACCTTACTTAACTTGCCAACACCGCACAATACAAAGCTATCAAGGAAATGGGCTTAACTTTCCATCCCAACAATAAGATGCTGACATCTGTCTGCTGGTGTGTGGCAGTGAAAGGAAACCTTACCTGGAGTGGAGCACAGGGATTGAACATTTTGTGAGTATGCTTCCAATGATGATGGCTTCCCGGAGAGTACACGTCCCAGATTCACACAGAGGGATCAGTATGCCTGTTTGACAGAAGAGGCACAATGTATCACAAAAGCAGAGGCCGGGATCAAGCTGACTTTTAGGCATGAGTAAAGAAACTAAACTAGATAAAATGACACTGGAGTGGACTTCCTGTAAACTTTTTCCAGGTACTTCTATACTTCGGTTTCACAGTCATACGTAAGACTTGGACACTATTTGCAAGTCAGAAAGTGGTCATTTTGGTAACTTCAATATGAAATTGACTGGAATAATACATTCAAACAGAATCAGGGGTTGTCCTGCGGTAAGTGGGAGCTGCTGGCTGTGTGTCTATTTGTGCTAAATGTAACCACTGTGAAACAATCCGGAAATAACTTCCAATTTCGCTGATTAACCAGCGTTATCCATGCCAGACCTCCATCCCTCCACTCTCATTCACCTGGCCTCTCATCATCAGACACAAACCAAAAGGAAACCGCTTCATGTCTCTATTTTGCAGGACAAACTGCGAGGCTGGTACATGAAATAAATAAAGTCAGAACACAGCAGGTAGAGTATCAAGAGTTTAGTCCATGAATCCACCTGGATAGTCTCAGTTTCAGAGACATTTCAAGCTGACTTTTAGAGGGTCTGGTCGGTGGCCGCACGGTGAGATTGGGTTGCATTTTTCCAAAAGTTGGATTCGGCTCTCCTGGCTTGCTTGACCGCTTTGTTTTTTTTTTTGGCGGACCACACCACCGCAATGGAGAAAGCTGCGTTTTCGCAAACAGCACCTGATCATATCTGAGAGTGGCCTCACATTTAAAAATTAGCAGCCTTGCCCTTTAATATAAACCTTTACTTGTTCACATAGCAACAGCTATTATTAATCATTATTATTTATCATTAATCAAATATTTAATTTAATTCAGTAAATGTTTGGTAAATTAAAAAGGAACACTGATAATAAAAGATTTAATGAAAAGTAACATTAGTGGTCAATTAGCTTTCTGTTCATACTCTATACAGTACAACACTGCCACTTAGTGGTGTTGTCTAATACTGGCGTTTTTTTAAATTTGGGTCATGGTATGTTTGGGAAGTAGTCCCATCAAACTGGGATAGTTTTCACTCCAGATATATGAAGGTTGATTTGACCCAATTAAAATCTGAGTGTGTTAATTGCTATTGGTGTTATTTACCCTGTGGACACTCAATTAATCCTCCCGTCAGTGTCCTGAAATTTCTAGATTTAGGTGCTGAAATTTAAAAAAATGTGACACGGCCCAGAAAGCTTTTATTTCATACTTTCAAATCCTCTTTCATTCACTTCACCTATGTTTAAATTTTCAAGGGTCAGTGTGACCTGAGCTTCGCTCAGCATTCACCGGACATTTAATGAAACAATAACTCCTGACGTGACGGCTACTGTTTCCATGTTTACTGATTTTACTCTCAGAGCTTGTCCTCTACATCGCAGACGAGGCGGGGTATAATTTATTGGTTAGGGGACTGATGGCACTAATGGATTCAGCATGTAACAATTAAATAAAAATATTAACCAGAACTGCATTGCTGCAAAATGTTACATGAACAAACAGTGAATCAAATGGCTGAGTCTCCAGAAGTTACATAACGAAGTCAGGATGCCATAAAACAGCATATTTTGTTAACCCTATTATAAACTGAGATATATATAGAAATAAAATACACATCGTGCAAATAAAATATCATAGTATACTATATTATTTTGTTGTTGTTAGCCAGCCTGACTGGCAGTTTCCCTCTGTGATGCTAAACATGTCCAGACCATCACTCTGTCTGTACTTAGAGAGTAACTTGATACCACCTGAAAATGTTTTTGCAGACTTCAGGTGGTTTAACTTCCAACTTCTGATCACACCCAGCAGTGATGCCGAGTGTTAATGGAGGTGAAACAGGCCTCAAACAATACGTTGCTTCTCAGCCTGGTGTTAAGTTACTCTTTAACAGACTAACGCACGCACCAAATTAAAGATAAATATCTTACGAATGAATTCGCTTCCTCTCTCACCTTTAAACCAGGCTCCTGGTTTGAACAAGGCCTTCTTCAGGGCGCTGTAGAGATGAAAGTTGAGTCGCTTGTACTCGGCGATATCATCCCGCACTCTGGGCAGCAGCACCAGGTTATAAAACCGCTGAGCCATTCGCTCTTTCAGATTGGATGAGAAGATTCTGTAACAAAAGCATGAACAGAAACGCTTCATTGTACCATGTTGAGATATCTGCTGTATATATGAGATCTCTCTCTCTCTCTGTGTAAACCATCTGGACACTCACCTTGTTGCTTGGTACATGGCCGCTGCAGTCCAGGTCTCAGGCTCAGTCAAATAGAGAACCTGCTCCCAGTTTGCGAGTGCTGGGACTATTTTAAACGCCTTTGGCAATTTGCCACTGCGATATTTCGACAGAACCTGAACCAAAAGGACAGATATAACAACTATTATTTAACAGCTCTCTACGGGATCTTCATATTTACTGTCAGGCACTAAATGGACACATGGCATCTTACAACATTGTATTAAAGTTGATTTTAGGTGCTCTTTGCCACGTGGAAGCTCCAGATTTACTAATTATGTGACTTCTAACACTGGTTATCGTTGTCAGGGTTGCAGGAGGCTGGACCCAAACCTAGCTGACATTGGGCAACCGGTTGCCAGAAGTTGCCAGTTTAGGCTCACGTCACCAATTAACCACAATTACTACTACGACTAGCACTGCTGAGCCACAGCCACCACCAACACTAGTAGAAGCAACTGCCAGACAAACCACTGATCATCTGAGCCTACTGCTACTGCTGCTAATGATTACTGGGCACCCGTTCTGTCTCTGCTACTACTACTGAGCCACAGCTGCAACTACTACTGCACTACTACTACTACTACTACTGCTGCTGAGATACATCAGTAGTAGCCACAGCTGATCATTGTCGCTACAAAGTCAGTCAACATTATTGTCAATGCTGCTTTGTGTACAGGACATACAGAGCATCGAAATTACGTTTCTCTCTTGTCCAAAACAGCATGGACACAAGTATAGTAAAAGATGTAAAAGAAAAGTATATAAAATATATATATAGAATAGAAATATACAAATCTAAAAATATATACAAGCAAAAAAGATCTGTGAGGCAATATGGCACAGTGTAAACTTGTGTGACTATAAATATAAGTATGGAAATATGGCAGTATGGACAGGGTTTACAGTTATTTACAGTATAAATGTACAATCACCAATGAAGTATTTGAACATTGAACTGTACACAGTGCAAATATGTTTTTGAGTCTGTACAAGCATCCAAAACACAAATAGAAGATCTTTGACACTTTACTGGAGAAATGATATTAGGTGTTTGATGATGTGTCGGAATGTGCGGCCTTGTTTTTTGTCCTAAAACTCTTACAGGTAATCAGCTGGGTTCATGTCTGGATCGTGACAACCACAGTATATGAGTCACATGATTTCCACACCTGTTCTCTATATTGAAGCGTCTTACATTCACTTATTTATAGAGGCCTTTTCCTTTTTTTGACCTGTCTGGATACACTGTAGGAGGATACACTGTGCACTCACCTTACCGACACCTTTGTACACTTCTACTATCCTCGGGTCCAGTTGGGGCAATGGACACCCGGACACCTCTGACATCACTGTTCCTACTTCCGTCTGCTTTTCCGTGATCTTCTCCATGATGATATCAGCTAGGGTCCGTCTGCAGAGTTTATGGGAGAGCAAAGCAGAAATTTAGGTTCAATGTGCTGAGCTAGTTTCATGATTTAAAAAGTCAGGATTATGTTGCGTCTTGCCTCATTGGAGGGTTTTTATTCATGAACATCTCAATGGCCTTCTCATCGTCAGGGTCGACGGTGACTTCGGTGTCGCACTCGGCATCAGCAGCACCTGCAGCTCCCAGGGCAGGCCACTCCTCATCCGAGTCTGCATCCTGAGACCCAGACCCTAAAAAAAATGCAGTTGCAATGTAGCATTCATTAAATGCACACCTCATATTCAAGTTATGTTGAAGGAGGTTTAAACATGTGCATGCACTTGCACTGAATGTGTCTTATCTGTGCAGTATAACTGTCAGCATCATTATTATTCAGCATGTAGATCTAATAGATTCAGACTGTGTTTGAACATCTGTCATTTTAATGTCAAACTTTACCGAGAACAGTGACCGGTGCTTTCTTCTTCTCTGGTCCCAGCCCATACTCAGTCTGCAGCTCCTCTTGTTGAATCCGGGCCTGCTGTAAGATCTTCCTGGACAGACGCTCGTCCACGTACGTGTCCTCATCTTCTGCCCGGCTGTCTCTGATCTTCACCCGGCCTTTGGCTCTCACCGTGTCCGCCTGGAGGATCTGGTCAGCCAGCGCCACCACGCTGCCGCCGCCGCTCTTCTCTCCTCCTCCTCCGCCTTTGGACTTCTTCACTTTGGGCATCGCTGTAGTTTAAAAGAAGATGATGGTTAAAGACTTAAAAACTAACACACACTGTAAACAGTCGCTTGTTCAACACGTGCGGACGTCCATAACGGGAGGAAGTGACGTAACGTGCGTCGAAAGGTCTTTAACCTATCGATAAAAGTATTTTTTTTATATTTATTTATTTAAACTGTTTTATTTATTTTCGACGCTATGTGAATATAAAATTGTTTTAAAACGTTAACTATTCAAAATTTAAATACATTTTTCTGATTTAACTTCACCGGAAGTTTCACATTTGACCCGGAAGTACTCACGAGTTGGAGATAAAAACATCAATGGGGGTGACTTGGTGAGATAATTTTATTCATTTTAACTGTTTTTATTTTCGACGCTTTGTGAATATAAAATTGTTTTAAAACGTTTATTTTTCAAAAATTTAAATAAATTATTCTGATTTAACTTCACACCGGAAGTTTCACATTTTACCTGGAAGTACTCAAGAAAACAGTTGGGAGACAAAAACATCAATGGGGGTGACTTGGTGAGATAATTTTATTTATTTAAACTATATTTAAATATTAAACTTTGATTTCCCTTAATTTACTTGTATCTTTTTTTTAAACACATCGCACGTGCTGTTTTTTTTATCGCATGCACGTGTTTACGTGTTTACCTGGCTTCCTGCAGAACACGCTGCTGTTCTCTAACGTGATGCTGCTGTCTCGCTTGTCCTGTTTGTCCCGTTTTTCCCGCAAGTGTGTGCCAGGTGCCTGTGGCCGAGGGCAAGAGCGTGCAGCAGACAGTGGACATCCTGCACAAGAAGCTGGAGCAGCTGGGCGCTGTGAAGCAGGGCAGCTTCTGCGTGGACTGTGAGACATACCATGCGACAGGAAATGTCAGCGGTAACGTTGAAACCTTCTGCTTCTCTCAGATCAGTGAATGTTTGTATGAAAATATGCATTGTAGGTAGTAAAGTGACGTGCACACACAGGGATATTGCACAGAGGAGTTGGTTGCATTTTGCAGACAGAGTGTAGAGATCTTGCACAAAAAATATAGAGTCTGTCTTCAGTAGCAAGTTACTAAGTTCAAGTCAACTTTATTATCAACGCTGCCATATGTACAGGACATACAGAGAATTGAAATTGCGTTTCAATCTTATCCCAGTGCAAACAGCAAAAAAACATGAAATATAAAATAAAAAATATATATACAAGCTAAAAGACATCCAAAAAAGACAAGACTAGAACAGGGTTCCCACGGGTGCTTGAATTCCTTGAAAATGCTTGAATTTCAATTCAGTGTTTTCAAGGTTGTGAAAATGCTTGATTTTTTTTTTGTGAAGTGTTTGAAAATGCTTGAAATTTGTGTGATGTCTATCTCAATAAACCAAGAGAAAACAAAAATGTTTCCTAAGCGGCTACGCGCTTGATCCGATGCCTTTACATGCAGAACTCAGTTATCATACTCGCTTGGTGTTCTGCAGAGAAATAACAGTAGACTACTATCCACACCTGTTGGTCACTGTTATTGCGCTATGGTAGTTACACAATACACCGCTCACAAGCTGAGAATACAAGCCAGTTCACAATTAGTTAAAAATCAAAACAGTCAATCTACCACCATATGAAATAATGCTAAATAGACCCATATTATTATGCCATACAGTGGCACCGCTGCGCTTCCCATGACCATCATGGCAAACACAACTAGTAGCCTACCTATTTAAAGGTGCTGGAAAAATGGAAAAACTGGTGCTTGAAGGTGCTTGAAAAGTGCTTGATTTTGTTCATGAAAAAGGTGTGGGAACCCTGCTGGAAGCTATAAATAGTATAAATATGGCAGTATGAACAGAATGAACAACACAAAACAGTCTAACAGTATCCGTGTGGGAATATGGCACAGAATAAACAGAATTATCAGTATAAATACAAATATATCAATATGGCAGTATACACGAAATTTACAGTATAAACAGTGAGGTCTATCAAAAATACAGAGTAAACAGTTGACAGTACACAATGCAAAGTTTTGCAAAGTTTGGGGACATAAGACGCAAACGATGTGTGCTAGTTTGTAGTAGTTTGTATGCATTGGTAAGTTGGGTGTATATGGTTGTTGCTGTCACCTGTGCGCCTGATCGCATAGCACAGTAGTCATCTAGCCTACATAGGAGAGTCACAGGTGACCAACTGGTGCCAATTGGTACTTTATGTTTGTGTCTGTGCAGATGTTTTGTAAGATCATAATAGTGTTGTTTTTATATTTAGGAGCTTGTTTTTACGTCCGTCATTCAGCACAGCTGGCTGTCATAGGTGTTTTTTTTTTTTTTTTTAAATCTGCCTATGAATAAAATATTAAACTCAGACTTTTTGGAAGACCTCAGAGTCAATAATAATGCTCCAAAAATCCCTGAATCTTACATTTCCTGCAGTGTAACTCAATAGCAGAATTGTTTAGACCACCCTGCCTGAGAAAGTTTCACACAAGTCCAAGTCCTCAATCTCTAGGGAGAGTTTTTTTTTCTCATCATCAGGGTTATTTTCTCCTCCAGAACACAAGATGTTCTCCAAATGTTTTTCTTTATGACAAGTTAATTTGTCTTCATGTTTAAAATAGTTATTACAAATTCCAAAATAAAGTGTTAATCCTTTTTTACGGCAAAGTTTTTGCATTTAATAAGATGACAGCATATATGTGTAAGTAATGGTAAAAGAGTGTCTTATAGTGTTAATATTGTCATAAGGTGTTATACTGCTGTATTTGGTAAACCATAACAATTTATCATAGTTTAATAGTTTGTATGTATTTTGTGAGTCACCACAGTACAGCCACAAAGTGAAAATACTTGTACATAAATCCAGTATTCGACTGAATAAACGTGTTTTACGTGACACCTCTGACGGTCAGTCATGCCTTTCTGTTACAGGTCAGCCCACCAAGCTCTTATACGTGATGCACAACTCTGAAACTCCCCTGAGCTGCCTGGCTCTGTTTGAAGGCGGACCCTGCCTGATAGCCGACGCGAACTTTGACGTTCTCATGGTGAAGCTAAAAAGTCACTTCCAAAACGCCAAGGGGCACAAGGTGGAGTGTCGTGGTTCGAGATACCGTTACTGTGACTTCTTGATAAAAGTGGGTACCGTGATAATGAGCTCCAGCGCCAGAGGGATATCAGTAGAGGTATGTTGCATATGAGTGAGAGTGGAAATATTGGATTTTCCCGCTGTGACTACATTAAAGTCTTGTTGTGTTTCCTCAGGTGGAGTACTGTCCTTGTGTTGTTCCAGGGGACTGCTGGAACCTCGTGAAGGAGTTCATGCAGTCCTTTCTTGGCTCTAGCGTCCCCGAGCTGCCGTCTGTGTTTGCTGCCAAGCCTGAAGGACTCTTTGCACCATCAGACTCTGTCGACACCATGACTCAGTACCTGGAGTTGTTCAACAAACTTCGTAAACAACAAATCCCAGGAAGTAACGTGCGTTGAGTTGTCAGTGATAATGTAAAGATCTATTTTTTTTATGTTTGTATTGATGTTGCTTTAATTCTGGTCCTGTGGATCCGTTTTTTTTATTCTTATTTCTGGAGCCTCAATATTACTATCTGATGAAAGTATCTTGTATTAAAGAGACCTAAAAAAGAATTGTTGCCCGTCTCTCTGTTTTCTTTTCATCATTCATTTAAATGTCCTCTTGGTGGGGTTGTAACATTCTCTAGAGATATCGGTCTGTCTTGATTAGATTTCCTGTAATGGGTGGTGGCTGATGTTTAATTAGTTAATAAAGCTTTAAACAGGAAAAACCTTAGTGATTTATTCACTCGTCTATACAGAGACCTGAGGATCTCAGTTCATTGATTCCTTACATTCATGACACATTCTGACTTGTAGCAATAAAATACAGGTAACATGAACACGGCTCTCTTTTATTTGTTAGAGTAATTTGAGTATGAAAACCATGGATAACATTAACAAGGGACTGGTTGATCATGACAACAGCTAACTGGAATTCAGCCATCATTCATTTTATTATTCACACCTGTGCTTCCTGCTGCGAGAGTGTCTAACTGAAAACACCTGTGGAGATGGGATCACTCGCTACACTTGTACAGTTTTTGTTGCTGTCGCTGTTGGAAAGATAATTCTACTTTATGCTTATTATTGAGGTCTTAATGGATGCTGTTGTTGTACAGGAGTGCATTATATTGAGAGGTATTTCTAATATTTTGAGATATTGGGACCATAATATTAGAAACACCTATCAGTAATACCTCTCTGACAGCGTCAGCCAGTGTATAATAATTAATTACTACTGTGATATATACAACTGAGAAAGAAGTGTTTTATTTTTGAGAACCTTTATTTATGTTATTACATCATTGCTACTTGAATGCTTGTTTTCACCAGTTTCACCATCAGTTTTTTGGGGGGAGCTAATTCATTCACATACCCCTGGTGCAGCCTTCAGGAGCAATTTGGAGGTTCAGGATCTTGCCCAAGGCCACTGGAACCAAGGATCTGAATACTTGCTTTCACCACTAGTGTTTGGCAGGCTACTGTCCACTGTGAGGAGAGTCTATGACAGGGGAGAAAGTATGAATTAATAAAAAGTACATGGTTCTTCTACAAAGAATAATGGGTCTAAAATTTAGAAATAAATTGCAGCAGCCTTGCTTCAGCTAGGCTCTGCTCAAGTTTTTCCTTGCTGGCATTGATGAGTGAGTGTTTGCTCATGGTGGGAATCGTTGAGTCTCTGTAAATAATATAAAGCTTATCATCCAGACCTGCTCTCTCTCTCTCTCTCTATGTCAACACTGCATTGCGATCACCTCACATCAGAGTAGAAACAACCTTTGAAAGGCCAGTAGAGTCAGTATTTAGTTTGTCTGTTCTGGGCCAGTGTAGATATGAAAGGTTTATTTTTTAAGTGACAAAAACAAAAACAAAAAACATCTTATTTTCAGGTGCATGAAAACAGTTATGAATATTATATTCTGAAAATAGAGCCCCCTCTAATCTTACACACTTTAAGTGTCACAAGATAACTTGTGATTTGGAGCTGTATAAATAAAATTCATACAGGTCCTTCATCCCTGCTGCTGTGAGACTTTACAACACCTGCACCTGATCATGTTGTAGTCTCCTGTTCATGTTTGTTTTGTTTTGTTTGTGTACGCTCATGTTCTACCATAGTACTGGTTCTGCAAATCTGCACATTTCTTAAATCTGCACATTTCTTAAATCTGCACATTTCTTAAATCTGCACATTCTACTTTAGTACTTTTCCCCCCCAAACTTTATTTATCGTATTTTGGTCATTTTCAATAAACAATACATGATGAACACAACAAACAATAACAAACCTTCCAATCCCTTCCCACCCTTTCTTAACCAACAGTTCTCTCGGAGGAAAAAAGGTAATTAAGTCCATAAGAAAAGAAAAATAAATAGATAATAATAATAATACTCATAATTAAAATGACATTAACAAATAAGATAAAAAGTGTACGATAGTACAGTTAAATTAAAAGGAACTTTAGTACTTTTTGTAAATATGTACACTTGTGTTTCCCTCCTTGTTTTTTTTTCCCGCTGCTGTTAACAAGTGAATTTCCCCGTTGTGGGATCAATAAAGTATTATCTAATCTAATCTAATTGTGCTGGATTACAATTTGGCACCAGTTTCTCTCTTTGCTAACGTCCATAAATCATTTCCAGTGCTTCAACACAACCTCAGCCTTATACCCTGTGCTTAAATACTACCCCTCTTTAAATGCATTTTATTAGATTACCACAAACCATCTGACACATGGGGCTTTTACAGGGGTTAGTTATTCGGCAGGGGCGGGAGGAGGTTAAGTATTTGCCCGGTTTGTGCAGTGCAGCCTCGGTTATTGTTCCATGTGGCCTCGGTGGGTGGGTGGGTGGACGGACGGACCGGTCCATCCTGCTGCCTGTTGTTCGGCCGCTCCGCCAATGGGAGCCCGGCTGCCGCTCAGCCCCGGTCCAATGAGAACAGCGGGGTCCGGGCTCGGATCGAGAGTTGGGTTGTTCAATCTGTGTGTGAGGAGGAGGAGGAGGAGGAGGACAACAACCAGGAGAGAGAGAGAGATATAGAGGCTGAGTGTACCGGATGGATGGATGTTGGCGATGGTAACGTTACCCAGCTTTTTCCCCCCTCTCCCTTCATTACCAGACGTTAACAAATGTATTAACGGACACCGACAAAGAGGCCAGGCCGTTGTGTGTGTGCAGCATTAACCGGCTTTCTGTGCTGAAGTTTATTTTAACGGTTGGCAGTTGGGCGCTAGCTCACGAGCTAAGCTGCACAGTGTTAGTTAGTGAGTTACCGTTAGCCAACAACAGCCGTTAGGTTAACTTCGACTGTTAGCCGCGCGGCTAACGGTGGTAGCTACCACAGCGGGCTAATAACACACACACACACACACACACACACACACGTTAGCTGTTGTTATGTGTGTTATTTTTTAAAAACGTTATTTTACGGGGAAGATAACCACAAAAAAATAATTAAATAAAAACAGGCTAGGCGACGCTAATCCCGTAGCCGCTTGTAGCTTAGCGGGGTTAGCGGCGGTAGCTAAGTTGCTGCCTCAGAGTAACAAAGTTGTTGGATGTTCCTGCAGAGTGGTGCCTCTCTCACCGCTCTTTGTTCTGGGCTGAACATGGGCATGGTGGTCGGGTAGCTTAGCAATGGCGTTAGGAAGAAGAAAGACAGTCAGAAAAATAATAAAAACACAGTTAAAGGGAGGATATTGGTAACATTTGTGTTATATCATGCGTTAAAAGACACTTAGCACAACATCATTTGACTATGCAAGCTCAACTAGAAACCAGTTGCACCGACTTGTGAGTTCAAAGGTGTGTTTTTATGAGTTATTTAAAAAAAAAAAATTAAATAAATTAACAGACAGCCATGTCTGTCATGTTTCAATAAGAAACCATAAAATATGTACATAATTTAGTTTTAATTAACTTTAAAGGTCCTGTATGTGGGATTTAGTTTGCATCTAGTGGTGTAATCGCTCTATTGCAATCTCGTCGTCCACTAATCAGATGATAGGTGGTTCAATCCCCGGCTCCTCCAGTCTGCATGCCGAAATGTCCTTGGGCAAGATACTGAACCCCAAGTTGCTCCCGAAGGCTGTGCCATCGGTGTATGAATGGTTAGATCCTTAAACTGATGAGCAGTTGGCACCTTGCACGGTAGCCAATGCCATCAGTGTGTGAATGGGGTGAATGAGATACGTAGTGTAGAGCGCTTTGAGTGGTCGGAAGACTAGAAAGGTGCTATATAAGTACAGTCCATTTACCATTTACCATTCCTCGCATCACTTTTGCCTTCCTGGTGTAAAGGAGAAACAACATTTAAGAAGTCGGTGTTTAGTTTGTTTGTTCTGGGCTACTATGGAGACACGCATGGAGGAGGACTCGCTCCTCTTCCATGCGTAGATTTAAAAGGCAAAACAAAAACAAAAAATATTCTTATTTTTAGGTGCTTGTACATGCATATAAACATAGAATAATATATCCCATGTCTGTCTCTGTCTTATTCTGGTACTAGAGGCCCCCGATCTTACACACTGGGCGTTCAAGTCAAGTTTATTCGTATAACCCGGTATTATGTATTTATTATGTTTATATCTAAAATGGGACCCGCAATCTAAAGTCAAAAGAAAAATCACAGCCTGTCTGTTGTGCAGACTGTTTTCAGTGTCTGGTATTGTTTAATTAAAATGGTAAATGGACTGTACTTGTATAGCACCTCTCTATTGTTCTGAACACTCAAGGCACTTTTACATTATGTATCTCATTCACACACACACATTTATACACTGATGGCATCAGTTTTTCAGAGCTAATCATTCATACACTGATAGCACAGCCTTCAGGAGCATTTTTCTGGGTACAGTATCTTGCTCAAGGACTCTTCAACATGACCGGAGGAGCCGGGGATCATCGGATCAATGAGCCTCGACAGTTGCCCCTAAAATCATTCAGTTTGTAGATAGTGTACAACGAACTTAAATCATCATCGTGTTAGTGGATGGCCAGTCAAAGTGTTCATGGGAACTTCTTAAATGTTGGCGTGGCGACCAGTCTCCTCTAGTCTTTGACGCATTGTGTCATTATATTATTTGGTGCATCGAGTCCTGATGCGGCATTCATTTGATTTCATACCTGTCTGTCAGAACGTTCCTGCTGCTGCTGCCGACGGTGACGGTGGACATGGATGATCGAGCTGAGCGGTGCTGTTGAGTTCTCTGCAGATGTTGTCCCAAACCTGATCAAGCAAACTACCTTTACAGTATGTGTTTATAATTACCTCTCACATATACAGCACAGCCTGTACATGCTCATTAATTTGCATAATAATCACAGCATGTCTTTGTACCGTCAGATCTTAATTGTACTTCTTGTCCTCAGAATGAGTCGCAGCTTGGTTCCAGGACGTGTGTCCTATCGCTGAGGCCACATGTGCATCAGGAGAGATGGATCGTTGTAAGCACGTCAGACGCCTTCGCATGGGCCACGACCATTCCATTCTCAATCCACAGAAATGGCACTGCGTCGACTGCAGCACCACCGACTCGGTGTGGGCCTGCCTCAAGTGCTCCCATGTGGCCTGCGGACATTTCATGGAAGAGCACTCACTCAAACACTTTCAGGAGTCACACCACCCACTGGCTATGGAGGTGCGTGAGCTGGATGTCTTCTGTTTTGCCTGTGGAGACTATGTACTCAATGATAACGCAGAGGGAGACCTCAAACTCCTCAGAGGGGCTCTCTCTACTGTTCGCAGCCCAGGCAGACGCTCGCTTCGCTCCTCGACCGGCGGCGAGTGCACCCCCTGGGTTGGGGAAGGTGGGCCGCAGCCCGCCATGCAGCTGGCCCTGCGACACAGGAGGAAAGCGCTTCTCGGGAAGATGCTTCAGATGTGGATCAGCAAACATCAGGAGCTGCAGAATCAGCGGAAAGAGAAACTTGAGGAAGCTAGAAGACAAAAGAAAGAGGTGAAAAGGAGACTCATGGAGGAGCTTGGCAGCGTCCCTCCAAGAAAGAGTGCTCGGCTTCTTACTCAGGCGCCACGTTCAACCATCACACTCATTCCTAGCAAATTTCGCGACCCTCCAGAACGCCTACCTCCTCCTCCTCCTCCTCCCAGGAAGCCTTCCCTTCTAACCCTTTCCCGAAAAGCTCCTCAGAACGGCAGAGCTGCCAAACTGAGGAGGTACTACTCCACGCACGCGGTAACCCGCCGGAGACTAGCTCCCGGTGTCACTGGTCTGCGCAACTTGGGGAACACATGCTACATGAACTCAATATTGCAAGTGCTGAGCCACCTGCAGAAATTCAGGGAGTGTTTTCTCACTTTGGACCTGTGTGAGACTGAGGAGCTGCTGGCCAAGACCAATCACTCCCAGGGCATGAAGGGTGTGACAGGAGGTGTAGTCAGCAGTGGTAACACAACACTGTCAGGATGCCCTCTTGGACGCATGGGGAAGGCGGGCGGTTGGGATTTGCCCATGGGCAAAAAAGAAAGTGCTCCGCCTCCCCCGCAGGCCGCAGAGTTGGTCCAGCCCAAGGAGACTCGGTGCTCCACCCGCCAGCAGATGTCTCTGTGCCACGAGTTGCATACTCTTTTCAGGGTCATGTGGTCAGGCCGGTGGTCTTTAGTGTCTCCCTTCGCCATGCTACACTCCGTGTGGAACCTCATCCCGGCTTTCCGTGGGTACGACCAGCAGGACGCCCAGGAGTTCCTGTGTGAGCTGCTGGACAAGGTGCAGCAGGAGCTGGACACAGAGGGGTCCAAACGCAGGATAGTTATCCCCATCACAAAGAGGAAGCTGTCCAAGCAAGTGCTAAAGGTTCTTAACACCATCTTTCACGGGCAGCTACTCAGCCAGGTGAGACTGTCTTACTTGCTCTTATTGTGAGGCCTGTGTGCTCTTATTTGTACCTCATAGCTCACCAATTCTGGCTTTTGTTGCTGCTCCCTGTCGACAATCAGAAGCCTTTAACATGATAACGGTGAAAGGACGAGGGCTTTGGAAAGAATCCACAATGACGACTCTTTACAAATTACTTGGGCCTTCGGTAGCGTAGTGGGTTAAGCGGCCGCTCCGTGTGTGGAGGCTATAGTCCCCGGTTCGAATCCTGCATCGGCTAATTTACTGCGTGTCACTGCCCCTCTCCCTGCTTCCTGTCTGTGTTCAGCTGTCCTATCATCAAGGCCAAAAAAATTATCTTAAAAAAACAAAAACAAATTTCCATTGTTGTCTACAACAACCACAATTTTGAATATCACCCAAAAAAGACTTGTAGCATCCCTCATATAAAACTCAAGCAGTCGTATTTTTGCAAGAAGACTACAACAACTACTCTACTACCAGAGTCCTCACCTCCTCCTGTTGCCTGTGTTTTGTCTTTTCTAGGTGACGTGTCTGTCCTGTAAGCACAAATCTAACACGGTTGAGCCATTTTGGGATTTGTCTCTGGAGTTTCCGGAGCGGTACCACAGCATAGGCAAAGGCTCGGGCTCTACGGCTTACCAGCGCAGCTGCACCCTCACCGAGATGCTGTCCAAGTTCACGGAGATGGAGGCTCTCGAAGGCAGCATCTACGCCTGCAACCACTGCAACAGTCAGTACAAAACAATTCAATACAAACACAGAGACGTGTCAGCAGGGTTTAAAGGTTTCAGCCTGAATTCATTCAGGAATCCCAGCCCACAGTTTCTCTCATATTCATTCATTTATTTCTGACTTTTTAATAATGCTGTTTCACACAGAAATAGAGAAACTGGACTTTTGTTTGAATTACATTCATTAAAGATAACTGACTTTTAAATAAATGTTCAAAATAGAACTAAGAAACTGAATTAAATTGAAGTTGTTTTCAAGTTTTCAGTTAAAAAAAATGTCTCTTGTCTCTGCCGGCAACCACACAAAATGTTTCTATGTGTTCGCAAAGCCTGATATATTGTCAGAACGTGTGTTTGTGGAATAACTTGACCGTGTTTTGTTTTCGTGGTTTAACAGAAAGAAGACGGAAATCATCCCACAAACCCTTAGTTCTGTCAGAGGCGCGTAAGCAGCTTCTGATCTACCGCTTACCTCAGGTTCTTCGGCTGCACCTCAAACGCTTCAGGCAAGTTTCTCCTCAGGCTGATTTTTGTCATAATATTTACATTGATAGAATTTTTAATAAAGGGTCTTGCTGCAGCTGATATCCGATGCATGTGACGCTAACTCGTTTCCTGTCTCATGACAGATGGTCGGGGCGGAACCATAGGGAGAAAATCGGCGTCCATGTGGCCTTTGACCAAGTTCTGAACATCAAACCGTACTGCTGCACAGGCTCAGGTCACTCTGTCCACAGGGGAGGCTACACCTACGATCTGTCCGCTGTAGTCATGCATCATGGTAAAGGCTTCGGCTCAGGGCACTACACCGCATACTGCTACAATACAGAAGGAGGTGAGGAAGGGATTTGATTCAGATGAACCTATGAATGAACTCCTGCTCTTCTCCTTCATGTTTAACCAGTTTCCTTTATCTTCCAGGTTTCTGGGTCCACTGTAATGACTCTGAGATGAAGGTTTGCAGTGTGGAGGAAGTGTGCAACACTCAGGCCTACATTCTCTTCTATACCCAGAGATCTGCCTAGGTACCTCTACCGCTGTGATGTCGACCTGTACGCGGCAACTGAAGGCTGCATTTATGAAAATGTTCTCCCCAGATGTCATTAAACAATCACTTTAAGAATGATTCACTAAAAAAATAGATGGCATTGAGGCCAGTAGGACAGACACAATCATGATGCGTTCAGACAGGATCAGGCGCTGTAGTGAAACACGGGGTTTTCTCTTCGTTTGAGTGCGAGCAGTGTGTTTTTGCTGCGGCGGTGGGGAATGCCGGGGCGTCTGCCAAAAAAACTGCAGCGAGAACATTTGGAAAAACACTCTGACGTCGCGTCACGGCTGCCAATCAGACGCTCGGATCACAGTCGGCCTGAAATGTCTCAAGGCTGTCCAGGTGGATTCATGGATTAAACTCGGTTAATCAGACTGATTGTTTCACAGCGATTACCTTCAGCACATATAGACACACCCCCCACACTACGCCGGCTCCTGATCCTGCCTGAAAACATCCACACGAGAAAGCTGATAATGTTGGTATATATCCTGGAAAATAACGTCTGAATTTGATTTAAAATCTTCAAATCAAAAAACCTTTTCATAAATGAAGCCGCGGGTTTCTCAGCCTGTGTGACCAGCATATATCGGTTGATGGCCTGAAGACTGTGGGAGCAGGTCCGACTCTGTCCTGCTGAACACCGAGTTGTGTGTCTATGTTTTTCAAAAAAACAATCAGGCTCGTGTCTGTTGAGTCTGGGACCAGCCAGACGCTCTCCTGAGACAGCATTTTCCATTCGAAGACAACACGGATTCTGGATTTCTGTGCATTTTTAGGTAAAGCTACATTAGATGCCACGGCACTAAGAGGTACATCGTCGTGTAATTCCACTTTGGATGATGTCTGTCTAGTGACCGAAACGACTTCAGTCCAGAGTCTGTGTTGCCTCCTGTCCGACTTTTTTTAATTCTTGTGAAATGTCACTTCTGGAAACTTTAATACTCATCCCTGTGTCATTTGTACTTCATCACGTCCTCTCCTCAAGTGTACTGCTACGACTGGATACTGTGTCTCGCGCTCTCTCGGTGAACAGGAATAGTTTTTTCTTTTAGTTTTATTTTGTAGTTTCACTTCCACGAAAAGAAGCAAAAAGTTTCAGACACTTTGACTGATGAGTGGTGGAAAGCTGCACTTTTGAGGAGGGGGCTAATATTGTTGGTCCTATCTTTTTGTGATTGTTCATCTTTTAGCTCCTGTATCTTCTTTAAATGGCAGCTCCCCCCCCTGTGGTGTAACGATTAGACCGGTCTGAGCCCAGGTTCGGAGAAAAAAAAAGCGAAGTGAAAGGGGCAGACTGCGATACTGAAGAATGGGTTTCCACGAGACTCGGGGTACCCGTTTTGAGTTGAGCACCTGAAAGCAATATATTGTACATCTGCATCTTTGACAGGAAATTTAAGATAAAATCAGGAATTCTTCTGCTTGTTATACAATGGGTTTTTTTTTTCTACTCTGCTGTTTCTATCAAGGTCTTTAGAATTTGCTAGTTAATCGAGAAGAACTTGTGTTTGATACGAGTCAAATGCAAAAACACGTTTGTGAACTCTTTATGTAAAAGTTGGAACAATCTAATGACGATGAATGTCTTACTTTTTAGCGGTCAGGCGTGGCCATGCCACCGGCTCTGATCCCCTTGAGTTCTGTCTTGTACTGTAAGAATACCTGTCATAAATGTAATGGTCATATGGGTTTTGCCTGACTGTAATTATTAAAAAGACAAAGCAAATTTCAAATTTTTTTCACGGCGTGTTCATTTTGGAGCAGTCCTTTTTCAAAATGTCTCACTAGACATTCGTTCAGGATGTCAGCATCTACAGACCCTTTCCAAAAAATTAGAATATGATAGAAAAGTTGACTTATTTCCATAATTCCATTAAAAAAGTCAAACTTAAAATAGATTATAGATTCAGGGCCCACAATTCAAATTATTTCAAGTATTTATTTGTTTATTTTTACAAAATTTGGGCTTCCAGCTCAAAAAACTACGGTAGCCGGGAACCCTCAATGCTGCAAATAAAAGAAACGCTGCAAACAAAAAGAAACAGCGCTGCAAATAAAAGAAACTCTGCAAACAGAAACAGCGCTGCAAATAAAAGAAACGCTGCAAACAAAAAGAAACAGCGCTGCAAATAAAAGAAACTCTGCAAACAGAAAGAAACAGCGCTGCAAATAAAAGAAACACTGCAAACAAAAAGAAACAGCGCTGCAAATAAAAAAGAAACGCCACTGCAAATAAGAGAAACAGCGCTGCAAATAAAAGAAACGTTGCAAACAAAAAGAAACAGCGCTGCAAATAAAAAAGAAACGCCACTGCAAATAAGAGAAACTTTACAACGGAAGTGAAATCCCGGGGACTATTATTGCCGGTGCACCTGTAATTTTTTATGTGAGCGAGAAGAAGAAGAAGAAGAAGAAGTACAGAAGTGTATTGCATTCACTTGAAGAAAATTAATTTTGGTTTGCAGCGTTTCTTTTATTTGCAGCATTGAGGGTTCCCGGCCACCGTAAAAAAGCCACGAAAACAGCAATTCAAAAAATTAGAATACTATGAAGAAATCAGCCCAAATTTTGCATTAATGTTTTTAACTGAGTGTCACACACTGATCATCTACTAAACTCAAAGCACCTGACAGAAGAGCATCACTGATACCCTCCATAGGATGGGTAAGCCTCAAAGGTTCATAGCTAAGGAGGCTGGCTGTTCACAGAGTGCTGTGTCCAAGCAGATCAATGGAAAGTCTAGTGAAGGGCTAAATGTGTCAGGAAATGATGCAGCAGCATCAGAGACGACCGTGGACTTCAGCAGATTATCAAACAGAGAAGATTCAAGAATCTGACAGAGATCCAGAAAGAGTGAAATGAGGCGGGAGTCACAGCTTCAGAAACCACATTCAGACACATCCGGGAGATGGACTACAACTGTCGGGTTCCTCGGGTCAAGCCACTTCTGAATCTGAGCCAACGCAGGAAGCGACCTGGCCCCTGCCCATACCGCCAGAAGAACCAGTACCTGGTTTAATGCCCATGCCATCACAGTGCTTGACTGGCCAGTCAACTCGCCAGACCTAAACCCCATTGAGAATCTATGGGGTGTTATCATGAGGAAAATGAGGGACCCAAAAACAAAGAAGAGGGAGAAGAAGGGATTCCCAACCAAGTATTCAACGTTGACGTATCGTTTAGAAAGTACCAAATTTTGGCTGATCTGATGTGATCCTGATTTCTTTCTGTCCTTCAGCAAAAACTGAGAAGTACATGCTGATTTCTTCACAGTATTCGAATTTTTTGAATTCATGTTTTCGTGGGTTTTTTGAGCTGGAAGCCCAAAATATGTAAAAATAATTAAAATAAATACTTGAAATCGTTTGAATTGTGGCCCTGAATCTATAATCTATGAAAGTTTGACATTTTTAATGGAATTATGGAAATAAGTAAACTTTTCTATGATATTCTAATTTGTTGGTTTGTAGATTCCTCTGATAAGATGTGTTCAGTCGTCAGCTTTAGCATCGTAACAGAAATGGATACAGTGAAGTAATCTACAGGATTAGCAGCTGATTTGAAATGTATTAATTCTGCTTCTCTCGTGCTTTCTTAAAGATTTGTAACCTAGAATAAAATGTAATCGTGTGCGGACGGAGAAGCAGCTGACAAAGACGGCATTAAATGTAAATAATCTCTAAAGATTATTTCTTTTCTTAGCAGTGAACTCAGCCCCTGTCCCATTTTCCACTGATCTACTATGAGGAGAGTTTTTAAAATGATCAAATGCTGAATGCGTTTGATTGAAATCATATAAAGTAACATCTGGAAAATGTAACATAATACCTCCAATATTCTGTTTTTGTTCAAAAACTAAGACTGGGATCATTAAGTCATTGAGAGAAGAACAAAATATTTTTTTCTTACTCGTTCTGGTATCTGGTAATGGACAAGTGTACACAACTTCAAGTCTTAATGTAATTTGAACTGATCAGTATTAGGGCCCATTTTATTCACAATTTACATTAACGATTTGTGTGCAAATATGTCAAACGCCTCATACCACCATTATGCGGATGATACTGTCATTTATTGTTGCTCACAATCAATTCCTCCTCAACTTTTACAGTCCGCTTTTGATGCAGTGCAGATCCGTTTGGAGAAACTAAAACTGGTTTTAAATGCTGATAAATCTAAATTAATGTTTTTTTCTCAAATTCATCTGTTCCCATGAAAAATATCCCTTTAATCAGAACTGCCCGGGGTGAAACTCTAGAGCTAGTCACCAGCTATAAGTACCTGGGTTTCACTATTTATGAGGAGCTCTCATTTAAATTGCATATCAAAAATTTGACATCAAAACTAAAGGTTGAAGCTCGGTTTCTATTACAGAAATAAATTGTGTTTTTCTCTCAAAGCTCGGAAGCTTCTGATATCAGCCACTTTCCTACCTGTACTTGATTATGGCGATGTTGTATATATGTATACATTTGCGCCTGAGTTATATAAAAATTGGACAGGGTGCCTGGACTCACAATACAGGCAGTTTGTGTAACCAAGCCAAAGATCCCAGAGTCCATCCGGAGGAACTTTGAACTCATGGAAGCAGAGAAGACTCGTCTGCTGATAACCGCTCAAACTCAGAAAGTTCCTGGAAAAGGAAGCAGAAACTAAAAGAAAAAACAGTTTGACAGCAAGGTAGAGCAACGAAAACTTCCCAGACAACCAACCAATCAAAAATTAGGTCAGGCCTAAAGCCGTGACAATGTAAAAAGTAAATATTAAAAAAAAAAAAACATTCAGTCTCAGCCAAAGGATGATAAGGACATACTCAAAGTGACCCTAATATATGAAATCATTTATTTCTTACATCGTTTAGTAAAACAGCAAATAATTATTTTTTTTGCAAACTGGATATAAACTTTGATACAATTCGACATGCCAGTTAATTTGACACTGTGGATAGTAACGGTTCTACAATAGTGGTTATGAAATAGCATTTTATGAACAGAACAGAGTTTACATAGTTGAATTATTATAGTGAACTTCGCAGATTAATCAGCGTTTTTCTTTTTCTTTTTTTTGTTCAGTCGACTTCGAGAAAAAGACAGACAGGAAATGCGTTTAAAAGCTTCAACACCGGAACAGGATGTGAAACAAATCAGGAATGTTGAGATGTGACGTGTGTGCACTGTGTTTCTGACAACAAAATGGCAGTTATAGGAGATTCACTTTGTCATTGATGAAACGTTAACTCATGCCAGCTAGGATGCATCTCGGTGCACGTACGAGGACATGCATGAGCACGTGACATTCATGGAAAAAAACAAAAACAACCTTTTCCTCTCAGATATACTAAAGCTTCAACATGAAGGTTACAGCAGAACAAGGTCGGCGTTTTAAAGTCATTATAAGTTGCTCAGGTCTTTTTTTTTTAATTCATGTATCATAAATAATTAGAAAAAAGATGATCCAAAGATTTCTTTCAGGAAACCAAAAGTTTTTTGGTGACAGCAATGCAATCGATGATTGGTCGTCAACACCGAGAGATTTGGGGGGCGAGATGAGATGAGTCACTCCCTAACTAAAAGTGCCATGTTTTGTCCTCAGGTGCTCCACCTTGACACTCAAAGGGAACAAGCACAGCGGCTCTTATTCTATTTCAGTCTCTGCATCCTTTTAAAGTGGTGGTGGACTGAGGTGAAACCAGCTTCTCGAGCCCCTGGAGTCTCTTTCTTATGCAGGGAGCTCAGCTGGGCAGCAGCCACGGCTCCACAAAGTCCCACTGCTTCCACAGGACGAACAGCAGCAAGGTCAGCAGGACGGTGGCGGCCACCCGGGCTCTGGTCTTCATCAGCGGGGTGATGAAGTTGGCCAAGGTGGAGACAAAGACCAGCAGCACGGCCATCAGCGCCAAGATGACGTTGATGAGTTTGCCCAGCAGAGCTCGAGCGTTGGCGTTCTCCACTCCCTCCAGCTGGACGACCTGCTGCTGCTGCTGCTGCAGCTCCAGCTTGGTGATGCGGGTCAGGCACGACTCCACAGCTTCCTGCGTGCACAAACAACCACACCACAAGGGATGAATAACAACAGCAAATCAACTAACACAACAGCAAATCAAATAACACAACAGCAAATTCAAAAACACAATAGCAAATCGAACAACAGCAAATCAACTAACACAACAGCAAATCAAATAACACAACAGCAAATTCAAAAACACAATAGCAAATCGAACAACAGCAAATCAACTAACACAACAGCAAATCAAATAACACAACAGCAAATCAAATAACACAACAGCAAATTCAAAACACAATAGCTAATCGAATAACACAATAGCAAATCAACTAACACAACAGCAAATTCAAAACACAATAGCAAATCGAATAACACAACAGCAAATCAACTAACACAACAGCAAATCAAATAACACAACAGCAAATTCAAAACACAATAGCCAATCGAATAACACAACAGCAAATTCAAAACACAACAGCAAATCAAATAACACAACAGCAAATTCAAAAACACAATAGCAAATCGAATAACACAACAGCAAATTCAAAACACAACAGCAAATCAAATAACAGTGCGTACAATTCATGTCGCCCGAGGGTACCTACCCTTTCCCTTTTGAATTTGCTATTGTGTTTTTCGATTTGCTGTTGTGTTATTCAATTTGCTGTTGTGTTATTCGATTTGCTGTTGTGTTATTCAATTTGCTGTTGTGTTATTCGATTTGCTGTCGTGTTATTCGATTTGCTATTGTGTTATTCGATTTGCTGTTGTGTTTTGCACTTCAGGGCCACCACAGTTTCACTCTTAAAAAACGTGAATATTTCACATCATATAAAAACTCTTAATGATCTTTACCTGAATGTCTCTTGCTCGCTCGTAGGACTGGTAGGCGACTTTTTCCTCCATGCTGGCGAGTTCCTGTTTCAGATTAGTCATCTCGTTCTGGTGCAGCTCTGTTAAGTCGTTCAGTTGTTCTTCGAGTCGCTCATACCTGAGAATATACAGTTCAAAACATACACACATAAATCTTCAAAATAATGCAAAATGTAAAACTTCAACTCTTTGATTTATTCTCCATAGTCAAGCCTGACTTATCCAGTCTGTGCCATAGTCTTCCACTGTTTAATTTGAAGAGTTACATCTTCAGTAAGAATGAATGGGCTCGGGTCATGGTAGGGATATAAGTACGTGTCACTCTTATGGATGCGTACCTGTATCTCTCTTCTTGCAGGCACTGTGTCATGTAGGAGTAGTCACTCTGCAGCTGCCCCTTCATGTCCTCGATGGCGTCCTCCATGTGCGCCTGGCTGGCTTTTATCTCCTGCAGGCCCTCAAGTAGAGAGTCCCAAGAGCTGTGCATGTGATGGTGGTGGTGGTGATGCCCGTCCAGTCTAGGGCTCCCCATGGTTGGTCCTAACAACCCTCCTCCTCCTCCTCCACCGCCTGCACCACCAGAATTACTACCTGCTCCGGAGCCTGACGTGGCGCTGGAGCACTCGTCGTCGCTGCCGTACTTTGGGCTTGAAACCAGAGTGGCACTTCCACTCAAGGCACGAGGTGTGGGGGCGTCCTCAGAGTGACCCCCGACTCCGTCCTCAAGTGTGTCCTTTAAGTGGGCAATGTTATCCGCACTGCCAAACTTGTTCCTGATTAGACTGGCAAATTCTCTCGGCTTGGAGACCACGGCTGTGTGAGTGAGGGCGGATACTCCACCTTTGACTCCTTCGACTACACCACCTCCGAAACCACTTATCCCAGCACGAACATTAGCCCCAACGTCCTTTAATCCTTGCTGCATGTCCCGCAGGACATCCTTGGGCTGCCGGGCTGGTCCATTCTGTACAGAGGGAAGAGAAATGAGGAAGCAGAGAAGTGGAGGATCTCAAAGGTAGGACAGAGGTGATTAGGTTTAAGGGAGAGAACTGTAGGAAGATAGATGAGGAAAGCAGGCCCTGTGGAGATTTAGGTGAGACACAGGATGATGCATTGGTTTAGGCGACGAGAAACATCCGTCTAAATTTGGACACAACTGTCCTCAGTTATGAGACAATGATTCAAAAACACACGAGGACAGCACACGCTCCACTCCCTCACCTACCTGCTCTATCTCCTTTAGCTTCTTGTGATAGTGCTCTAGTTTCTTGTGCAAGTGCGCGATGGTCTGTGCAGACTTCTGATTCTTCTTCTCAAACACCTGCTTTATCCTGGACGCCTGTTGTTTGTCTGCGTTGTGGGCCAACTTCAGGTATTCTGCAACGTTGTCGTCACGGGCCTCCTGCTCCACGCGGATCTGCTCGGTGACCTTTAGGATCTTCTGCTGCAGGTGCTCCAGAGCTGCACGGGTTCTCTGCGGCTCGCCGGCCCCTGAACACTCAGCACCACCTGCCATGACCCCAGACGCTGCTGCCGCCGCCGCCGCTCCGTCCGCGCTGATGTTGCTGTCAGAGCCTCCATGGCTGGTAGTGGAGGGTAGGCCTAGAGTTGCCACCTCGCTCTTGTCCAGCTGAGGGGAGGAGAGGGCAGGAGGTAATCAGCAAGTATCATAGATGCAGTACTATTTACATGACTTTACTTTAAGTAGAAGAAGCATCACATGCGTTGAAGTATAAATGAAGGTTATTCTGAGTAACAGGCACTGTGAAATCATCGTTGATGGTGCCACAACAGACAAACTGTCGGATTCTTATGAACTGGATTTCAAACATCATTCACAGGGCTGTAATTTCTTAATAATTTCCTGCAGACAAAGAGTTCACTTGGTAGAAGAAAGAGTAAGAGTCCTTCAACATACCTGAACACTCAACAAATATTTATTTGGGTTTAAATGAAAGGAAACGCATTGGGAAATCAACAAATGTTGATAAACACAAAACTGGCTGTAATCTGTATTATCTCTATAATAAATTGCCAAATTACAGAGTTTGTTGTGAGGAAACTTCTTGGCTGCAGCCTCCTAAATATAAATAAACTTGCAGTTAGTGACTTTCCTCCCCTGGCGGTAATGCTCCTAATTGATTTGGTGGAGGCATCACAGTACACAGAAAGGCCATCATGCATTAATTAGATGATACATAATTACGCCGCTTCCTGCTCTGCACAGCCTCGGAAACTCAGCTCCATGAGACGACCTTTTCTTTTTAACGGTGCATCAGGTGCAAACGAGGAATAAAGACACGCCGCGTGCTATATTTAGAAATCATGGCATGTGTAATGATTAAAATTGATTGTCCACGTATGTAAGTCTCTATGCTTCTCTACCTTCTGATACACGAGGGGATCCCCTGCTCGGTATAATATTTATTTGTCTAGCTTAGCAGATGGAGGGATTGTTAATGACCCTCTGCCTGACGTCAAAACAGTGTAATCAGACCCTGCAAACATGAGCCCGGGCAGACACATGACACCAAACATCTAATCTGCTCTAATTTGTCCAGGCGGGACGGTTCGAGGAATTATATGCGTTTTATTTCTTCTTGCGTGAGAATGAGCACAAGCTTCCTGTGCTGCTAAATATAGACGACAGCGCAGCAGATCATAATACTGACTGCATAAACAAAGTAGGTTACAATCACATTGTAACGGAGAGGGAGAAACAGATGACTGCGGTCCCTGGCGGTTAAATCATTTCCTGATCTTGTCTAGAGAAAGTGTGATGCTCATGCAGTAAGCGATGGCTCGTATGAGGAGGCGATGCAGTTACACAGGGGTGAAATACAGACAACAACAACAAAAGACAGAGATGATCAAATCCAACGGTGCCATTGGTGAAAGAAAAAGCACACCGGGTGATGATCCGGTGGTGAAAAGAAAAGGCTTTGTCTTTGGAAAGAGAAGCAGGGCTGTGATGAGGATGGAGATGACAGATGTCTATGGCATACAGAATATGTATTTTTAAAAAAAGAAAAAAAACACAAGAGGAGAGGAGAGAGAGGAGAGAGGGGGGAGGTGATGCCTGTGTCTTCCTCACTCGGCAGGAGACGCACTGAGACGCATGAGAGAGAGAGACGCGGCTGATGGATGTCAACAAGAGTGGATGCGAACACATGAGGATGAGACACAAGCAGCACAGCAATAAATTAAATCAGAAACGTTACCATACTGCTTTAATCCAATTTTTGCAGTGCCATTGCAAGTCTGTGTTCGAGGCCCATCCTCCTCCTCCTCCTCCTCCTCCTCCTCCTCCTCCTCCTCCTACTCCCTCCACCTCCCTCTGTGCTCACAGAGGAGGAGCCCCCCTCCTCAAATATCTTCACCCTCAGCCCGTTGTGTGGCTGACTATCCCCTCTGTAGCCTAATGCTCCATTGTTAATGCCATCGATATCTGCAGCCTCCCTCTCTCCCTCTCTCTCTCTCTAATGCTCTGATCCCTCTCTCTCCCTCTCTCTCTCTCTCTCTCTCTCTCTCTCTCTCTCTCTCTCTCTCTCTCTCTCTCTCTCTCTCTCTCTCTCTCTCTCTCTCTCTCTCTCTCTCTCCTTTGTGTCATATGCTCCCTCCGCCTCCCTCTGTCTCACTCTACCTCCCTCTCTCTCTCTCAGTCTAAATGCAAATGCTAGCTGTCCTGCCCTATAATGGATGTGGGAGCTGAGGGACAGATGATGGAGGGAAGTGCGCGGGGGGGATGGGAGAGCTTAGCAGAGGCGTGCAGGTGCCTCCATGCTGCTGAGGCCAGAGGAGAGGAGGCGCAGGCAGGGGAGGGGAGGGGAGGGCACAGCAGGGCCTGGCTCCAGGCTTTTTTATCCTCCAAACACCCCTCACCCTCCTTCCAATAGAAACACATACACCCGGTGCGTGCTGATGTGGGGCTGCAGTGATGTGGTGCCAAAGTACACAATGTCTGTCCGAGCAGTGACTCACTCGCTTTCGTGAATCTTCATCGCAACAAGGGAGGAAAAAGTGTCGGAGCTGCTTCAACTTCAAATCTGTTTCTGTGCTGCCATGTGTGTGTGAGTGTGTGGAGGGATTGAACAGATTTTAAAAACAAACGTAAAATACATTTCAAAGAGGGGGAGGAAAAGATTCATCCACAGAGAGAGGAACCCTACAAGTATTCAGATCTTTGACTTAAAATGTAAAAGTAGCAATACTACTGAAATGACAAAAAATATCCTTACAAGCAATTTTTTTACTGTAGTAAAAGTACTATCAGTATCCAAAGTACTTGTTATGCAGACAAATAGCCCCTGTGTATATAATATTATTGGATTATTACTGATTCTAAAGACAAACCTGTATTTTAAGGACTGTATTTTATGTATTTATTGTGTATTTTTGTTGTATTTTATGATAATATGACTTATTTCTTGCCTATTCTATAACGCCCTTGTATCACACCATGTGACTTATTGCATTAAAGTTCCAGTGTATAATATTTAGGGCGCTATATTTACAAAGTGTTGAATATAATGTGTATAATTATAATTTCATTTGTGTATAATCATCTTGTTTTTATTACCTTAGCTTGGAACAATGGAACAAGCTCGATGTCGGTTTAATCCACCTATATTTTATATTTTATATAAGTTGATCTAAAGTTTTGTATGTTAAGTCATAACCAACAAAAAGCCTGAAGTTGTCACATAAACGCAGTGAAGTAAAAACGACAATTAATATTACAAAAAGTATCAAGCAGGATAAAATGGACTCGCTCAGGTACAAGTACAAGTACCTCAAAATTAGTATTTGAGCGAATGTCAACCATTGTTCATTGTTGTACTGTTTTCCTGATATATTAATCCATATCTATTAATGGATTTTAATTGTTAACCATCATCTGTTTGCCAGGATTTTAATTATTTTATGCTCACACCAGCTGATGGACGAGGACTGTAGAGGGCACCAGAAACATCTCTGCTCATCTGAATTTCCTTCACACTTACAAAAATATCATATATATATTATGTAATATCGCATATTCATCCATTTATGACGTGAATGTGCACATTGTACTTCCTGTGATTTGAATTTGCTCATGCCTAATAATAAAAAGTCTTACAGCGTCTTTATTGGATATCATTTGTAAAGAGAACTATTAAAGTACTCATCACACACTTACACATTACTCACTGATACTTTATCTATGTACGGCTTTGAGTTAACTGCACTTCACTTGATTGATTCATCCATTTAATATGACTTCATACTCTACTCCTGTACTGTACTTTAGACAGCTATACTTACTTTTCAAAATAAGAGTTTATATTTAAAAACAATAATGAAATAAGAATGTGATACCCTTTAAAGTTTAGTTACAGTGTAAAAAATAGATATTAAAATGATATTTACTTATTAATGAATCACTAATAATAATACAACACTCTATATAATAACATAACAGTAGCTGGCCATATTCAACCTACAAGTTCTCCACAGAGGTGTGTCCTGACCCCTTTATTGTTTATTTTATATACAAATGACTGTAGGAGTCACTGACAGGCGTTTCTTAAAATTTGCTGACGACACACTTCTAGTCAGTTCACTCCAGGATGGAGAGGTCGACCACGGGCCAGTCACGGCTGTGACAGCTAAAAAAAACTAAGGACATGGTCATTGACTTTAGGTAAACTTCACATACAGTCCATCCAACCATTATCAAGGGTCCAGCAGTGGAGATGGTGGATTCTTATAAAAAATTGGGGACAATAATTGATAAAAACTTGACACATGACCTAAACACCTCAACAATCCTACAGAGATTATACTTTCTAAAATCTTTTAATGTTGATAAGACCTTAATGGTTTTGTTTTATAGATCTTTTATTATTTTGCTTGATCTCATTTTATGGAAACCTGTCGGTTAAAAACAAAAAATTGTCTGTTCAAAATTGTGAGAGATGTCAATAAGATAATTGGCATGCAGCAGCTCTGTCTCTCAGAGATCTTTGACAGACGAGTCCTACAGAAGGCTCGGTCCATCCTGTCTCGCCCTGACCACCCATTGTTGCAGGAATTAATAAGATACATGCTACCTAGGGCACGAACAAATAGGTATAAATCCTCCTTTGTTCCACGTGCAATCAATTTGCACAATTCTTAAATCGCACTGTTCTTGTGGCATCTGTTTATTTTTTTATCTTTTATAGACTTTTTGCTTTCTGTCACTTATATTCTTACGTCTTTAGGATTGTTTAAATCCAGTTTGGTTGCTTTACTTTGCGTCATTGTTTGTCTATTTATTGTTTGTTGTGTAAGTTGCATCGTCACTGCAAATCAAATTTCCCCTGGAGGGACAATAAAGCTCTGAACTGAACTCAAATATAAGTACTTTTACTTATAGTGTAGTATAACGTGACAATACTTTTGCATGTATAGAACTATTTCTATTCCTTTTTACTGTTCTTTTTAAAGTGCTACACACACACTGACTACATAGCTGACATGCAAAATTAATTTACCAGACAATAACTGAACTATTACTGTGAAATAACTCTTCTCCTACTTCTCTCTCTTTCTCTTTCTCAAAACCGTGCACCACATCCCACCCCCAATCATGACCTTGTTTTGCACTAATATTTATTTATTTATTCATTACCATGTCACGCATTTTACCAGTATGACATTTTTTCTATTTTTATGACATTTTACTACCTGGTGTTTTTGAAAGACAGTTGAGTGAATGTATGTATGTATGCAGGGCATGTGCAATGACTGATAGGCTGGATGTGTTGTTTTTGTGCAGTGTGTGTTTGTGCTATGCATTTTTTTCTGTGGCTGTCGTTGGGCTGATATGTTGATTTTGTGTAATGTGTTACATGTATATGCTGCTGGACACCTTAATTTACTTCGGGACCAATAAAGTATCTCTATCTCTATCTATCTACTGTAACGTGGCTGATGTGTTTGTAGTTTTTTAGTAGCTCTCTGTTGTTTTTTAAGTGAAATGACTCCTCCCGGCTATTTCACCATAATCTGCTGACTTCATCACACACACTCACAGACAAACACCACAATAATAATAAAACAAAACATCCACGAGAAAATACATTTGAATATTTTATTGGAATTTGAAATTCTCATAATATTTGAAAAAAAAAACTAAATTAACACAAGGAATAGTATCTGACAATAAATAAAGGATAGCTTCTTTTTTTTTTCAGCTTACAACATATGTCGGACCTGTGCACGAGCATCTATTAACAGAAGTGCATTCATCGTTTGGGGGTAATGCCGTTTCTAAGCCGTCGGCTCGCGAGGATTAGCATTACAGTGACCTTGTTTGACACCCATTCAGATTACCCATAGCAGCAGGGTTTGCCAACGTAGACATAAATAAGTGTCGTGAACAAACGCGCTGTTTGTTTTGAGGCAGATAATAACACGTTGTCTACCGGTATAATTGCACCATAGAGAGGAAAGAATAAAGCACATGGCTTAAGAAAATAATACATCTGCTTCTGAGAACACTTTCTTCTGATTGTCCTTTATAAAAAAACAAATGCCCCCCGAGGGCACACCATTACATGTACTGTATGTGCAATACGGCAATGTTCTTTTTTCATGATTATGCTACTTAACAGTGCTGTATTCATCTATAAATCTCTGATATATATATATCTAAATATACTCTAAGTGTTCCAAAGATGTGGCGCTACACTCCTAAACATACAACGTCTGGTGCTGTACACACGAGTCCGGTTTTGACTTACAGTAGATGAAATTAAAGTAAAAGGAAGGAGGACGTGACGGCACTTCTGTCAATAATAATCTAAGCAAAGCGACGGCAATGTACAGGATGTCAGAACTCTTCAAGTATGTTCCTGTGATGGTGGAGAAAACACAGCCGTACATCTGGATATAAAACGTATAATAATAAATGCTTTGTAAAAAAAACTCCTAGCCCTCATGATCGACATTAGGAAATAACATTTTAGAAAACAATAGTGGAGCCTCATCCATACTTTTTTTTGCTTTTTTTGTCACAGCCACAACTTTTAATTTCATCGCAAGACAGAATGATTTTACCCAACGTCTGTTTCAAGTGTTTATCCGTCGCGCCTCCGTACTGAAAGGCGTGCAGAGCTTCAGCACTGTGGAATGTACAGTGGGAGATGTCAGTCGCAGACACTTTGCCGAATGAGTAGAAATCCACCGATTCTGAGAGATTAATCTTCTCCACTCGAATGTCCCCTTCAGAAAAAACACCAAACCCCTTCAGAGCGAGTACAGTACCCTAATAAAACCTGGTCGTGATGATGTGTAGCCGACGTCCCTTCCGATGTCAGGTGATTCGCTGATCAGTGATTGAGTCTGTGCAGAGCGTAGTCTTCCTGAGTGTTGCACTGTTTGTGTTTGTGTGGTTCTTTGGGGATATTGGCACATTTAAATCACTCGCCGGATTTGCGTGGCATCCAGACTACTCTTCTTTTAGCCTGATAGAAATCTGTTGGCAGAAAGAACAGGAAGTTCAGCTCCTGTACGTCCACACAGGAAATACACTCAGGGTTCCCACACCTTTTTCATGAACAAATTCAAGCACTTTTCAAGCACCTTCAAGCACCAGTTTTTCCATTTTTCCAGCACCTTTAAATAGGTAGCCTACTAGTTGTGTTTGCCATGATGGTCATGGGAAGCGCAGCGGTGCCACTGTATGGCATAATAATATGGGTCTAATTAGCATTATTTCATATGGTGGTAGATTGACTGTTTTGATTTTTAACTAATTGTGAAATTTCAAGCATTTTCAAGCACTTCACAAAAAATTCAAGCGTTTTCACAACCTTGAAAACACTGAAATGAAATTCAAGCATTTTCAAGGAATTCAAGCACCCGTGGGAACCCTGTACACACTTATAGATGAGATATCTGAGTGTTTACCTGTAATGTTTGTCTGCTTCCTCTTCAGCCCTGTGTTCTCTCCCTTCTCCGGCGTTTTCTCCAGGTTCTCCAGGTCCAGTTCACATCTCTCTGGCGAACATGGGATGTTCTCCTTCTCCCTTCCTCTCTTGGGCGTGACTGCTGCCTCGGTCACCCTCTGGTCTTTCTCCAGCCCCAGACCGAACATACAGGATCTGTAGAGCAGTGGCACCTTGGCACTCGGGATTCCCTCCCACTGGAAGTCGCTGCTCTCCAGAGGTTTGTCCGAACTGAAGTCGAAACCCCAACGAGTCGAAGCCTCCTCCAGGTCTTTCCGCAGGATGGCCTGGCAGTCCGCCTGAAGCTGCTCTCGGTCGACTGGGCCGAACAGGTTTCGTCGAGCGGGGCCGTTTCCCAGGGTTCTCAGGATCCGCTTGTGAGTTGACATAATTCTGCACTGCAGGAAAAACAGAGAAAAGAATGAGATGTAAAATCTGCTGCTGCAACGATCAGATCTTCGATCAAAAAGACAATCTGCATCTGATGCAATGTTGCACAGATGCTATAAACCAGCCTTAAATTAAGAAAAGTACATTAAACACAAGTTATTTTTCTATTTTTAAAAGTATGGATCTGGCTTACCATGGCTCTAACAGTATAAGTTCCCTCAGCAAAGACTACAGAGCATCTCAGACTGGGAAAAAACTCGGGAGCTCTTTATAAGACAGAGTCCAGCCTGTGACTCAGCAAGCTCTGCTCTGTGTGAATCACTGGTACATGCCCGGGCATAATCTCAGCCAGACATGTAAAGACAAATCCTCAGCAGCAGAGGCTGCGATCACTACAGACACGCCACCAGGTGGCAGCGTGAGACCATCTACAGACAGAAAAACCTCAATGAGCCACAATAAATGATGTTAAATTTCTAAATCTGATTATTAAATTCAAGCTATTCTACGTATAAAGGTTACAGGGTTCCCACACCTTTTTTATGAACAAATTCAAGCACTTTTCAAGCACCTTCAAGCACCAGTTTTTCCATTTTTCCAGCACCTTTAAATAGGTAGCCTACTAGTTGTGTTTGCCATGATGGTCATGGGAAGCGCAGCGGTGCCACTGCATGGCATAATAATATGGGTCTAATTAGCATTATTTCATATGGTGGTAGATTGACTGTTTTGATTTTTAACTAATTGTGAATTGGCTTGTATTCTCAGCTTGTGAGCGGTGTATTGTGTAACTACCATAGCGCAATAACAGTGACCAACAGGTGTGGATAGTAGTCTACTGTTATTTCTCTGCAGAACACCAAGCGAGTATGATAACTGAGTTCTGCATGTAAAGGCATCGGATCAAGCGCGTAGCCGCTTAGGAAACATTTTAGTTTTCTCTTGGTTTATTGAGATAGACATCACACAAATTTCAAGCATTTTCAAGCACTTCACAAAAAATTCAAGCATTTTCACAACCTTGAAAACACTGAATTGAAATTCAAACATTTTCAAGGAATTCAAGCACCCGTGGGAACCCTGAGGTTAAATGGTCACAGCACGTCACTGCACAGAGCTACAGGAAGGAATCAGCTGTGTCACAGGGGAACAATAAGTCATTAGAGTCTTCCAGGAAAGGGCCGGGCGGTGTTCCCATCTGAGGGAGAAATCCGTCTCAGCCCACCCTGATTATTCATTATAAAGGGAGAGGTCACTGTAATTCAAATATTAAATCATATGAGAGACACTAACAACTGTCACTGACTCGATGGATTATCTAAATCCTGAAAACAAAGCTTTAAGGGAGATGATCGCTGCCAAACTTGTTTAATAAAAAATATATAAGTGTGTTTAAAGGTCTAAAAAAAGATGATTGTCTGACAGCTCATCGGTCTGAGGTCATGTCATGTGTTCAGCTTCACGCATCATTCCAAGAAAGAGAAAATCTACAACTTCCTGATTCACAGGAACACACAAAGATTACCATAAACAGGAAGTTAGTAACTTTTGTTGTGACACTAGTTGGACTTGAATATGTTTTAGGTTTCAAAGTAGATTGAGGTAATACAATTTAGAGATCACAGAGAAACAAAGGCGGCTTTTTACACATTATTACAGCCAGAAATCCAAGTGGAGGACACTTCTATATATAGACTGAGAGAAACTGGAAGTAATTAACTAATGTAATCTTTTAGGGGACTTTCCGGTAATCATTCCACCTTAAATAGATCCATTATAATGCCACACTGTCTTAATCAGGAGTTTTTTAGTGACCCTTCCCCACCCACTGTTACATACAGTGGTTAAATTGGCTTTTATAGGGAGGGGTATATCTCTCAAAACATTTGTATTTACCTCGCACCATGGGTTCAATACATATTTTATCAATTTATATCCTACTTATTTATATCTCATCAATCATCACTTATTTAGCCGACATTTCACAAACAATCTACACTGCAATTTGTAAAAACTTATTCACAATATATACCATCAATTCACATATTAACAATACTTATTTACATCCCATTGATTAATTCTTTAATTTGCATGACTTATTTACACGTCACAGCATAAATTCACCTGATTAATCACATCTCACACCATAATTCTAGATCAAATTTAATCAGTTGTTTGCTAAACTAATCAAAATGAGAAGTCGGCAGTCATTGCAATTAATTCACAACTTTCTGAAGCTCTGACACAGCGCTCTGGAAACAGCGATAAATGAACAGACTGATATTTGCCATGGTGAAAGAGAGGAGGTCCAGACTAATGATTTTAAAAAGTCGTGTAATAGTAGCTACGCCAATAATTATTATTATGAACACCTCAGCAGAGGGAGCTCAGCTCCTGCTGCCCAATTTAATCTGTGGTTACATAACTGAGGACCTGCATGTCCTAAGGTCAGGTAGGGTACATGCAATGGAAGAAATCTGATTACAATGGATAAAAAAACATCCACTAAACTCTCATCAATGATGGGTAATAGTGGGGTAGAAAAGTACATGGTACCCTTTCACCCTCCTCCTTTACCCCCCTCTTCCTACAGAGGTGGGCGGGGCGCTGCGGGGAAGCTGCGGGGCGGAGTGATTCAAGGCTGTGGCGGGAGACAGACTCATGCGTGAGCAGCAGAGACCCCGCCCGGTTTACTACACCACTCCACGTGAGACTGGAGCTCGTGTGGACCCAGTCAGACTGGGCTGTCACTGGAAACTCCTTCACCCTCATCACACACGTGTAAAAAAAATAACTGTGTGGCAAAGTTGTTTTAATAGAAATGTGGATTTTAACTTAAAGTTGTATGGGTGGAAGTCTGATAATAAGTGTTGTTAAAGAATAAACCTAAACAAATAAGATAATAAAAGTAATATATTACACTTTATACAATCAGATAATCTAGATAAAGTGTGTAAAGTTGCACAAATAAACCATATAAAATGTTATTAAATAACACTTTACTCACATTATCAGTCCACTCCTGTAAATAAATCTTTTTTTCCAGCCCTCTTGATTGAAGCTGCTGTTAATCTCCAGCCCTTGAATAAAGCAAACACAGTTGAATTGACACAGCAGCAGCAGTCCTTGATATTTCCTCCAAGTATTCTCACACCGACGCTCGGACTAAAGTTTTATGAACTCCGGTGGGCGGGAGCCAAGTCCTCTTTCCTCCCCGGGGCAGAGGCGGGGTCTGCCCGGTCACACACACACTCACACGTGGATTTCACCCGGTAAACACATGTGCACACGTGAAGCGTTGGCTCCTCTGTCGCGTGTCTGGGAGAGGAAATTCCAGCTCAGGACGATCCAGCCATGCTCACTCTGCTCCCCACTGCGCATGACAGAAAAAGAAAAAGGAGCCTAAAGTGTTTACTACGGTGGCCGGGAACCCTCAATGCTGCAAATAAAAGAAACGCTGCAAACAAAAAGAAACAGCGCTGCAAATAAAAGAAACGCTGCAAACAAAAGAAACGCTGCAAACAAAAAGAAACAGCGCTGCAAATAAAAGAAACGCTGCAAATAAAAGAAACGCAGCTGCAAATAAAAAAGAAACGCAGCTGCAAATAAAAAAGAAATGCTGCTGCAAATAAGAGAAACAGCGCTGCAAATAAAAGAAACGATGCAAATAAAAAAGAAACGCAGCTGCAAATAAAAAAGAAACGCAGCTGCAAATAAAAAAAACGCTGCTGCAAATAAGAGAAACAGCGCTGCAAATAAAAGAAACGATGCAAATAAAAAAGAAACGCAGCTGCAAATAAAAAAGAAACGCTGCTGCAAATAAGAGAAACAGCGCTGCAAATAAAAGAAACGCTGCAAATAAAAGAAACGCTGCAAATAAAAAAGAAACGCCGCTGCAAACAAAAAGAAACAGCGCTGCAAATAAAAGAAACGCTGCAAACAAAAAGAAACAGCGCTGCAAATAAAAAAGAACGCTGCTGCAAATAAGAGAAACAGCGCTGCAAATAAAAGAAACTTCACAACGGAAGTAAATTACCGGGGACTATTATTGCCGGTGCACCTGTAGTTTTTTATGTGAAGTACAGAAGTGTATTGCATTCTCTTGAAAAAAAATAATTACTTTAAATTAGCATTTCTTTTATTTGCAGCATTGAGGGTTCCCGGCTACCGTAGTTTACAGCTCAGGCACAACATGTGCTGTTTGTTTGAACCAGTGATGGGATTGTTACTTTATTTAATGCATGAACACAGTGTGCCACAGTGTGCACACAAATAAAACAGTGGAGAAAAATAACTAAGTACTCGACTTCTAAGTAAGTCACTGTTTACTTTACAGATCAGGATATGACATGTACAAATGTTGATTATCTTATAAAATAATGTTGCATGTCTTTTAGCTTGTATATATTTTTAGATTTGTATATTTGTATATTTTTCACATCATGAAACTTCAATACTCTGTATGTCCTGTTCATATAGCAGCACTGACAATAAAGTTGACTTGACTAATAATAATAATAATCCCTAAAATTGTTAAAATTGTGATAACAAGATGGTCACATCAAGATGAAAAGTCTAAGGAATGATGAGAATACATCCTTTTTTGATCTAAACATTTAGACTGACCTGTAATTTTATCAGTTACTAAATATCGAGGCCATTGTAACCTGACTCTCTGGTCTTTTCTAACATGCTTTTTATATGCCTGTTCCACCCAGTCTTCTCCTTGTCGAAGACAGGTTTGTTTATCTCGGCACAACAGGTGAGAACAACAGGTCAGCCGAGAGACGACCCCTCGCACCTTCCGATCACATCATGTTGTTCCTTCAGTCTAGTTCCCAGCACGTCAACACAACAACAACAGCTCTAACCGTAGGATGCAGCAAATAAAGGCTCCAACTGATCTGACAACACAGTGCACTCTTTGTTTGAGAAGGAGACCACACAAACATGTCTCCAGTACGGCCATACTCAGTGCTGAAGTTAATGAAGTTTTAACTAAATGGAAAAACAATGAGCGTGTGCAGTTTGTTAGCGAGCAGCAGCAGCTGTGCGGCCGCTGAAAAAGACTCGCACATTGCATTTGTGCAGCTGAGTAGACACTTTATTATCTCGCAGCTCTCCGGCAGCTGCACATATCAGGTCTTTGTTCTGCTCATAGATGGCGACTAATTGAAGTGCATAGTTTATGCATGCAACTATTTAATGAGTCATGGGGGAGCATCTTTATTACCTGTCATTGTTATTTCAGTACAGGTTGTACTGATTTAATACTACTGAGTGCAGCACTGTTTTTTGTACCAGGCTGTAAACATGTTTATCTTAACATGGGGACTTATGGAGATTGAAATGTTCTGCAGCCAGCCCCAAGTGGCCGAAGGGTCACAGTTTATGGCACTTGCATATCCTGAATGAAGGTGGGGTACACCTTAGCCAGCTTAGAGACAAGCAACCATTCACATACACACCTACGGGCAATTTATCTTTCCAAATGAACCTGTTTAGTTAAGGAACTGTGGGTGGAAGTCGGGTTCTCTTGGGGAGAACCCATGTAGACATGTGGAGAACACAGAAAAGGTGGCTGGGTGGAGGTTCAAACCAGGAACCTTTTTTGCTAACCTAAATTAACTTATTTAATCAAAAATAAAAAAAAGAAAAGATTTTAGAAACTCCTCCAAGAACCACGATGGGGACAATGGGGAAGATGCATCAGAGGAACACATACCACAGTTTGAGAACCAGTGATTTAAATGATCAAATCAAGAGTTTCCAGTAAAGGGAGATGTGACTGCATGATGTACAGAATTTTAGAGAACGGTGTAAACACGACAGACAGACAGACGGACGGACGGACGGACGGACAGACAGACAGACAGACAGACAGACAGACAGACAGACAGACAGACAGACAGACAGCTAGACAGACAGACAGACAGACAGACAGACAGACAGACAGACAGATAGACAGATAGACAGATAGATAGATAGATAGACAGACAGACAGCTAGACAGACAGACAGACAGACAGACAGACAGACAGACAGACAGATAGACAGATAGACAGATAGATAGATAGATAGACAGACAGACAGCTAGACAGACAGACAGACAGACAGACAGACAGACAGACAGATAGATAGATAGATAGATAGATAGATAGATAGATAGATAGATAGATAGATAGATAGATAGATAGATAGATAGATAGATAGATAGATAGATAGATATAGACTCAGTGTGATCTATAATGATCTCGAACAAGCTTCACCTTCTTGTTTTAATCCTCGTCATAGTCATGTACTGTGTTCACATAGTCATGTACTGTGTTCACATAGTCAGTGCATTACACAACAGTGGGTGGACACAGCGGGTTTCTGGGTGGATTCCCGCGAGTTCCTTCGAGTGTGAGACCCGTCTCCGTGGATACCGTGAGTCATCGCTCCTGTGACGTCACGGGGCTTCGAGCAAACACGTGGAAAAGCGCGCGAAGATTTGAGAAACCTGTGCCCCTGTGTTTGTGCCGGTTCACGTGGACCGTGTGCGTGAACACAGGGAGCCCGTGTGCCTGTTGTAGTGTGGGTGTGACCGATCTGAACACAGTGTGCAATAAACATTTTAATAAGCCTCAGCAGACGACCTGAATGACACGAGTCATGTCTGAGCCCTCTGTTTTAATACACGGAGACTTTATCAGCAGCACAAGGACACATTTATTTAAACAGCTTATCTGCCGCCGCTGAAAGGGTTAAACTTTCACTCACATTACATAACAGACATTGTTATGATATGTCATGTACATGTTGCGCGGTGTGAGGTGGTTATGTTTAACCCGGAGACCGACACATGAAGCGGGAACAGAGACAGAGGTTAATGTTTGTTCCTTATGTAATCCACTGACTTCAACACGTACACAATCTATATTACAATCTGACTCGAGTTACTTCTGCTATATAATACTGTCTCCAATAAAATATATCTCCAGTCAGTTTCCATTTATGAGGTTATATATATGTATATACTTATTTTACATGGATAGATCTATATGTTCTTCCTTCTCCTGTGGTAGATAAGATTAAGCCACTTTAAAGCTTTTTAATACAAAACTTGATCAGACTACATATATTTTCTACAACTGGTGGAGATATATACACACACACACATATATATATATATATATATATAATTGTTAAGAGTGTCTTCTATGTACTGTATACACCCACCAGTCACTTCCTTAGGTACAATCCAGTGGGATCCCACATAACAAATCTGCCACAAATTGTTTTTTTATTAAGCTGATATATTGTAGTTTTTGTTGACACTGTCAGAGAGGTATTAATATAAGTGTGTTTAGTATTTGGCTACTCCATTTACATACACTCCTGTACAGACAAACTAATGTTTCAGACAAGCGTAGATTTTTATTTGTGTTGTAATTGCATGCAGCTCTGGCTCGAACACTAAATTTTCTCTGCTGAGATCAATAAGGTGTCTTCTTTTTTAGAGTACAAAACTCAAACAGCATGCATATATTGAGATTTTGAGCTATGACTGCTGAGATGTGAAAATCCCGGTTTACCCTGCTTCATCATGTTGTGGTGGTGATGCATCACTTTATAGTGAGTGGATAATGTAAAATATATTACAACAAAATCTCAAGTGAATGCTGACATGAAAAACAAACAGTGAAGTTCAATAAATACAGAGATAATGACAAAAAACTACAGCCATAGTAATCAGACTGTAAGCTGGACTATTCATCGATGCAGTCAGAGCGCCCCCTTGTGTCAAACAGGGTAGATCATAATAATTCAGCATCTCTAAAGGAATTTCAAAGAAAGGCAAAAATATAAAAAGTTTTTTTTTTAATCAACCAGTTTTAATTGACATTTTCACATAGTATCAAACAAAAGAAAAACAGAAAACTTCATAGACAAAAATCTGACGTGTGGTCATTACACCTTTTAAACCAATTCCATATTTCTTGCATTTTGAACGAGGGGGTGCATTTATTAAACCACCAACCATTAAACAGATGGAAACCTTCAGTATGAAGTAAGAAAGTAGCATGTCAGGAATATGTTGGCTATACAGACAAAAAAAAAAAAAAAGGTGGAACTTGCATTACAAATCATTGCAACCCTTCCTATGAAATAAAAAAAACAAAAAAAAGCTGGCATTTTCCACGGTGAAAATGAAACTACTCACACTAAGTCAAACTACACAGTACATTCATTGACAAAAAAAAAGCTGAGAAGAGATTAAGTGAACTGGAATGCTGGGTGTCAGAAATGCTCCAGGACCGCCGATGATGGACGCGACTCGAGCGATCACACTTCTAACACACCCACTCAATATATGAAAATGACCATAACAAGGGGGAGGGACACTAAAATGCAGATTGTTTTTTAAAAAAACAAAACAAAAATGACCATGTTGGTCACGTTGAAGTCCATCGTATGAAACGGAGACGCCTGTACAACCGTTCATCTTCAACTCCCTTTACACCTGACAGACCGTCCTCTACTTTCTGTCAGTGGACCTGGAGCGGCTGTGGGGAAGCAGAGAAACAAGAAAGAGTTACTGACCAAAAACATCACAACATTATCGGAACAAATTAGATCTGCTTTGACGGGAGTGGATTTCTCTGCTGTACAGCGTCCCACAGATATGTATTAAATAAGATTTCACATTTACAAGACTGGAATGATTTGAAGATCAAAATATTCCCTTACCTTCTTGATCGTGAGAAGGACCTCGAAGGTTTGTGGTTCCTGTCCCGGGAGAGGGACCTCTCCCTCCTCCTGTCTCTGGAGAAAGACCTGCAAAAGACAAACCATCCCGGTGAGTAAACATTGCTACAACGTTCTGCACTTTAACCCACACGTGCATGACTACTGGGGTTGGGTTGCAACAGCCGATGGGACGAGATACCTGGATACCAACTGAAAACATTCAGGTAATGTAAACAAGCTTCTCATCTATAGCCGGCACTGTGCACATTTTACCGCCGATCAATTCATTGATGTGATTTTTTAAATCATCTGATTTTACACCTCAATTAAAATTAATCTTGTGACGCCCACTAAAAACTACAGTGTTTGAGCTATCGCCAACAACAGATGGATATTTTATCACTTGCAAATATTGAAAGCTAAACCTAATTAGATTTGCTATTCTTAAGACTTTTAGATATGACATTACATCTCAGATTATAATAATAGGGATTCACGTCTGCGGGGGTTGACGTACCTGCTTCGACTGCGGCTGAAGCTCCTCCTGCGTGGGGATCTGTGCAGGGAAAATACAAAAATGTTAACAAACGCAGACGCACCGAGCCGCTGTAGAGCTCCCCATTAATCTAATCCTTTTCTTACATGGGCCTCCTTCAACACAGCCCTGCGTCTATCTCAGTAACTCATAAAAGACTCTGGTGTTTCAGAATCTACGGCTCGCCGGCAATGGACCCAGTGCATAGAGATGGCAGGTGTTAACGACTGCGCGCACCTGTCCCACAGTGCCGTCGACAACTTTGAATAAAGTCAGCGCTCAGTAGTGTGTTTTTATAAGTGCTGTGTCTGAGCCTCAAAGGGCGTTACAAAAATCGAATATGCTGGTCTAAGGCTGCGCTGTGGACTGGCCATAAGTGTAGAAATCCACACTCAGAGGCCACCATCTGTATGAAACTGGTCCACTGCTAAAAACGGGGAGCACATTAAGGAATTGGGAGCTAATAACAAAAACAATCTACTGGTCACTGGGAGTAAGTCTTGTCAAAGTAACCAGGCTACGATCTGCTAAAACCAACCATACACCACCCAAAAGAAAAAAAGAAAAACTTTGATATCCAATGAGGGGTTGAGAAGAGTTCTGATTTGTGTGACTTCATAAATCTGATCAGAACCCCAAGACATACCAGATGAATGTCTATAATGGAAATCTGGAAATGTGAAGCTCCAGACTGATTTTAAAGTAATTTAAAAAAAAAGAACAACCTTTTTGAAACCAGCTGTCTCTTCACTTTCAAAACTGTAATCAGCAGTGTACTGAATGAAGAAAACTTACTAGTATTTTTGGTTTTCAACAAGCTAGATATGACGAAAGGGAGGCAGACTGTCGGCCGGGTAGGTAGATTTGGCTGAATAGGACTGGCCAGATGCTGCAAGGTGATTAGGTGGCAGGCAGATGGGGGCTGGCTGTGGCTTTTTTCCTGCTTTAATTGGTTAGCCGAAGGCTGCTGTTGGTAGGTTGTAGACATTTGGGAACGTAATACGCTGATTGGTCGAGAATGTGAGGTGGGCCGCTGCCGTTTGGGTTAAGGTTGAAGGAGGAGGAGGTTGAGAACGGCATGCTGAGGAACCAATGGGTTGGTGCAACCTGACGACTGGCCATGCCTGGGTCATGTGACAGCACCAGCCAAGCTGATTGGGGCACGATGGTCACATGATGCTGAAAGAGGACTAGTTGATTGACTCAGAGGATGGTGAGAAGAGGCATGGTGGTGGCTCTGCAACGGGTTTCATTCTTATTAATATAGATGGAAAATAAAAAGCATCCTCAAACAAAAAGAACATTTGGCACTTTCACCCCCCAAAAGTTTAAACAGATTACACTTTTCCCGACATAGGAATTGCCCAATCCTATTTTGCCACTTTAACAGCGGTTAAAATGTAGATATGTTTTAGAGTGCACAAAGAAGTGCACAGAAACTCTGGTGCCTAAAGCAGAAATAAAAATCCTGCAGGCCAGATTTGCACTGAAGATGCATTTTGCAATAGAAAGGCTTCACTACAACACCTAGAATATTGTCCTATTCCCATGTCGCATTTCATTATTTGGTTATGAATGTCTATCTCTTTGGCTCCCTATGTAAAATGAGCAATAATATCAATGAAGATGAAACTGCAAGCCTTAAAAAACACTGCAACAATCACACATGTATAAAAATCAGCAGAAAAGATAACACTAGAAATGCCTACACTGGAGAAACACATAAGCAATAACCAGGAAATATACTGCGGGTAAGAGTGTGGAAGTCACAGATTTAAAAGTACACGATAAATCATATTTGTGTCTCTTGCTGGTCACTGTTGAAGAACAACATGGGTCACCTGCGTCTGGCTGGCGGGCTCCGGCGCCTGTAGTCGTCTCGGTCTCGAGGACGCCTGCCCCACGAAGGGGGAGCGCCACGGGTGCGGCTGCGCTTCTCGCCATTGGACAGCTCTACTCGCACCCGGCAACCACACAACGTCCTGCAAAAAAACAAAAGAAACAGCTTTAAGCATTGTAGCTGCATCGAGATTAATCGTCTTACTGCTTGCTGTACAATAAACATATCCTCAATACTTTCAAGATTTGGTCGAGATTAGGGATGTAACGATGCATCGTGACACGATTAAAAATCGGTACAGATGTGTGACGATCTGCACCAGTTGACAAAAAATGTGATTCTTTGCGAATGCGAGAGAAGTATGATATTGTTTCTTTTTTTAGAAATAGGTTATGCTATCTTAAAAAAACGTCACTGGTTGGTGATTCATTTGTCGGAGCACAGAACGAGGGAAGACATGGAGACTGTAGAAAATAGCTCCGAAATAGAGGATGCACCGAGCGGTTATTAAATCACCCGTGTGGATTCCCTATATACACAAATACAAGCAGTGAGAAATGGACTGACAAAACCAAAAACAGCATGCAAATATTGCAAGAGATGCAGCAGCATATTCGCCACAGTGAGAAGCAAAGTAACGTTACGCCGCCTCATGCGCGAAAGCTGCACATCACACTAGTTTTGATTGTTTCTAAAGAAAGGAGATATTCTTCATGCATTTTGTTGTTTAAGACGACCATGCAAGTTGCACTTTTTATAACAAAAAAATTGTATCGTGGACAAAAAAACGTGAACCGTATCGAGTCGTGAGTTGACTGCATTGTTACATCCCTGGTGGTTACTGCTTGCTGTACAACAAACACATCCTCAATACATGCTTGGTTGAGATACTTACCTTCCATCGAGCTCGCGGACGGCATCAGTTGCATCTCTGGGGTCTTCAAACTCTACGAAGGCAAAGCCTGGAGGGTTTCTGGCCACCCAAACACTGCGGAGAGGACCGTAGTAGCCGAATGACCTCTCTAACTCTGTCTTGTTTCCATTGTTGCCCAAGTTCCCAACATAAACCTTGCAGTCAAGGGGACAGTCACGATGCATGGCTGAATCTGGGAGATAAATGGGACAAAGAAAGAGGGAACATATTAATGCAGGGAAAGTGGATTAAGACAACTTAACATGTGGAGGGGGAAATTATTCCTCCAACACAGCTTGCACAATAACCCTTAAATGTATACATCACTGTGTGTGTTTATATATAAAACATCTGACTTAAAAGCTGAAAAACACATAATTATGCATTAAATCACATCTTTAATCCATTGTTTAAAATGCTGGCAAACCGGAGGAAGCTTGGCCTACTTTTTTGCCGGGCTCGAAGCCGCAGCGTTGCGCTAACTCAAATCATTTCACAAAAAAATTGATTTTCATAATAGCTAAGTTGGTGTAAAATGCAATATTGTAATAGCCTGAACGACTGACCTTGCATAGTTGCCTGTATTCCGCCTTTAAAATGTGTCGTTTCACGTTTAAAACTCGAGTTTCACTCGACGCTATTGGAGCTAAGTGGCTATTTAACGGTAGCTTAAAATGGCTGTCGTCTTTCCGAGGCCCTGAGCGGGGGGGAGGCAGCAGAAATCAAACAATAGATTAAACCACAGTGGAGTCACGATGAAATCCACACAAACACGACATTTAAAAAAACGAAAGAAAAACAAGTTTACAGTACGATCAATGATTGTGGATTTAGTTCAGACTATACCGTGGTCGTTGCAGGTTCACAGCTTCGTCTCGTCCGGATGGTTTGCTCCTCTCGGTCGTCGATGGAAAATGGCGTGACGGAAAATACGTTTGTCAGTTAAGGGGCACTGCTGCTCCCCGGGGGGCGGGGTGACTGAGGTAGGAAGAGTCCTCCCGTGTCTATCACATGTCTCTGCCTCTTAACTTCGTGTTGCAACAATCTGCCTGTATATAATTTACTAAAATGCATTTTTTAAAATTGCTATATAGGCATTTTACTGAAAATGATGACTAAAGGGTTTAACCCGTAAACATTAACGAACGTACACTTTGGTAAGATGGGCGCGGAAAGCTGCAATACCATCTTTGACCACACCATGAAAGTCAATAGGGTGGTGGCGCTGTTTCCACATTCACAGTGGGTGTGTTTTTTTCCCTTCAATAAACCTTTATTGAATAGAATAATAAAAGTTAAAATATATATATGTAATAAAATAGTACAGATAGAAAGAAACTGAAAACAAAACTGTAATAGCCATAGCAATACAAAATACAGAATTTAAATTAAGTGCAAGACTAAAAGGCCCAGTCAGTATGTAGTTTGTCTGTTCTGGGCTACTGTAGAAACATTTGTGTTTCTGTACAACTTGTTCCCCCTGTTTGCTTGAAATTTGACTATGCAGGTATGGAGAACATTAATGCCTGGTTTTGCATACCACCTCTGTATTTACTTTGAAGTAAAATGCATGAAAGAGTACCAATACATTAAAAAAAAAGATACCTCTGTTAATACTATAATAGTAGTCAACATATCAAACATATTCACTTTCTGAAATGTAAAGTCTTTTATGAACATCTTTACCCTGAAAATAGAGCCTCAACATGAAGGGATATGATGCATACTCATTATACTGATTACACTGCATACTGATTGAATTATACTGATGATTAATTATATACTGATGATTTAGACAGTCACCTCTTCAGGTTTTATGCAAATCCAAGACTGTTATTCACCTCATCTTGCAGTTGTTGTGTGCAGAGTTGAGAGTGTGACAATTGAGTTTACTCAGAATGAAGGATGATCCGTGACTCATCTCATCACAGCCTTAATGTCACTTGCTGTCTAAATAACTGTAACTATCTCTTTTGGGGTTTATGTTTGCTTTTGTCAGGTTGCTGCACCATTCAACATTGCAGCACAGTTTTAGAGACAGGTGACCCTTGTGTACCTGCATTGCACAGTTTTGTTTGAGGTATTTCACTTTAATTCAGCATGCAGCATGCATTACAGGCAGGTTTTTTTTAAATATATATATATAGATACACAACATTCTCTCCCTCCCTTTCTTCCAAGGTCTGCAATGCAGAGATGCGTTTGAGGCTCAGTGAGGGAGTAGAAGCAACCATGTGTGAATGTCACTGAAACATTGATTAATTTATGATGATGTGGGACAGAGTCAGACAGATTAGTGGCTCACATATTACTTCAATATGCGTGCATACGCAGGAAGGATGTACATAGCTCCACAGCCACACTGTGTCGTGACAGGAGGCGTTCAATTTTCGCAATTTCAAAAACCAGTCACAGGGAGCATGCGCGCACTGAGGTCTACGAGTGTAATGTTGCGTTTGCTGCAGCTGGGAAATGACTGAGTCGACTCTAAACCAGCGTCCCAGTCCCTTTATTTATTTATTTATTTATTTGTTTGTTTATTTATTTATAGATAGATAGATAGATAGATAGATAGATAGATAGATAGATAGATAGATAGATAGATAGATAGATAGATAGATAGATAGATAGATAGATAGCTCAACACAACAACTATATCAAAAATATAGAAAGTGACCGTAGAAATGGGGATAAAGGAATGTGTACAATTAAATTAGAGCTGTAAACAGATGAATGAGTGAAAGTCACAGTCACAGCATAGCAGAGGTACACATACACATGTGTGTACAAGCGTGTACTTTCACAGCAGATAACAGCAGGGGTGCCACCAGGAATTTTGGGCCCCATGACAAAAAAAAAAATCAAATTGGGCCCTCTCCTCTGTGCAGCTGTTGTCCCCACATCTCCAGGACCTAACTATCCCATCAAAAGCTTTAACTCTAATCAAATTTTTTTACAGCGTCAATGTTTTTATATCGTAAAAAATTCAAATGGAAAATTCTCTTTTTGGTGTGAGCTGAGTGTGTAATGAGTACACGGGTATGCATATGTTTGCATGCGGTAATTACTTTATTTATGTGCTGTTGAATGAGTAAAAATTTTGATCACAAAAGAAAGGAAATGTTGATGAATGATTTTAAAAAAGAAAGAAAAGTGAACGAACTTAAAAGAATATTACATTTTCAATCATAATAAATTAACATCATCCTCTCAAAACAATTAAAAAAACAGATTTTTTAAAATCTTAAATGCACATATGTCAACAAAAATTTTTTATTACAACAAACAAATATTTTTGGTTATCTCTGTTGTCCTATTTCCCGTGAACGCAGCTGTATATAAATCAAACGCCCCCTCAGCCTCGGTTAGTTACCGCCCCCAAAGTTACTCAGCCAGGTGACAGCTGAGCCTGCGGGGAATCAACACGGCCGCACTCCACGCAACGTGACAGATATCGATGTCTGACAGCGCCAAATCAAAGTGGAGCACACGCAGAGTTTCTCAGCTGTTGCATTTACTTTCGCTTTGGTCATTTTTTTAAAAGCCTCGTCGTTAGAGTAGCTTCCGTTAGCAGCGCGAGGATATTATTAACGTCAGCGTGTGACGTTACTAACCGGAGAAAAGCTCAGCGGCTGTTTGCGTCTGTGAGCAGGTTAACACCGTCACACAGGCAGGCGACATGTCAGACCCGGCCCTGGATGCGAAGCTGGAGGTGAAGCAGGCGAGCAAGGAGGTGAAGGAGAGCGAGAACGTGGCGGAGAAATACTCTGCCATGACCGTGAGCAAGAACAGCGACATGAGCATGGGAGAGCTGTCGTCCGCCTTCAGCGCCGTGCCCACCCACAAACCAGTGAAGAAGGTGAGACACCTCAGTTTCATATTATTAAACATATGCACGGGGTTAGTTGTGCAAAAGTGCATTACTGTGCACACTGTGCTGCTACAGTACAGCCCTCTTCTTGCACAGTGCATTTGAACACATTTATGTGTTATTTAGTTTTATTTGCACGCATTAAACTGCACAGATACAAATATTATTTCTGTAGTGTATGCTACACTTTCCTCTACTGCTGTAACAAGTAAATTTCTCCGTGGTGGGATGAATAAAGTATCTAATTAAGTATCTAATATAATATAATCTAAACATGTTAAGTCTTGCACACATTTTATGGTAATTTAAACACATTTAAAAGCTTTTATTTGTTGTTTAGTTTTATTTGCACGCATAAAACTGCACAGATACAAATATTAACTCTGTAGTGTATGCTACACTTTCCTCTGCTGCTGTACACAAGTCAATTTCCCCGTGGTGGGATGAATAAAGTATATCTAATCTAATCTAAACATGTTAAGTCTTGCACACATCTTATGTTCATTTGAACACATTTAAAGCTTTTATTTGTTATTTAGTTTTATTTGCACGCATACAACTGCACAGATACAAATAATAATCCTGTATTGTATGCTACACTTTCCTCTGTTGCTGTAACAAGTGAATTTCCCTGTGGTGGGATGAATAAAGTATATCTAATATAATCTAATCTAATCTAAAAATGTTAGGTCTTGCACACATCTTATGTTCATTTGAACACATTTAAAGCTTTTATTTGTTGTTGTTTGTTGTATATTTTTACACACATAAATCTGCACAGAATCCAAATAATAAGGAGAAATATGTTAAGAGGGATCAAGACATTTATAATAATAATAACAATAAATCACATAACACAGAGAATATCAGGCAAAACTGGTTTGACTCTGTGGCAAAATAAAGCCTGTATCTACAACAACACTGCAGGCACATGCAGGTTAGAATAGTGATATGTGTGTGTTATTAAATATTACAAAAAGTAAAGGAAGTTTCTTTATTTCACACATGTGAAGTTGTAAGCAGACACACTTTGAGCAGGTTGCGTGTGCTCAGAAGTATTTTAAAGTAAAAGGAGGTCGGTGGTGAAAAGTTGCATATTGCCATTGCCTACTTGTGCAGAGTTACTGAAGTCTGTGTGCTTTTTTTTATTGCACAAAAACAACAACAGAACCTGACCTATGTGCATTTGTTTATTTCTTAACTCAAGGAAGGAAAAGGTCAAATAACTTTTACAAAAGGATGTTTACCGACACATTCAAGGAACAAGGAAGAAGAGTTGCACGTTGAATTTTTGTAATTTTACACTGAAGTGTATTTGTACACCTGAATACGTATGACAAAATGAAAAAAAACTTTTTTTACTACACCTCTCCAAAAAAGGTTCAACAAAAACAGAATATTATGACCTTTAATATATATATACAGCAGTCCTGCAATAAAACCTTCATTCATACAGTAAAGGTCATAATATTCTGTTTTTGTTCAAACTTTTTTGGAATTGAAAATTACAAGAATTCAACGTGCGACTCTTCTTCCTTGTTCCTTGAATGTGTCGGTAAACATCCTTTTGTAAAAGTTATCTGACCTTTCCTTCCTTGAGTTAAGAAATCAACAAATGAACATAAATATGGTCAACTGAAGTCAACTGAAGTGTGAGCAGGAATCTGTCTAATGCAAAGTCTGCAGTTTGTTTCACATCCTCATTCTCTTTTTGGGAGGGACAGCAGTCTTTAGCTTGCAGTTTTTTTTTTTGCACCTTCTCCCAGAACAGTGTTGCAATCACAAATGCTCTTGGCTTATTTCTTTTGTTTGCATTGGACACAAGAACATTATTGGCACCCTCACCCCGTGGTGGCGCACCCTTTGGAAGAATAACTGATATCGCTCCCTTCCTGTAACCATCAGTGAGTTTGTTACACCTTTTTGGCCACTCTTCCAACAACTGCTCCGGGTCTTTCAGATTTAGTGGATTCCTTTTTTCCCCAAATGCTGTTTTTAGAGATGTTTTCACATGTGCTCTATGGGATTTAGATCTGGACACTCTCCAGCACTTTCTTGTAAACCATGTTTGGGTATTTTGTCCTGCTGGAACACCCGTGATGACCCCTGACAGAGACCCAGCTTTCTCACCCCAGATTTCTTTGGTATCCTTCAGATTTTATAATGTCACGCACATAGTCAAGACATCCAGTCTTTGGAGATTGATTGGAGTTTACTGAAGCGTACCCGAGGACAGCAAAACCCCTCTGGGAGATTGTCCTGTGGACAGATGAGACTAAAATAAATCTTTTTGGTGATGTACATTTCAGAAAACAAAGTGAGGCCTTCACAGCACCAAATAATAAATTTATTGTAACATCCTAGAAAGATTGGAATATTTAACTGTTTAACTTGTGTGTTTTGTTTGTAAGGAAAGAAAAAATACCGACACAGCGATGACCTCAAAGTTAGAAACTGTTTGACTGTTTGCTGTGTCCATGTGGTTTGTGCCCTCGGTGTTTCAGGGTCAAAGCTCAGTGGAAGACTGACGCAGAAATGATTAGCTCATGTTACAGACATTTAGTTTAACGAGTCTGTCCTGTAGTAACCAGGGATGTAACGATACATCGTGACACGATTTTAAAATCAGTACAAATGCGTGTCGACTCGCATCGGTTGACAGAAAAAATGAATCGCGATTCTTGGCGAATGCGAGAGAAGTAGGATATGTCTCTTTTTCGTCTTTTTTTTAAAATTAGAAATAGGTTACGTTGTGGCTGCAGCTTCCACTGCCGCGTCTGCCTTTCACACACACACACACACACGCACACGCACACACACACGCACACACAGTAGTGGTAATCGGCGTCAGGCCTGACTGTACCGTAAATGACACCATGACACAGACCCTCCAGGAATTCACGATGTTGTGATTTGCAACTTCAACGCAACTTCAGTGAATCCCTGTGAATTCAGGGCGGTGTTGCAATTTTAACCAATCACCGCAACTTCCGTGCAGAACTCGGGTCAGGGACGGCCGCACGGTGCGGGAGGATCCCCTCGTAGGACCTTTTCGTTTCCCGGGGCCGTGGACTCTCATTAAAGGGTTAATGAGCTATCATCTTAATTGTTTTTATTTTCAGTTAGCTCATACTTCAAGCTGAAAGGTGATGGTCAGATCAGCTGCTTGCTGGCAGCCCTAATAAGAACACAAACTGTTTGAGAGTTTCTGTAAAGAGAGATTTTTTTTCCCTACAAATAAAAAGATAATTTTATTTGGTCAGAATTTGTCTGTAGCTCATTTTGATTTAAAAAAATCGTATTGTGACTCAAATCGAGTCGTAAGTTGAGTCGTTGCATCCCTACTAGTAACATTTAAGTATTGACGGTCAAATAAAGTCGCGAGCTTCTGAAGAGCATGCATGAAAATGAGGTTGAGTGGTCGTGGTTAAATGTGGGTGTTGTTTGTTGTTGTCTTTTTTAATACTATTTCTCCCAGTAAACTCTTTAAAAGGACAAATCACCAAAGGACCATCATCAAGTGACAGCGTAATACAAAACTTGGATTATGTCCAGCCACCACATTAAGCCTAATCATCAGTTACACCTTGGCATTGGTCCTGGAGATTATAAGAGGCACTTTGTAACGCAGTGATTAAACCATGTCCCAGACTGATACTGACTAAAATCAGCCCGCCAGTATCAGTCCGGCTTTGGGACCCTACAGTCGACCCCAGCCTGTCCTGTCCAGGGGGAAAATATGTGGTGTCTTGTCACCTTAATCTCAAGAAAACAGCGTCACATTGTTCTTTGTTGCCGTGTTATGTTCGCTGGTATGTGGAGGGTTTTCAGGACGGGGCTTAAACCTCGAAACTAGAGACCGACGGCATCAGAGCGAAGAACCTGACTCTCATTCAAAGACAAAGACGACAACCCTGAGTGATATTAATGACATGAATTGCATCTCGCATGCACTGCAGATTGATTAACGTTTTAATCCAGTCTGACTGTGTCTATTCCAGAGTTAAAGAGAGCCCGGTGAAGAAAATGAAAACAAAAGCATTCCAGAAACTGCTGAGGTGTAGAGATCTGCTTTCTCCATACCTGAGACGATAACGTTACTGCACATAAAGGCTTTTTTTCTTTTTCTCACCATCTCATGTTGCGTCCAAACCCCGGTCAACGAGAAAATTCTGGTTACTGCTGTGATTTAAAAAAAAAAGTTAGCTGACCAGGCAGACGGCTCGGCACACACAAACAGAATACTTTCTCTTGCAGACTCGATTTACCCGAGTAACAGAAAAATAAAGAGTAAGCAGGAGATTAAACCACTGTCGTGCCACAGTCGCCGTCTCTGTCACAGGTAATTGATATTCGCGATACCCAGCGAAAAAGAAATCCAATACTGTTAATGAGCTTTTGACTCTGGCAGCTTCGTTTTAGAACATCTGTGTTGGTTCGATGGTTTAATGTTTGTTGGTCTCCAGCCAGAAATCTATTTTTGTGAATGCATCAAAATGAGCCTGAAAGTTTGCGTGGGATTATCTTGCAACAAGCAAATATTTTTCATTCTACTCGATCCAAATCTGGTCAAGGCTCCAAAATAAAAAAAAACAGCACAACTCCCCATTTCTACTCAAAGAAGGAATTATTGTCTGTCTATAAAATGAGCTTTCAGATCTTTGTTTTACGGCTACATTTGTGTTTTGAACTGTCTATGAAAGCATTAAATGTACAGTATGTAACACAACCTTTTTTTTTTTTACAACAGCAAATCCAGTTTGTGGAGGACAAGCAGGAGTTCAGCAGGTTCCCCACGAAGACGGGCCGCCGCTCTCTGTCCCGCTCCATCTCCCAGTCATCTACAGACAGCTACAGCTCCGGTAAGAGAGTGTACTGTATAAATATATTATATTTTTGCATAAATATATACATTTCTGTGTGTGGCAAGGGAGGAGAAGTCTCCACTGAAGACTGTTGGACACATGTTTTGAACGTGCATTCAGTCTTCATGCATCTGTTCACTCCTCTGTGGCTTCAGTTTGTCGAGTTCTTTGAAAACTTTGTTGTTGTTTTTTCCACAGCTGCATCCTACACGGATAGCTCTGACGACGAGACCTCACCACGGGACAAAACTCAGGTCAACTCCAAGGGCAGCACCGACTTCTGTGTGAAGAACATCAAACAGGCTGAATTTGGCAGACGTGAGATTGAGATCGCAGAACAAGGTAACACACAGTAAAGTCTCTATTTCACTGTCTAATGAATCTAAAAGACATCTGTCCTGATGTTTTGTATCCAAACTGAGCGTTATTCAGATTTTATACAGTATAAACATGTTCATGTTCTCTTGTTTTTCAGATATGTCTGCACTGATCTCGCTCAGGAAGAGAGCACAGAGTGAGAAACCATTGGCAGGTGCCAAAATTGTGGGCTGCACTCACATCACTGCCCAGACTGCAGTAAGCTTTCTCTCTGCAACCTCTGAATCAGAATAGGATTTTAGCTTCTGCACTACTTACTGTGTAGAAAACATTTTAACTTTATAGCAACTCTCATATTAGAGTCCTGAATGTTTAAAGTGCTGTGTTGGCTGCGTTTCAAGGACTCCTCAGCTGATCAAATAGCGAGTAGCTCCGTGTCCTTTAACCATTTTCTCACCTGTGTGCTGTCAGGTGCTGATCGAGACTCTGGTGGCTCTCGGGGCTCAGTGCCGCTGGACTGCATGTAACATATACTCTACACAGAACGAGGTGGCCGCTGCTCTGTCAGAGACCGGTAAGCACCGGGGCAGGAAGGCGAGGAACATTTTAGGTTTGGACAGGGTTCCCACGGGTGCTTGAATTCCTTGAAAATGCTTGAATTTCAATTAAGTGTTTTCAAGGTTGTGAAAATGCTTGAATTTTTTGTGAAGTGCTTGAAAATGCTTGAAATTTGTGTGATGTCTATCTCAATAAACCAAGAGAAAACAAAATGTTTCCTAAGCGGCTACGCGCTTGATCCGATGCCTTTACATGCAGAACTCAGTTATCATACTCGCTTGGTGTTCTGCCGAGAAATAACAGTAGACTACTATCCACACCTGTTGGTCACTGTTATTGCGCTATGGTAGTTACACAATACACCGCTCACAAGCTGAGAATACAAGCCAATTCACAATTAGTTAAAAATCAAAACAGTCAATCTACCACCATATGAAATAATGCTAATTAGACCCATATTATTATGCCATACAGTGGCACCGCTGCGCTTCCCATGACCATCATGGCAAACACAACTAGTAGGCTACCTATTTAAAGGTGCTGGAAAAATGGAAAAACTGGTGCTTGAAGGTGCTTGAAAAGTGCTTGAATTTGTTCATGAAAAAGGTGTGGGAACCTTGAATACAGGATGTGGGCACTGTGGAGTGGAAATCAGACATGCCTTCACATGAGCGGAGGCGTGCCGTGCCATGTGAGCACCTCGTGTCTGTTAAAACCAGAGCTACGGTTTGTAAATGTTTAATAAATGTAGAGCTGATGGGAGCAGATTTGCCATTTAGCGAGAGGACAGCAGTGCATAAGCCTTTTATCTGTGGTTGCTATGTGATGCTTTAAGTATGTACTTAATTTCCACAGTAGACCTTTTAATGATGTGACAAGCTGAGGGGGGTCACAGCAGATTTAAGAGTTGTGCAGTGAAGATCATGCTTTTTTTTCCTACTGTTTAGTAAGTTATTGCTCTGTGTACACAAAAAACATTTATATCAGACTAAAGGGCACTTTAGAGCACCCAGTAATGATTTTTACAAACGTAATGTAGATTATTATAAATATAGGAATAAGAAATGTTATTTTTTAGGTGTGGCTGTGTTCGCCTGGAAAGGGGAATCAGAGGATGATTTCTGGTGGTGTATCGACCGCTGTGTCAACACGGAGGGCTGGCAGCCTAACATGGTATGTGCAAAGGTGTTTGTGTAGCAGTAGTCTGTCATTTGTGCATAATAAAGACAAACAAACAAGTTCATACATAAATATTTGTATTGCAATCAATGTATTTAGCTGTGTGTCATTCTGTGTTTCTTTAGTAATATTTATGTTCATATGTGTTAGATCCTTGATGACGGAGGAGACCTGACACACTGGATGTACAAGAAATACCCCAACGTGTTCAAGAAGATCAGAGGCATTGTAGAGGAGAGTGTCACCGGGGTTCACAGGTAATATATCGCCGTATAGAGAAACACGAACTATAAAATATTCAGCAACATGCACCAGCATGAAGTGAAGTGGCCTCTACCTTCCTCTTCCCTCTTGTTTAGGTTGTATCAGCTGTCCAAGGCTGGTAAACTGTGCGTACCCGCCATGAACGTCAATGACTCGGTGACAAAGCAGAAGTTTGACAATCTGTACTGCTGCAGAGAGTCCATCCTGGACGGGTGAGTGAGCTCAGGTTTGAAGCGTTGCACAATGACAAAGTGGAACTCGTTTTGAAACACGCCACCGTTTAGTTTATTGGGCAGCTTTACAGGAAGTGTTTGAAATGAAACATGACATCCAATGGAGAATTGAATTGTACTCCTGAGGCGTTTGACAGCTGCCACATGCCTAACATCAGGACTTTGTCGTGAAACAATCGTGGAAATGTGGGTGCCCTACGACAACTTCAAAGCTGTCGTACGCACGTTTCTACAGCTGTTGTTCCTTTGGCGACACTTAAAGGTGACGCTGGGAAACTGTTAATAATGTGAAAACAAGGGGCGGTCGGTAGCGTAGTGGGTTAAGCGGCCGCCCCGTGTGTGGAGGATGTAGTCTTCGTTGCAGCTGGCCCCCGGTTCGAATCCCGCATCGGACGGCTAGTTTACTGCGTGTCACTCTCTCTCTGCCTCCTGTCTATCTTCAGCTGTACTATCACTAAAGGCATAAAAAGCCAAAAAAATAATCTTAAAAAAAATATTATAATAATGTGAAAACAAGTAGTCATCAGTAAATGTTACAAATTCGTCCAAATGGTGCTAAAGCACATTGTATATCAGGTATAAAGATGTAAAGATGGCAGACTTTGGAGTCACTTAGATACAGATTGACAGTTTTTTTACCTCTACAAAATGTGTCTCAATCCTCTCCAGCTTGAAGAGAACCACAGATGTCATGTTCGGAGGCAAACAGGTGGTCGTATGTGGGTACGGTGAGGTGAGATATTTTAACATCAACGTTCCACGATAATCTTCATCATGATACACTGCAACACCAAAAAGTGTGAGCTAATAACACAGATAGCTGTGTAACTCCGCCGGTCATGCAGTGTGTGATTTTGTCTTTGCAGGTCGGAAAAGGTTGCTGTGCTGCTCTGAAAGCTCTGGGGAGCATTGTTTATGTCACGGAGATTGATCCCATCTGTGGGCTGCAGGCCTGGTAAGCAAAACAAGAACTGGGACGATCTCCAGGCCGCATGTTCAATGTCAAAAATGTATGAACAGAACAGACAGCAGTAAAGACAAGGTTAATAATTTAACAAACATGTTGTGAGAGGACTAACGTGTAGCTTAAACACAAGCGCACTACATTAACCCAACAGTGCAGTGTGCCCTTCAGCTGCTTGTCAATAAATAATTGATACTTTCCAGTTTGTCGCTGAGGCCGAATGCTAAACCTCTGTTTTCTCTTGCGTGTCACAAACAGTATGGACGGATTCAGGGTGGTCAAGTTGAATGAGATCATCCGCCAGGTCGACGTCATCATCACGTGCACTGGTGAGCCGCGCTGTTTGGCATGCTCAAATGTGTGATTACATTTTCACGGCCTTGTAACCTGTGACTGGAGGTGAATGATTGTCTTCCTGTAGGGAATAAGAATGTGGTGACCAGAGACCAGCTGGACCGCATGAAAAACGGCTCTATTGTCTGCAACATGGGCCACTCCAACACTGAGATCGATGTGGTAAGCTGGGGATTACAATAGACAGAAGTTAAATATGTCCCACAGACTGACTTCAGCTTCAGGTCACTGATATTCTCATCTCTCATAGGCAAGTCTTCGGACCCCTGAGCTAACCTGGGAGAGAGTGCGTTCTCAGGTGGATCACGTGATTTGGCCTGATGGGAAGAGGGTTATCCTTCTAGCTGAGGTAACTGGCTACATCTGTATGGCTTGTAGAGTTACACGGTACCCCGCGGTGCCAAATCATAACCGTCGCTACTATACTAGAAATTTTACACGACGGTACTACCGTGGATTACTATATTACCTGTGCCAGTTTCCGCTGCATAGCGGCCGCCTCTGCTCTCCTCCCGGCTTCTCACTGCATGCTACTCACTCGTAAACAAACCAACATGGAACCGCAACCGAACTACACAGCTGCTGAATGATTGGCTGTTTTCCTGTAACTGGTGACGTCCAGGGATGTGATAGGCTGTTTCTGCACGCTGGGTCCGCCCGTCTGTTAGCTGATTGGCTGTTCGTGTGTTTCTGCCGGCAAGAACGAACTCCATGAAGACAGCTCCACTTCAATAGAAACTCGCTTCAAAACAAACAACAAGCTAAAGTTCTGTCTCGCCCAGACACGAGACAACACACTCACCGTGGCAGAAGCACCGGGCCCGAGCAGCGAGTCTGCCGTGGCGTCTTCGTCAGTGGCAACACTAATTTTGCTTAAAAAACAAACGTCGTTGTTTCAAACTAACTTGTAAAAATACATTGCAGTTTATAAAAATAATAATAATATAAAAAGGCTGCAGTATCGCGATAATACCCGGAACCGCGATACTTTGTATCGTGGTTACTCATTTTAGTATCGTGACAACTCTAATGCCTTGTAACCACATATAATGAATACAGAGCATGTGACGAATGTGATTTGTAGTCTTGAACATCTTGATTTAATCTGTGTTAATCATAATAATAGTTTATCTGATATGCACGAAAACAACAAATGTAGCAAATAACGCAAAACACACACCAGAACTACAAATTTATGCAAAATACAACAGCCCTGCCACGACTTCTCCTAATTTTTATAACAATAGTTCCCTTTACTTCCTTTTATTTATTATATGGTGCTTATTAAAAGTAGTCAATTCATACTACACCTCACTACACACTGATGGAGTTTAGAATATTTTTTTGTCTTGTTCATATACAAGGTGTCATTATGTTGGCACAGAGATTCTTTAACATGTTTCTTGATGCTTGTGTTGTTTTTTTTCTTCCACAGGGACGTCTCCTTAACCTCAGCTGCTCCACTGTCCCTACCTTCGTCTTGTCCATCACAGCCACCACTCAGGTGATAATACCGAAACAGTGTGCAATGAGCAATACATAGTTATTACTTCACAAAGATAGCTGAGTATGTATAGTTGGTGTCCTCCTGGCTCATGATCGGATCTGTAAAATCAATAAAACACAGGAGACAAACAATTGAACAGATTCCTGCTGGTGGAAGACTTTTCATAGTATGCAGTACACTTCGACTTCATAAATCTGCTGTTATTGCTCTGTAATCAGAATTTTATAGTTCGGTTTATTGCTTACCTTCATATTGTGCTTCCTGTTTCAACCGTATTATTAATCTGTGTTCTTGTGTTCAGGCCCTGGCGCTCATAGAGTTGTACAATGCTCCTGAGGGACGATACAAGCAAGACGTTTACTTGCTTCCCAAGAAGATGGGTGAGGATTTATAGATACTTGACTTTGACCTGTAGTAGTTAAGTGTTCAACGATTGCTCATGTCAAGTTAGACGCTGAGTGTACTCATGCCATAAGTTAAATTCCTGTGTTGTGCGTGGGCATATTTCAGTATCTCTGTCTCATTAAATCATATCTGTATATTTCAGATGAATATGTGGCCAGTCTGCATCTGGCCACTTTTGATGCCCACCTCACAGAGCTCACTGACGAGCAGGCAAAATACCTGGGCCTGAACAAGAACGGGCCTTTCAAACCAAACTACTACAGGTACAGCTCCGCAAATTTTAGACTACAGAATACATGGAACAAAAAGCTAATTATTAACATGTGGTTTAGTTTAGTCTATGAAATTAGATTTAGATTTCTTATTTTGTCTCACCAACAGTCGTCCGTTTACAAAGATTTGGTACAAAATAGTCGTGTTTGAGTAGCTGTAATCACCCGTTGTTTGATATTTTTGTACTTGATAACTGGCTGTAACATTTCCTCTTGATATACACAGGTATTAGTCTGCAGGGGAGCCACACCTCAGCACAAGAAAACGTTGACGGTACCCAACATCATCCATCCCTGAGACGAAAGAAAGATTCATGTATATTGTATTTTATACTCTTAACAGGATGCACAGCTTATATTTTACTTGTATTATACCGGCCACAGCAAGTTTCTCTCCTCTTGCTGCTTCTTGCAGAAATGCAAATGTCAAATCAGTTGGCTCCATATCTGCTGGTTAGTGAGATTTTTCTGGCTCCATCTGTTTCCATACCCACTGGCTCCCTGCTCATTTCAGAGTGCTGGTAGATATTGAATCATACATCGATACGATTGTGCCAAATGACTGTGACTGAGAAGGGTTGCAGTTGTTGCGAAAACCTGCACTTAGTTAAGTAGTCTGAGATGAGCTTTGTTCATCCATGTGAGGCTGAAGGGTCACTTCAAATTCCAACCCGCAAAACTACCACGAAGCTACTTTTAGCTCCTTGTTTTGGTTCCGTCATCGACCTCCTGTATAAGAGCCATTGTCAGAGAAAAAGAAAGTCGCCCTCCGACTTTTTCCTCAGGACTAGGTGGACAGAATCAGAGCTAAAAGACTATCAGGTGACCAGAAACGTGACTACAATCAGACGTCACTTTGTGTCTGCTGGATGTTTTTTTTATAGTAAAAGCAAACGTTTGCTTACAAATGAGCCATAACAACTCGATAATCTGGTTGTAAATCAGGGCTGTGTTTGTTTCTGCTCTCAGAAATCATCACTTGATGCAGCTTTTCTTTCTGCTTTGACGTGAAAGCACTCACTCACTTCATACATTCCATCCACACGATGCAGAGGAGATGTTCTCCATACGCATCATCCACATTTTTTACTGCTAGCCTCCAGCAGATCTCGGCAACGGAGGAACTTTTTGACTATAGCAAACACGAGAAGGGAGCTTTGTGTTTATTTTCTTTTTATGAGGTTTTGGTGTCTGCTAAGAACGGTATCTGCACCTCAGGGCATTCAAATATCTCAGTTGTGAATATATTTTTACCAGATCAGCTCTCTTTCACCGTAGAATCCGTAATCTCAGTGTCATTCTCATGAAATTATCTACAGTAGAACTGTAAAATAGCTTTAGAGATTTTGATACTCTGTGATCAAAATCATCTGCATCCGTGCATAAACAGTGTTGCATACAATGTGTTCGTGCTGTATATGAAACAGCCTCTGAGCTCATTAACACTCATCGCTGACCATTGAGTGAAATTTATTGTTAGATTTGTCACAGGACTCTTGACTCCTGTGTGAACTAGATGATGTCTGTTTTTCTATTGACGATTTTAACAACAGAAACTTAATATCCAAATGCTCTGGGCCTGAATATGCTTTTTTTTGTGTTAGCTTCACCTTATCCTGTGGTATTACACCATTATTATTATAGCTGTTGTAAAAACACAGGTTTCAATTGTTTAGAAGGCTTAAGCACTGTTTTGTGACACCTTTACTCCTCTATATTCACTTTTTAAATTTGTGGCAGCGTTGGGTTGAGTTCTTCTCCTTTTAGGTTAAACTATGTATATAGTGCAGGGAGTAGTTGTGTCTTTGCTGAATTTAAATTTAAATCTCTTCAATATGTCATCATGCTGTATTTCTCACTGGCGATCTATAAGCTGAGTCGACAGTATTACTGTCCCTGCCGACAGTTCTTCACCTTGTTTAGGTGCCGCACGTGTATTTACCGTGGCGTCATTCCTCACAATGCTTCAATTTAATCTGCAGAATAATCAGCCGTTTCTTTCAGTTTGTCACTTAAAGGTCCAGTGTGTAGGCGTTGAAGATGCCGACTGCAGTCAACTGAATACCACTCGCCTCTCATGCTCCTTTCTAAGTGTGTAGGGGAAACGACGGGTGGCCACAAAACTCACAAAAGGCCCTCTCTAAAATTATTAATAATACATTTTATTTTATAGGCGCCTTTCTGTCACCCAAGGACACCTTTACAATAAATAAAAGTAGACAGCAAATAACAAAAACAAACAAACAAACCATAAAAGTACCGAAACAACATTAAAAACTCTGAGGCTAGTGTTTGTTTTGTTCATTCTGGTACTCTTTCTCACAATTAATCTCATTTCCAGGTGATTATACACTAATGAAAACATAATTATTGATATTACATTCATATCTGCCAATCTATCCCCTTACATCTTACACACTGGACCTTTAAATCCTGCTGTTTAATTGTTTAGTATTCAAAGTTATGCTACGATGAAGTGCTTTCAACTTCGCACCTGCAGCTCTACAGACATCAGAGCTGAGGACAGTCAGCGAGGACATCATCGTCAGCGAAGATGAGCACTGTAACCATGGTTACTGGTCAGTTGACGGTGCCTTGTGACTCACAGTATTCACACTCACACGTTCCTCTCAGTGTTGTAATGCCCGACATGGTTGCTGTTCTGCAAAATGAGCTATGCAGCGAAATGTACTCTCTCTTTTCTTCTGTCAACAGTATTTGACCTCTGCTGTGGTGGAGAGTTGTTAAATCAGTTTTTCCACGTCACTAATATTATGCATTACTGTAAGATGACTAACAATTTTAGACACAGGCGACATTTTACATCCTGTACTTACCGTATGAACTTTTTACATTGGTTTTAGCGTATGTACAGTGTTTCATCCCAGTTTTAATTCTTGTACCAATCAAATGTCTAAATTATGTACTGTGGTCTTTTCATAATAGCACTTGAAAATGCCTTTTTATAACAAATTTATGTTGTTTTAACTAATAATAAGTAATTTTACCCTCAGTATAACTCTATTATAGAGACAAATGAATGTTGTATTACCGGAGCAGACAGCTTGACTCTTGTCAAATTGCAATAAAAGAAGCATACCACTGTGATTTGACAGTTGTACACTCTTGCTGGTTTGAAAATTCTTTAAGTTTTATTTTCGTTATAAAGCAGGCCTATATTTTCAGCACTGTATCTGTAGTTTAGTTTGAAGATTTCAGCAGTACACACCTTATTACATTTCTGCACTGTTCCCTTTAATAAAACTGCTGTTTGAATTAAAAAAAAATGGCTCCTGCATCATTTTATAAAGTAAGATAAGAGAAACCCTACTGATCCCACTCAACAGATCGTACACTGAAGGTTGATGAGAAATGACTTAGAAATGAGAAATGTATAGAAGAAAATCATAAAGTTATGCTGGTGTTTTAAGAGTCTGACAGCTCTTTCTTTCTCTCTCTCTCTCTCTCTCTCTCTCTCTATATATATATATATATATATATATATATATATATATATATATATATATATATATTGTTTTCATTCGTATGTCTTGTACATATTGCAGTACTGACAATAAAGCCGACTTAAACTTGAACTTGAATAGTAACGATTCAGCACATGAAAAATGTATCTGAGTAAAAGTATTAAATTCATCAGAAATATGTAGTGCAGTAAAAGTAGAAGTAATACTCCAAAAAAGTACAGATACTGCATTTTAGTACTTAAGTACTGTACTTAAGTAGTTTCACTTCGTTACTATGCATCTCTGCTGGATAAAGACTTTGCTCAACGTCAGCATGCACAGCCAGTCAGTACAGTACTTAAGTACAGTACTTAAGTAGTTTCACTTTGTTACTATGCATCTCTGCTGGATAAAGACTTTGCTCAACATCAACATGCACAGTCAGTCAGTACAGTACTTAAGTACAGTACTTAAGTACAGTACTAAAGTAGTTTCACTTCGTTACTATGCATCTCTGCTGGATAAAGGCTTTGCTCAACATCAACATGCACAGCCAGTCAGTACAGTACTTAAGTACAGTACTTAAGTACAGTACTTAAGTAGTTTCACTTCGTTACTATGCATCTCTGCTGGATAAAGGCTTTGCTCAACGTCAACATGCACAGCCAGTCAGTACAGTAATTAAGTACAGTAATTAAGTACAGTACTTAAGTACAGTACTTAAGTACAGTACTTAAGTACTGTACTTAAGTACTGTACTTAAGTACAGTACTTAAGTACAGTACTTAAGTACTGTACTTAAGTAGTTCCACTTCATTACTATGCATCTCTGCTGGATAAAGGCTTTGCTCAACATCAACATAGACTTTGCTCAACATCAACTGTACTTACTTAAGTACAGTACTTAAGAAGTACCGTACTGTAAGTACTGTACTGGATAAAGACTTTGCTCAACATCAACACGCACAGTCAGTCAGAGGAGTCAAACTCTCGTTCATCCACATCTCGTTGTCTCGCAGTATCGCGAGAGCGGTGCCCCTAGAATAATGGAGGTCGGTGGGAGCAGCGGTCTTCCTGTAAACAACAAACAGAGAGGAGCGATGCTGCCAAACAAAAGCCGGGGCGAGTTCACCCGCAACCCGAGAAAGGACTCAGAGGTTTGTGATTTAAATATTTTACTGTCAACTTTTTATAAAAACAAACTGAGGCCTGTGTTTCTTTTTTTCCCCCCGTCAGCTAGCTCTGCCAGGCTAACGTAGCTTAGCTGCTGGTCCTCACATCACCCGGCGACGACAGTTAACTTCAGAAAATGAGATTATTGAGGCGGATTAAGTGACGTAGCTTTAATCTACCTTTGTTTAATTACAGTTCAGAGTTAATTTAAATGTACTCGGTGTGTAGCTCAGCAGAGGGGCAGCTAGCTGCTGTTAGCAGGCCGGGCTGAGCTGTCAAAGAGGAAAACCTGTTGAAGTCTCAGACTTCTTCTTTGTTTATGTTTTTATTTGTGATTATTGACATGACAACCTGAGATTTATGCTCAGTTCATGTGCAGGAAAATCACCTGCAGGCTGCATGTTTGTAGGCAAGTGCATGGAGAGGCTGTGATCATTTGAATAATCAGACAATAACACTTATTATTATTATTATTGTTATTATTATTATTATTATTATTATTTATATCATGGTCACTTTCTTTGCAGTATTTCTTACACTATGGTCACTTTGGATTTATAGATATTTTAGTCTGTCTGTTATGTTTGTTTTTTGCCTTTTCTACTTTTTTCTAACTCTGTAGTGTATGCTACACTTTCCTCTGCTGCTGTAACAAGTAAATTTCCCCGTGATGGGATAATTAAAGTAAATCTAAACTAATCTAATCATGATCTGATGCATGATCAATAATCTGATCTGCAAAGTAGCTCCTTTAATTCAGCTCAGCTTTATTTATCCATATAGCACCTTTAATGCAGAAAGTGTTTTTTTACAGAGCAACATAAAGATAGAAATACACTGAACAGTTCTTTAGGCAACAGCTGCATGAAAACTAAAAAATTAAAAAACAAACATAAAACTACAACAATAAAATAAATAAAAAGTAAATTCAAACCTATAAGGTAAAAAAAAAAAACAGTTTAAGAACAGCTGCATAAAATTTAAAAACCAAAATAACAAAGATTCAAAAACGTTGAAATGTTAAAAGTAAATAAAACCTATAAAGTAAATAAAACTAAAACAGGGAATGACGAGGCACCTTAAGTTTACGAAGTCAAAGTATAAACATGTCAAACACACTTTAGCAAAATGTATTTATCATATAGTAAAAATAGTCGTAATGCATTAAAATGCACCTTTGTGCTGTGTTTTATTGTTATGCATGTTCTAATTTAAGGTTAATATTACTGATACCTTACAATATGAGCATGTTTTAATGGTGGATTTCATTTTAATTTCTTTATATTCTGTCGCATAGAGTAACACATAATACTGCGTTATATATTGTATAAACTGTTTGTAAAAATCTGAATCTGTAGAGCAATGTAGTGTCAGTCTTATAAACAGGTTTCACATAACAAGGTATTTGCTTTGGGTGTCAAAACGTTGACAGAGGAAACGGAGGGTCAGTGTGCAAATATAATCCAATTAACATGACGGTGAGATGTCAGGTTGTGGATCCAGGCTGCTAAATAAACAACAGGAAAAGAAATGTCATTATTTAGGTAACGTACTTGTGAAACACTTTTTGTGTATTTGTTCTGGGTGAATTTGCAGATCAACAGTTGGATTGTGACTAATAATTGAAACATGTGACGTGTCGTTCACAGGGGCTGTCTGAGTCTCCGGACCTCGAGTTTGAATACGCTGATACAGACAAGTGGGCTGCAGAGCTGTCAGGTGTGTGTGTGTGTGTGTGTGTGTGTGTGTGTGTGTGTGTGTGTGTGTGTGTGTGTGTGTGTGTGTGTGTGTGTGTGTGTGTGTGTGTGTGTGTGTGTGTGTGTGTGTGTGTGTGTGCTCATCATGGACATTAAGATTTCCCCACACACATCTATCATGTTCAGATTATTCATTCATACATTGTTTTCATGTTTCAGAGCTGTACAGTTACACCGAAGGACCAGAGTTTGCTCTCAACAGGAAGTGCTTCGAGGTGGAATTCAGAACGCACGGTGCGTAGTTAAATCATCGGTTTTATCACAAGATAAGATGAAGAAGATGTGTCTTAAATTTAACATCTCCGTCCTCTTTTGTGTCTCAGTTTCGGATAAGAAGTGGATAGAGCTTGATGCAGCTCAGCACAGAGCTCACGCCATGCGTCTCTTGGACAGTCTGGAGGTGATCGCCCGTGAGAAGAGGCTGAAGGTCGCCAGAGCTATTCTTTACCTGGCTCAGGGTCAGTCCGCAACAAGTGTGAACTGGTTTTTGAAGAGAATGAACGAGGACGAGCGAATTAATGATCAAGCAGGCCGTTTTGTTTGTTTTCTCACAGCCGTACATTTTGTTTCACTTCAGGAACGTTTGCAGAGTGCAGCTCCGAGGCTGAGGTGCAGTACTGGATGAGATACAACATCTTTCTGCTGCTGGACGTGGGGACCTTCTCTGCTTTAGTGGAGCTGCTCAACATGGAGATTGAGTATGTTCTTTACCAGACCACCGAGAGCAAAACAAAAATGTGCATTTGCGTTGCATGGCTACACGTTAATGCGTTCATTCTTCCCTTCAGTAACAGCGCTGCCTGCAGTAGTGCTGTCAGGAAACCAGCCATCTCCCTTGCTGACAGCACCGATCTCAGAGTGCTGCTTAACATCATGTACCTGATTGTGGAAACGATACAGCAGGACGACCCGGCCGACAAGCCTGAATGGAAAATCATCAGGGAAACCTTCAGAGCAGAGCTGGGTAAGTGCCAGCAGTGTTAAAAGCTGCAGTCGTGTCGTGCATGTTAAGTAAACAGTTTCCTCTGCCCGTCTTTTATCCAGGCTCTCCTCTGTTCAACAACGAGCCCATCTCTGTCATGCTCTTCGGTATGGTCACCAAGTTCTGCAGCGGCCACGCTCCTCACTTCCCAATGAAGAAGGTGTTGCTGCTGTTGTGGAAGAGTATACTGGTGAGATTCATCGACGTCTAGACGCTCCCACGTGTTTTTGTTTTTTTTACAACATCTGAAATTTAAAATCCTCTCCTCTGTTCCAGTTCACGCTCGGAGGGTTCGAGCAGCTCCAAAGCATCAAGGTTCATAAGCGCGAGGAGCTGGGTCTCCCTCCTCTCCCGGAGGACAGCATTCGAGTCATTCGCAGCATGCGGGCGGCTTCTCCTCCCGCTTCTGCCTCCGACCTCATTGAGCAGCAACAGAAACGAGCACGCCGTGAACACAAGGTAGACGTCACTGCTGCTCCCTGCTCTCAAACTAAATATACTGTAGGGTAAAGCTGTGTCATATAATAACAGTTACTAGTTATTATAATACTGAAGGCCGCAGTATCGCAATAATACCCGGAACCGCGATACTTTGTCTGGTATAGTATCGTGGTTACTCATTTTAGTATCGTGACAACTCTAGTACATAATATAATAAAAACATTAAAACTTGCGAGCAGCACGCGTCAATTTCCACAGAGCACCTCGAGCGGGCGAAAGCCAGACACAATAAAAGCAAAGAGAACCCGGTGGATTTTCAAAACAAAATACCCCGTGCAAACTGCCGGTCATAGAAGCGAAACTAATTAACTACGTAACATATTTACACATGTAGAAGCATGTTTAGAAGAACATACACCGGGAAAATGTCCAAATCTGAGCAGGTAAACAAAGTCTGGTGGGCTAAGCTCTCGCTCCTGAAACTCTCCCGGTGGGTTTGAAGTCGCGTGCAGGACGGACCAAACACGCCACGCTCACGCAACGCGCCGGGAAGCCTGTTTGACCAGTGAGAGCACGCGCTGTGCGGGTTCCCATTCAACAAGAATCGCGATTCATTTTTTCTGTCAACCGATGCGAGTCGTCACGCATTTGTACAGATTTTTTAAATCTTGTCACGATGCATCGTTACATCCCTAATGAGGGGTCAAGACAGTGATTAAAAATGTGAAACTAGAAATGACTGAAGTTACCGGTTACTCATTTGAAGTGGGGAGTTTAACTTTGCAGCCGTTGGCTCGTGGTCTTGTGGTTTAACCTCGACCTGTAAAAGTATTTACAGATAATTATCAGACTGTAGCGCAGGGGTCGGCAATTAGCGGCCCGCGGGCCAGAACTGGCCCGCCATCAATTATATCTGGCCCGCTAGATGACGATGATTTATTTTAATATATACATATATATTTTTAAATATATCTTTTAAACCTCATGTTTCCCTTCAAAATACAACAATTCCACAGATTTCACAACATTTATTGAAAAGTAGCTGATAAGTAACGTGACGGCAGCCAGAACGTCCTCGCAGCCTCTTTACTTGACGCACAGGTCGGAACGCTAATTGGCACGTGCGTGCGCTGTAACCTGTGGAAAATAAAAGTGTCATGTGTCCCTCTTGCAACGGACAACGTGAACAAATATGTTTTATAAATGAAAAAAACAAAACCAAACAAGGTCGGCAGATCTGCGCTGCTGTATACATTAATACGGCAGGTTGGACAGACGCAGTGGGCGTTTAAGGCCGTAAAACCCCTAACCACACACTTTTATACACCTTGTTACACGCATTTTCTACAGTGCTCCCTTAAAAAATCAGGACGTTCAACATACGTGCGGTTCTCACTCAGCCAATCAGGACGCCCCCCCCCCCCCCCCCCCCCCCGCCCCCAGGGTCATGGCCCGCGATGGAATTGTCAGAAAAAAATTGGCCCGCGTCCAAACTTAATTGCCGACCCCTGCTGTAGCGGGACAGACTCGACATTTTTTAATGAGTAATATGGAAACACTGGTGATATCAGGACAGTTCTTGAACAGTCTTGAAATTAATTCCTCTTTGACTGAGACTGAGACAAGACCGAGTAAAAATGCAGGTGAATCCAAGACAAGACAGAGACCTTCAAGAAGTACTACAACACTGAGTTGAGGCTCAACCTGTGGTCCTTGTTCCTGAACCTAGTTATAAAACTATATTTATATATGATTTTAAATGTCTCGCACATATTGCCTGATGTTACTGACTCGTCTTATTGCTTCATTTAGGCCTGGATACGGCGTAGTTTCGTATTTTCCACCTGCCCACTCCCTCCACTGTCTTCTCGTCTCTCACACAGGCGTTGATCAAACAGGACAACCTCGATGCCTTCAATGAAAAGGATCCTTACAAGGCTGACGACTCCCGCGAGGACGAAGACGACAACGATGACAACGACAACTCCATGGAGGCGGAGACTTTCCCTCTAGAGAGGGACGAGGTGATGCCTCCGCCTATACCTCACCCTCCGTCAGAGAGAGTGTCCTTCCCCAAAGGACTGCCGTGGGCTCCTAAAGTCAGGTACGGTCCAGCCCGACGTTATTCACCTGCAATTAAATCTCAGAATTCATTGATTTCTTTTCTCATGTGCACAAATCTGGAAAGACATTTTTAATCATTGGATTAAAATCTGTTTTTGTTCCAACAGGGAAAAAGACATCGAAAATTTCCTGGAGTCAAGTAGAAGTAAATTTATTGGCTACACACTTGGAAAGTAAGTTTGCTTCAAACATAAATGAACTTTAAACTATTATTTTATACTTTTTTTTAATTACATGTGTTGAAACATTGCGTTAAAGGATGCTCACTCTTGTGTGTTGCAGTGACACAGACACAGTTGTCGGCTTGCCCAGGCCGATTCACGAGAGCATAAAGACGTTAAAGCAGGTACCACGTCATCGTTCTCCACGTTTCATCTGTTCTTCTCGCAGCAGCACTCGTAGATTTTCACGTTTTTAACATATCGCCTTTTTTTAATTTCTTTTATAGCACAAGTACGTCTCCATCGCTGAGATACAGATCGCAAAAGAAGAGGAGTTTCAGAAAACGCCTCTGTCTGGGGTAAGTGGAAACAAAAACCTTTAACATGTATGTCACTTCTCCACTGGCTGGTACCAGCTCGACTCGGTTTGGTTCTGCTCGACTCGACACGGTTTGGTTTGGGAGCTACCGTTCTCCACTACAAAATAGTTGAGGTACCAGTTGCTATGGTGACCGGAACATTCTCAGAAAGTATCTGACTTTAACGCGCGCGCAGAGAGGAGAGCACTAAGAGAAAGATGGACGCGATGGACGCGGCTTGACAACGACACTGACGTAACGGCAATAATGACTACGTCACCATTTAGTATCGGCTCAGCCCGTTTGGAACCGCGGCAAAGGTGGTACTAGAAATGGTACCGGGTACCAGGTACCAAGTTTTAGTAATGGAAAAGCAAAAAAGCCGAGTAGAGTCGAACCGAGTCGAGCTGGTACCAGCCAGTGGAGAAGCGACTTAATAGTATAATTGAAGATATCCTCCCCGTAGAGACAGCTTCATCTGTGAACTCCTGAATCTGCTCAACAATGAATAAATAAAACCTACCCTTGCTCTCGCGCTCTTAGACGTACAGATTTTATTTTACATATTTGAACTAGAAAGTGTGCAGTACTCGTCCTCTCCAGCATCTTGGCACTACGCGGTATTTAGACGTGTTTTAAATAAGCGATACGATGCACTGATGTCACATATTACAGAAGGAGCTTTGCTCAGAAGAGAGCAAACTGTCTCGAGGTGTCATGGTAACGTTATTTTCATGTTTTTCCTCCCTCCTTGTCATCAGGGTGAAGAGGAGGTGGAGATGTCCTCCACCGAGCTGCTCTATCAGGGAATCCTGCCCAGTTTGCCTCAGTACATGGTCGGTGCTGTTTACTGCTTATGTATCGCTTTAAAAATCAGGCATGAGCTTCCACGTCAGGCTGTTTTGTAACTGACTTCACAGTGTCTCTCTCTCTCTCTCACACAATGTCAGATTGCTCTGCTGAAGATCCTCCTCGCAGCTGCTCCGACTTCCAAAGCCAAGACAGACTCCATCAACATCCTGGCGGACGTGCTGCCAGAGGAGATGCCGTAAGTGATGAAGGGTCTAACAAGCGTTGCCAGTTCTTTCACCAGTGTGACTTTTTGTTCTGAACAAGAAAAAGAAAAAACGTCCAAATGTCAGTGACAGTTTTTTACGCCTCCAATCTTGACCGTGCAGGACTACAGTGCTGCAAAGCATGAAACTCGGCGTGGACGTCAATCGACACAAAGAGATCATCGTGAAGGCGATCTCTGCCATCCTGCTGTTGCTCCTGAAACACTTCAAGCTCAACCACATCTACCAGGTACGGACGTCGCACACCGCCAGACGAAAGCGACTTCTTGTTTGTTTCGCTCTGATAAAGCTTCGTAGAAATCGCCGAATGTCTTTGTCTGTCTCATAGTTTGAGTACATGGCTCAGCACCTGGTGTTTGCCAACTGCATCCCGCTCATTCTGAAGTTCTTCAACCAGAACATCATGTCCTACATCACAGCTAAAAACAGGTGCGTTCACGGCCTCTTTGAAAAACGAAAATCATGACTCCGATTTACAGTAAATTGCTTTTTTTTTTCTCACCGCTCTCATTTTTCTTTCAGCATTTCAGTACTCGACTTTCCGTATTGTGTGGTGCATGAGCTCCCGGAGTTAACTGCAGAGAGTTTGGTATGTTTTCTGTTTCTTTATATTGTGTTTAAGTGTTGCTTAAAGTGCTGAGTCTTTTTATTTTATTTAAAAAACCTGGATGTCTTTCACAGGAAGCGGGAGACAACAATCAGTTTTGCTGGAGGAATCTGTTTTCCTGTATTAACCTGCTCAGGATCCTCAACAAGCTCACCAAGTGGAAACACTCCAGAACGATGGTGAGAGCTCGTTCACGATGACGGCTCGTTCATGAATTAAAAATATATATAACGAACGTGATCTTTTCCCCTCCCAGATGCTGGTGGTGTTTAAGTCCGCTCCCATCCTGAAGAGGGCGCTCAAGGTCAAGCAGGCCATGATGCAGCTGTACGTCCTCAAGCTGCTCAAAGTGCAGACCAAATACCTCGGACGCCAGTGGAGGAAGAGCAACATGAAGACCATGTCTGCCATCTACCAGAAGGTCCGCCATCGGCTCAACGATGACTGGGCGTACGGAAACGGTGAGTGGAAACACAAACGATATTTACGCCCCCACAGATCGGACAGTATAAATAAATAAATACACAAGTATCAATTAAATGATGATAGAAGATAGTTTGTCTGTTTTTTTAGATAGATAAATGGGAATATTTGCCATTTTTCTCAGTCTTCTGTGATAGATAACTGAATATTGTTGGACTTCGGACTGTCGGGTCAGACAAAACAAGCTGTTTGAATATTTTTTCTTGAATTTAGGAAGGTACAATGGTATTTTTCATAACGTTCTAACGTTTTATAGGCCAAACAGCATCAGAATAATCCAAATCGAGGTCAAACATCCACTGCGTTATGTATTTACAGACCAAAATGCACTAAATATAAACTTCTCTTCACCTGGAGCAGATCTGGATGCTCGTCCCTGGGACTTCCAGGCCGAGGAGTGCGCTCTGCGGGCCAACATCGAACGCTTCAACAGTCGGCGTTACGACAAGAGCCACAGCAACCCGGACTTCCTGCCCGTAGACAACTGCCTGCAAAGCGTCCTGGGGCAGCGGGTGGACCTGCCCGAGGACTTCCAAATGAACTACGACCTTTGGCTGGAGCGCGAGGTTTTCTCCAAACCCATTTCCTGGGAAGAATTGCTCCAGTGAGGCTCAAACTCGCTGTCGACGTCACCGTAGAAAGAAAGAAAATAAAACAATCAGGAGTTCAGACAAACCACCAACAGTGCTCTCACTGATCGAACACGGATCGCAGCATTATGTCACATGTTCTGCACAGACTGAAGGTGACGGGTGGAAGTCACTGTCCACTTTCAATCATCATGCCAACCAAATGCTTTACTTGACGAACTGTTTCCCCACACTAATGCCACCCACAGTTTTTTAAAGAAATGAATTCAGTGCTAAATGTTGCTCCACACGTGGACTTAAACTCCGACCTTACACATACAGGTATCCGCTTCGTGTGCCTCTTACCTGCTTACAGAAGGTCCGTAAGTTTGACCTTAAAGCACTACGTGACAGTATGTTCACTCATGAATTTTAAAGACTTTTTATTTGTGCATTAACTTTTGAGACTGAACAGAAGTGTGTGCGCGCTCTGTTGAGGCAGAGCTCACCACGCTTAAGTTAATAAATCCACTTCTCATCTCATGAGTTTACATTCTTCAGATGAAAGGAATAATTTCTGTATGTACAAATAATAAAACATTTAACTTTTTAATAGATATGACCTGAAAGGGATAAACGTCTGTCAACCTGACTTTCCATCGGCTTATAATTTGAGTTTTATTTGCATTATTCTAACCTGAGTGCTGCCTACACACCTTCTGCTCTGGGACCATAGAGGCGACCTTACCTGACCACCGCCTTGTTTTCTTTTTTTATTTTAACCTAAAGAAACTCATTAGCATCTAGATTTGTGGAAAGAATTTGGTTGTGTGACAGAAACATTTAAGTTTCTTGTTTTTGGGGTCTGTGGTTTCTGAGCTTCACTCATCAGACGGCTGTTTTTGAACCGAAGCGGGATAACTCGATTTAAATTGCCAGTTAAAGAACCGTTTTTCCTTTTTAGTCTTTTTCTACTCTCCAACTTTGTTTTATTCTAAAGTTTAAAGTGAACAAGAATACATGTAAATTGTGGAACTTATTTATCATGGTTTTGTCTACGTTGACTCAAATACTGTAATAAAATTATTATTATTCACCAGTGTGACTTTTTGTTCTGAACAAGAAAAAGAAAAAACGTCCAAATGTCAGTGACAGTTTTTTACGCCTCCAATCTTGACCGTGCAGGACTACAGTGCTGCAAAGCATGAAACTCGGCGTGGACGTCAATCGACACAAAGAGATCATCGTGAAGGCGATCTCTGCCATCCTGCTGTTGCTCCTGAAACACTTCAAGCTCAACCACATCTACCAGGTACGGACGTCGCACACCGCCAGACGAAAGCGACCTCTTGTTTGTTTCGCTCTGATAAATCTTTGTGGAAATCGCCGAATGTTTTTGTCTCTCTCATAGTTTGAGTACATGGCTCAGCACCTGGTGTTTGCCAACTGCATCCCGCTCATTCTGAAGTTCTTCAACCAGAACATCATGTCCTACATCACAGCTAAAAACAGGTGCGTTCACGGCCTCTTTGAAAAACGAAAATCATGACTCCGATTTACAGTAAATTGCTTTTTTTTTTCTCACCGCTCTCATTTTTCTTTCAGCATTTCAGTACTCGACTTTCCGTATTGTGTGGTGCATGAGCTCCCGGAGTTAACTGCAGAGAGTTTGGTATGTTTTCTGTTTCTTTATATTGTGTTTAAGTGTTGCTTAAAGTGCTGAGTCTTTTTTTTTTTTATTTAAAAAACCTGGATGTCTTTCACAGGAAGCGGGAGACAACAATCAGTTTTGCTGGAGGAATCTGTTTTCCTGTATTAACCTGCTCAGGATCCTCAACAAGCTCACCAAGTGGAAACACTCCAGAACGATGGTGAGAGCTCGTTCACAATGACGGCTCGTTCATGAATTAAAAATATATATAACGAACGTGATCTTTCCCTTCCCAGATGCTGGTGGTGTTTAAGTCCGCTCCCATCCTGAAGAGGGCGCTCAAGGTCAAGCAGGCCATGATGCAGCTGTACGTCCTGAAGCTGCTCAAAGTGCAGACCAAATACCTTGGACGCCAGTGGAGGAAGAGCAACATGAAGACCATGTCTGCCATCTACCAGAAGGTCCGCCATCGGCTCAACGATGACTGGGCGTACGGAAACGGTGAGCGGAGACACAAACGATATTTACATCCCCACAGATCGGACAACAGCCAGTATAAATAAATAAATACACAAGTATCAATTCAATGATGATAGAAGATAGTTTGTCTGTTTTTTTAAGATAGATAAATGGGAATATTTGACAGTTTTCTCAGTCTTCTGTGATAGATAACTGAATATTGTTGGACTTCGGACTGTCGGGTCAGACAAAACAAGCTGTTTGAATATTTTTTCTTGAATTTAGGAAGGTACAATGGTATTTTTCATAATGTTCTAACGTTTTATAAGCCAAACAACATCAGAATAATCCAAATCGAGGTCAAAAATCCACTGCGTTATGTATTTACAGACCAAAGTGCACTAAATATAAACTTCTCTTTACCTGGAGCAGATCTGGATGCTCGTCCCTGGGACTTCCAGGCCGAGGAGTGCGCTCTGCGGGCCAACATCGAACGCTTCAACAGTCGGCGTTACGACAAGAGCCACAGCAACCCGGACTTCCTGCCCGTAGACAACTGCCTGCAAAGCGTCCTGGGGCAGCGGGTGGACCTGCCCGAGGACTTCCAAATGAACTACGACCTTTGGCTGGAGCGCGAGGTTTTCTCCAAACCCATTTCCTGGGAGGAATTACTCCAGTGAGGCTCAAACTCGCAAACCACCAACAGTGCTCTCACTGATCGAACAAAGATCACAGCATTATGTCACATGTTCTGCACAGACTGAAGGTGACGGGTGGAAGTCACTGTCCACTTTCAATCATCATGCCAACCAAATGCTTTACTTGACGAACTATTCTCCCACACTAATGCCACCCACAGTTTTTTAAAGAAATGAATTCAGTGCTAAATGTTGCTCCACACGTGGACTTGAAACTCCGACCGTACACATACAGGTATCCGCTTCGTGTGCCTCTTACCTGCTTACAGAAGGTCCGTAAGTTTGACCTTGAAGCACTACGTGACAGTATGTTCACTCATGAATTTTAAAGACTTTTTATTTGTGCATTAACTTTTGAGACTGAACAGAAGTGTGTGTGCGCTCTGTTGAGGCAGAGCTCACCACGCTTAAGTTAATAAATCCACTTCTCATCTCATGAGTTTACATTCTTCAGATGAAAGGAATAATTTCTGTATGTACAAATAATAAAACATTTAACTTTTTAATAGATATTACCTGAAAGGGATAAACGTCTGTCGACCTGACTTTCCATCGGCTTATAATTTGAGTTTTATTTGCATTATTCTAACCTGAGTGCTGCCTACACACCTTCTGCTCTGGGACCATAGAGGCGACCTTACCTGACCACCGCCTTGTTTTCTTTTTTTATTTTAACCTAAAGAAACTCATTAGCATCTAGATTTGTGGAAAGAATTTGGTTGTGTGACAGAAACATTTACGTTTCTGGTTTTTGGGTCTGTGGTTTCTAAACTTCACTCATCAGACGGCTGTTTTTGAACCGAAGCGGGATAACTCGATTTAATTGCCAGTTAAAGAACCGTTTTTCCTTTTTAGTCTTTTTCTACTCTTCAACTTTGTTTTATTCTAAAGTTTAAGCGAACAAGAATACATGTAAATTGTGGAACTTATTTATCATGGTTTTGTCTACGTTGACTCAAATACTGTAATAAAATTATACTGTCACTCGTGTTGCATTTTATTGTTTTTTATTTTATTTTAAAAGCGGTAGCAGAGACACGGCCATGTGTGGAGGATTCACCAGTCTCTTGGCTGTGATTAAGCTGAACATCAAATCTTGTTAGATAGCTGTACTTGTGTCAAGTCAGTTGAGATCCCTGATGTAAATGTAAACAACCTAGGAAAGGGATGATAGAGAGACGCTTTCTCACTGTCTGACCTTGCAAATGGAGAAGTTAAAACTCCCCAGCAGGAGGCCTGAGAGTTGGGAACTAAGGGACTTTCTATTATTGCCAGTGATGGCATAAACCTTTGGGCATTTAAGGACTCTCCATCTGAGTATGTGAGTAATGCATAAAGATAAAAATGAGCTAAGCTAAAATGTGAATAATGATGATTCTGTGTTAAACAATGTAAAAGTGAAAAGTTGAAATGAGTGTAAACATAAGAAAAGAGCCTATTGTGAAATCATTGCAATAAGTTGGCAGCTACGGTGAAATAATAAATAAATCATGCTCAGGGGTTGAGCAAAGAAACTTGAGCAACCAAACCGGAGGAGAAAGACTGAGAAGAGGAGGGGTATATGAAGCAAGCAGGGGACATCTGGATGGGCAAGGAGGATGATGGATTACGTAACATATGACACATTGCTGCCTGATATGGTGAAAATCTGGCAAGCAGGGAGTCTAAGAGACAACGCACAACATTGCTGAGCGATCGACCACATCGGAGCATCGAGTCTCTAGACTTAGACTTCTAACTTTAGAGACGGAGCAGACAAACAGCCCAACGTCGCAAGAAGAGAGTCCAACAATCTACAGCCCACAGCAAAGAGCCGTGCCAAGGAGGATCAACCATCCACCAACGGGCTGTGGGTCTCCAACCGTGCCATCAAGGATTCCCTTCACGTTCATCCTGCCTACAAAAGACTGAGGACATAGGAGACTCTCCGGGCTTTGGACAAATCCAGGAGTTTTGCAGGATTGGATTCACCCTTTCCCTTCCTCTCTCCAAAATTGGACAATCTCAACAACTCAGCAGCAGCCTTTGTATCAGGTTTTGAAATTTATTAGTATGAGATGAGTGATTTTAGGAAATAGGATTGATCAGATTTGAATGGATTCAGCTGTATGCCTGCCCTAGCCAAAACTTTGCAATAAATATATCTACTGCAGTTAAAGATCGAAGTTGTTGACATCGAATTTATAGCATCTCCTAAGGTTGTAATTATCAGGTATAGTGTGTTCAACATCTTTGAAGGTTTTAAAAGGTTTCTCTAGCCTAGGAAATTAACAAACCCTTGGGGCATACCGTTCAAGCCACTAAAATCATCCTAGCAATCATACCAAGTGCCCAGATCGCATCTCCTCGCCACCAGCTTAAACCTTAAACCTCTAGACCGTCCCGAGGGACATATAGGGTAAGTTAGGGTAAGACCCACAGGCCTCAGTATTGGACCTGTTGGTCCAGAACCACCTGTACAGGGGTAACTTGGGATCTAACAGTAGATATAATGTAGCAGCCAAACACAAGCTTATGTCTTTGCCATACACCTTAAAATACAAGTTACACACTGGCGCTCCTTGTAGAGATGCTTGGAGGAATCTCTACTGAACTAAAACATTTGAATGATAAAAAAATATATAATACCGTCAAAGTATTATATATTTAAAGTCTAGGTTTTGCATTTCCTGTAATATTTTGTGTCAATATCTGATGTGTTGTCACATTCAGGCAGATGCACACATCCACGATTAGTTATGAGATAAAATGTGACAGCGAGAGTATAGGTGGAGGTAAAGGGTTAAAAAAAAGTCTGTGATTATGACTAATATAATAAAAATGAGGAGTGCAGTTAAGGAGAACCTCCTTAACTCCTGTGTGTCTGCAGCTGAACAGGAATGGACAATGCTGCTGTATTTCAGCGTTATGATGATGATGATGAGTTAAAAGTTTGAGGAACACTGTCACTGTTTTTTTCCTGTTAGACATCCACCCAACTCCTTTTTTTGGTCACATGTTCTCTGCCCCTCCCCCTCCAGCTTCTGCAGCTTCCTGCTCAGCACAGAGGGCTGCAGGGTGGACTTTGAATATCCAAATAAACCTGAGGAGACACATGAAGACGTGATAAAGGTATGTAAACACTGTGTTTTGTTTGTGATGTCAGCTGCGTAAAAAAGTGTGCATTCCTAAAGCGTGACCACACCAACATTGTTGCCTCACTGTGAAAGACTTCAAATGTTTTAGTCACACCCCTCACACACACACACACACACACAGATTCTTGAGGAAGACCTGAAACCGAGATTGTCACTTCCCGTCTTTCTCTCCACGCAGACATGGCAGAGCCTCGAATCCCTGTGAGGTTGAACCGCCTCTGCTGTCCTATCTGCAGAGAGCTCCTCAGGGATCCTGTGACCATCCCATGTGGGCACAACTTCTGCACGCGCTGCATCCAGGACCGCTGGAGTCATGGAGAGCAGAGCAACTCTCGCTGCAGATGTCCTGAATGTGGCCACAGGTTTCCCTCCAAGCCACAGCTGATCAAAAACACAACACTGGTCGACTTGGTGAGGGACACAGAGAGGTTTGATACCGGCAGCGAGAAGAGGAATCAGCATTCGGGAGAGTCCAAGCAAGCCTTGAAAAGTCCACAGAAAAGACCTTGGAGCTGTGCAGAAACCGGAAGCCCTCTGTGCAGCAGGCACAGCAGCTCCCTGGATGTTTACTGCTGCACGGAGGAGCTGGTCATATGTGCGGTGTGTGCTTCAGCTGAGCACACGGGTCACACCATCGGGGCGGTGAAGGGGGAAAGGCGGAGGAAAGAGGTAAGTAACAAGCTTCTGTGGAGCTTTCGTGACATGATCCAGGAGTCAACTTTCACTGTGTGAGCAAGCTGAAATTATCAGTGTAGTATATTTTCTGTATATTTTCTTCTAAGTCTCCTTGCCCTCGGTTCCTCTTTCATGGAAGCGCAGTGTTGGCAGTGTGCCATGTGTTGTATGTCCACACTTGAATGGTTTATGACTTTCGGAGAGGATATTTAAGGAAAGGATGTCTACACTTGAATGGTTTATGACTTTTGAAGAGAATGTATGTCCTTGTGTGTTGTGCTTTTTTAGGAAAGACAGTATGCAGTCCTTCTTTGGAGTTGCTTAGGTATGCATTCCTGGGGATATAAGACCTAGCCCAAAAGGAGGAAGAGAGATTAGGATAGAAAGAACTATTGGGACAATTTGGCATGAGGCTTGGAAGAGATGCATCTCAAACTCACTTGTTTCTTTGAATAAAGTCCTAATTATTCAAGTCAAGAAGAGTTGCAGTTCTTTTATTTTCAAGTATCCAGCAGCCACGGAAAAACCACGACAATATTGGCGTCACGACATCAGCAAGCTGTGTTTGCAGTAACCAGTTGTCGAGGTGTGGAAAAGTCCAAAAAAATCGACTCCATCAGCTGCAACTACACATGTTTAATGAGCACTTCCAGTAACAGAAAAGTTCAGGTATATCAGATCTAGTGTTGCTTTTTTAAAAGTCAGTCCAGTGCACCTCCATTGGCAGTCTGCAGACAAAAGATGTTTCATACGATGAAGAAAAGGCAGGAAATAAGCAGCTGTGGCCAGGTCACACACACATTATGTACTTTAAGATATTTATTTTAAAGTTGCCAAAAAACAATTATGCATACAAAAAATTGTAAAAATGTAGCATTTCTGTGTGAAGGAGGAGCTGAAGAGCATGCAGATGAAATCCAAGCAGAATCTCCAGGAACAAAAAAAGAAATGTAAGAAACTGCAGACGACTCTGAAACAGATCCAGGTGAGGAGAACGTGACTTCAGACTGTTTGTGCGAACATCATGAGAACATTTATCTGAGATAAACACAGCTGTGTATGAAACAGGAGGAGGCGAGAAACACAGAGGACTACTGTGGGAGCGTCCTGGCCTGCATCATCGACGCCCTCCAGAGACATTACCTGTCAGTGAAGGAGCTGATCGCAGCTCAGGAGGAGGCGGCGGCAGCCAAAGTTCGGACGTCCCTGCAGACCCTGCAGGTGGAGATGGAGGAAATGAAGAAGAGGAGTGCTGAGCTGGATCATCTGGCACAGACCGACAACGATGTCTATTTCCTGCAGGTACTGCGGTCACGTCACTATAAAGGAGAATTTGTGTGACAGATGATGTTTCAATTTCTCGCCGTCTTCTCTAATCGTCTCTCTCAGAAATGGCCCTCTCTGCGTCGCCTCTGCGAAAAAGATCTCCATCCTCACCACGAGATTTCAGAGGATTCACTCATCGCCTTTGAGTTCACAAAGAAAGCCGTGGACGAGTTCGGGAGTCGACTGGAGGAGTTTTGTGACAAAGAATTTGCCTCAATCTCTCAAAGTGGTATGTTTCTTTGTTGACACATCTTCTAATACAAATCTTTTTTTTAAATAAATGATATTTTGGTCTTTCACTTATCGTTTATAGCTGACGATGAGCAGCAGGAGTCAGGAGGAGAGACAGAGGAGAAGGAGGAGGAGGAGGAGGACGACGACATGCAGGAAAGATGTGAAGCCAGATCCTCAGAGTGCCATGGTTTGGAACTGCAAAGCAAACACCATTCATATTTTATTTTACCTTTTCCAAAAAAATAGAATATCATAAAAAGTTTACTTATTTCCATAATTCCATTAAAAAGGTCAAACTTTCATAGATTATAGATTCAGGGCTCACACTTCAAATGTATCAAGTATTTATTTGTTTATTTTTTACATATTTTGGGCTTCCAGCTCAAAAAATCCACAAAAACAGGAATTCAAAAAATTAGAATACTGTGAAGAAATCAGCATGTACTTCTCAGTTTCTGCTGAAGGAAAAAAAGAAATCAGGATCACATCAAATCAGTCAAAATATGGAACTTTCTAAACGATACGTCAACGTTCAATACCTGGTTGGGAATCCCTTCTTCTCCCTCTTCTTTGTTTTTGGGTCTGGTGGCCTTCATTTTCCTCTTGATAACACCCCATTGACCCGAGGAACCCGACAGTTGTAGTCCATCTCCCGGATGTGTCTGAACGTGGTTTCTGAAGCTGTGACTCCCGCCTCATTTCACTCTTTCTGGATCTCTGTCAGATTCTTGAATCTTGTCTGTTTGATAATCTGCTGAAGTCCACGGTCATCTCTTATGCTGCTGCATCTTCTCCTGACACATTTTGTCCTTCACTAGACTTTCCATTGATCTGCTTGGACACAGCACTCTGTGAACAGCCAGCCTCCTTAGCTATGAACCTTTGAGGCTTACCCATCCTATGGAGGGTATCAATGATGGTCTTCTGTCAGGTGCTTTGAGTTTAGTAGATGATCAGTGTGTGACACCCAGTTAAAAACATTCATGCTCTGCAAAATTTGGGCTGATTTCTTCACAGTATTCAAATTTTTTGAATTCCTGTTTTCGTGTTTTTTTTTTAGCTAGAAGCCAGAATTTGTAAAAATAAACAAATAAATACTTGAAATCATTTGAATTGTGGGTCCTGAATCTATAATCTATGAAAGTTTGACTTTTTTAATGGAATTATGGAAATAAGTAAACTTTTCTATGATAATCAAATTTTTTGGAAAGGGTCTGTATTTTACCTTTTCAACTTTCAACAACATGATGAACATTACCTTTTAAACGGGTGATCCGCTTCAGGTGTGAAGCACCTAAACCACTCGATCATATATACCACAGCTATCTTACCCAGAACTTTAATTACGTGTGTGGTGACGCATATTATCTGGAATATTTCTGATCATTCAGTTTTAGTAAGTGATTAAAGTTTCTTTCTCTGCTGGTACGTGGTCTTCTTACCGCTGTGACTGCAACTGGGTCGACACTGCGACACAATTTTAACTGGGAATCGAGTTTGTTAAACACACACACACACACACACACATTTTCTGCATCATCAGCCTGATTTCTTCTTTCTTTTTTATTTATAATTCGGGTAAACGTCCCTTTAACGTGGCCTTAAAGGTGTCGCATCGCAGCAGTTATTAATAGCGCTAAGAAAGGGCTGTGTTCCATTTCGGTGAGCCAGTTTCAGGGTCTTTTTATTGTCCACTGTCATAGCTGTTTATGTTTTATTATATCTAACACCTGCCATGACTGTGAAGTAGTGACACGACTCTAAATTCTCTTGTAGGTCTCTGTGGAGTTGACAACACTCTGACTGAACAGACTGTTGAGCCAAAAACCAGAGCTGACTTCCTGCAGTGTGAGTTTATCTTAATTACCCGACATAATCAGCACTTTGGTCCGCCACAAACACATAATCTCACATGTAAACAGTACATTTACTCAAGTACAAGTGCAGTACTACTACTATTTTTTATTTATTTTGACATAATACATGTGTACAATACAACATAACATTTTTATCTTGCCTTCCTCCATGTTTCAGATGTCTATGACTTGTTACTTCTCATTTAAATAACCGTTCAAGGCTTGAAGATGAACTGATTTAATATTTTTTTCTAGAAAATGTTTAAAAAATAAACTTTTTTTTAATTCTATCGCTTCCTGTTAATCATCTCACAAACTCTCTGATTTATATTGTGGCTCTTTGGAGGAACCGAAAAAACCAAATATGTCATTTTACAACTAGCTCCATCTGGAGCATCTGCAGCAGTAAAATGTTACTTACACATGCATCTTGCTGCATCAGTATTAACAATCTAATAATGTCATCGATAATGAATATATGCATCACTTTTACTCATATTTTGCTGACCATGGTTCTGTACTTTAAAAATTTAAGATCTTGCCTGCAGGACTTTTTGCATATTTTTACAGACTTCCTCCACAACACATCGACTTTGTATTCTCAAAGTGCTTCACATCTTTTTCTTCATTATCTCAGATGCATGTGTCCTCAGTCTGGACCCCGACACAGCTCACAAGGACCTGGCTATTTCTGCAGGCGACAGAAAGGTGAGGCTGGGCCCTCCCATGAGCAAGAACTTACCTGTTCACTCCCCCAAGAGGTTTATCCACCGACGGCAGGTGCTGTGCAGGGAGGGACTGCAGGCCGAGCGCTGCTACTATGAGGTAGAGGTGGAAGGAGACAAGGTTGAGATTGCCCTCGCCTACGAAGGGATAGGAAGAAAAAGTCGCACTGAACAGTCGGCTTTTGGGGGCAATGCAAATTCTTGGAGTCTTGATCGCTCTAAAAGTTACTCAGTGAGCCACAGAGGCGAGGGCATCAAGCTCACAAAGACCCCCGGTCATCACAGGATCGGTGTTTATCTGGAGTTTAAGAAGGGAGCTCTGTGGTTCTACGAGGTGTCAGACAATATGGAGTTTCTTTACAAGCTTGAAGCTGAGTTCACTGAGCCGCTGTACCCGGGCTTCTGGCTCGGAGAGAAATGTTGCATCAAGATCTGTGATTTAACATGAGACTGTAAACCAAGTGAGAGGTTCGATTCCTCGTGTGCAGAATTTTTAAAAATGTTTTCTGAATCTTGGTTGAGTTCTACATGTGAGGTTGCCCAAAATAAAGTAGCCTCCCTACAGCTGTTACACTGATGTCGCTGGAGCCAATCCAATCCACTTTTGAAAAAGATATAACGGGGAAATTATTTTTTCACTCTATTTTATTTTGACATGCATTTTAACCCAGACACACACACATGCAGTACAAGGTACAAGGGCTCATAGACAAATGTGGAGAGAGATGGTGGATTGATGGGCAACCCCTCTGAGAAGCGCCCAGCGAGCAGTTGTGGGGGTTCGGTGCCTTGCTCAAGGGCACCTCGGCAGTGCCCAGGAGGTGAACTAGCACCTCTCCAGCTACCAGTCCACCCTCCATATTTTTGGTCCATGTGGAACTTGAACCGGCCACCCTCCGGTTCCCAAGCCAAGCCCCTATGGACTGAGCTACTGCCGCCCCCCACCACTTTATTTATATAGCACAATTTTTAGCAAACGCAAGGTTTCCAAATGCTGCACAACAAGATATAATACAATAAATAAATAAATAACAATAGAAACACAATAAAAACAAGAAGTAGACAATAGCCCATTTCCTTGTTGGTTTAAGACTAACCGCTCTACCACCAAAGACTCTGCTTCGCCCCTCTCAGATAACAAGAGTGAGTAGAGAGGACATGGGCAAAAGATGGAGATACCGACAGAGACTCATAACCAGCTGGCGATAGGATAACTTTCGCTGACGGGCTAGCAATTAACATTAGCATGTTAGCATTAGCATGTCAGCAATTAACATGTATTTTATTCTGAGTGGCTAATGCTAATTCCTAGTGCTGACAGCAGAGCAGTTACTGCACCTGTTAGACTGTCAGTTGGAAATGCTGACAGAGAGAGAGAGAAAATGCTGAGACCACCCCTTGAACAGGAAGGATTTCTGGACAAACCGTATTTCTAATCATTGAACCGAAATCACTGGGAGCATCCTGAGCCCTTCCTGAACGTCTACATAGTTATTTTGTGTTGATAAAGTGAAGAAATGTGACCTTTAGAGCGATTCAAAGAAGCGTTACTTCTGCTTTCCTCCACAAATGTTCCCGCCTTTTTAACATGGCAGTCTATGGGGCTGTGGATGGGTGTTGGTGGCGCATCTTTGTGTGTTACGCCAAAACTATAAGGCTGACAGCTTTAGCAGACGAATGTGAGTGAGAAGACAAATTTTCCTACGTTTCTATGTATAAATCGTGTCTGTAGTGGGACATTTGAGGCCACGGCAGTCGAATACGTTTTATTTTTTTCACTGATTTTTCTCTCTAGCTGATGATGTCATCCACTCTAGCTCAAACATTCCGCCACATACACACCCATTATAAACCCAGAAATCTGAGTAAAAACCTGCTCAACTTTGAGCCTTGATAGTTTAAAAACGGTAAAAGCTGTCGATGAGTGAAGTGAATCCCTGAAAAGAAGGCAAGAGTACCTACATTTTAAAGTTTAAATGAAGTCTCTCGGTGAAAGTATGCCTGAGATAAAGTCTTCTCGCATGAAGGAGGATACTTTGATTAATGAGACTAGACGCATCACTTCACCACAGTATAATGAAGCAAACGCTGGAATAATATAAGCAGAAGATACTAAATTGTACAGTAAGAGGAGGAGTTGAAGGATGAATAGAAAGATGATTTGTTGAGGTAAAAACTTGAAGCACAAAATGTATAATTTAAATGAAATAAATGAATGAAATGAATTAAAACAAACTGTATGAATGTTAAACCGATGCTTAATTTCATGTCACATAGCTAACAGCCTGTTCTCTCTCATTAAATAACAGATTTTATACCTTTATATTCAGGTGAATTGTGTCTCTGTTATGGAGTTTCCTGATGGGCAGTGAAGTAAACTGCAGCAAACTGTAGCTGCTGTTAGCAAATGTTAGCTCAGTTTGTTAGCCGGGCTGCTGGGACTGTGAGCTCAGAGCACCGGGGGGGAGTGTTAGTGTTTGTTTCACCGGGAAGAGATTTTCCGACTCAGGGTGGATGCTGACGTTCAGCGTAGCCAGTGTCGTGCCAGAACCAGAGCTGGGCAAACAGGCAATGTAACCAGGATCTATGGAAGAGGCGAAACCACCAAAGAGGATATTGAAGGAAGAAGTTAAGAAGAGAAATCTGACAGCAGCTTGTCCACTCTTTATTATTAATATTTTTGGTGATGTTCACAATTATTTTATTTTTTTTACAATAATTTGTCATTTATCGTACAATCATAATACGACAGAGGAAAGAGAGAGAGAAGCTGTAAAAGGACATTTCTTAACATGTCTCCTGAAACGTGTGCTCGGTAAGGCCCTGCAACCACAGGTAATAAGAAGAAATATATAGGTCACACACACACACACACGCACACATTTATTATACACACACACACACACACACACACACACACACACACACACACACACACACACACACACACACACACACACACACACACACACACACACACACACTCCAGCACTTGTAAGGAAGGGTTGTAACATCCCTTTAACTATAAAGGGCAGTTCTTAATCATTGCTATTAACTGACACTAATGTGTCAAAGCCTACTTTATATTGCTTTTACACAGAATTCACTGCTATGAGGACAAAACAAATGCTTTATTCTTTCTTTCTTTCTTTCTTTCTTTCTTTCTTTCTTTCTTTCTTTCTTTCTTTCTTTCTTTCTTTCTTTCTTTCTTTCTTTCTTTCTTTCTTTCTTTTTCAGTCCTAGTGGAAAAAAAGTGCATTAATCACATTCATTATTACTTTATGTTACATTTACTGCTAAAACAGTTAAGACATTGATATATACGTCATACGTGGATAAAACCTATCTTCGGTTTGACTACACAAGATTATTTACAGATTTGGACGACAGAGGTATCTCTACATGGTGGCAGGAAGTGCCTCACTCAGACAGACTAAAACAAGACAAGAGATGAGACAACGCTTAAAGTTCAGAGCCACACTAGCAAACCTGCATGACAGTAATGCTCTTTACGCACAAACTGTTCAATGGGTGATAAATGAAAGAACAAATTTGCTGTTTTTTAAGACTCAACTACTTAGAAAAAATGAGTTTGGACTGAAAATAAAGTGAATTTTGCACAATAAGTCCCTGTTGGCTCTGTTGGTTAGACTCAGTCTACAGTCGAATAACACGTTGGCTGTCACGTTCACACGTTCTGTGAAATAAACTTTCATATTCACAGTAATCACACTCAATATTAACACTTATATGATCGATACAGCTAATTCAAAGGGAGCTTCACACGGTTTGTTTGTGTCTGATTTTTACTCGTTCGTGAAATGTTCAGAAAACACTGGCAAAAGAAGCAAATTTAGGCTGTTTAAAATACTTTAAAGCTAGTAGTGGTGTTACAAAGAGTAATTATTTTTTTTAAGAGGAATTATTTTTGAACTCAAGTGTTGGATTAAGATGACATTTCGACCTGCAGATGGCACCAGAAGTCACGGTAAAACCCATCTAACACAGGCGATGCTAGTGTGGCTAAAAACAAGTGGACCAGTAAACCTAAAGTGGAGACTGGACGTCCCTGAACACCAGGTGCAGCCAGAAGAACAAGCAGCTCTCATGAAACACAACAGAGAAGCAGCTGCTGCCCGTATAAGACGACACTCGACATCATACACAAACCTCCACCTCCCAGCAGCGAGCGACAAACTACAAAATAGATACATCTTAAAATATACAATTTAAATAAGCATCACAGAAGATGAAAATATACAGTATATGTAAATACTGGTCACTTTGAAAAGATAAATCTTTGTTGTTTATCACACCACCGACACACACTGCAAATATACATACAGGAATATAAATATAGTCCATTTATTCCTCAACACCATGGCTTTGAATATTGTGATAAAAAAATAAATAAAGATATCCTCTTCCGTGTAACAGGAACTCGAATGTGCTTAGTTTGAATTCACTATCCGTGTGTACAAACATGAAACAGGTTGAGGGAAATACATCAGTTCTTCTTAAACATCAGTTCAACCAGGAGCCAAAGATCTTGAAATATGTTAATATTACTGTCTGCTTCAATAATACTAACAATAATAACAGCGTGCATGTGATGTATGAAGGCTTACAGAGGTTTATATAAGTTAGCTGATGAGTTTAATATTACATAATTTGGATTTTTTTTCCCCTAAATCTTTTGGTCCGTAGCTGTTTTTATATGTTTTTGTCCCCATAGCGAACGTAGCTTGTGCATTCTTTGTGCTCCAGCATATATATCTATATATATATATTTATATATATTGCTTAGACATTGTGTGGGATATATTTGACAGCAGCAATAATTTAAAATTCAACATGTGCATAAATGTTCAAAACAAATCTGGGTTAGTGATTAATGTACGCACAACAATTGTGTAAAATCTTCTTTGTGCTTTTGTTTCTTTCTGTACCAAGCTGTTTCTCAAACTATGGTCCGTGTGCCCTGGTGGTAGGCAACCTCCCTCTAAGCAGTACATGGAATTTTTTTTCTTTTTAAAAACTAAATAAATGAACTTGCAAACATTTTAAAAAAAATACTACAGGGGGCGGTCGGTAGCGTAGTGGGTTAAGCGGCCGCCCCATGTGTGGAGGCTGTAGTCCTCGCTGCAGCTGGCCCCGGTTCGAATCTCGCATTGGACGGCTAATTAACTGCGTGTCACTCCCCCTCTCTCTGCCCTCTGTCTATCCTCAGCTGTACTATCAATAAAGGCATAAAAGGCCAAAAAAATTATCTATAATAAATAAAATACTGCAAAATCCATACATTTCCTGTAACTGCTTATCCTCATTGCAGGTGGGCTGCAGCCAATTACAGCTGACATTTGAGGAGAGGTTTCACCCTTGACAAGTCACCAGTTCATCACAGGGCACATCGAAATGACTATGAGGTCGCTTAAATCTTATTTACCTGCTCGGTCATGTTCAGGCATGTAAGCACGCACTAACACACACACACACACATGTGACAGCAATGGATGCTTCAAAAGCACAAAAAGCGTTCATGGCTCCAAACGGGAAATATTTAGAAGAAAAGTGTCGATCAGGAGTTCCCGTTTAACTCCAGTTTAACTCTCCTGCCTGCTGTGTGATCTGTCTGTAGCTGAATATGGTCGCTGTGCACTACTAATATTTTAACCTCTGTTGTGATGGTGGTAATCGGAGAGCATAATGTTATTCTGAGGTGGTACGCGGTGTAAAACGCTGTAATATAAACATGAGGGTTTCATGTGCTTTGTTGTCACTCTCTGGTGGTGGACGAACTGAAATGAGTGATATCCTCGAGTATTGGATGATGTGACGGATGATGAGAGTGTGACAAGATTTCAAATCCTATATCGTATCACTATACTATACACTGCTGTTTTACAGGGTGAACAGGAAACAATGCCCACGAAACACAACAGAAGAGAATGAAACATAAATAGACGTCTTTATAATACATAACAGCCCCGTGAAAACATACTGTATATACTCACTGAAATCACTAAGATCTAATCGAGTTTGACTGTGTTTGCAATGCAAAAATAATTAAACTCACATTCACCTTGGCTCTCTGTGCCAGTGCTGGTCTTGGGCTCGATATAGGCCTCACGACTCCTTTTTGAAGGTCTCAAATCGAGTGAATTTTTACTGAGGACTTTATTTCCAGACAGGTGAAGAACACACAACTGCAGAGGTATCGCTAAATGTTTGTGATTGTTAACTATTTTATCTTCTGTAATAACATTTGGCTACCTAAACCCCAATATTCACTATCTAAGTAGGCTAAACTAGATCTCGATACATTCTGGTCTTGGTCATGACTTGGTCTCGCTTTAGGAGGTCTTGACTACAACACTGGAACTGAGTGAAAACCTGTTCAATCAGCGGGACCACATCGACTCCTCTACATTCATTCTTTCAGGGTTGTGTGTCTGCTGAGGATCCTTATACTGAGGCTTAAATCATGTGATGTTTAATAGATACAGATGTGCAGTGTGTCACCGTCTAACCCTGAATTCAGTGTTTGATGGTTCCTTGATGTTACGTGTCGGAGCTTGTGTTGGGCAGCTACGTACAGTTTTGTGGCGTTAGTCGGGCAGTGGTGGGGAGTCTCTGCGCTGCAGTGACCCCTGGTGGAGACCTTACGGCTGAAAGGTAAACTGTGCTACAGGACTGGGTGTCAGACGGGTGTTTGGTCAGAGAGTCAAGAGTCAGACTCTGGTGTGGCCGGTGTGGTCGGTGTAGTCGGTGTGGTCGGGCTGATGGCCGCGTTCTGGTAGCTTGTGCCGTAGCAGCTGTTTGGAGACAAGGAGTTGGGGTCCAGAGGTTTGGTCCCTCCTGGAGTCAGGTAGCTTTTACGCGCCGGCACTGATGATGGCACCTCGCCGGGTTTGGAGCCGAGGATGAATCTGGCTTCGTCTTGCTCCTCCAGGTTGGAAATATCCTTCATCATGGTTTTACGGTAGGAGACAGACAGCTTGTTGGAGCCGTCCGACATCAGGTTGAAGCGCCGCGCGATGAAGACAATGGGCAGAGGAAGCATGGCCACTATGATGAGAGCAAAACACATGGCCAGCGCCCAGGGAGGGTAGCTCTGGAAGCGTTCCTGAGCCTGCAGACAAACAAAATTTAATAAAGAAATCAGAAGGAAAGATGTTTCTCTAAATGTAGAGGAGCATCATGTGTACAGAAATGTTGCTGAGCAGGTCGTTTTGTTTTGCCATGGTGGAGATTGTTTGTGGGGTTTTAGCCAGAGTTGCATGACTCAAGAGATGACATCTGTATAATTTGTCAACAATTGACATTTTATACAGATATTAATGGCCCAGAGAAAGTGAATCTGGCTGACTTTGCGCATCCACTGACTTTTAATCCAGGGTACATTTCAGTCCATCCACTACTTTGTTTACATTTTATTATTCAGCTGATGCTTTTATCCAAAGTCCAAATTTGTTTTATTTTTATATTTTATATTTGATATCGGGCTGCTCCGGGACCAGGGGAAACTAATTTCGTTTTATCCCATGTTTACATGTGTTGTAATGACAATAAAACTCCTTGAATCCTTGAATCCTTGAATTCAAAGGGAAACATTTTGTCATAAAAACCAGGTTCAGACTTTTATACAGATTTCTTATGAGCAGCTGAGGGCATGCATAGAGGATATAATATGTCAAAAAACAAAAATACTTGATAGTTAGAAATATTTCAAGTATTCTCAGTCACTTATTCATTTATACATATATTTGAAAATCACAGATTTGGTATATTTTGGTTAACACGTCAACAGAAAAATATAAAAACTATGAAACCACACACTGACTGACCAGCTCTTGGACCCAGGCGTTGTATCCTGGTGGGCTGATGGCCATCTCGATGACTGTGGTTGAGATGAGCACAATGAGACACAGAGGGGAGACGTACTTCCACAGGTAGAAATAGATCTTATACGGTCGGAAACCCAACATGTCCTCTAGATCCTGCATGAACCTGACGAACAACAAAACGAAACTTTGTATGATTTTACACTTAAACTTACACACACACACAATCCTGCAGACAGCTCTACCTTTTTGTGCCATAAATCCAGGCGACAGACAGGTTTTCCAGGATGACCACGACAGTGAGAGGCAGTCCGGCTGAGTAATCATCAAACATGGTGACGAAGTAGTTTCCTGAGCGTTGAACGAACAGCAGGCCACAAAAGAAAGCAATGATGCAGCAGCACACTGAAACAAACCCGGAGAGGAAGAAGAATCAGAGTTTATTCAGAAGAAAAGGTGAGAAACTGATGAGATTTTGGTTTAATAGCTGAGAAAATGGAAAAATAAAATGGTTTTACTGCCAGTAAGTCGTTTTATATTCACTACACTTAGAGCAATAATTACAAAGCCTAACGCATCCCATTTCCTGAAGTGCTGAGTAAGAGTTTCATCTACTAACAGCATATAGTGAGGGAAGGTTACCTGTGAAAAGCTCCTTCTGGACCTTATAGGTGTCCAGGACAGGTGTGGTGATGCCGGTCATGGTGCCGATCATGCTGCCCAGACCGAGGTTGATAAGCATGAAGAAGAACATGACGGACCAGAAAGGAGATCCCGGGAAATGAGTCATAGCTTCTGTGAAGGCGATGAAGGCCAAGCCGGTGCCCTGGACAGCCTGCGGAGAGATAGAGCCGACCAGAGGAGTGAAATCAAGGGAACAGGCAGATCATGTCCTGGATTCAGTTGTAGCAAAGACTCACCTTGTTGAGTTCATCCTCCAGGAGACAAGGCTCCAGACCGAGCTGGGCGAAGCTGCCCTCTTTCACGGTCTTGATGACCCCATACATCTCAGCGTAGTCCGATGTGCTGAGATGGGAGAAGTTCACATGTGGAGGGATTAGATCGTGACTCAGGACGTTAGAGTTGAGGTATCCCACGATCTTCTCTGCGTTACTAGAGAGAGAAAAAAGAGAGAATCGTGAACTTTAGCGGGGCGAGTATGACGACACATCCAAACGCTAAACAGACGCAGACACACAAGGTTAAAGCTGGACAACACTGGATCTACTTACAGGTCAGATTTTAATGTGCTCTGTATAAAAAGACAAAGACATAAAAGGGAAACCTCCGTGGTTATGTGGAGTGAAGTGCCAAAAACTGCAGTTTCTCAAACAGCCACTTGAGGCTGGCTACAGAACAGAAGTCAAGCTCCATAAGTGCCCATGTTAAAATGTCCAACATCACAGCAGACGGCTTGTTTAAAACCCTTGGAGGGTCTTCCCGTTATGTGTCCTGAATAGTTCCTAAGACAAAACGTGGCTCCTTCCTAAAAACTGCTATAAAAATAATATATAATAATATTTTTTTCCACTTTAAACACGTCAGTCTTTTAGAACCACTTCAGCCTGAAATATACATATCAAATATTAATTATATTTTTTGGTTTTTAACCCTTTAAATGCCAGTATGTTTACATAACTCTGCTGGTTTTTATTTAAAAAAAACAAAAAAAATAAAATAATTTCAATATAATACATTTTAATGACTAATGGCTAACTATTGTTATTAGGCCCTAAGATGGGTCAATGATTGGCAGCAACATTGATTTTGATGCATTGTTGTTTTTTTGCAGTGTCATATTTTTAAATAAAAATCCATTTGTGTTCCTTAAAATAAATAATGACTTCTTCCTAAAAACTGCTATAAAATAATATATATTAATATTTTTTTCCACTTTAAACACGTCAGTCTTTTAGAACTACTTTAGCCTGAAATATACTTCTTTCGCAGAAAACAGTAAAAGTGTGAAACTTTGCTGCACGTTTTGAATGGGTAAAATGGCACCACGTGGTGGACAAATATAAAAACTACAAATTGAAAGCCAGTGGTCCAAAATGAAATCTTAACATAAAGGAATGCATTAATTTATGTTAGGATAAACGTGGGATCAAAAAAAGGGTTTTTTAATGGGTTTTAATGGGGCACGTTTTGCCGCTAGGAACTATTTAGGATGCATTTCTGTTGCTAAGCCATTTTAGGCTTAATAAAGTACTGAGATTTCTATTCTAAAAAAATTTTAAAATGAATATCTTTTTTTTTAGAAATTTTAGAAATCTTCATTCAACACAGCCACATTTCTTAAAAAATAAACAAAGCAAAAAGCCACGAATGGTCCTAAGGTGGCTCAAGGGTTAAGCACCCAGGCATCATTCAGCCTCCACCCACAGTCCACGTCTTGCAGAGTTTTAGATCAGCTGAGAGGCGACAGATAGTACTGCCAGGTTGGCAATGACATACGACATCCATAGTTATCATTCTATCTTTTTTAAATGTTAAATGTTTAATGCTGCAAGGAGCTCAAACACATATCAATTTACTGCCTTAAAAAATGACGGATGCCGCAGTGTGATAAACAGCTTTCGCAGATGTTGAACTTACTCCACGACACACTTTTCATTCATGATGTTGGCCTTGAAGCCGAGCACGGCGAACACCACCAGCGTGGCCAGAATGGATGTGAGGAAGTTGATGACGGAGACGAGCACCGCGTCAAAGTGACAGTTGTTATCGATCTTATTGTAACTGGAAAAAGCTATGACTCCTCCAAACCCCAGACCCAGGGCGAAGAAGACCTGGGTGGCCGCCTCCCTCCACACCTGGGGCTCCAGCATCTTTTCCAACTGTGAGAGACCGAGAGAGAAAGTCGTGACTTTGGTGTTGAGTGTTTTTTTTTACATGGCTGAGGAGGCAGCTCTGTCGGTCTCACCTTGGGAGTGAACATGTGGGCGATGCCATCCACTGACCCCTTCAGCATTAAGCCCCTGACCAGGAAACAGAACAGCACCACATAGGGGAAAAGAGAGCTGAAGTACATCACCTGTGGAAACAGGGAAAACATTCATTCAGGAAAGAGATACAGGTCATTCATATTTTTCTCTCGTTGTGTCATCCATCCTCTCCACTACCTTCCCAGAGGAGGCGATCCCTTTGATAACGGCAAGGCAGACGATGATCCAGGCCACCAGGAGAGACAGAGTCATTTTGATGTTGAGGCCGCCGCTCTCTGCGATAGTGCTGGTGGTGTTCAGTGTCTGACGGTACCAGAAATAGGTCGTGGCCGAGCTTTTGTCGCACTCAGGCTCCACAACTGTGTTATTGTTGGAGACAGAAAGAGGTGAAGCTTTAGTAATAAATAGGTGTGAAGATGCAGTGGGGAGGCTTGAATGTCAGAGGCGAGGGCAGGAGGAGAAATATAATGAGATTGAGAATGTTTGCTCGGGGTCAATAACTCAATTCTCAGCTGGTTTACGCCTCTCGGACGTAACGGGAGCTAAACAAGGTCGTCTGTGCGCTTAGTATGCCGAGCATGAACCTCCAATTCACAACACCTGAGATTTTTTTTTACAGTGCACACAGTATATTCTCTCGTTACCTTGGGGGACATGATATACAGTGTGTGTTGCTAGAGTGAGCAGCGTTATGATTCTTCGCGTAACATCGCAGGATGCTGCAGGTTTATTTATGTGCATGCACAGAGAGAGATGCTGTAAAATCTCATTTCAATGAATTCAAGATTTCCTCATCATTTATGAACTACTGATTAATCTGTCACGATGCAGATACGAAGCACACGTCCTTCAGTCTGAGCGACTGGATCTCTGCTTCCCGTCTGTCTGTCTGTCTGTCTGTCTGTCTGTCTGTCTGTCTGTCTGTCTGTCTGTCTGTCTGTCTGTCTGTCTGTCTGTCTGTCTGTCAGCTGCCTGCAGCCTTGCTGAGTCACACACATTTGCTTTGTTAGTCCGGGGGTTGTGTTATTATCGCTCCTAATCAAACTCCAGAGTGTTTTAATCTGGATTACGTCCGTGTGGTGATGACAGAAAGTTGTAAGGAAGTTAACGCGGTTTGTCTGATCTGCTTACTGCAGGTATAATCCTACGGCTTGTAGCATGGTGGTGCATTGAGGAGTTATTATGATAATATTATGATGACTGTATACATGCTTACAAAGACAGACTAACAACGACACAAATGGATATTGTTCCAAACATTACATAATCCTGAAATGTCTGATATTAGATGATCAGATGCATGTATTGTGATGACACCAGAGTCAACAGAGAAAGTACATTAACACATTAACAAACCATATAACGGCCAAAATACATTTCTTATAAATATTAGATCATTAGATCCATGAGCCATTAGCCTCTTTTAAATAAATGATGTGATTGATTTATTTCCAGTGCAGCACATCAGATTTGATGCAACTTGTTGATAACAGAGTAGCTCTATGGATGACAATGTTGTTCTTATGGGTTACGGTGCAACACAACCAGGCATGTCTCTGTACACGTGACATCTACTGCACGTCTGTCCGTCCTGGGAGAGGGATCCCTCCTCTGTGGCTCTTCCTGAGGTTTCTTCCACCTTTTTTTTTTTTGTGGGCAAGTTTTTCCTCACTCGAACCGAGGGTCTAAGGACAGAGGGTGTCACTCCCTGTACAGATTGTAAAGCCTCAGAGGAAAATGTGACTTTGGACTTTACAAATAAAATCTGATTTGATTTGATGTCTCTGTCACAGAAACAGAGCGTTTTGCCCACCAGACTTTGGTAACTTTGTCACGATGGCAGGTTTCTGTGTTTCCCCTTGTTTCCCCATACTTGTCTGTCTGTGTTGTGGGCGTGGCACATTTCCCTGGGCCTCCTGGTTAATCATCTAATGAAGCACACCTGCCGTTCCTCACCTCACCTGCCTTCCATCAGCTCATCACTCCACCTGCATATAAACCCTGGTCTTCCTCCCACTCCTTGTCACATCGTTTCTTCAGCCTCCGTGGTAGATCGTGTTCAGACCGTCTTCAACTACCTGTTCCTTGTTGTTTTCCTGAACTCTAACCTCCGATCTTTTGTGCTCAGGTCCACCACCATCGTCACCTGCTTGCCTGCTCTACATCCACCACCTTCAGACAGTCCCACCACTGCGTCACCTCAGCCATTCCCTCCACCTTGTATCGGACCCTCTCCTTCCCACACCTCAATAAATCCCATTCTCTCTCTAACTGTTGTCCGAGCCTGCATCCTGGGTCAACCTGTGCAACCATGACAAACTTACTCGACATTTGGCCATTTTCTTTTGTTTGTTCATGTGTTTCTAAATATGTAAATAAGCTACTTAGTTAAATTGTTTTTTTATGATCGGATGTTTGCATAGGGAGTTTTATTTTGAAAAAAAAGAAGAAGCAGAGACCCACTTCTGGGACGCTTCTAAAATGAACCATGATCCTTCTGGTGGGGTTGGTGCTCGACTAGAAAAAGGTCACGGGGTCACAATAAACATTCATGTTTGATGACCCTCTGAACTTTCCCATAGTGACGTGGAAACAACTTGTAATTCACGTTTGTGCTAATTAGCAAATCTCAGCATCGTCACTTTGAGCTTATTAGCATGCAGTTAGCATTTGGCCAAGCCTCACAGACCATTGTATTTGATTTCATTTTATGTTTTAATCAATATTATTTTTCTCTTCCCAGGCATTTATTGCACACTTTCTGCAAATCTCCTTACTGTAAACTGCATCTCCTCGTCTGGTTGTTAGTATTTAATGTCACTCACTGGCAAGGGTCCCGTTCCTTCTGATCGGACATTCGCTCCATGGAAGAGGATACTGGAAGGACTGGAAGAAATAGAAGATGCTCCAGCCGATGATCACATTATAGTAGAGACCCACGAAGCCACACACCTATAGATAGATAGATAGATAGATAGATAGATAGATAGATAGATAGATAGATAGATAGATAGATAGATAGATAGATAGATAGATAGATAGATAGATAGATAGATAGATAGATAGATAGATAGATAGATAGATAGATAGATAGATAGATAGATAGATAGATAGATAGGTGTCAGATTGATATTTTCTACCTCCAGTAAATTGCATAATAAGATCTGCACAGAGTTAGTAGAGTATGCAAATGAGGCAGCAGCATGCTTTGTGCGTGTTGCTGTCAGTCTTCCTAGCAGTCGTGCCAGCTAGGACATTCACGAGCTAAATAAGGTTGAGGAAAGCATGAATAATTAAAGCGGTCTCTTTTCAACACTGATCTTCAGAGAGATATTTATAGCTGCCTCTGCGCCGGCCGTGCAGCTCCGAAGAAAGACTTTTCAAACAAGTCAATAGCTCTCATAAACCCGAGAGAGAGAGAGTCTGAGACGGTGTGAAGACTGCTGTGGTTTAATGTTCCTGTAACTTTGCCGGATCAGTTTCATGGTTGTTATGTACATATAAGATAGATAGATAGATAGATAGATAGATAGATAGATAGATAGATAGATAGATAGATAGATAGATAGATAGATAGATAGATAGATAGATAGATAGATAGATAGATAGATAGATAGATAGATAGATAGCGTGTGCAGTGGCTTGTTTCTATCCTTAAACTCGTGCAGACTCAGCAGATGTTCTTCTGTTTAACTGCAGGGTTTGACAGCTGTTTCCCCAATTACAACCTCCCTGATTCTTATCACAGCACCCACACTTTTTCTTTCTGCCACGCAGCAAAGATTTATCAGTGCAGGGTATTTTTAGGCTGTAGAGGCTGTGTCTTTTTTCCCTTTACCATCAGACTGGACATCCCGATCCCGCCGAGACTGGGACAGACGTAGTTCCAGACCCCGATGCTCCCGCGTCGGATCTTCTGACCCACGGCCAGCTCCAAGAAGAAGAGTGGGATGCCGATGATGAGGAGGAGGATGAAGTAGGGAACCAGATAGGCACCTGAAAAATAAGGCGGAGGAGAAAATAGTGTCAATTTGCACCAGGGGTAGAAATATGTTTTGTTTGGAAAACCAGCACAGGAAAACAACAGATGCAAATTTTCCGATTCAATAATAAACTCTTTCCAGACTACTTACAGCTTTTACTTTAAAGCATCTACAAAGAGCTGTCATTTTCTGTTGATTCTGGCAGCTGGTAGTGTTTCTATAAAGTGACAACATCTGTGGCTGTGAAGTGAAGTCAATGTGGAAAAAGAAAAATCTACAGTCCCTTGATTAGCCACTTGAGACTGGCTCCAGAAGTGAGTCAGTCTCCATAAGTCCCCATGTTCAAATGTCACAACTTCACAGCAGAAATAAACATGTTTACAGCCTGGTACAAAAAACAGTTTTGGTCTCTATTGCTAATTTCCCTGTTCATGACAACTGTACTGAGTCTGAATTATTATATACAACTCTCCTGTTCACATTATATTAAGGCTTAAAGTTATGCAGGATTAACAGCGGGGCTGCTTTGATTGACAGGTGGGTCATTCGACACTTCAGATCCACAGATGATCCATGTTTTCCCAATTTTTGAGTTATCTGGTGGGCGGCAGAAGCAGGACGACCAACATGGCGGCAACCAGAGCCACCGCACTGAGTTTGAAAAAGGCTCCTCAGAAACCTGTGGGTGACGTCACAGACTCATATTCATGCTGTCTATGGTTTCTACCACCTTGTTCTATCTGTTTCAAGGGGAATCCTTGTATAGGAATAGCCAGGCTTGTTGCTGATACTATGTTTAAGTAGGTCATATGGAGACATCAGTATTAAACTGGGGCTATTTCATAGCAGGCAGTATACATACATACATATACATATGCGGAGGACCAAACCTATTAGAAAATCTACATTTTTTCCACACAGTGGCAAAGACAAATAAAAGTTGTGTGCTTCTTCTACACCTTATATGTTTGTTGCAACACATTAAACTGAGGTTTTTTCTATTTTTCCAGTAATGTGAGTGATTAAGAGTCTAAAACATGAAAATACTGTATACTAGTGTGGTCCTTTAACAATTTGGTGAGTATAAACTATTGAAACAACTTTTCTGGTCATTTGTACAATTCTGTATCAATTCAACTTGCAAAATGTGATATTGAGATTTCCAGTTTTTATTTTGTGGGTATATATATATATATATATATATATATATATATATATATATATATATATATATATATATATATACCCACAAATGTGTGTGTGTGTGTATATATAGCAGGCAAACATACTACTATTAATACATCAACTGTATTTGATAGTGGGAGGACAGGAAAGCTTAAATAGAGAGGCTGTTGAGGTTAAATGTAGTGAGACGTGTTGGGCCTTTGCCAGGATCCTCCAATCGCCTACTCCATCACAGCTTCTTTAAACCGGGACCTGATAGATATGATGCACGGCAGAGCCCCGAGCATAAAGATATGACGACATGAAGATGGATAATATAAATGAATGCAGGGCCCACACAACGATAACTCCAAACACACACAGACCTTTAATGTGTCTGTAATTAGCCGTCCTGACAGAAAATCACACAGTGAGAAATGGTCGCTCCTCAGGTCACATAACCTGCCCAGTCTGGGGAGTCTAGTGTCACTAAATCCTGCCTATAGGCACTAAATCTAACACGAGCTGTAAAACACCTTAAAGACTCGGAGCGATGTGAGCATCAATCCATGACGCCCGGTCATGTATTGTGAACACAGCTTTTACACTGTGTTCGCCTCCGATTACATGCACGCCAGACCAAAATAAACCCTCATCACTATACAGTTACATTTTGTCTTTTTTTTTTTCATCATGCTCTTCTCTGTTTACCAGAGTATCGGTTGAATCTGGCATGCTCTGCCCGCAGTAGTAATCAATAGTGCAGCTATATTTAGACCGGGCTGTTTTCTGCATGAAGATGCTCGCTTGAAACTTCGTAGTTTGTGATGATCGGGGGTTGAGACATGCAGCTAAATAAGAAGCTGAGGAGATGTGTTGACAGACAGTGTACTAACATTTGATAATCAGCACTAACACAAATTATAGCTGAGAAGGGAATGTCGTTCATTTTGCAGGTGTTGGACAAATTAATATTCTGACTTCAGCCAGGAGATGAAAGTTACGATCGAATCATCCTGAGGGGTTAAGATATGAATCTCATCTGAATATCACCAACAAACCTCGTGGCAATCTGTCCAATTATTTGCTGACATGTTTCAGTCTGCCTGGAGCCTTATTCTCCTCGTGTCTGTGTCTAAAACTGCTTGTAAGTGTGAATGGTTGTGTTTATCTCTATGTGTCCATGTGATGAATTGGTGACCTGTCCAGGGCGTACCCCGCCTCTCGCCCTAAATCAGCTTTGTGGAAAATGTGTGAATGTGTCATTTGGTTACAAAGAGATGAAAAGTTTGTTTTTTCGTTATGGACGTTGAAAGAATATATGAAAATTGAAACTCTGTGTGTTGCTTTCAGCACTTTACTCTCAGCGTCTCCGGGTCAGAGACACGACCAGCTTCACGTTGAGATGAATTAAATGGAGAAACTGTAGCCAATGTAGCCAACACAGCAGCTTGGACTGATGCCTGGAGCACTCACCTCCACCATTCTTCTGGCACAGGTAAGGGAAGCGCCACACGTTCCCCAGGCCCACAGAAAAGCCCACCTGGGCCAGGATGTACTGCAGTTTGCTGTTCCAGGCGGGGCGTCCGTCATTTTCAGGCACCTCTATCTGCGGGACTTTCTTCTTCCCGGCGGCCCCTCCGACGTTCAGGGAGCTGTTCTTGTAGTCGAACGGCTCCTCGTGCGCGAGCAGGTCAGCCACCGACTCCGTGACGTGCTCATGGCTCTGCTCCCTCTGCGTCACCTTGCTGTTTTTAGGCATCGGGGTTCGGGAAGGAGGGGGGTTGGAGGGGGGGCGGAGAGAGAGAGAAAAAGAGAGAGCGAGACAGAGACTGGTGGGAAGAGAGAGAGAGGTAGTGACACAGGCAGAAGAGATGGATGGATGTGGCTGTGAGGGAGATGCTGAAGAGCGATTTCAGTCCTGCATCAGAAAAACAGAAAGAGAAAACTGTGTTTCAAGGACATCATTAAAATGTAAAAGCGTTCTCTTATTGGACATAAAAATCCCATAAATATTCTGTATTTTAAATAAAAGAATGGTCTCGTGCCCCTGACGTGGATCCTTTAATGTACAGCAACATTAAGCTGATCCCTAAATAATACATCACACAGTCGCTGACACAATTATTCCTCCATTTAGTGCTTGGTTAACCTTGTAATAAGACATCAGATTATAACACATGAAGGATGTCAACATAAAGACAGGAGACCATCCATCACACCTTTGTGTTACCTCGAAAGTCTTTCAACAAAATGTAACAGCTCTTTGTCTCTCACACAATGTTTTTACCTCCCAAAAAAATTCCAATCTCAAAATTGTTCTATTTAATTTCCCTGTTCTGCAAAGCTTAACTTTTTTTTTCATTTATTTATTTATTTATTTATTTTTACTCCTGTAAATCCCCCTGTAATCCTCAGAAGCCCTCGCAGCGACATCCATCCTCACCCCTCTTTCAGGGGAGTGGTTTGGTTCAACCCGAACGTAATGGAGGAAGTGAACATGATGCTCTGGATGAAGCGGCGTCATGTGTTCTCCTGATCCACATCACGAGTCTCTGTGGAGGCTCATTACTTATTGAGCAAATTGTTTTCTCCGTTATAGAAAAATCTGCAGTCCACTGAAATACAAAACTACAAAACTTAGGGGTTATTTGAGCACCGGGAAGAAGGGAAAAAAAAAAGACTAGAAATAAAGACTACCTTGCAATTTTTGATTCTCTGTGTTGGCAGTGACAGTGTTGAAAATGTGGCTGAAGGAAACAGTAGAGGGGCTGCGTGAAGATGCTGCACCTTGAATGTGATGCACACAAACCTTTATCGTCACTGCTTACGTCAGCCGAAAAACAAACTTACTATCAGCAAAGAGCATCGACTCTCTCAGAGCAATCGCCAACACAAGAAAGCCACACACAGAAACTCCTTGATACAAGCTCAGGATGTTCAGGATGTGCACTTTCTGCTTTCCTTGTTTATGTTTTCCAGCATGACAGATTTCCTCCTCTCTGCACGTCAACATGAGCCTATGATGCAATAATCCAGGGCCATTCACGAGTCTTTATTAATCCTGCGTGCATTAACTGTAAAGCCGGCAGTGCTGCTTTTCTGTCCTGCCATTCAATCTCATCCTACAGTATGCAAGACACATAATATCAATCTGAGGTCGCATCATCCAGCCAGAGGAATGAAAACACATCAACCCACCCGACCAATAATCCAAAAAACACGCAGGTCAGATGACCCCAGCTGACGCTGATAGTCTGACTGTGTGGATTTTATTTCACAGTGAAGACATTTTGCCTTTCGGTTGGGCCTGCAGTGTTAGCTTCCTCCTGTTTTGATTCTGGCTTTGTCCTTGGAAGAAGAAGAAGATCTACATTTTCAGTAGTGAGTTAAAAAAAAAAGAATTGTATATTTATTCTCTTTACTGCTGATTCAGACATTCCGCATACGTCACAACGTGGAAAAACATGCATATAAACGCACCGCGTACTGTACATCACATCTGCGACACTGAAACCGTGTAAATAACTCATGCTTAGTCTGAACACATGTCACATCCCCGGGAGTAAAGTAAAGAGTTTGTACTGGGACAACAATGGTGCAGTGTCTTTTTGGAAATATATGTTTGCTGTTTACCGGGTGCAATTACTAAAATATAAAAAAACCCAAATCTGTTACAGACGCCTAAAGTCTTTAAATTGATTTTTTATCCAACCAAGAGACAAAAAAAACAAATTCTCACAAATGAGAGGCTGGAATGAGGGAAAAGATTAACTCGTCATCTATAACCAAACTATTCACAAATATAGAACCATAAAAGTGTTATGAACCATATCTACATCTCATACTCCACACAGATAGACACAAGCTCACAAGTTCATCCCTAACTGTGAACACGTGCTCTCACACATCCCAAAATCACAAACAATCCAAATACAAGTTATACTCTCGATGATAAAATAACATACACGTTCATGTTTTTCTCTGTGTTTGAATATATGGAGCAGTGAGGTTTCCAGCCAACACAATATAACATGTGACCAACAGGATGGAAAACAGCAGAACCTGCAGGGATCAGCCTCCGTCATTAGTCCTGGTTAAGTATCCACACTTGTTCATTAATTGATTACTGATTCTGTGATTACCGGAACACACACACAATCACAGTCAGTGGTTAATCCGGTTAATCAGCTATTCACACTGGAAATGACAAAGTATTAAATGTCTGCAGCTTTTGATGTATGATAAATAGCTCTCAGAACAAATTTAAAGCATGAGGACATCAAATAATTTCCATTAAATAAATAAAATAACTCTTTTAGGTTGGAAATGACGGAACAGCTGCAGGCCGTGTAAAGCTCCTGGGTGCTCTCACTCATCAACACCTCAACACGGATCACTTAACGTGGCCAGCAGGTGCCACATCTGGTGCTGATGCTGATCGCCCAGTGTTTTGCGTTAACTCTGGTGTTAGTGCTCACAGAGAGTGATGCGACGACTTTTAAACACAGACAAGGTCAGACTCCATTATTTGCTGACCTCTGTGTGTGTGTGCGTAAACTCACTTCAGCCAGGATGCCAAATGATAATACACAACTTGACTCAGAATAAATAAAAACAAACTCTCCAGCAGCTGCCTGTGAACTTTCTGCAGAAATAATCTCCTTTGATAACGCGATGTTAAAACAGATGCGCAGTGGAGGGATGTTAGGATACAAAATCTTTCTCACCGTGAGTCTTTAGCGGCGATATCCAGGGTTTGTTGTGACAGAGGATCTGTAGAGAGGCACGCATACATCCGCTGAGCAGCAGCACTGTGGTACTGAGTGAGCGCGCACAGGACACTGGAGGACGGACGATCACATGCCTGCTCTGCCTACAATTGACATGCAGGGTGGAGAGTCCAGGGGGCGCACCGTGACGCACAAAGTGCCGCTTATCACCAACAATGACAAATGATCACTTGTTGTTACAGACTTCCGGCCATCACAGCATCTCTGCATGGGAAGATGGGGTGCTGAATGAAGTGTGTGTGTGTGTGTGTGTGTGTGTGTGTGTGTGTGTGTGTGTGTGTGTGTGTGTGTGTGTGTGTGTGTGTGTGTGTGTGTGTGAGGGGATAAGAGCCAAACTGTGCGCGTATTTCTCAAGGTTATCCACTCCTACCTGAGGAAGTGAGCGTGTGACGCAGCTTTCGTCATTCTCATCCCAATTGATAAAAATACCTGTCAGGGCAACTCATCTCCTATTAAATGTTCTAAAAATAAATACTGATGAGCTTTTGTTAGCTGCTGGTATGAACTGCACAGATGTGCAAGCCTGTGTCCACTGCTCCACAATAATTAAGCACGAGCAGACTAATAAAACTCATAATAAATACATGAGTTATACAGTGAAAGAGAGAGAAAGGGACATTTTGTACTTGAAAAAGAACAAATGTGTTATCAGTACCTTGTACTCAGATTATTTCCTTCAGTAAAAGTAATAATGCCATAAAATAAAACATTCAGTTAGTGCACAAGTGAAAGTCCTGCACTCACACATTTCATTAAATAAAAGTACAGAATCAAAAAAATGGCTTCTGTCAGTGTCCTGTTATTTTTTTTATTATTGGATCGATTGAGACATAAACTTATAATAAAATGTACATAATGTTGACAAGATGGGGATAATTTTAACTGCTTACATTTTTTGTAATTTTATGATATTTCATAAACTGATCGTACAGGTAGCCTAACCTGAAAAGTAACTTACAGCTGTATTTCCTTTTGAAATGCAGTGGAGTAGATGTTAAAGTAGACAATGAAAATACTCAAATAAAGTAATTGTACTTCTTCCATTAAAGTCCCCTTTGGCCTAATTCCAGTAACATTGCCTGCTTGCCCAGCTCCTGTTCTAGCACAACACCGGCTCCAATCTTCTTCATCATTACCCCAGGCCTGAAAACCTCTAACGCACCGGTCTGACTAATATGAAGCTCACAACAGCAATTAGTTTGTAGCAGTTTACTTTACTGTCCATTAGCAAACTCTGTCAAAAGTTTGGAGTTTGGTGTGTGACTTAGTGTCTTAAAGCTTCACATGTTTCTTGCAGGTACCTTGAGCACAGGAAGTTATAATGTTGAAACAGACATACAGGGTGCAGTGTGGGAACCATTCACCTGATTACACATCAGTGTGTCATTAAAATTATTTATTATTTTTTGTTACACAATGTTGCTTTAAAGTAATTACATGAGTCAGTGCATTTAGTCTCTGATATAAAAACACTGTGTCTGATTAAAATCAGAGATTAAACGTGTAAATCTCCAACAATCTCGGAATAAAATCAAACTTAAAGTCTTTAGAGTTGCACCGGGTGGTCTTTTCTCTATTGTACACTGGACACACGACACAACTGCAGCAGACACTTTCACCCAGGGGACCATAAATCACGCACCGGCTGCCAGAATATTCTCTAATACGGCCGAGATAGAGGAGAAAGACATCATCGGAGGCCATTTTTCATCCTGACCATAGGGATTTATTTTTGTGCCTCCTTGGTCGTCTCAATCAGATCTGTTTGCTCACCCGCTTCATGGTGTTTCTCTTCATCTACATCATTGATATCAATATGGAGTTTGGTCTAAGTGATTATTAATGACATGCGACCTCTACGGTGCACATGAAGTACAGCTCATGTCTCTGTATCTGTGATGCCTTACTTTATCTGTGATGGTGTTCAGACTTTAGAGTTTAGCATCTGCTTTCTCTATGTCTACAGCTGCTCCTTGCTCTGTGACGCTTTTGACGCACCTCCTTCGAGCTGACTACTGGGAGTAGTTGCTGTGGCAACCTCAGGATCATATGACAGACTTTGTCTCATCTCTGCACTCTCCTCTCTGCATTCCTCCCCCGATAAATCGAATTTCCCCCTATAGTTGGAGATCAACAGAATGTATTTCAAACATCCACGAGTGACTCGGCGGGGTTCACTCTCTCATCGTAGGTGACAGTTGTAGATTAATATTTATTTGACAAGTCTGATCGCTCAGTTGAAAGTGGAAGAAATGTAGCAGCGCAGTGTGAGTGAAACAACTCGAGGTCTGAGTAAGAACAAGGATTAAAATCATGTAGTATGAGTAATTGCAAAGTAATACTCGTACTGAAAGGCAGTGCTGCAGGACATCTGCTAAGTGGACAGTGGTGTGTCACTCAGTGATGCACTTACACATTTTTTTTTTGTGGTTTTATTAAGCCTGCATCAGCAGCCTCGCAGGCCTGTGGGACTGTTGGCGCAGTGGCACTTCTGCCCTCTCTGTTTAGCAAATGACCGAACGGTCCCATCTGGGCCGGAGGAGCTGCAGCTCTGTTCTGCCTTCAATTACCCCGTGTCCTTTTACTCGTACCTGCATTTAATGTACATGCCTTTGTTCGACTTCACCTCCACTGCAGTTTGTTTTTGCTCCTTGTTTATTTACCACCACGTGTGAAGAGGTTTGACAGTGACAGTGCTAAGATGTCGAAGTTTAGCAGCTGTAGAAGTTCAGTTGTGGCTGATGAGGGAAAAAAAACATGCATACATTATGGAGCAGATTGACATGAATATCTGTACCAAATTTGATGGCAGTCTATCCAAGAGTTGTTGAAACATTTCACTCTAAAGCACAAATGTCAACCTCATGGTGACATTACAGAAAAGGTCAGAGTCAGTGGGATTCATCCTCTGGGAACCACGAATGTCTGCGCGATGTTTAAAAGCAATCAATGCAGCAGTTGCAGGGATATTTCAAAGTGGTGATCTGGCATAAATCCACATGCTACATGACTAATAAAGTCAGCACAAATCTAAACTAAACACCAGCAGTGTTTCCTGTCAGCGTTAAAGTTACATCCTTTCTAAACTCCTTTTCTCCTCTTATTAAGTTTATCTCGATCACTTCACGTATCTGTCATCAGCATCCAGCGTCCTCTCTTTGTGGGATCTTCACTTCAGATAGTGCTTTCGTATCTCGTGGTCCATGCTGTCTGACGTCAGCACTCTCTCATAGCACATTTCTATACTCTTCTCCGTTGTTCACCTTCAATCGCCTCCAACTTCACATTGTCTCCTCCGACGCTTTGCAGCACCCCCCCGCCCCCACCCCCCCCTACGCCCACTTCCACTCACGTGTGCTCATGCATTCTGCATCTGCACCACCACATCCGCCCAGTACTTTTCCTTCACTCCTAGTCTCATTTATATTCCTCCCTCCCCATCTTTTTTTTCCTCCTTCTCTCCCTCCCTCCTCTTTCTCCTCTTGTGTTTCTGCGCTGTCTGGGTCACTCTCAGCGCCTAAAAAAAGATTCAGTCTGCATCGGGCTCTGTGGCGTCGCTTATCTAGTCCAGTATTCTTAGCACAAGCTCTTGAACAAATAATTACACATACGCTGGAAAGAAGTGAATGTGAGCGAATGGATGAGTTAAAGCAGTTGACGTCGGTCCGCATGCATGAGATCGCTCTCTGTGATCAATGCACTGATAATTGCATAGAGGGTTAAAGTTCATTGATGTTGGATGCTCTGTTCTCTCTCTACTGGCATCATATGAAAACCTGCACGAGAACTTTCCACATATTATTCATCTTTCCCTAACATAGGGAAATCAGCAAAGGGCTTTATATCCTGCATAACCTGGTTTTATTTCACATGCACCAAAAAAAACCTCCGTTGTTATGAATCCTTAAACTATTGTAGCACCTCCTGCTTTCCCAGAGTGCACCATTGCACGGCAGAGTGCTGGTGTTGTGCAGGTGTTCAGACAGAGGAGAAAGTGGGTCACGTTGGACTCGACCAGACATACTGCAGTGCACCGCCACACAGAAACACTTTATTTATGCAGGCTGTAATCAAAAACTGCTCTATGGGAAGTCTTGTTATTAAATATGAGATAATATGAGAACACACAACAGATGAATCCATTTAAAAACCAGTTGGGTGTCGTGATACAGCTGGTAGGTGGTTCTCCGTTTGAATACGTTTGTGAATGAATGCACGCTGGTTCATTTCAGACAGGTGAAGGTTTGGTTGTCTTTCGGTCGGTTGATGACGGATCTGTTACAGCCTCACGTGAAACACAGACAGAGTGCAGTGGGTCAGGCCATGCTGTTCACCTTAATGCGACAAACAAAAATAGAAACTCATTAAAATCTGCTAATCCTTTGCAGTTTCCACCCTTTGACAGCTCATTCCCAAAGAAAAACCTGCACGCCTTTCAGTTTTTGATCGACTTGAACGGATGAAGCGCCTCTCTGTTGCAGCATATTCAAGATTTCATATGTCAGCGACTACAGAGCTAAAGATAAAACAACATTATGTCTATTTTAAGCAGACGTAATTTAAAGAAGGAGCAAATGTATCTTTACAGACACACTCTTCAAACCCATTTTAATACTAGGTGGCAGATTGGCTTACTGGGCCTGCGCGAGGTCATGTGACGGCCTATAGAGGAACTTCACCAGATGGTCTCTCAAAGAGGGGCCAGTCCAGCTTGCAGGGCTGAGGGCAAATCTCCCGTCCCCATTTTTTGGACAACATAATCCTTTTTTAAAATACTCTTGCAGCAAAGCACACTGCGTTTCTTTCGGTAAGTATTGTCGGTGCAACACGGCTGTATGCAACGCATGAAGAGATGCAGATAGAAAGTCCTCAAGCAAAGAATTAAAATATGTATGACCATTTAAGAAACCAGAAGGGTTGTCGAGTCCTTTTTGTGACAGCATGGGCGGATATAGTTGAGTTTTAAGCTCAGATAAAGAAACATTTGTGTGTGCATGTATGTTTCCTTGTGTCTCACAGTGGAACTCGTGTGGAGCTACAACTTTCTGAACCGTCAGCTTGGTATATCAAGAAATTTACTTTGTATATGTATAATAATAACACGGGACACCGTTGTGTTGCTGCAAGACGTAACTTTACTCTGAACCAGGTAGCCATGACACATTGCATTCTGGTTATTGTAGTCCTACTACTACACCTCCCCTTTATAGCTAAACTCTTTCTCCATTCAAATAAACTGTTGTTCAACTTCTTTGTTTTACTTATGAACTAAAACTGAAACACAGTATATCCTTTTTTTTTCTTCCACATTTTAACCTTAGCATACATTTGTGTTTTAACTCAAACTTCTGAACTGTAACGTCCCAAATAACTTTTCCCTGTCATTGTTCACTTTATTCACAAGTCTAGTGTGTCAGGCGGCTTTGTTACCCGACCACTTCTGGTAACAGTGTCTATAGGTCGGAGGTGACTTCTGTTTCTCCTGAGATGACCCCTGTCAGTCTCCACCATATCTGAACCAGGTAGCCATGACACATTGCATTCTGGGTATTGTAGTCCTACTACTACAGTATAGATATTATAAAAGCTGATGAAATGGATTTCAGTACTATCTGTACTATGTGAAGTATGTGTGATGATAAAATGTGTTTAATTTGGACACGTTTTTATGAAAAATACCTTTAAAAACGTTAAAATTAAACCTTATTTAATGGTTTCTTCATGTTTTATGCTGAGTAGTGACACAATATCCGATACGGATCTTCCATTCAGACAGAGGCAGACTGAGGTATAAGTGTAAACAGTTTCACTGTGCTCCTGGCAGACTGTCCACTTACAGTCAATAATAAGGATGAAAGTTGTTCTCAGTCTAGACAGGTAGCACTTGACCTTCTTGTTTCAGTGATGAACTGCAGCCCATGTGGTGGTTAGGAGTGTCTGCCCTCTGGTGGTGATAATATGGTAAAAAATGTGTGATCAGGAGTACAGCTGGAGCCAGAGAGTCTGAATCTGAATCTGTTTCATGTATTACTTACCACCTGTTCACTTTTAAACACAGTTTGAGCTTTTATTGTCATCGTAAAATAAGTAGGATCTGCTCACATAGTCCTTAGCCTCTTTCTCAAAACTGTGCACCACATCCCACCACCAACCATGACCTTGTTTTGCACTAAAATGTATTTATTTATTCATTACCATGTCACGCATTTTACCAGTATGACATTTATTTTATTTTTTCTATTTTTATGAGATTTTACTACCTGGTGTTTTGAAAGACAGTTGAGTGAAAATATATATGTATGTATGCAGGGCATGTGCAATGACTGATAGGCTGGATGTGTTGTTTTTTGTGCAGTGTGTGTATGTGCTATGCGTTTTTTTTCTGTTGCTGTCATTGGGCTATCTGTTTTTATTTGTGCTATGTACTTTATATATTGTATAGATTACCATTTTCATCAATTGTTGTCTTAACATAAATCACTATCGACTGCTGACTGCAAGCCAAATTACCCTTCTGGGACATTAAATCTCTAATTGGCATCCCATAGTCGCTAAAGCCACACACTATTAACACTCTGTCACCTGCATAGATAAATCAATGTGATGGATGTTAGGGACAACTACTGCAGAAGTATCACTGATGCTGTAGAACACAGACTCCTATGAACTATAAAACATATATCTATCAAGGTGGGATGGATTTATTACAATATTACAACTATAATATTTGTGTTTTATCTGATGCAGAATTATCCAGAATTTATTTAGGTAAAACGTATCAGCAAAATTTAAAAGGAGAGCGCTCATTATGGATTAAATGTTCTGCTGCCAGTGTTTTATTATTATGTCTGGTGTTTCTGGATTAATATTCCTGCTGCATTATATGTTTATGTTGCCTTTTACTGCGGTAGATGTTTAAATGTTGAGTTTTGCTGTCCTGTGAGAACCACGTGTCTCTAAAAAACAGAAAGAAGATATTTGGTTTAGCTTAAGAAGTCATTTTCTCAACCTATAAAGGAACATGTGATCCTTTAGTTTATGCAAAAGGAGTTCAGAAAGTGTTCAGGAGCCTCTGGTGTCTTATGCTGTATTATTTATTGACGCTTGGCCCAAGGAGAATTAGAGACACTCTCAAAGTTCATCAGAAGTGTCTGAGTCGGTCGAACTCATCCTGGTGGATCGACTTTAAACCCCAAAATAACACCACAAATATTATACACTCAAAATTAGCCAAAGAGAATATTTTCATTCATGCAGGTGTTATTGTCAGTATATTCTAGTCTGGAGACACAGATGTCTGTTTACACAGATTGGACCGTCAACAGCAGCTATCTATTATGGCTATGAAGGCAGCAACAGGTCTCTGTGACCCTGGTTGAGATAGACTGGCACCTACTGTTCCCAACCAAAGACAAACAACTAATACTGCCGAGGACCTCAAGGCCCACACGTGACCTTGTGTAAGCTAACAACATACATGTCTACAGTAACTAATAACCAAAGCTGTCAGACAAATGCAGTGGAGCAACAAGTTCAGTATTTGCCTCTGAGATGTAGTGAAGGACAAATATAAAGTTGTATAAAATGGAAATACTCAAGTTTCTCAATTTTGCAGTCAAAAGTGCTCATGTCCCAACTGAAGATCAACGAGGGGTCCAGCTGTAGAGGATCTGATAAACCTGCTGATACCAGGCCATCCAGTGATTCAATAGTAACTTGTAATAGGATTAAAACTGATAGGCAACCAATGCAATGACTTAAAAAGAGTGTGTTATCTGTGTGTGTGTTATCTGTGTGCTCTTTGCCAGTACTCTGCGGTGTGAGGTTTGAGGTTGGAGGTAATAAAAGCATGCAGCTAAATAAATCAGAGTAAAAAAAAACTTAATTACATTTGGCCATCATTATAAGGTGCAGCTGCATCCCAGTTGGAACCACACTATAAACTTGTAACTCACACACAGCTGTTCCCTGGCAAGGCCTTGACTCTACTACTACACCTCCTTGTATTGCAGCAGTTTTGCCTCTCCTGCACATTGTTTTTAATACTCTTTTTTATTGTTTTATGGGTACAAACAAACAAAGTCCCACCCTAAACTAACAGTGAGCACTGCAATATATATACAGTATATATATAAATATAAATAAATCTCCTTCTCACCCCTGCGTGGTGGTATATCCGTGTTATCCTCAAGCTCGGGTCCTCTACCAGAGGCCTGGGAGTTTGAGGGTTCAGCGCAGTATCTTCGATGTTCCTAGGACTGCACTCTTCTGGACTGAGGCTTCAGATGTTGTTCTCGGGATTTGCTGGAGCCACTCTCCCAGTTTGGGGGTTACTGCCCCAAGTGCCCCCACTACCACGGGGACCACGCAACCCTTGACGTTCCACATCCGTTCCAGCTGCTCTTTCAACCCTTGGTACTTCTCAAATTTATCATGTTCCTTCTTCCTGATGTTGGCGTCAGCTGGGATCGCCACATCTATCACCACTACCCTCTCCTGCTCTTTGTCCACCACCACTATGTCCGGTTGGTTAGCCAGGACCTGTTTGTCAGTCTGGAAGCTGAAGTCCCACAGCACCTTGGCCCTGTTGTTCTCTCTCTCTCTTTCTATATATATATATATATATATATATATATATATATATATATATATATATATATATATATATATATATATATATATATATATATATATATATATATATATATATATATATATTTAAGGTCATGAGTCAACTTCTCAATAGGACAATCTACAGTCACCTCACATTTCTCTCTACTTTGTACATATCAACACTGCCAACTTGCAACTTGCTGTATATAACTCTGTACAATATATTTTATTTTATTGTATTTACTATTGTTTTTTTTTTATATTTTATTATGTATAGTTTGCTTTATAGTTTATTTTTATTCTTACGTTGTCACTTGTCACTTTGTGTAATGCTGCTGCTGCACTATAATTTCCCAGCTTGGGATAAATAAAGTCTATCTATCTATCTATCTATCTATCTATCTATCTATCTATCTATCTATCTATCTATCTATCTATCTATCTATCTATCTATCTATCTAGGAATAAGAGCCAATAGAAATCTGTGTTATCCACATGTGGACTGCAGGGACCTGTGGAGTTGACCACCTCAGCAACAATCTCCTGCACATTTTAAATGGAAGTGCACGTGTATTGCTCAACACATTATCAGTGTCCTTATTTCAAGAACACCATGTACACTTCCTGTGCAAAACACTTGAACCCGAAAAGTGATTTTTTTTTTAAAGTATCCTGTGCAAGTGCAAGTGCACTTTTTAAAAATCAATTGAATTCACTCAAAAATGAAGATGAGACTATTCTTAAACACAAACTTCCGTTTTTATGCGCTCTTCCTGTTGCAGCCTCGCTGTCATGTTCGAGTCCCTCTGTACTCTCGACCCCTCGGCAGAGCCGCACCCTTGTTTATTATAGGCGAGCGGCCTCCCTGTTCACGTGACTGACACCCGGCTCGGCCAATCAGATTCCTCTACGCGCCGTGTAGGCGGGTCTTCCTGTACAGTAGCGCAAAGTAGTCCGTCATGGCGGTCGTGCCGCTCGCTTGAGAGTGTGGTGAACACGGCGGATAAAGTTCGGATAGTTTCGGTCTGGAGAGTTTGATATACCCACCCAACCTCCACGGATTAGTGTCTACAAGCTGCAGGTGTCTGCTGCTCGGAAATGAAGGGAAAAGAGCGATCTCCGGTGAAGAAACGCTCCCGGGCGCCAGACGACGGCAGAGACCGAGGAGGAAGCCACCCGAGCGGCAAGAAAACCGGAGCCCTGTCGGCGGTTGGAAGTAACAGCAACAACGGCAACGGCTCAGCTCAAAGGAGAAGTTTGCACGGCGATAAGAGAGACTCAGACGGACACAATTCATCCAGTCGAGCCGGCAGCGGTTACGACTACGGAGTTATTTCTGCCAACAAGCCGTACGGTGGCGCTGACATAGCCGCGGAGACATCCAGGTCCGCCGCCGGTTCACGCAGCGACACGCAGCGGCCTCCGTCAAACCCCGAAAGTGAGTACAAGACTCTGAAAATAAGCGAGCTGGGCTCCCAGCTCAACGACGAGGCGATAGAGGACGGATTGTTCCTCGAGTTTAAGAAGTTTGGGGACGTGAGTGTTAAGATTTGTCGAGAAAACGACGAGCGGGTGGCGTTTGTTAACTTCAGGAGGCCCGACGACGCCCGGGCGGCCAAACACGCCCGCGGGAAGCTGGTGCTCTACAACCGGCCTCTAAAGATCGAGACAGTGTACACGAACAGACGGAGGAGCCGCTCCCCGCTTACTAAAGACAGTTTCCCCGCAGGACAGAGGCACCTCCACTCCCAGAGGCCGCTTTCTCCCACCGGTTTGGGATACAGAGACTACCGGCTACAGCAGCTGGCGCTGGGCCGGCTCCCCCCTCCTCCACCACCTCACATCAGAGACCTGGAAAGAGACAGAGAGTTTTCAATGTATGACTCCAGGAACAGACCCCCCTTCATCCCTGAGTGTGCTGTTTACCGTGACGAGGACCTGATGACCCCCGAGGACGACCAGAGGGCGAACAGGACTTTGTTTCTGGGCAATCTGGACGTCAGCGTGACAGAGAGCGACCTGAGGAGGGCCTTCGACAGGTTCGGCTTGATCACCGAGGTGGACATAAAGCGGGCGGTGAGGGGCCAGAGCAACACCTACGGATTCATCAAGTTCGAGAATCTCGACATGGCTCACCGCGCCAAGGTGGCGATGGCAGGGAAAGTGGTGGGACACAACCCGATTAAGATCGGCTACGGCAAACCCACGCCCACCACCAGGCTCTGGGTGGGGGGGCTCGGACCCTGGGTTCCAGTTGCGGCGTTGGCCAAGGAGTTTGACCGCTTTGGCACCATTAGGACTATAGACTACAGGAAAGGCGAGGCGTGGGCGTACATCCAGTATGAAAGTTTGGACGCCGCTCAGGCTGCGTGCACTCACATGAGAGGCTTCCCTCTCGGCGGACCTGACCGGAGACTCAGGGTGGACTTTGCCGACACGGAGCACCGCTACCAGCAGCAGCAGTACATGCAGCTTCCGCTCCCCCTGCCACACTATGATTTAGTCCCCGAGCCCTTTGCCCACCGCCTCAGTGACTCAGTGAGGGTGCGAGACAGGTCCCCACCACTTCCTGCCCGCTTTAGAGACAGAGACTTATACTCAAGCGCCGAATGGTCCGGCTTGGGCGTCCACGACAGGATTCGAGGGGCCGGCTTCGACCCCATAGATCGTCTAGAGAGGCGTCCCCGTGAGAACTGGTCAGTAGAGCGGGACTTCCAAAGCCGAGATCTAAGAGGCAAAAGGAGACATTTGGACGATCATTCCCCTGACATCGCTGACTACGTCGTGCGCCGACACGGCAGCTCATTAGAGCGCAGCCCAGGAGGGAGCAGCCGAGACGGGGGACGCTACAGCGATCCAGAACGCCTGCCTCGCTCCGGCAAAACCTCCCCTGTCAAAGAGCGCCCGGACGCTGCCGTCGGAGACAAGAGAAGAAAAACGCTTAGCCCCGCCGAGCAAGGCTCAGAGAAGGACCGCAAACGCAAAGCCAGTGACTCATCTAAGAGCCCGGCAAAAAAGGAGGATCGTTTAGGACAACCTTCTTCCTCCTCCAAGTCTGGCCAGCCGTCTAAGCCTGCATCTGGAGACCAGAAGCTGAGTCAGGCCTGGCAGGGCGTCCTCCTGCTGAAGAACAGCAGCTTTCCTACATCCCTGCACCTGCTAGAGGGCGACATGGAGGTGGCTACCAGCCTGCTGGTGGAGGGCTCCACGGGTGGTCAAGTGTCCCAGCTGAAGATCAACCAACGCCTTCGCCTGGACCAGCCCAAGCTGGATGAGGTCTCTCGTCGCATCAAGGCCGCCGGCTCCAGCGGATACGCCGTCCTCCTGGCCGTGCCGGGGAAATCCGAGGACGGAGGAGGCGCCCAGGACGCCAGCAACTCCACCGAGCGACCGCTGAAGAACCTGGTGTCCTACCTGAAGCAGAAGGAGGCAGCCGGCATCATCAGCCTCCCCGTGGGGGGCGGCCGTGACAAGGACCACGGAGGAGTCCTTCACGCGTTCCCCCCGTGCGAGTTCTCGCAGCAGTTCGTGGATGCCTCTGCCAAAGCCTTTGCCAAATCAGAGGACGACTACATGTTGATGGTCATTATCAAAGGAGCGTCATAAAAAAAAATATTTTTTTTTTTTACAAGTGTCTCTTTTCATAAACTGTCAAAGCTGTAAAAACAGAAGAAACAGTGTAAGAGCTTCTATGTCCTCCATTTGAAAGTTTATAGAAATGAAATAGATTTTGATAAATTGATCTTAGTTCACAGATAAATGTACTTTACTTGAAGGGGTACTTTAAAGTGATTCAGAGCAAGCTGCGGTTCCGTAAATCAGTACTATATGCTGCCTTATCTCATTTCAGAAGAAAACACACAGTTCCTTTAACGAGAGAAATCTACGATTCAAAACATTTAGCCTTCGTTTTTTTAAAATCTGTATCAGCAGAGATTTAACTGCTCGGCGTCTGTGCAGCTCTGAGCGATTATCACACTCGTGTACATGTGTACAAAATGTTCTCTTGATTTCAGGAAATATCTTTCCGCTCTAAAGCTTTAGCTCATTAACAGGCAGAATCCAGATGTGCATCTGTGTTACTTACATTTTGAATACTTACAAATTTGAAAGTTTCATTACAGCCTTTTCTATTCTTGTCAGTTTTTTCAGCCCAGTCCCACTTAAAACAAAAAAAAATGGACTATTCGCTTTTTTTTTTTTTTAGATTTACTTTTTGTTGAGCTACCATACATGCCAGCCTTAACAGGGTTTAATGCTAATGCTCCTTTCTGAGCCACATCTGGAGGCTTTGTGACACGAGAAGGTGAAACCGTTTCTTCCCAGTACTGGTTTGTGTTTTGTAAGGGGCGGATACAAGCAGCAAGCGCCTGTACTTTATAATGCAGTTCAATATGATAACCTCACACAGAATACTGCCTTTTATAAAGATATAAAGATTTTTTTTTTGTCAAAATAAGGTCAGAGAGAGTCGATCTAAGCTGTTATATTGAACTGCCGATACGATTCGGGTTGATTAATTTTCATTTTCTTGGATAATTGATTATTTGCTCAACTAAACGACTGAAAACTGCAAAAAAAATCCATATTTTTTAGAATTATTTTGTATGATACCATCAAACCACAGGGTTTGCTTTTGTGTCCGTCCCTTTTATGTTGTATTATTTTTAAAATCAGCATCATATTCAATTTGGTTGAACAGTGAGTCGCACTATAACCCAGTAAATACAACAACTACCCCAACAAAGCATGTACTGTTAAAAAAAGAAAAGAAAAGAAAGATGTAACGTATAAAATAAGAGCTATATATATATATATATGTCATACACATCTCTAATAACTGATCCGGAGTCTATAAGTAGAAAATGTTGCTATGCCATCAGTGGACTGTGATTTATATTAAAAAAAAACAAAACAAAAAAAAACCCTCTGAATGAATCGGAGGACAGGAGGCCGCACACGCCGCCGCCTTCTTCTTGAAAGGACTGTTGATTATGTTTTTTTCTTTTTCATGCTTTTTGATTTGAGTTCTGTGTTTTTTTTTTTCAAATGGAGAGAAAAGAAAAAAATGATTTGTATACTCAGGATATCTGGAGAGAGAGAAATGGAGAACGTCAGTGCTCATGGGCCTAAGAAGTAATACCTGTCAGAAAAAAAAAGAAAACACACAAAAGTGCTTCATGCACTTGATTTTGTCTCAATAAATTTACTCTTTCGTGGGAAACACGAGTGCCTCGGAAGACAACTTTTGTGACCTTTCTCTGTTCTTGGAATTGTCTATCAAACTCCTAAAGGCTTTATCACTTTGACAGCAGCAGCAGCAGGAGCCTTCCCGGCAGAAAGGAGACGAAGTGTGAGAATCTGTGTTTTTGTTTTTTCATTTTGTTGATCATCTTTTGTGACCTTCATTCAAATTGAAATTCGGCCATACTAGAATCTAGAGTCACCGTGTCTCTTCAGACGATGTGGCTTTATTCCTCAGTCGCCTCCGGCTTGTATGACCGGAGGTGTGGCTGAGAAACCAGCAGAGTGCTCGTCCGCCTGGTTTGTCATTTTGAAATCGCCGCATCCACCTCGACGAGTCTCTGGGCGGAGGCACGGCGGCGTTTGAATTCTGCCTCCGGCCTCCCCTCTCTCTCATCGGGCTCCAGCGGTGTTGGTTCGGCGTCTGCAGCAGAAGCTGGAGAAGGAGAGCAGTGTTCATGTTTGTAGTTGCTTGTTGTTCTCTCGTTGGAGTTTAAAAGGAAGATCTCTGTGCTTAGGGCCAGACTTCAATCGTGTCTGATCCTGTGTCGGAGACGGCATCTGCTTTTTATTTGCCATAAAAATGGAAAGGAAACACGACAGAGGAGAAAGATTGCCTGTGCAGGAAATCGTTAGTTGATATGTTGGTCTGATTTACACACTTTAAAAAAAACAGATGAAAACAGAGTTTCCTGCTGTCATTGAGTCAGAATCTGCTGCAGGATGTTTATCACCAAGACCTCTGCTCGTTTCTGCTCCAAACAAAAACGGACCCGAGCAGCTTTCCTGGGTGTCGACACGATGCGACGGCGGCGATGATCGAGGTTTCCTGGAGTTGTAACAGGTTTTAAGTCTCGCCCTGGCTGCACCTGCTCCTGTTCCTCAGGTAAAGTATTAGGATGACCTAAACTACAGATGTAGGTACGTATGAAAAAACATACTACACCGTGTTTAAAAGCTGCTCAGAGACACAAGCAGACTGTCCCCTTACACCAAACTAATTCCCACAATGCACTTTTTGTCGAGGTAGTTTAAAGACGTTGATTTAAAAAACACGTTTTGATGTTTTAGTCGTCAAGTTGAGCAAATGGCCTTTCAGTATCTTTTCTTTAGTGCTGTGGGGAGTCTAAATATTCACATTTTCTCCTCTCTAGTTTATTTTATCAACACGTCCCAGATGCACCATGACTCCAAGACGCTGCTCGAGCGAGTCTTCAGTCAGTCGTGCAGGAAACACGCAGCATTAATGCTTAAAACACGAAGCTATTATCAGCACGATACACCTCGAGTTTCAAAGTGTTTCAAAGCTAATTGCATAGTTTAAGCTGGTTGAGGTGGAGCTCATTTTTGTTATCAGATGATCAAAATGTTTTCTATGATCTGAATCTGCAAAGTCAGCAGCAGCTAAAGCGGTCAGATAAATGTAGTGGAGTAAAAAAGGAAATGCAAAGAAGTTTAAAGAAGCGTGAAATGAGATTTGTAAAGTAAATTACACACATATATATTCTTAGATATTTAGTTACATTACACCACCGGTCACAGCTGAATGTCATATCAATATGAAAAATAGTACCTGCTCAAGTTACTGACGCAAAAATATGCCAAACATGAGAAAACTGCAAGTGAACAGGAACAAATATTTATCAAGAGGACATCTACTGTTTTATTTTCTATAATTTCTCATTATTACATAATTCTGTTATCCAACCCATGTAACTTTCTTTACTGATACTAAAATCATAGTTTAAGAGAAGCATTTTCTAATTTATGAGGGATGATAACTCATCGTTAAGAGGACATGAGGACAACAACCTGAGCGTGTCACAGTGGAATAACCTGTGTTTCTCACAGTGAGGGAAACGTTGAAGTTTAAACTTCTACAGTAACTTTTTACACGAATGTGCGTTAGACTCGCCGAAGCTTAAAAACTGAATCCTGACCTAACCGGGCAATAAAAGCCAGTTAATCAATGACACGCTGAATCATACGAGATAGTGAGGTAAAACTTTAGCACCTGATTTTACCGCCCAGTCAGCACAAATTCAAAGCCTGCTCATGTGACTCATGCATCTGTCAGTGAACCGCAGTTTTTAATACGACATTTGATACAGAGGATTCGATTACAGCAACTATAAAACAACCTGAGATCTGCTCAGCGTGCAGGTTTTATTATTGTAACGAGGCGTCTCCCATGACAGTGAGTACGTAACAGTTAAGTATTTTTTTCTTTGTTTTCCACTCATTGAAAGTTTGATAATTAACATTTTTTTTATTCATAATTAAAATGTTGAGTGTTTCAGGTCGTCACTTCATTATGGAGGCAGGAAACTTTCTCCTGGTGACTGAACGTGCTCCGCAGAGCTTCAGCGAACTTTGACGAATTTACGAAAAGTTGTGGCACTTTCACCAGACGAGAGAGAAACTCCCTCGGTGAGTACGATCTAACTCGCACTTCTCATATTTCTAGCTTCTGCTGTTTATATCTGTCATGTGAACTGCTTTTGATTTTAAATAAAGATTTGAAATAGATTCTGATGTGTCTTTTTTTTATTTTTTTAAACATTACACCCATCCTGTTTCAGTGACGATGTGAGAATTTGTAGATTTTGAAACGTCTGTTCTGGTTTTTTAGACTCTCAGTCCTGTAGAGGGCAGAGCTGTCTAGTATTTCTGTAATTTAATAAGCTTATCTTGTTGATATATGTTTGATTCATAATGAGACACTCATGTCAATAACATTAGGTTTGCAGGGATTTAGTCTTTATCTTCTGAACACCATTAATCATTCTGACCTCGCCTGAAACAATCCCCAGCCCTGCAGACAGCAGCAGACTGTGATTCAGAACAGCGGGACCTTTTTAAAGTCGCTATAATCACATTTTAGTTTTTTTGTTCCTCGTACGTTACACAGGGCAGAAAAGAGAAGTCAACAAAGACTCGTTCAGAGCACTGTTTGGGAAAAGTCAAACTTTATACAGGGTTCCCATGGCTGCTTGAATTCCTTGAAAATGCTTGAATTTCAATTCAGTGTTTTCAAGGTTGTGAAAATGCTTGAATTTTTTGTGAAGTGCTTGAAAATGCTTGAAATTTGTGTGATGTCTATCTCAATAAACCAAGAGAAAACAAAAATGTTTCCTAAGCGGCTACGCGCTTGATCCGATGCCTTTACATGCAGAACTCAGTTATCATACTCGCTTGGTGTTCTGCAGAGAAATAACAGTAGACTACTATCCACACCTGTTGGTCACTGTTATTGTGCTATGGTAGTTACACAATACACCGCTCACAAGCTGAGAATACAAGCCAATTCACAATTAGTTAAAAATCAAAACAGTCAATCTACCACCATATGAAATAATGCTAATTAGACCCATATTATTATGCCATACAGTGGCACCGCTGCGCTTCCCATGACCATCATGGCAAACACAACTAGTAGGCTACCTATTTAAAGGTGCTGGAAAAATGGAAAAACTGGTGCTTGAAGGTGCTTGAAAAGTGCTTGAATTTGTTCATGAAAAAGGTGTGGGAACCCTGTTTATAGCAAGTTATTTTCGAGAAACTGATTTGTGTCTTTGAATAAAGAAAATAAATCTTACATTATATTCATAATAAGAGTGACGTCAGGTTCAGTTTCCTTTATCTCGATTCACTCGTTTGATACTCTGCAAAGTGTTTTCAAATCAGTCAGCTGTGTGTTGCAGCAAAAAGGAGGAGTTTGGATTAGTTTTGATCTCTGCGTATAAAATCTGCATCTTGAGTGTGAGTTTGTCTTTCCACGTTGGAAATAATGATGACGCCTTTGTGTTTTTGGCCTTTCTGGCTGTTTCTCTGCGTCTCCTCAGGTAAGATATGAAACAAACTTATGATTTAAAGTAATCTACACTCTTCAACATGCAGAGTGTGGTTTCAAACATTAATACGTTAACCAGATCACTTTAATAGAACTGTGTTTATGTTGATTATGTAAATGTTTACATCTGGTGATCGGTCTGATTAAATCAGAGCTTCATATTTCTATGACAGTGTTTACTGCTTTCAGAGAGGCTGATGTATAAACAACAGAGGTCTGAAATAAATTATGTCGCTGGAAACCAACTCATTTGATCACATATTAATTAATGTATGAAGTAACTGCATTGACATCTAATTACAGTAATCATAGCGAATCATTTATTTGTGAATCTATGATACATCCTGTATTAATTAACACATTAAATCATGCACTAAAGCATTACTCAAATATATGAGTCGTACACTCATTGTAGAGTATTGCAAACAACTTAAATAGAATAAAATGAGATTTATTTTATTTTAAAGAATGAAACAGGGAGTTTAAGTCTAGAGGTGAAATGAATCTGCAAAAACATCTGTCTCTCAAAACGATGAGAGCAAGGAAACTTTTTCACAAACAAAGACGCGTGAAAAACTCCTTAACAACAATATTTACTGTGTTCAGAATTTATTGGAATGATTTTACAAAGGTAAAAATAATTGAGCATCAAGCATTGAATTTGATTTTTGATCCGTAAATGCTGAATTAGTGATTTTAACTGAGTGAATTTATGTGTAATGCAGGAAGCACTTTGAAATGTCAGTCACAGCCCGACCACTGGAGAGGCTTGAAACGGTCAGTATGTTGTTTGTTCATGTTCAGAGCCTTGAGATGCATTAAACAAAGATGACATGCTGGTGAACTGTAAAGTGCTCCGGATAAAAGTCAAACCATTCACAATGAAACGCTCCCCGAGTCCAGTGTTCTTGACCATTCCTAGCGCAGAACACGATAGTTTATCTTTCTTGAATCGCTCCCAGGCTGAAACTCCTTTTTAGGAAAAGTTATGAGCGCTGACATTCTCAGAAATGTTTCAGAGTGTGCTCTCAGATCAGCTGAAGGAGTACGGGAGGAAGTTTCCATGCAAGCCTGCAGAAAAGTTTCTTCCCAGGAATGAGCAGAGCATGGTGCCTGTGACCTGTGACCTGGATGTAAGTAGCACATAAGCACTGTGTCCTCTGCTCTGTGCAGTCATTTAAATACATGAACTAACTCATTCATCACATCCTGGGCAAAGATCATATGCTATGGAGTGACCGTCCTTTAAAGTCTGACCTGACCTGTGGGCTCCCTCCACACGTTGCAACAACTCTTCATGTGGTAAGTGGAATAATAAAGCTTCACTTTAAGGATAATTTAATATGGTGACAATCCAATATATGTAACAGGCCACCAATAGATTTATCGACAGTCATTTGTTCTGGCTTAAATACCAAAACACTTGCTTTGTTTTTTTCCTTTAAATATGAGGATTTGATACTTTTCACTATCATACGTTTGAATTTGTCACCTTGGCCTGAAATATGAACTATTTTTAGGACAATTACCATATTTCTGCATTGAGAGCATGTGCATATTCTAACAAACAAATATTGATTAAATTTACTTTGTCTGTTTTGTCAGAGGTCCTACTTTACCTCTGTCTGTCTGTCTGTCTGTCTGTCTGTCTGTCTGTCTGTCTGTCTGTCTGTCTGTCTGTCTGTCTGTCTGTCTGTCTGTCTGTCTGTCTGTCTGTCTGTCACCGGATGTGACAGCATAAAGGTGAGGATGAAACATTAAACATTAATATTGCTTTTCGGACAAGCTGCTGAACAGTGGTGCAAAGTAACTAAGTACTTTTACTTAAGAACAATTTTGATGTACTTTACTCATTTCCATGAGGAAAATATGACTTTTATCTTGTCTTCACTACGTTTATTCGACAGCTGCAATTACTAGTTATTTTACAGATTCATATTTTACATTTTTTAAAAAGCACATCATAAGCTTACATAATACAACACATCATAAAAGACTTCCAACCTTTTTTTTTTCTTTTTGCCTTTCGATCCACTCTGGTCACATTTCATTTGAGTTCACGAGTTGCTCTAAACTTCTCACATTGTTTCATCAAAGTAAATCAGAACCTGTAATGTGATGATGCACAAATCTGATGTTTGATATTTCAGATCAGTGACCTCTTTGTTCAGCACCACTGACATCTACCGTGGGATGGGGTTCTTGGTCACTTGAAGGAGGCACTCCTTTCCATGTACCTGAGCAGGTGAGGTCTTATTTGAGTCACCAACAGAGAAACAAATGCAGGTGAGTAAATAAAAACTTATTTTCACGGTCTGCTTTCAGTTCTTCAGAGGGCTGTATGTTAATTCTGGGGGAACGGATCCCTCATACTAAACTGGAAACATAAACTGGATCCCACGGTGTCACGCCGCCAACTTTTGGAACATCTATATAAGAAAGGTAGTCTAAAAAAAAACATGTCATCTTTTAAACAATAGCACCGAATTTCTTCTATTCATTGCCTGTGATGTACATAACGGATGCACTTGTGTTGATAATGTCGCAGCATCACCATCAATGGGAACACTGTTGCATGCTTTGCAAGTTGTGAAGCTCTGGTACTTCTGTAATAATCGGCTCCAGCAAAGATATCAACAACATCAATGGCTGGTTGGGAGCTTTTCCCAATCAGTATGGTGATGTGAGTGTTTTACTTTAGAATGAATATAATGTTATATAATCTGTTTAGTGATCTGTGTCTCTGTCTCTCAGGTTACACGGTCACACGATACATTTTGCTCTTCCTCCGTCAGCCTACATCCTGAAGGTTTGTGTGAGATACTGCTTTATTAATATTTAAATGTATTAAGCCATAAATGATTTTAAGTAATTGTTAGGAGTCATGTTTTCTTTATGAAGCATTAATAATTCATAGATATGAACATTTAGGTTGTAGAAATTATTCTGAGTGATGTATATGCTCCTCCAGTTATAGCTTGCATTGATTTATCAGGACAATGAACAGTTCAACCAGTTATCTTCTACTAATGAGCAAAGTTTTGAATATTTACAACTCCAGACCTGATGGCTAATTATACAGTGATTATACTGTAATAAATCCATAACCCTTTATTTATCAATGTAGAGTGATGGTGTGGATGTTCATAAGAAGCCAAAAGGGATTTTTCCACAACCTGACAATGCAAAAGTTGTTTTTAGAAATGCCTCGAGTGCAAATGGGAGTTAAATATTATAATTGAGGATGGGGACTGGGAAGCAGTGTCCACTGGATGTCATGAAGGTATCAATAATAACACGTGGAAGGAGTTTGATTGGAAGACAAAGACAAGGTTTTTTAGGATATGATATATATATATATATATATATATAATAATCCAATGAACTAGAGCTATATTCCAGTACATTGACACATAGAAAAATCAAAAATCAATAGATGTCAGTCTGTTTGAATACAGAATGATAAAGAAAACATGTAGTACAGCAAATCCAACCTTTTCTAAATCTATTATTATAATTAACGTTGTAATGTGTCATACTGACATGTGTGACTACACCCTTTCTGTCAGTAAGTTAAGCTGAATAACAGAAATGAAACATTACAGTTTAATGACGAGTCCAAAATGATCCTGAGTTTGAAACAAACCCTAAAACTACTTTAAAAAAAACTCCAACTCTAACCTTCATGAAGGTCTGACTCACTGCAGGCTCGTCGTGCACCTTAAATAATTCATAGTATTAATAAAAGCACGTGAACTCTTTGTGCACACAGGTCAATACTTCTCTGTTCTGTGTGGAAAAACTCATACGTTCACGTTTATTCGTATGTTGCAGTATTTATATAACCATACATACATTGGGTGTTTAAGCTGCTCTGCTGCCTTCAGTCATGTCTCTCCTGCCACCGAATGCAGGACTGGGGTTTTGCGGTCTCAGGTGGTACCTGGATCCTGGGCGAGGTTCGAGGTTCTAGTCTGTGTCACTCTAAGAGATATTTAGAAAATAAATGACTCTATTTTGACTGATAAAATATTGCCCCTTTAGATGTCAGTGTGTCTTTCTATTATAAAACTCTGTTGTGGAATTGTGTCTTTACAGCCACTAGATGGCGGAGGACTCGCTGAGCCGCACAGTCAGTCACTTCGCCATTCATGTGACTCTCCTGGGAGGGGCCTGAGGAGAGGATGAGTCATCTTACTTAGAATTCAGTCTCTAAAACACAGAAGCAACTGCCAGTCATTCATCGTCGACAGGCGCTGGCTTACATTCATGCCATCTGCGTCTGTGATGTTGAGTGAGCTGAGATTTCCTTAATGCCTGCTGCATTTGTTCTAATTATAATCTGAGATTTGATACCCCAGTTCAGATCTTTGCCATTTGAACATGTGCATGGACACACAGATGGAGCTATCATTACACACACCTCCTTCCAACACACTTATTTGTATTTTTGGATATTATAATAATGCTTCTGAATTCAGTGCTGCAGTGTCGTTGCAGTGCATTTTTCTTTTCCAAATGGTTAAACCTAAGATATACACACCTGGCAGGTGTTGCATGTACTGTGGGATAAACATGGTAACATGACACAGGGAGCGTGGACGTCCCTGCAGACCTCTTCAATCATTCATCCTGCAGAGCAGAGCAGAGCAGAGGAGCTGCAGCAGGAGCAGGTGAGGTTTCACACTGCAGCATCCGTCAGGAAGATGGAGCAACCTCTTTACAAAAATGAACCTCCTTTTTTAAATAATGACTCTGCAAACATTCGCTGCACTGTCACAAACAAATGTGATCGAGCGCGTTCCATATCATTTTTATGCTTATTGCTATAACTACACAACATTAAAATACCTAAATTGTCTGAGGCTGGTAAATCACTGATCCAACTGACTGTCCTGGACAGGAACAGGCAGAGGAGAGTGGATAAAGACTCTGCTCACTCTGCTGCAGGGAAATCTGTAGTCAGCAACCCAAATAATGGTGAAAAGCCAGCAACGCAGAAGAAAGTCAGTCTGAGGGACATGTGCAATGTGAATGGTTTCCGCTCCAGTGATCTGTGTGCTCTCCCATTTCACCCTCAAGTGAACAAGGCAGTGTCATTAGTGTAATACAGAAACTGAAGCCAGGGGAGCTTCACACGAGGTCGGGCCGACTGAAGCCTGATCTCGGCAGAAACAGACATCAAGATCAGACAGTTATCACATCCGCTCCGTCACGTCTGGAGCTCGCTGGAGTTTGACATTTTGCCAATAGTTATCTAAAAAAAAAAGATTGATATACAGCAACTCTCATGTCTCATGTGGTTCTGCAAAAAGATGACAGAATTAATTAATTAATGTTATATCTTATTTGTATAATTCAAAGAAATTTAGAATCAGAGAAGAGAATCAGATTAAACATGAATGTTCCATAACTGCAGCTCATTTCGACAGATTACAAGAACATAGTGGACGTAACTCACTCTTTTTTTAAATATATTTTTAATATTTTATAATATTTCTTTTCTTAGTTTATGAAACAGGAATAATACAGTAGACAAGATAATACAAGAAATAATAAAATACAATAAGTCCCTATACAGGATTGCATATATTAAAATATAAGTTTGTGGCTTAACACAGAAAAAACAGCAGGTGACCTCATCATGACGATATAACTGCTGAAACTGTAAACACTGAACATGTAGGTTATTGATTCTCAGCATGTCTTTGGTTATAAGTAACTGTCCTTTGTACAACATTAACATACAGTAGATATGTGTCCCTTTTGTATGGGGTGCCGTTTGTAAAGCGTCTCACTCTGAAAATAACAGCAACATTTTGTCACATTTAGCTGAAAACAATGTTTAAAAAAATGGTTTTGATTTTTGAGAGTCACTTCTTTGCACATTTAGAACAATATTTTAAATATTTAAATCTAAATGTTAAATGTAAAATCTAAATGCTAAATCTAAATGTTAAATATACATCTAAATTTAGCTTTAACATTTAGATTTATATTTAACATTTAGCTCCAACATTTAGATCTAGATTTATATTTAACATTTAGATATATATTTAACATTTAGCTCCAACATTTAGATTTATATTTAACATTTAGATTTAGATTTACCATTTAGATTTATATTTAACATTTGGATTTAAATATTTAAAATATCTCTAAGTTCACAAATATTGTTCTAAATGTGCAAAAAAGTGACTCAAACCAGTTTTTTAAACATTGTTTTTAGCTAAATGTGACAAAACGTTACTGTTATTTTCAGAGCGAGACGCTTTACAAACGGCACCCCATACTTTCGACTGATATAATTCCATGAAGTTCCTCTTCATGTAGCTACATTACGACGCTATCAGACTACACAAACCACGTCGATGACAATTCTCAACGCTATACTTCCCGCACAGACATTTATTAATGAAGTGTGTTGACTCACATGAATCATCTCGAAAAAAAAAGCACCATGAGAAGTGAAAGGATACAAATAACGGTTCTTTCAAAATAAAAGTAAATGGTCTGTACATTGCTACATCTATCATCAAGGATTTGTGCGTTTTTCTGTTAAATTGCTTCACTGTTATTGTGTGTGTGAGATCTGTAACGAGCAGCCTAAGTTTTTTTTTATCATTATTATTAGTTTGAGTTATTATTTTTCTACTATTATTAGTTTTATTACTCTAAATTCTGTTTTATTTATCATTTCAAAGAGCCAGACTGAATTTAAGTTTGTGAAAGCTTTGTGCATGACACTACCTCCTGTCTATATGGACAACAGCCTGTAAAATCAACAATTTGAAGGAATTTCAACAATGTAACTAAAAATAAGACGTGTTTTTCATGCTTCTTCTATATTTACATTCCAGCTATGTCAGACAGCTCGTGTGTTTGGCTGCACCGCCAGCTGCTATTTCGGACCGTGTTTACGAGGCTGCTGGCCTGATTCGTTCAGGGCTGGGCTCTAATGCAGAGACGCGTTCAGTAGATGGAACTGGCTCTCAGCCGGTTCCCCTGGGCTGATGCTTCCTGGCTGCTATTAACTCTCCAATATGGCAGAATGCACATTTATGTTATCCATCTGAATCTCAGACTGAACACGTCATTAACGGCACTGTGGGTTTATTTTTGGGGGAATTTCAACTCACTGCCATTTATCTAAACTGGATTTATGGTATTTCTGGGGGGGCATTAACCCTTTCTAAACCTTTCAAACTGAAGAACTGAGGTTGAAATCTGTATCTGCAGCAACCGCACCGAGGACGGGCAGCTGGGTGATTAAGTTGACTTGTGGAATGTTTCTTTAGGCTTTAAATGAGCTGTAGCTTATTAACATGCTTGTTTTTAAGGAAGCAGAAACTGTAACATCTCTGCAGACCCGCACAGGAAATTCGACAATGTGCATTGTGTTGCATATTACGGCATAAAACAGTTAGAATAAGCAGATATGCTGCGAATAGGAGTGGCCAGTTATTTGTTGTTTTTAATATATTTTTGCTTTATCGTGCGATGAATGCACTGGTTTCATCTTAAATTGATATTTATCACTAGTTGTGTTTATGTTGATGTACACAACAGGACATCTGTTTCAGTAATACCTGTAGTATATTGTGATGTGTGACTGCCACAACACGAGAAGTTCGATGCATCTGAAAACCTTCACTCAAACAGTGCATGACATATTCTGCTGAACCAAAATAACTTAAAATATACCTGCATATAAGGTTTAAGATGTTGTATTTAAAAACACACACATATTATTAATTAAGCATTAAATCACACTCCAAATCTAAAATAGATAAAATTGCATAAAGTGTAATCCTTACAGTCTCGTGTCCTGTAAAGGCACAAAACCAAACGGGAATGTTAAAAACACAGCGTAAATATTAATCGTCTTGCAGTTCTAATTAAGTGAGCTCTGCAGGCTCTGCATAAAAATGAGCTTCTCTCTTTCAAGCAGCGGCTTCTGTCTGTCTCATCTTTGTAGTGCTGTGATGTGCATAAACAAAAGCTGGATAACTTTCATTTAAAGTGCAGCCTCCGGATATCCAGAAGCCAGCTGAGTGGAGGAATAACACCGAAAATGCTTTCATGCTGTTTACTGTCTCTCAGTAATTAGTACCGAGGGCTAGTATTTATTTATTTTTTTTAAATCATCCCAAATGCAAAAAGTTTAGAGGTTTAATCTCTTGTGTACTTACTTGCATAGCTAAATCTTGCAGGCCTGGCCATTAGTTTGCAGTGAAAGTGACACTATTGAAAGTAATTGAAGCACTAATTGCTTCTAACTAACTGCTAATTCGATTCCTATGTGACAAGAATCAATTTTAGGACACAAGTGATATTATTTTGGGGGCCGTTATTGCACTGATAATGTATTTTCTATCAAGGGTACACTCTACTGCGATAATACCACCAGCTGTGAGAGACAACTAAAGCTTTAACCTTGTTTGGAAGATGCTAACGTTTGAATCTTGCACACATTCAAAGCACGCGGAGCCTCTGTGGAGCAGACATATGGCTCAAGTCGTCACTGTCTTACCCCGCAGGCTGTGTGTCGCTGACTTTTACACCACCATGGGGGTATCGGAGCACACAGAGCTGACAGACTCTGCGTCAGACCTCCTCCTCTCCGTGTCATCCCCCTGCCACTCCTCGTCTTCTTCACCTATTGGGTTCAACCTCCCGTTCTGCTCCGGCTGGTCTTTGGGTTCCAGGAAGGCCACGTGTCTGTAAGGGAAGCCTCCTCCGCCTCCTTCTGCTCCGTCTTGGCCTGTCTCATCATGCGAGATGCTGACAGTTGAAGAGCGGAGGCTGTCTCCGGGGTCGTTCTTCTCCAGGCCCTGACCCGGACAACAAGCGCAGCGGCAGGGTGTTAAATAGAGGTACATGAAAACCATCACTACAGTGATCACGCATGCTACGAGCGTGGTGTAGGCTGTTTTTAGGTTCTCCAGTCCACCGCTATTGGTGGAATTAAACACCACCACAGTAACATACAATGTCTCATTAAAGGAGTCACTGGTGGCATAGCAGGTGTAGACCCCGGAGTCCTTTGCCTTCAGGGGCCCAATTTGGAGGCTGCCGTCGCCACGCATTACAGCAGTCTCTGATGCTGGAGGCAGGGGGATGTCTCCAGGCAACGTCCAGGTCTTCACCATGTCCTTCTGCCTGGTGTCACAGTCAAGAACCAGGAACTGCTCCAGATAGGTGTATTCATCCATGATGCTGACCTCACTGCAGTTCAAAAAGACCTTGTCCAGATCCAGTATGGGTACTTTGTCTTTCTGCGGGCCTGGTACCACACAAGTGTGGCTGAGCTTGAAGTCGGTGGCAGAGCTGAGCTCCTTGAGCTGCCAGCGTGCCACCAGGTCATACAGCTGACAGCTGCAGGGCACAGGGTTGTTGTGGAAATACAGACCGTTCTTGATCCAGCCTGGCAGAGCCTGAAGCTCCTGGATGGGCAGGACTTTGATGCGGTTGGAGGACACGTCCAACAACCTGAGAGTTTCCAGACGACTCCGCTCCTTCACCAGCTCCAGGGGGATGCGTGAGATCTGGTTCTGGCTCAGGTAGAGCTTCTGCAGGTTGCTGAGGTCCGAGAAGGCAGAGCGATCTATCTGAGAGATGCGGTTGTTGTAAAGCAGCAGCACCTCCAGGTGCTCCAGCGGCTGAAAAATGTTCTCGTCCAGGAGCCGGAGGCCGTTAGAGGACAGATCCAAGTAACGGACCTTTGTCACATGCACAAACGCTTCAGAGGAGAGGAAGGTGAGACTGTTGTGGCTGAGCAGCAGACTGTGAAGTTTGCTGAGTCTGTAGGGGGTCCACTCAGCACGTAGCCTGGTGATAAAGTTATAACTGAGGTCCAGAACAGCCGTATATTTTGGAAGAGTGGTGGGAACGTTGGTTAGATTCATCTTGGAACAGCTGATGATGTTACTGGCGCACACACACGTCTTGTGGCAGTCCAGAGGTCTGGCTATCGACTGTGTGCTGACTCTCACCGTGGGCAACAACAAAGCCAGGGGCAGCACTGTGATGAAGCTCCTTCTTGTGAACCCAGCTCTAGCGGCATGGTGGGAAATCCAGAGTGAGCCCCCCATCATGTCAGGATTATAAACGGCTGCTGTCGTCTGGATGAGCTCTATGGAGTCATGGAGCTGTAAAGACAATGAGATCAATACACTGGCACTGTTTTAATGAGCAGCTGTGATGGTGATGAAGCACATCATGCTCTGACGCATCCATTACGCAGCCTGGTCATTTAAAGTTGTGGTTGGTCAGCAAAAAAAATCTTAATCATAAACGACATTAATCACCTTAAATGAATTAACTCTCTCTAAAACCTTAAATATTAGTAACACGTTTGTTTTATTCACCATCTCATTATGAAATCTCCTCACTGAGTCTGAGACGTTCGTCCCGGCGTGCGTAACTGTCCCGCCCGCCCTCAGTGGCTTTTTTACCTTGTGCCGGTTTCTTAAGATCCGAAGAGAAGAGGGAGCCTTTCACAGTCCGATCTTGTGTAGATGATCAGCTACAGGACAGTCTCACCTCTGTCTTCACCACAGCAGCACCGATCGCCGGTCCTTCCTGTCCTGTCTGTCATCCCAGAAAAAAAAAAGCGAAGTCTGCGGTCCGCACTGACGAGGAAATGCAACCATCTGATAGTTGATCTGAGGGGCGCAAGCAGCAGAACAGGGGGTGTGTCACATTTCATCTCTCTCTCTCTCTCTCTCTCTCTCTCTCTCTCTCTCTCTCTCTCTCTCTCTCTCTCTCTCTCTCTCTCTCTCTCTCTCTCTCTCTCTCTCTCTCTCTCTCTGACTACTTGAATTTGAAGTACACTTCATCCTCAGCTGGTCAAGCACACTCCTATTAATCTGACAGTCATAACAAGGTCAATTTATGCGCCTGGAATCAGATATTTGAAATAATTTATTATTGCTGTGTGCATTAATTGTCCTTTAGATGAGCTTCATACACTCCACTGCTGATTGTCCCCTTTGTCTTTATCTCTCAGCGCTCATTAGATTATTATATTGTCTCCTATCATGATGTATTTCCCCTGAAACAATAGGGCTGTCCTCAGGGGTGGTGTGTGTAATTTTCCCTCTCTGCGAGGACACATTAACCAGCTCATTCAGCGCGATGCTGTCTGTAATGATGAAGCTCTTCCTCCTCCTCCTGGTTCGTCTTATTGCTCCGGTGAAGGACAGGGCAAACACTCGCTGTGTGTGGGAACTGCAGCTGCAGCAGCGCAGGACGTGACGTGCATGCAGCATTGTGTGTGTGGGATCAATATGCATGTGGTTAATAGAAACATAAACTTCCTGTGAACAGGATGAGACACTTTTAGTACCATTCATCATGGCTATTATTTGCTAATTTGCTTTATTAGAGTTCAGTTTTGCTTTTTTCTTTATCTTATATATGGGGTGCCGTTTGTAAAGCGTCTCGCTCTGAAAATGACAGCAACATTTTGTCACATTTAGCTAAAAACAATGTTTTAAAAAACTGGTTTGAATTTTTGAGAGTTACTTTTTTGCACATTTAGAACAATATTTGTGAACTTAGAAATATTTTAAATATTTAAATCCAAATGCTAAATCTAAATCTAAATGTTAAATCTAAATCTAAATGTTAAATCTAAATCTAAATGATAAATATAAACCTACAAATGAATGTTAAATATAAATGTTAAATATATATCTAAATGTTAAATATAAATCTAAATCTAAATGTTGAAGCTAAATGTTAAATATAAATCTAAATGTTAAATATAAATCTAAATGATAAACATAAACCTAAAAATAAATGTTAAATCTAAATGTTAAATCTAAATCTAAATGTTGAAGCTAAATGTTAAATATATATCTAAGTGTTAAATCTAAATCTAAATCTAAGTGTTAAATCTAAATCTAAATGTTGAAGCTAAATGTTTCGGGTGAAACTAAATATTTAGCTAAAATGCAAATTCAAATGCCGGTAACCGGTTTACAAATATTGTTCTAAATGTGCAAAAAAGTGACTCTCAAAAATTCAAACCAGTTTTTTAAACATTGTTTTTAGCTAAATGTGACAAAATGTTGCTGTTATTTTCAGAGCAAGACGCTTTACAAACGGCACACCCCATATATCACCACCTTTTATTTGATACTTTTGAGTATTTCATTGCAGGGATTGAATATAATATGTATTAGTATGTTTTCGTGAGTGTACAATAACATGAATATAAGAATCATTGTGTTCTTGGTACATTAAAAGCGAGTACTCTTTTATGGAGTCCGCCTTTTTGAAACGCAGTTCAGAACAGACAAACTACAACTTATGTAGATATGATGTTTTGCTATTGATGTGAATTTCTGCAACCTCATGGGCAGGTGTCACTAAATCCTCTACACTGGTGTTTTTTTTTACACGTTCATTTGTGTCCATTCTCTTCAGTCTCTTTCTATCAACTCCTGAGAGAAATATCTGGCAGGTAAATGTACAGTGAGTACAGCTACCTGTTGCTGCCAAAATAAACCAATAGAAAATGGTTTATTTTGACACTACATCTGGGATCAGGAAGAGTCAAAAGCACTACAATCTCAAGGCACACTGGTGCTGTGTACTGGGAAGTTAAGGAGGCACATGAGCAGGCAGGTGATCCCCAGAGGAGGTAAACTCGCTGTTTCACAGCTTCACAGATATTTTGACTTGTCAGGATGCTGAAACCTCTACACTGAATGAATGCTCCCAGTATACCTGTGCTTCTGCTGTGTTGAAAATATGGAAGGGGTGGAAAATGGAAGAACATACACGGCTGGACTGTGACTGGAATCTAAATCTGAAGGAGGTGAAAAGGGCGACGATTTATATGTCAACATGACAGATGATCATCCAGCTCACATATATAGCTGCACATTAAATACCTTGTTATCAATCATCTGAGCTCAAGGTCACCTCACGCAGAAACCCTCATAAAAAAAAAATGATGTGAAGATGAAATGGTCCACGGCTCTGGTTGCTATGGAGAGCACCATATGTGGTATAATATGTGTGTGTGTTTGTGTTTGAGCACACGTGGGACGGTGTGCAGGGCATGACTTCCTTCACGGACGGTGACAATCCGATACACCCGACATGGACAGCAGTAAGAGTGGGAAGGGAAGAAGGGAAAAGAGAAGTCGGCTCGGGAGCAAAAGGTCAACGAGCAACACTCGATGTCGACTCGCACGTCTTTGATTAAAAGGTTTAAACTGTGACAAGAGGTCAGGGCACGATTTCAAGGTTGGATCGAGTGACGCGGCGAGGTCTCGCTTACAGGACAAAGTTACGTTATTCAGATAGATTACATTCAAGAAAATAAAACCAGGATAATTTTAGTTCATATCCCGTTGACAGAAAAAGAAGCAATCGACAGATTTGGCCAAAAAAAAAGAAAGAAAAGATATTTAACAGCTGATTTCTTATGCTGTCATGGCCGTCTGTACGTACAGTGACAACTGAAATTATAAATAAACCAGATTACTGAAAGTTAAACACTCTGTATCTTCTAAGCATTTCAATAAATCTTTATGACTACGGTGCCAATCATACAGACAAATATAAACCAGAGAGCGTTTGATATTTTAATAATTAACTTAGTAATTAGCTTTCTTCTGGCAGAAAAAGAAAATTTTAAAGTAAAGTACCACTGTATGCGAAAAGTGAAATGACAAATTAAAGAGCTGATGTCATGTACACAATATGTTCACTGAATTATTCATTAATAACGAATACAGTACCGAATTTTATTTAAAAAGTAACCAGTTATATAAATGTAGTGAAGTGAAAAGTACAATATTTCTTTCTGGAAGAATAAAGTACCTCAAAAACTGAATATATTTATTATACGTACTTTCCATCACGGGTAAATACTGACAATTAAATGCAGCCTGTCCTTCCTCTTTCCTTCTGACTAATGCCTCCATGAATTTAATGAATGAGTCAAAACTCAGATAATGATAAAAGCTCAATTAAATCAAATTATAAATAGAAATATATATAAATATATGTTTTTGAATGTTCCAGTTGAATGTTCCACTCATAGCATCATCTCATATTACCGTCATGTATCATCATGCATCTTCAAAATAAAAAACGGCCTTCTGTTGTTTAATAATTCAATGTTCTTTCCACATAAAAGACTCGTCCGACCGCACAGAACAAAGCATCTAACCTATAGACTCGTGTATCTGATAGATAACATGGAGCTGGACATTTTTCACTACAACAATATACGTGATTATATGCAGCTGTGTGTCGCTGAGGCTGAGCTGTGCAGGCACAATGCATCTGCAGCCCTCCACTGTATAATAATGTGACATGGAGCTCAGTAGCAGTAATTACCCGTCATTACCAGAGCGTTTTTAGATAGATACACATACCGGAAACACACACAAACACAAAAACAAACATATTATGCCACCTCTGCGGCACAGATGTAGAGCATTGCTTCCATGAGGCCTGGTGGCATTTTTACTTTAATTAAAATTGAAAACGTACGCTATACCCTTAAAAACACATCAGTAAGTCACACTGTTGCACTGGCATGTCTTTTTTTTTTACGATAATAAACATAGGCACTGTAGTTTTGTCCTCCAGCTCAAGCTCACCAAATGTGTATTAATTCAAATCCAGAAAAAGGATACACCAGCACTGCTGAAGACTGCAGGGCTGTGTGACCTGCTTTAACAGACAGAGATGAATGCACTGTGGGTTTGTTTCATTGGAGAGTCAGAGCACTCTCATCCTTTAAGATCAGAATAAGTCGAGCGACTAAATCCAGTTGATGCATTCTACAGTTATAGACTCTCACTGATGAATATGCACAATCGTCATTGTAGTTTTTGGCACTCTGGATTCACGTCGTGTAAACTCACCGCTCGACTGTCACAACAACAGCCGGGTCACAAAGCTGATTCAACCCGATGTTCATTCAGCTGGGAAGTATCAGATAGCCGGGTAGATTTAGGCAGCTGGCTGATGGATAGGAGTTCCACTCTCTGGGGATTTACAGTCCTCTTGTGAATTATAAATGAAGTACAGGTCTGGGGCAGTTGCAGCAGGTTAGTGTAATATCCAACCGAGGCCACGGCTCTCCATCAGCTAAATGAGATCAGCCTCTTTCTCTCAAGAACAATACAAAAGATGAGCTTTGTAAGAACTGATGCTGGACATGATTTGGAGTTGTTGACGATGTGCATATATTAGTATGATTGGCATATTTTGGACATGATACAAGCTGATGTGCCGTGATCAAATATTACATATGTGGGCATAAACAAGCTCTGGGTGAGGATGGGGCTGTTGTGTATTGTGTAGTGCTTCTAATTTGAATTTCACATGCTACATTTACTTTGACTGTGTGCACAGGTTGAACACAACAGGTTCTTTCGGACTTCAGGGTTCAATTATATGCAAGGGACAGGTTCATGAATTAATCAGTGAGTCTCAGGCTTTGTCATTCATCCTGTAAGTCAAAGACTCATTTTGATTGATTGTGGAAAACTGTAACATGCAGAGAACAAGCATTGCGTCGTGGCCTTGGTAGATTTATGGGCTGGTACGTTCGGTGTTGCCGTGGTTATCATTGTTGCCTCACAGCAAGAAGGTTCAAACCTTATCTGGGGCCTAGAGTTTCCGAGTGTCTGCGTGGGTTCTTTCCATGTACTCTGGTTTCCTCCCACAGTCCCAAGACGTGAACCTAATAGGTTAATTGGTGAGTGTGAATGGTTGTCTGTCTTCATTTGCATAGGCTCCAGCCCCTTAGTGATCCTGATCAGGATATGTTGTTACAAAAAATGGATGAATGGCGGATTCATATTAACTCTCACACCAAACTGAAATAACAAATACACTGAGCGCACAGAGCATGCACGTCTTTAAAATGTTTTTTATTAACATCAGTCTTTGCAGATGATAAAAATCCAGAATCCTTTTCGTCGATTGATCCATATTTATGCTGTTAATGTTTTAGATGTATCAGCTTTTTAAATACAGAGAGAGAAGGGGGTGAACAAATCGCAGAGATGAAGCTTCTCTGTGTGAACGACATAGAACAAGAACATTTCTCTGGTTTCTTTGTATTGCAGATGAATAGTTGGGTACGGTATAATCCCTCGCACACAGACACCAAACATGATTGCTACAAAAAAAAAATGCATTTCTCCATATCTACACCAAAACTCAACAATAAAATCATAGGTCTATTTTTGTGCATGTGCAGATTTGTGTGCAGGATTGTTGTGTAATGTATTACAGCTGTTGCTTTGCACACTCGACACCATGAACGGTTGCATCTCCACATCTCCAATTAACAAAGGCCACAAAATCTCCCTACTACTTTGCACGTTTGCCTCTCTCTGCTCGGCGTCGGTGGATTGCACTCATGTGTAGATACATGCATATTCAATTAAAAGAACAAAACTGTTCTAAAAGATATTACTGTAATCTCTGTTACAGTGGGTGGAAGCTAAGGCAGCTAAAGTAACACATGCACAATATAGTGGACACACTGCCACCGTCTGGCAGAGTCTGCATGTTCAGGGGTCTGTTCAAGATCGGCATGTTTTGCTGAGTTATCGGGATAACTTTGCTGAGTGAAACCCTATTGTGTCTTAAACGTGGACTGGAATAAAATATCTGTTCTGGCCCAGATTACTGGGTAAACCTCATACCAGCAATGATTTACAGACTTTGAGAAGAATGTCAATAAAAACTAAGATATTTAGAGTGAACATTCATGTTCTCTGTGTCAATTTATCATCGTGCATTTTGTTGGAACACACATGTGGTTATGCATATTGTGCTGCTTCTATGTCTATATCTACAACGAATCTCTCCGCACTCCAGAAAGTGTTTTAGTGCATCAGATTATAAAACCTGGAGAATGAAAGAATCAAATAATCGCGCGTGTTGTCATTCTACAAGAAAATTTACAGGATAAACGTCTGAAGACTGAAATGTGAGCAGTTTCATCACTCATCATGGGTTCATCACCTGCACCCCTATGTATCAAGGCCGGTAAGTCCTTACTACAGCTACCTGTGTTTGATTGTAACCTGGCTGCCTATCATCCCTCATGCCTCTCTCTCTCTCTCTCTCTCTCTCTCTCTCTCTCTCTCTCTCTCTCTCTCTCTCTCTCTCTCTCTCTCTCTCTCTCCTGAATTTCCTATCTGTCTTTTTAGCTGTCACTGTCTTCTAAAGCATAAAAATGTACAAAAAATATCTTCATCATGCAAAACACATGCATCAAAGCATTGAACCACATATATTTGTATCACAGCAGCTACCTGCCTTAAGATTATTTTAGTATTTACTGCTTCGTCTATTTATTTCATAGTTATTTTCAGTGGCACGGCCCTTTGAAATGACTCATAAGGTCTGACGTGATCAACCATATTATTATTAATACACTGTGAATAATTCCTGGTGCCAAACAATACATGAATGTCAGGAATGGTAAAAACAAGAATAACCCAACAAGATATTATCGTGCCTTGCACACACACACACACATCATTTTGTATGTTGTTGTTCCTACACCCTCTGTTTGACTGTCTGCTGCGATGTATAAACCTTCTTCCTCAAGTGTCTCCAAGGCAACATTCATCACTTTACCCTTTATCTCCGGTAACATCACTCCAACACATTTACAAGATATCTGAAAATATGACATATGCTTCTTGGTATAGTATGTTAGACATTTGTAAAGAACCTCTCCTCCTTGTTCTCGACTGTGAAACCTCTTTGTGCTTTTGCCTTGATGTTATTTAACACGAAGCCGGTTAATGCTCTGCCTCTGTGCGTTAAATGTGCATTTGAATTTGAGTAGATTGTTTGTGTAGGTTGCAGTAATTATGTTTTTTTTGTAAATGTAATGGCATGATTTTTATTTTGGAGTGTTGCTGATATTTTGCGCGTCCATATATCTATGAGGTAGTTATTATTGGCAGCAGGGGCTCTCTGGGGTTAGTGCGGCGTCCTTTTGCTATTTCTGAGTGCGAATGTGGAGTCTATTTTCACGGTTGCCACGGAAACCATTGTATTTGTGGTGGCAGCGATTGGCGCTGCCGGCCGAGTAAGACTCTGCTATTTTTGTCATGAGTCAACACCTGATATACACACTCATACACACACACACACACACTCTCAGGTGTACATGCCTGAATACAGATGAAATCAGACAGATACACTCACACAATGCGCAAAAAACAAACAAACACACACACCACAGCAATACAAGGTGGTGTCGCCGGTTTGGTTATATATACTGTCTGAAAGGCGTTTGTATGTTTCCCCGTCTTCATCTTCACCATAACATCTTCACTTGATACATCTTCACCATGACAACTGTAGTAATCTCTGTCCATTAAATCTCTCCACCCAACTGCGTCCTGTTTTCTTTCGTGTTTCATGTTTGATGTACTAGGACACAGATGATGTTAAAGATCATCGGTTAGGCCTTTATAAAATCTATAAAAACATGGTAATGGTTGTCTACAAATGTGATGTGTGATATTTAAGGGTAAAATGTATTTTGATTATGCAAAAACTGTGTAAAACACAGTCACAAGAACTAACCAACATCATGATGATGTTCTTTTCTTGATCAATCAGTCAATAGTTCTGTCAATAATTGGGCTGAAAGTTATTTTTTTTTTCTCTAACTATGCAAAGATATTCAGTTTTCTATCACACGAGAAAGAAAAGCAGAATTGTCTGTTTAAGAAGCTGGAACCTGCATTTCTGCTCGAGAAATGATTCAAGCAATGACTCAGTTTTCAAAAATCGGTGATTCATGTTTTTGTCAATGGATTTATCAGTTAATCATTGCACCTCCAGCACGTGTATAACAAGATGTTATAATTTGTAAACTCATTTTTTAAATAGTACCTTTCACCATTGTCCATCTCTTCTGATGTAGTAAGTACTCTGATATGTGGGCAGGAAGCAACAAACTGTATAATATTTCAACCGGAAGACTCACAGTGGCTTAACCAGTGGCATTATTATAATAAGGCTATTAGGGAACTAGATTAATCAATCCATTCATGAGAGGTGCTGGAAATTAAATCGTATCTTTTAATGGTGAAAGAGGTGCAAGATGTGATTTGCATGAAATGCAAATGCATTATTATCATAAGGAACCTTACGAATGCAAATGAAAAAAAACACCTCGGACCCAGCGGCTCCATTCTTGCTCCTTCAGTAGAGTAGCCGTACCTATAATGGCCCAGATTTCATTGTCCTCTGCAGACGGAGCAATGAGATGGACTGTATATGAAAAAGATCACCGTGGCAACAGGAGCCCCAGTTTGAGAAGCTGGGATGGTGGTGGTGGAGGCTCGGGCCTGGCCTAATCAATACCTCACTGCCTGAGTAAATCTTATACCTGAGGGCACTTTAATCCATTAAAATTACTATACGAAACATTACCGACTGACAAAAATAAATAAACTGGGAGCATCAAGCAGCGACCTCCGTGGCTGTGAAGAGAAGCGCCAAAACTGCAGTTCCTCAAACGGCCACTAGAGGATGGTTACAGAAGGAGCCAATCTCCATAAGCCTTAAAATGTTCAACTTCACAGCAGAAATAAACATGTTTACAGCCTGGTACAAAAATAGTTAATTTCCCTGTTCATGACAACTGTACTGAGTCTGAATTTCTCTGTAACTTGCGTTTTCAGATTATATTAATTCTTAAAGTTACGCATGGCTGTTATGCATTAACGGCGTGGCCACTTTTCACAGGTGAGTGCGATTACAGGTGACTTGTTTGAGCACCCAGGCTTCATTCATGATGCCTCAGGTCGGCTGCCGATCCATGCCCAGTTTTAGATTAGCCACCAGAGACAGGACTGCGAAGATGGCAGCAGCCAGGCCCGTCCCATTTCAGAAACATGTGGCTGACGTCACAGACACAACATCCATATTTTTACTGTCTATGCATTCTACCCATGGATGCATTCTTGTACTTAGTAGTTTTTGCTATAGTAGTATATATATATAGTAGTATAGTAGTAGTTGTTATAGTAGTTTTATTGTACATATCTCTACTTGTTTATTTATGTGTGCACACTATGGGGAAGCTTGTAATCTCATTATACTTGTATAATGACAATAAAGGCATTCTATTCTATTCTATTCTATGTGTCATATCGCGAAACAAGCCATTGTTTAGCAATGACCTGATTTTATCTCTATCTCAAAGCAAGCTATTAAGAATTGGTTTTTGTTTTGAAAGGTATTTCGTCATAAACGTTAAGTGCAGAAATGTTGATCTGGATCTGGATTTAGAGGAAACGCTGCAATCTAACATTTGTTGAGATATATTCATACATATATTTATATTACAGTAGTTTCTGAGAAGTGTTAGTGTACTAACAGACATGTTGCCATCCATACGACCCTGATACGATGGCTACAGCAACAACACAACATTCCCCTACTCCCATCATCTTCAGTTCTGAGATAAGGACACTAGGACCCTGTGGAGGCAGCAGCTCTGGTCCTGTTTCTCGCTGCCTCCTGCTCCATCTCTGCAGTCACTGTGCATGAGTGGAGGGGGGAAAGCAGAGAGTGAGCTGGTGCCTTTGCAAGCATTTGCATCAGCATCATTTCAGAAAAAAATCTCTGCTGCCACAGCCTCCATCCATCCGGGGAGGAAGATGCACAAGGCAGATCAAGGGATGGGAAAAGACACAGACTTGTATAGAGGGAAGTACCTCAACAGCATTCCCAAGGTACAGTGATTGATGTCCACTGTGTACCTCAGCAGTGGGAGCTACAGCAGGTTTTCATCCTCAGAGACCAAAGCAGCAGACAGCTGCATCAGGAAATACTCTGATTCAGGTACATCATGCTCTCTGCCTCGTTCTCTCTTTCTCTCTCTCACCACATTTTCTCGCTTGTTCTCACCCCTCTTTCTTCTAATCTGCTGATCATGTACTGCTGAGTGCAACGATAAATCTAATTCAATTGCAATGTGATACATGAAACGTGGGCCTCGCTTTCTACAGTGGGTGTAATGCATTAATGATTAATACATAAAACGAGTAGGCGGTAAAGACATGACTAAACCAGACAGGAGGGTTAAACTGAATTGGGAGTACCCCCTATGTGTGATTTAGAGATGTTGCTCACTGAGGGCAGTCATTCATAGGTGATGGGGGGAGGTAAGAGCTCAGTTTTTACCCGGATTCATCACTGGAGACAGGAGACAGAACATCCCAGGCTTTTTGTTACAGAGGATTCAAAGCAGTAAGCAGGTTCCTTGATTTGAAAAATACATATAGCAGCAGCCACCCATGTCTGTTGTCTGTACAGTTAATATGGAGACAGCCTCTGCAACCTATGAATACCCTCAGGTTTCCTCATTTGAAACTCTCAACTCTTTCATATACAAAGTAGCCAAGGCACACATGCTATTAGTGGTACATGTACACAAGGAAAATCATGCGGTGCATTCAATTTCGGACCTACATGCTGGGGACACATTGGCAAGACCTTCCAGAAATCTGTAATGTGTTATTATTATTATTAAAAGTGGGCATACAAAATCAGTTTAGACCCATATTTAACATATTTATTTAGCGTGCATCCAAACATTTACAGGACATGTGCTCGAAAAGTATTTATCACCTGCAGAAAGGATTCATCTTTTTTCCAAATTATGAACTAAAGTGTTGAGGAGGTGGTCCGAAATCCTTTATTTGGTATGATCATACACTTATGACTTGTGTATCATGGTTTGGTTACGATTTATGAACTGTAATCTGTTCAAATTATTTTATTCCTCTTGGTTTTACTTGGCATGTTGCTAAAAAAGGTGCCAGATGTTCCTGCCTTGAGTAATGCATGGCTGGCTTTAGATTAACCTCTCAGTAAGATTGACTTAACGGAGATTTGAGAAAGCTAAAGAGGATTTTTACAAAACTTAATCGGAGTGAATTAATGTCAGAAGTGACGCTCAGCATTGTTACAATTATTAGTTCCAATTAGAGGTCACGTGCAAACTCAGACGAGCACAGATTAACGGTTTCTTTCTCTCTCGTTTTTAGGGTGGGTTGTGATCGACAGCAGACACGAGGACTCTCTAAATGGACAGAAATTATAAAAATCGAAACCTCCTGACGATCACGCCATCATCCAGCTTTTGACCTAATTTTCAATCCGCTCTTTTCTGGCCGTACTTCCTGGCTTTGAAGGATGGGTGATGGGCCTGTGACTGATCCTGCCTGCCTGCCTCATCCCACCCTTCAATGGAGCCGATGTGGAACTCCTCCCACCCACCTCCACAGCTCATGTCCAACATGTCTGCCTCCTCTCTGCCCGAGGGCTGGGCTCTGTCCCAGTCGCTAGCTCTGCTCGCCATGCTGCTCATGGATCTGCTGGCTGTGGTGGGTAACGTGGCTGTCATGGCGGTCATTGCCAAGGCCCCACAGCTCCACAAGTTTGCCTTCGTCTTCCACCTGTGCGTGGTGGACCTGCTGGCAGCCCTGGTGCTGATGCCCCTTGGCATGCTCTCAAGCCGAGCCTTCTTCGGGGAGGCCCTGTGCCGGAGCTACCTCTTTCTCAGTGTGTGCCTGGTTAGCGCTGCAATCCTCTCTATCTCCGTCATCAACGTGGAGCGTTACTACTACATCATACACCCGATGCGCTATGAAGTGAAGATGACTGTCGGCCTGGTGGCGTCAGTGCTGGTGGGGATATGGGTCAAAGCCCTGGCCATGTCTGCTCTGCCGCTGCTCGCTTGGTTCCTGCAAGGTGGAAGAACTCCTCTTTTGGAGAGTAGTGGGGTCGGCGGAGGAGGAGGTGGTCCAGTGCCATCTCCCCCTGCTCAGGGTCACAGGCGCTGCTCACTACATTGGACAGGGGGAGGTTCCAACCGCATGGCCTTCATGGTCCTGTTTACTCTAGTGTATTTCCTGTGTCCACTCCTGGTCATTCTCGTCGTGTATTGCAATATGTTCAAAGTGGCTCGGGTAGCGGCCATGCACCACGGCCCTCTGCCTACCTGGATGGACACACCTCGTCGCCAGCGGTCGGAATCACTCAGCAGCCGGTCCACTATGGTCACCAGCTCTGGGACGGGGACCGGGACAGGCAGAGCGACTCCACAGCGGCCCTTTGGAGGAGGAAAAGCTGCAGCAGTGTTGGCAGCAGTAGGTGGGCAATTCCTATGTTGCTGGCTGCCCTATTTTAGTTTCCACCTGTATTCAGCACTGGCTGCCAGCCCTCCAGCCACACTAGCCTCTCTGGAGGAGGTGGTCACCTGGATCGGCTACTTCTGCTTCACCTCCAACCCCTTCTTCTACGGCTGTCTCAACAGACAGATCAGGGAGGAGTTGGGCAAGCATCTGCCCTGCCTGTTTCGTCGTGCAGGGGTTGAGATAGAGGACAGACTGCCCAGCCGCGAAGGCTCCATAGAGGAGAATTTCCTTCAGTTTCTTCAGGGCACTGGCTGCAACTTGGATCCTCAAAACTCTCACAGCACCTCCAGTCCTAAAGGGGAGGCCTGCTGCCCCACTGCTCAGTCCCAACCACCAGAGCCAGCACAGCCCATACCGATCGATTTCCGTATCCCCGGACAAATTGCGGAGGAGACTTCAGAGTTTACCGAGAGCGAGCAGGCGAAAAACAACCATATATGTACAGACAATTGAATTTTTAATGTCTTTATTTGCTGAAAATAGAATCATTTGGATCATGAACTATTTCAGGAGATGTTTAGGTGATACTGACAGCTTTCCAGCGGCTCATTTAAACGACTTTAAATGGTACCTTTGATTCATTTGCACTTTGCCTCATCGGATTTCATCCTCACACAGACAACGATGATAAAAATGACACGCGGTTTGTTCGAGATGCATTTTAAACTGTTGTTTGTGAACAGGGAAAATTACTGCTAGATTTTAAAAACATTCCACACAACCGCTCAGCTCTGTACAGTTAATGACTCAGTGAATTAATATCGATGTAACTTGTTAAAGCCTTTTTATTTTAATAAATAAAAAACAACAATTATATGTCTGATTCTACGAAGATGACAGAATAGTTTTCAGAGTTTTCAATGTTTTAGGGAACACACGCTGAAATACACTCGCTCCCTCTCAATTAATGAATTGCTTTATTATTTTGCTATTAGATAAATCGCCTTTGGTATTCAGAAATGAAAATGGTTCCACGCACCAACCGATACTGTATTTGTAACTGCCAAATGAAACGATTTTGAGACTCCGATAACTTTTTGAAAAGAGTTTTTGTAAATTACCGCGAGAGAAGTCGAAGAAAACGGCAATAAAAAAAACAAAAAAACACAAAATTATGACGAGTATTTGGTGGATCCAATGAGGGAAAAGCACTACTGTCACTTTTGATTGGTAGTCAGGCTTTCATCAGTGATAATGCCACTCTTACCCTCGTGTCAACCTGATTATAATCGGGGTACATAGCGTGGCCTAACTCTCATGGAATCGCTCCACGTTGTTTACAACCATCTGAATTTTGTTCTTTCTTTGGTGCTTGTCCAAACATGTTTTTTTTAATTATTATTATTTCTTAAAAAGCAAGCCAGATCTGTCGTGACTCAATTTAGATTGACTTTGTAAGTCGTCTTAAGGGTCACCCAGCTTAATGCCTTGTGACGTATTTATCAGTATATTTGGATATGGATCCAAAAAAAAACAGTATTCTCTTGATGCATTCAAATATTTCTTACATTTGTTAAATGTACTACACTGTATGTTATGTTTAGTAGAACTGTATAAGTTGTGGGTTGTGTATTTCACTCAACACACCCTTTTTTTTTTCCTTTTGATTTGTGAGTTTAGGTACTTGTTTTGAAATTTCACTACACGGAGGCTGATGTATTTTGACCCGTATGCAGTAACTGCCTTGATTGTTTGCAGATTTTCATCCTGGAAGGAGAATACATTTACATTTTTTTACCTCACACGCAGGAAAAAACATTATTTTACAATCCTGTGCAGTTCCATGTCAAGTATGCCTCTATTCTAATGTTGTAAGGAGACTAAAGCAGGTGTGATTTGTTCAAAGAGGTTTTTTTATTAGACACAAAGGGAGCTTGGTGACGAGATGACATAGTATTTTATAGCAAACTGGATAAATATGATATGTGGAGATATTTGAAAAAACAGATTCTTTCTCATGTCATGTGGATACAGGGTTTTTAAGACATTTTTGTTTTTGTTTTTGAGTGATGATGCCATAATCAAAAGCTTGTTGAGCTTGATATCTTCTTCTTTTCATCATCGTCTTAAATATTCCAAACTGTGAATGACGTTGAACATTTGTGTTAGGATTTTAAGTTTTTTTTATGCTGTGATTAAAATAAAAAGAATGACTTCCACTGTACTGCAATGATACGAATGTGTTTAGAGAAATACTATGGCTAAAGGTCGAGTGAGAGATACCGTTGTAATAAAGAGTTTCTATGTTTGTAAAACATTTCGGATGCATTATTGTCATTTCACGCGTACAGTTTAGGGTCTTCATAGCTTATTGTCCTCCAGAGCTCAGCTCTGTTTCTGTGAGTCAATGTGTGCCGCATCTTTCTGCTTTGCTTTGACATTTCATCACAAAAAAAGGGGTGGCGGGGCGCGAGATACAGTTCAAACACTTTGACCTTAAGGTAGCATTTAAACTTCAAAGCCAGTGGTATGACCTTCATCTATCGATAAAGATAGATAGATAGATAGATAGATAGATAGATAGATAGATAGATAGATAGATAGATAGATAGATAGATAGATAGATAGATAGATAGATAGATAGATAGATAGATAGATAGATAGATAGACACTGCCGCTGTTTAATGCTGTGTTTCAGTTGGAAGATGCTGGTGCGCGACAGGCCTCACACCTCAACGATGGACCTCAGTCAAACCGCCCCCAGCTTCACCAGGCTCTGCCATCCCCATGGCAATTATTACCTAGTGACATTTCTCAGTGCTGTAGTGGGTGGTAGGAGGAGTTTGCTCTATTGGGAATCCAACAAGACACTCTTATCTGTGACTCCTTAAAATACATTCTCTAGACTAAACCAGAAATGACATTTTTATTCCATATTTATTATATATTATTTCACCTCGTCTTGAGATGGCTCGTGTGAGTATCTCATACCATAAACTGGAATAACTCTGTCTATTCTGCTTAAGATAAAGATTTCTTGTAATGTTGGTGATTGCTTTACCTTAATATCTATAGTTTTAAAATTTAGATATAATTTTCGGACAGACTATGTCTTATCCGTGAAATGTTTGTAGATATACATTTTGTTTGTTTAATTAGCTTTTGTCCTATTGTTTTTTTTGTTTGTTTTGCAAAAAATAACAGCAACTCTACGTGATAGCACCTGTTGTTAACAATAAAATCAATCTATCCTAATAGCTTGGCGCCAAAGGAAAGCAAAACAGAAGATTGTTGCTGAAAATGCACTTATCATGTATGTGGCATAAAAAAACATAACTGCAAACAAAAAAGCAAGAACAGCACAAGTTGCAAAAAAAAAAAAAAAAGAATTTCAGAGTAGAGTAAAAGGTGGAAAACATGAACAGCTGTATGACACGGTGGCTACAGTAGATCAACCAAATAAATGAATATTAAGCATTATGTGACGTTATACATATGTGGATATCTACATATGTATAATGTATTAGTTTATGATGGAGCAAATATGTAAAAGCATATAAACACAGTATATACTGTATGAGCTCAAAGCGCCAGTAATATTTTGTTTCCACTTGAGGGCAGTAGAACTACCTGAAAACACCAACCTTATAAAGTTGCTATGGCATTTAGCGATAAGTTAATTTAGCACCTGATGAATGTAAATCCAGTTGCTCTTCTCACTCTCCTTTTTAGTTTCGGTTCTTTCTCCTTTACTTCCTTGGGGTAATAATAGCTTCTCTTTAATTTTAGCACCTTGTTTGCCAGCATCACCAGCATCTAGCTGGCAAACAAGGTGCTAGAAATGTGTCTAAATTTGTCTGTATGTCATTTGGTGCCAGTTTGTCTATCAGAGCTTCTCACTGGAAACAGCTGCTGTTGCATGTGGAAACAACACGGCTGAGTGCAGTGAGGTTGAGCCATAACTGTGGAAGTTATAGGCCTTAAAATCAAAACAATGACCTGAAAGATGATAAAACTCTGTGTAGAGCTGGGTCATGTGATCAATTTGTGTGTGTATGTCACTGCATAGGACAAATTTATCATTACACATAGTCAAATTTTATTACAAAAATATTGATAGTACAGTTATAGATATTCTCTCTAAAAGAAATCAACATTTGTAGACAAAAATACCAATAGATGTGTCCACATGCCAGTATCAATGGTTATGGTTACGCTGTGTAAAGTTATGTGGGATATTGTAGCTAATACCACTGTAAAGAAGGAGGTCCCAGCTATTCACTTAAAATCTTATTCCATTTGTAATTGTTATTGACCGTGTCCTGTAAGGATGATATCCTGCTGCTTGAAGTCAAAGCAGATGGACCAGAGGGCCAAAGCTGGATTCTGTGGTGGTGGCAGAAAAAAACCCTGCGATTAAGACATAGAGAGAAAGAGCAAAATCATTTCTGTGTTTCCACAAACTTTCCAGACCATTGTCAGCATTTTACAAAAAAGAGATACTGTTTGCACATGCAGGAAAGACAAAGGAAGAAGTGAGAGGAGAGAAGAGGAAACTAGCTCTGACTTTAAGCTCTGAATTTAAAACTGAGAGAAAGGACTAAAACTCAGACCTATGACCGGAATAAAAGTGAACAATACAAACACAAATAGGCAAAATGTGTTTCAACATTTTAGGAGAATATGCAGCTACTGAAACATCAATAATTCGATTTTCAATTCACTTGTTTTTGTGTATATTCAAATTGAACTTTTCCTTCAATAAAACATGTTAGTTTAACAACAATTATGTTAGTGTGGGTCTTTCGCAGACTAACTTGTTTTTTTTTTTAATGAAACTTACTAAAAATGTAAATAAACTTTCAGATTATGTCAGCAAACCACCTATCACTCAGTAAACTACAGTATATAAAACCTTTTACAGCTAATTTACCTGGTGTGGCATCTGATGAGTTGTGAGACTTTGAGATAATAATGTGTTATACACACAGAGCTATTAAAATAAAATACACTTAAAGTGCTCATTTTGCAGAATGTAAGTTATGTTTCTAAATATATATGTATGTGTGTGTGTGTGTGTGTGTGTGTGTGTGTGTGTGTGTGTGTGTATGTATGTATGTATGTATGTGTGTGTGTGTGTGTGTGTGTGTGTGTGTGTGTGTATGTATGTATGTATGTATGTATGTATGTATGTCTTAATGTGTGCACTAATTTAATATTGCAGCTGGTAAAGGTGGAAGCTTAAGAATTTCTCCCAGGGCTCTATAAAGTCTTATCTTCATCCATAATAATACATGCAACTTAAACATAAGAATCAAACTATAGACATTTCCGCAAATTAAGCATACCATGTGGTGTTAAAACGACAGGTATCCAAACCCTCCATCAAGATTTTATTTATTTTAATCTTTTCCCTATTTTCAAGCAGCATCCTTATATTTTTATGTATGATGTTCTTATTTTGACGCCGCTGCTTTACATAACGTACAATCCTCCCCTCGTCATGTTACATTTATATTACGTTGTATCAGAATCAGAATCAGAAATACTTTAATAATCCCAGGGGGAACTTATTGTAAAAAATATAATTTATTATTATCAAAATTGTTACAATATAATATAATATAATATAATATAATATAATATAATATAATATAATATAATATAATATAATATAATGTTATTATAATATAGAAAAAAATTATAAAAAGTAATTTTTAAAAAACAAACCCACAGGTATCACTTATGACCCAACAATTATTGTAAAAAAAAAAATATTATTAAAATTATTACAATATAATATAATATAATATAATATAATATAATATAATATAATATAATATAATATAATAAAAGGTAATTTAAAAAAACAAACCCACAGGTACCACTTATGACCCAACAATTATTGTAAAAAAAAAAAATATTATTAAAATTATTACAATATAATATAATATAATATAATATAATATAATATAATATAATATAATATAATATAATATAATATAGTAATAATAAAGTAATTTTAAAAAAACAAACCCACAGGTACCACTTATGACTCAACAATATAGGGTCCTCGAAAGCCCTTTGTGTGTGTATGAGTGTGAATTTATTAAGGCGTGTTTAATTTGTCGACCTTTGAACGCCGACATACCCGCAGCGGGCGGCTCCTGTCAAAGTAAAAACTTCCCTTCTTTAGAGGAAACTGCACAGAGAGAGCACAGACGCTGCCAGTGAAGAAAACATCCGGTAACTATTTTACTAGCATGAAATGATCTTTACTCGGCTGGTTTCGTGGTTAACTAACTAATTAACCAACTAACTAACTAACTAATGTGACGGTTACCGTAACAAACACGCACGCTGTGTGTGTGAGACAGTGGAGAGCTGCACATTTTATTAACGTCAGTTTTATAACGTGAGCAAACTGTTACAGGTTAATAGATAACCCGAGCTGTCTGTCCGTGCAATAACACAGCCTGCCATGTTTGTGTGCGTTGTTCTCCTGCAGGACGTTTCCTGTGTTTACCTCTGCTGCTGCACAACAACAATGTCAGGTGGTGAGTCAAAACATCTGCCATGCATGCATGTACTCAGTTACAGTCACCTGTGTTCATTTAAAAAAATATATTATGTTGTATGCTTAAAATATCTAAACGCTTCCTGCAGCATTTCACTGACTTTCACTTCCTCTGACTCTGTATGAGGAGGAGGGTTTTAAAAATATCCATAAAATATCATAGTGAGTAATTTAATTTCAACTTAATGACACTGGGGAACAATTTTATTTTTATTTATTTTTTTGTTGTTGTTGTTGAGTTAGATTAAAACTAAAATTGACGTGCTGATTCCAAAATTTACAAAAATTCCACTGATTCGCTGTGGTAAGACTTTTCCAGCTGATCATGATTGGACTCATCTGCAGCTGTGTGGCAACTTGTTTGTGCAGTCACACATTGCATTGCGAGACAGTGCGGTGAGAGGTGTGTGCAGCTGCCAATAGGTCAGTACTGTCAATATCTGCAAGGCCAGCATAGTAGAATGAAGAGGATCTGTACTTGCTTTTCTCTTTTAACCATGGGCATACCGTTGTAAGTTCTTTTTGGTTTGATGCTGTTTTTGTAGTTTTCAAAGCTTGTAACTTTTCCATCTTAGTGTTTTATATTTCCTTTGTCCCAGATCAGGTCTGCTCCTGCTACTTCTCGTCCTAAACGCCTAAACAACCCTGACTTCTTTTGCTGTATTTGTGCTAGTTTCACCATTCCGAGACAGAGGAAAGCAAACATCAGTGCATCTGTCAAACAAGAATATTTTGCATATTTTAAAGTAAAACTCGTTGAACAAGAGAACAACAAGACACGGGCCCCTCACAAAGTGTGCAAGCAGTGTTTGGAGAGTTTACAGACGTGGACCAAAAGAACGCGTGAAAAGTTGGCGTTCGGTATCCCCGTGGTTTGGTGAGAGCAAAAAGATCATTGCACAGACTTTTGTTCAGTGAAAACAGGCACAGTGTTTTTCAGATTTTTTAAGAAAACAGGGATCCTATAGTTCAAAAACTTGACGTGAGAGAGAAAAACTGAGATCAGTTTTGGATTCTGCAGCTGTCAGACCGAACTCAACAAAAACTGTGTTCCCCAGTGTAATTTAAGAAATACTTTAATCTGTTATTTATGAGTATAAAAGTATCCAATCCAATCCACTTTATTTATATAGCACGATTTAAGTAAACACAGGGTTTCCAAAATGCTGCACAGTACGATAAAACACATTAAATAACACTATAGAAACAGAACAAGACATCAAGTAGATAATAGAAAGATAGAAAACACTAAAAATAAAATGAATAACAGGCACTAGATAAAATAAATAAAAACAGACAAAAATAAATAAAATAAAAGTATAGAAATAAAAGCACAAAGTATTGTATTATCAAAATACACTCAAAGTGCTCATTGTGCAGAATATAAGTTATATTTCCACTATATATATATATATATATATATATATATATATATCTTAATGTGTACACTAATTTAATATTACAACTGGTAAAGGTGAAAGCTTAATCATTTTTTCCAAGGGCGTCTTTAGTCGCATCTTTATCCATCATAATACATCATAATTTATATTATATTGTTAATCCAAATCCACCTCGAAGTAATTTAAGGTTTCAAATAATAAATAAATAAATAAATAAAAAATATAAAGGAGCACAAAATAGAAACACTCGAGTAGCAGAAGTACCTCAAAATGAATCCGTGGACAAAGGAGGTTTTTACATCGTGTGTTGAATATTTCTGAATGATTAAAAAACTGAAAAAGGACAAAAATGTCAGTAGAGAGACACGCAGGGTTAAAGTCTCTAATAATAAGCTTCTTATTTATGAAAGCTCACATACTGCTACTACAGGGGATTTTACATATTACAACTTTTCCCTGAAATATTTCAACTGTAACTAAAATACAGTTTTTCTTATGTAATCCTTACAGACACACTTACAAACACAAACAATACATAGGTTTGGCATCATCAGCCTTTGAATGTAACTTAATTAGACAAAGTTCAGGTTTGTTTCATGGCGTTTTTACATTTCACTGTGTTTTATTCCTGGTGTGTGGCCTCTGCAAACAAGATGCTAAATTCCAAGAACTGAAGGAGTGAAAAAAAAAAATCTCCCAGCAGCCAGTGATATGCACAGTAGTCTCATTTTTAGCAAAAGGGTGTAGACACAGAGCCCAGAGACTGAAGCAGCAGAGAGCAAAGAGAAAAAACCACTGAAGGAATAACAAGAGCTATCAGGCTTTTTATCCTGTTACCAGGTAAGGCCTAAAGGATGTAAAGTCTTTTGCTTTTAGTGTAATGTTCACGGGGGGAGTTAAGAGTTTTGTTTCAGATAAAAGTAGGCCTCTGTGTTTTTTTAGTCTTTTCTGCTGCACCAGATGGCGAGAGTCAGCTTTCTAAAAAAACTGGGTCAGATTTCAGAAAAGGGCCGGAGACACCCAGAAACAAGATTTTCTGTTTTCACTTGCAAAGATAAGCGTTTGGCTTCTTGTGCTATTGTTCATAGTTGATCAAGTTCAGCCTGCACTGCTATGCCAGAGGCCAGTTTGCTTGAGCAAACATGTTGAGCGCAAAAAAAATCCAGTTGCAACATTTCTGAAATGTTAAAGCACAGTGATGATGGTCAGGGAGAGATGGTTGGAGAGTTAACAGACAGCAGTTACTGTGTATTTGAAACTGTATTTACCAAGTTTTAATCCTGATAACAGTGTTTAAAACTTCATAAATTTATTCAGAGAACAGTTTGGTGAAGAGCTTTAACGCTGTGAGTTTTGTTAATGCACGAGTGAAATGTTTGCTAGAAATGTCTAGTGACTGTACACTTTAAGATTTGGCAAACTGAGGCTGCTTTAACAGCTGGAAGCACAGAGGGGACAAACATGTTTTTGTCCAACTGCATAAAAGCTTCACACCACTAGGTGGAGATCTGTACTCATGCTCCGACTACTGTCTGTCCGACTGTGAGAGTGTCTGCCCTCCAGCCTCCAGGATCAAACAGTATAAGGGCACCGGCTGGGACTATTTGTTCCCTTATTGGTATTGTTGTTGTTATTATACAGTGATTATTATTGCAGAGTCACTATTTTTCAACCTATTTTGTACTTTTAGGAATTGTGTGTGTGTGATTATATGTGATAAATAATAAGTTTTTGTATGATTTGAACTGTCGATCAATTGTGTCAAATGTCAGTTGCCTCGCTTCAGTAGTTTTCAATTTTCAGGTTCATGTTAACACAGTAACACAACAATACAATGAAATGTGTTGTGTGAGCACTGATTGTGTAACAGCACTACACATTATAGTTAGACAATAAATATATAAGACAATAGAATTTTAGGTATTAAAAAAAAGGAATAAACCAAAAAAAGTTCTATACACTGTACAAGGTAATATTTAAAAGTAATATAGATTATACAACAATATATAATATGTTTGAATTTATTATTTTACTGAGCTATGCCATGAAGTGTCTGAGAAAAACATATTATTTTGAAAAGCTAAATTAGAGTAACATGATCACACCAGTCCCAGCACTAACCAATGTGGCGCCCCAGGCAAGATTTAAGGTGGTTTGCATCGCAGCACTGCCAGTTTACATACAAACACACAAGAAACTGAAAAACTTTGTAAATTTTATTTTTACAAAACAAGTTGCCCGATCAAAACAGTTAACACAAAGATAATAAAATAACATAAATATAAAAATAAATCAAAAATAGGTAATGTACAAAAATGCAATTAAATTAAACACACACACACACACATATATATATATATATATATATATATATAGTGGAGATAACTCAATAGCACACCTGCAGAGAGAAGAGGTGTGAAACCACTGGTTGTTGCAGTCTAATCATAAAAAAACAAAATACCAAAAAATGAAACGAAATAATAAAATTGAAAAACCTAAGAGAGGCTTGATTTCCACTATTCTGTCTCATTCGTCACATCATATACAATGCATATATTCCTGAAATTCAAATTAGATGCAGTCTTATTATCATTAGAGTGAACTGCTGATTAGTAGAATGCATAGAAGCAATAAACTGCAGTGTAATATAACATACAGGAATGCTAAGTTATGAAGTATTAACATTAATGATGTGCACTTTAAGTAAGTGATGTAAAGTTTAACACTATAAACACTTTAGACAGTATGAACTGTAACACAACAAACAACCAGCCTTACAGCTCTGATATGTGAAGGTGTGGAAACTGACTATCACAAGCAGAGCAGACGTTAGTTAAACACATGTCAATAAACATGCAGACAGATGTATAACACCTGCTGAACAGATCTAATTTTTATAAATGACCCAGAGAAATGTGAAGGTGGGAGAAGTTACCGACGTTATTATTTTCCATAACAGCTGTCAGGCCGCTCCTTCACATTCACTGATGTCAAAACAAGCTGACGCTTTTTATTGATTATCAAACTGTGTTAGACTAAATAATAAATACATAAATACATGACATCATCTTTACCGTACCTCCGTCTTTGTCGATTTTTTTCCTCCTCTTCTTTTTTCTTCACATAATTATTGTCAATAACGAGGGGACGTCAGAAAACTGAGACTGGTACAGTCTGATCAGTCAGAGGAGGAAAGAGTTATTGTTATTATTATTTAATACGCTTTGCAGTTCAGCTAAATTAGCGTGGGGTTATTTTTTCATATCAAGAAATAGTAGTGCTAAGGAGTTTTAGTATAGGAAAATTACTTTTTTTGGACGGTGTCCTTAGCGTTTGCCTTTACTGCCACGGGCCGGCTCTGGATCACACGCAGTGAAAATGTGTTTGTGGATTGTCTGTATGATGTATATGAGTGTGATGAACACAACAGCCTCAACTTGTTAGTAATTTAACTTTGGATTTTTAAAGAAAGCATCAAGTGTCAAAAAAGCAAAAGTACATTTGTCTTAACCAAGTGCTGTTCCTCATAACAAGCATTTAACATTCATGTTACAGTTTTGTTTAGGACAAGTTTCATGTGTCAGTTTTCTTTTACTTAAATCAGTTGTAAAACAAATGGGCATTACAGATAGCAGCTAAATCTGATATCGTCGCTTTCATCGCTTTCATTGGTCGTCACTATTTATAAGACTTCACGTGAGGCGGGCCTGTGCTGGGTCTGTCTGCTCTCGGGATTTCTCTGGCAGACTTCACCACTCAGCCGGTTTCTGTGCTTCTCCTCTGACTTTTTTTTCTACTTTCTACTTTTATTTTATCACTTGCTCTTCATCCGGCTCCTCTCCTTTTTTGTAAACACATTCTTATGATATCCAGCGTGTCTAATTACTATTTATAGCAGAGTGGAAAAAACTTTTGTCCTTCACTCACCTTGGTGCTCAGCTGGCGGGCTGTAGCCACTCTCCGGGCTTGCTGGCTGTCATGCGAGCGACACACTTTGATCTACGATGCCCTGCTCGACGGCTGTTTTTTACCGTACAGGCTGCAGGAAGCTCATTTCCTGGTTGCTAGGGCAACCAAGGAGGATGGCCCCCAGCAGGAGTAAGGGAAGCCTCAGGCTGCCTCTCTGCTTGTCGCTGTGCAGCACGCCTGCTGACCTGCTGCGGGCTGGGAGGAGGAGTCAACTCTGCAGAGGAGATTCTCCCGGCCCAGTATGGGTCCTGCCGCCCCGCTGCCCCACCATGAGACAGAGCTCCACCATTAGAGCTAGTGCTCCTCTCTCCCTCTGCTGGCCACTGCACAGCTCTGACTCGCTCTGCTCCAGTAGTGACAGGAGCACGGGCGGCAAGATGTCATTCTCTTCCTCCTCCTCCAACGATGGACAAGGGAAGCCTAAACCTAAATCCCCGTTTTGCAAGAGGGGGAGCCTGCAGAGCACCACCAGCCCTGGTGAGTGTTTGGTTGAAGGGGTCCCATAGAGAGCATGAATGAACTCTCGTTTGTTATGTAAATGCGAGGCAAGTGAATGATTGAGATGCTGATGATGGTTCAGTTGCTGCAGGATGTGGACTGCTGCTGCAACTGTAGTTTGCAGCTCGATTTTGTGTCTGTTGTTGAAACGGTGGTCGACTTTGGCTGATGCTGTATGTTTGCCATGGATGCTGTTTTGTGTGGAACTGTTATGCAAGTCACTGCAAAGAATATTTGAATTAAACTGGGGCTGCAACCAAGTTAATCTATCTATAATTTATTTTTTTAAATTAAAAAATAACGATTTAAATGTTGATACTACCTTAAGGTCTAATCAGGTGAACGGCGTCACACACTGTACACCTGTTCTCTTGCTATGTAACTTTGTGATCACATCACCGACTTTTCACTTCTTTTGGTGAGACTGGATCATATTTCATGTGGAAAATATTTTCTCTTCATAGCTGCTGTTAGCAAACGTTAGCTCAGTTTGTTTTTTTTAGCCGGGTTGCTCTGTCTGTGAGGTCAGAGAGCTGAGGGAGTGCCAGTGTTTGTACCAGAGGTGTTTGGATCACATGGAAGAAGAGGATGGTTTCAGCTGAAAGACGAGCTGGGCTTCTTGGACTTCTCGGAGCTGTTAAGTAATATTAGGGCTGCTGTGTCTTGTGTTGTTGCACTTGCTTGATGTTTGGCTGCAAGCAAAGTTGTCAACCCGCTAGTTTTTGATCATGAGTAATGTATCGTTATGATTTAATATGAATCTCTATGTAATGTTGCTTTGGGGGCATATTATATTTAAACACAATAAAATCTATTATTCTACAATAATATATATTAAACCTTGATTTAATCTCAAAGTATTTTTTTGAGCTCTCGACTTTTTAATCAAATTTAGGAAATGTAGTTGTCCAGATTGTCTTGGTCTGAGCTACTTTACTCGACCGTTCTTACTTACAAAATCAATATAACAAAGCAGCTTAATCTCAAATGCTACTCTATAAATAAGATATTATAGATGTTGAGCATATTGTTTATTGTTAAAGTTTTGTTTTCTTGCTGTCACTCACCGTTTGGGAGCTGCGGTAACAAAAACAATTTCCCTACAGGGATTAATAAAGTATTTCTGATTCTGATTGGATGTTGTCACCACAGGCCTGTATCTTTCTGGCATGGCGTTGTATTAATTAGTGTAACGTGTAGTGTCGATTCACGAGGTATGCGTGGGGGTTTCATTAACTTTTTAGCGTGACGAGATCCAGGCCAAAGGATTGCAGCTCTATGATTACCTTTGAAGTTGATTCTAGCTGGTCTCTGTGGGGAGAAACTAGAAAGAGCGAGCGGCAGTTTATCTCTGAAGCAATTTACGAGTTGATGTTTATTTCATTTGAAGCTTCTTCCTTCAGTTTGCCGTAGCACAGCACAAACACCGTGAGAGTGTTTGGAGGCAGCAGATCTTAAGCTGTAACTCACGGTATACGGTATTTGCTGAGGAAGCCCGTCTTTGCTGCAGTAATAAATAACTTAGAGGTCTCTCCATCCATGCAGTCATTTAAGTCCTCTCAATTAGCCGCCTGGCTGAGCCCTCTGCACTCCCAGTCAGTCATAAGAGCCACATGCAGGCCACCCGTTATCGTGCTCCCATCTCGCCACACCAGTCTGTTAGCATTCTCCATGCTGCAGGAAAATCTACTGGTGTTTTATTCAATCCACGACGTGAACCGATCAATATTTCTTGTGTTACGTCTCGTAAGCACCGCCAGAAATAGCTCTGCTTCGTTTCACAGATTAGGCTTCACTTCATTCCAAATAAATTCTTATCTTCAGCGCTCCTGCACATTGACGTTTTCTCATCTGCAGGAATCTCTCTCTCAGCCTACAGGCCGCTCTCTCCCAACAGACCTTCATCGCCTCGCATGAAGCAGAATCTGTAATGTCCCTGCTTTGCAGCCAGAGCCATATGACGTAATATATATAGAGAGAGGCTGTTAAAGTATCTGCCAAGGAGGTGGAGGGAATTCCTCTCACTGCTGTGCTCTCTGATCTTATACAGAGACCCTTAGTTTGATGTTTTTACCAACTTACTGGGCTCTAACTCGACACAGCCTTGTGTAGCATTTATCCACAGGCGGTCTGGCAGTGTCTGTCTTGACAGATAAGTTTGTCGCAGTCTTTGTTCTTTTGAATTTGGGTTGTCAACTTAATAAAAGTTTGTAAAGTACTGCGATCCCTTCCTCGTTTCTAGCATGTACATTTTGAGTCAAACTGTCAACTCGACATTAATTCTTATGCTTTTTATTCACAATACATCCTGCTGCTAAAAACCTGGGCGTGGTACTAGATGATCGTCTTTCTTTCTCTGAGCACATTTCCTCCGTAGCGAGGTCATGTCGCTATGCATTGTACAATATTAGAAAAATCAGACCGTACCTGACCCAATATGCCGCTCAGCTCCTGATACAGGCTACAGTCACCTCCCGCCTCGATTACTGCAACTCCCTCCTGTCCGGCCTACCTGCTTGTGCGATCAAATCATTGCAAATGGTCCAGAATGCTGCAGCGCGACTGGTTTTTAACCAACCCAAAAGGTCACACGTCACCCCACTCTTCAGCGACCTGCACTGGCTGCCTGTAGCTGCCAGAGTTAAACACAAAGCTCTGACGCTAGCCCACAAAACCACCTCAGGATCTGCCCCTGCCTATCTCAGCGTCTTACTAAAGGCTCACGTCCCGACCAGGGCATTACGCTCCGCTCATTCAAACCGTCTAGTTGTACCATCGCCTCTCGCAAAGCGAGGTCACTCTAAACTCTTCTCTGTGGTTGTCCCCAAATGGTGGAATGACCGACCAACGTCTGCAAGAACAGCAACATCCCTTTCTACCTTTAAAAAACTTGTAAAAACCTTTCTCTGTCGAGAATGCTTCCCTGCCTAACAAAACTAACAACTACTCTGTGCTCCTTTACACCTTTGTCAGCTTATGTCCTCCTCTGTAAGTCGCTTTGGATAAAAGCGTCTGCTAAATGTAATGCAATGTAATGTAATGCTCTAATCTGTAGTTGACTGGTTGTCGGTCCCTTCAGCCTCCCTTGGTTCTGGTTTATCATTAATCAGACATAATGTTCCTCTCATACATGCTTTACCATCTGTGGGCTTCTCTCTTAAATCCATGTGTAGTCTCATTCAGTAACTCATGACTTGCTGAGTCATGTGGGCTCTAATCTATTACACCTCTTGGGGGGGGGGGGTTCATACACTCCCTACTTGAATCATTAGGACATATACACATTGTTACCCTATGGACTTTAACCAACACATTCAGCAATACTTGTGCACACCCTACCCGCCTCACTCCATCCCCCACCCCCCACCCCAGGGGCCCCGCAACAGATAAAAACACGTGACAAGCAAAAAAAAAAACTGTGAGTTCCCGGCTCAGGGCCCCATAACTTCACAATTGTGGTGGTGGATGTTAAAGCATATTGTAGATGTCATCTGCTCCTGCTGTAACGGTGTCGTCGGATTGTTTTCTTCACCACCGGGAGACAAAGCACGACTAAAAATATTGTTAAACTGTTAAATTTGAAGCATTGAGGAAAGAATTGAGGACACGTTTGGGACTAACTACAAGGTAATGATGACTTTTCTATTACAAAACACTCCAGTTTGAACTTTAGTATAGAATTTGATAAAATATTAAAAAAACATTTTCTGTTGAATTACTTTTTCAGTAAATTTTAACAGCATTTTTTTTTTGCCAACATTCTTTTTTATTGTTTCACATTATAACAAAGAAATACAAATACATGCCTCGAACAAACATGTCAGCTCCCCACCCCCGGTCTTTACAAGTTTTCAAATTCTTGGTTGGGTATCAGGTCAGCTAGTTCCTTATATAAAATATACAGGAAAAAAATTAAGTAGTATTAAAACAAACATAGTTCTGTGATATTGAGTACTGCAAAGCGCTACTGTTTACATGTCCCCAGGATCCATTACATGAGACAGATCAGTCCTTGATACGTAGCTGATAAAGGGGTCCCAGATCTGGTGGAAATTATGTTGTTGGTGTCTTATTGTATATGTAATTTTCTCTAAAGGGAGAGTTCAAGACCTCTTCACACTTGGGCTACTGACGTTTTTCCAAGAGAGAGCTATTACTTACTCTTTGCCATTAGCACACTCAAATCAACAAATATTCGTTGATGCTTTTTAAGCTTCGAATTATCTGGATACAAATATAAACAAATGTGGAACCAGAGGTATTTGAATTTGTAAAATATTTTAAATACATTGTTTTATTTCCTGCCAGAATTTTTGTATTTTCGTACATTGCCAGATACAGTGGAAAAAAAGTACCCTTTTCCTTCTCACATTTAATACAGATATCCGGTATACAGTGATCCCTCGCTATATAGCGGTTCACTTTTCGCGGACTCGCTGTTTCGTGGATTTTTTTCAGTGTCATTTTGCATGCTTTTTTTTTTTTTACAGCGTACTGTACAGTATGAACGCGCATTGTGTTCTGCGTCCTGATTGGCTAAGGGAGAACCGCACATGTGTTCTGCGTCCTGTTTAAGGGAGTACTGTACAAAATGTGTGTAAAAAGGTGTATAAAAGTGTGTGGTTAGGGGTTTTACGGCCTTAAAACATGTATAATAATTGTAAAACTCACTTCGCGGATTTCGTTTATTGCGGGTTATTTTTGGAACGTATCCCCCGCGATAAACGAGGGTTCACTGTAGCACTATTATATTTGTGAAGTTTTTCTGGAGTAATATATGTTCGCATCAACCAGTTGTACTGTAGTATTTTCAAGCGTGTGTTAGTAGATCTTCCGTCCATGCCCCCAGCCTCCCTGCTGATGTTTCTGTTTCCATCTACTAGACATTTATACATTTATTTTAACAGCATATAAGTACAAGTTCTGCATTTTCCCGTCTCACCTCTAGAGGGAGTCTCTGACAGTGAAAGTGTTTTGCAAAGTCAGGCCATGAGTCTTTAACAAGTGGCTAGCTGTCAGTGTCTGGGGGTCTTTGGCTGTTCTGTAGTCTGACATGACTGAGGACCAGTTCGCTCCGTGTTTGGGTGGAAAATTCCAGACAGGGCTTTCTCCTGCTATGAATAGCTCAGTTACTTCCTATGTATCAGAAGAAGAAGAAAGGGATTTTGGAGAACCAGTAACCAAGGCCTTGAAAGCCATGATGCCAACAGGTGGGGCTGTCGTTACTGGGGGTGTGTGTGTAGATAACAGCAATAACTGTCCTTTTAATCATCACCACAGCATGAGCACACACCCCTCACACTCAACATCATGCCATTGGACACAACATATCTCGCTGCAAGCTGACAGACAGAGCTTGTACACGTGTGTTGGGTGTTGTATTTCATCGCTGAGGTACAGTTAAGCTTCTCTCTGCTCCCAGTACGGCACCTAATGAAGATTCCCGTTTTCATTAATCCACCTCATCTGATCACAGATGAACCAGCGTCAGCTGATGCTTGGTTCTCGACAGACTTTTTTTATTGACCTCAGTGAGTCAGCGAATTACTAACCTACCACTCCCACTGTTTACCCGATGATCTACCAGCTCAAAATGCAATACCTATATATGTTTGTCTGACACACACTCACGTACATCACAGTTTACTCTGAGAATAAATTCACACATTCTTGGTGAAATGTGGGATCCACAGTCCGTCAACCCTGATCCAGTCAGATAGTCTGATAAGCCCCCGCTTGCAGTTTGTTAAACTGCTCTTCGTTGCTTAATGTCAGGTCGTATCAAGAAGCAAATCCATCGTTTTGTGTGTGTTCGCGTTTTTGCATTCCTGTGCGTATCAGATAACTGAAGTGAGAAAGTTGAAATTTTCTCAGAAAGTACAAGAGCTGAAATGATTAGTGAATTTAATCGAATTGCCTATCGTCAGAGAACTGATCGACCCTTTCAGTCATTTTTCCATAACAAAGCAGATAACAGGGTTCCCACGGGTGCTTGAATTCCTTGAAAAATGCTTGAATTTCAATTCAGTGTTTTCAAGGTTGTGAATTTTTTGTGACGTGCTTGAAAATGCTTGAAATTTGTGTGATGTCTATCTCAATAAACCAAGAGAAAACAAAAATGTTTCCTAAGCGGCTACGCGCTTGATCCGATGCCTTTACATGCAGAACTCAGTTATCATACTCGCTTGGTGTTCTGCAGAGAAATAACAGTAGACTACTATCCACACCTGTTGGTCACTGTTATTGCGCTATGGTAGTTACACAATACACCGCTCACAAGCTGAGAATACAAGCCAATTCACAATTAGTTAAAAATCAAAACAGTCAATCTACCACCATATGAAATAATGCTAATTAGACCCATATTATTATGCCATACAGTGGCACCGCTGCGCTTCCCATGACCATCATGGCAAACACAACTAGTAGGCTACCTATTTAAAGGTGCTGGAAAAATGGAAAAACTGGTGCTTGAAAAAAGTGCTTGAATTTGTTCATGAAAAAGGTGTGGGAACCCTGAGATAAGCTTCTCAAATATGACAAGTGAATTTTCTCTGTTATATTATTAAAATGTGTTTTGCGATTTTATAAACTGTTTCTCACTCCTTTTTTTGACTCTGCAAAGACTTGAATGAATTGATACAGTGATGAAACATCTGGAAGTCGTATAGTCAAAAGTGAATATGCAGCTAAGTCGGTAAAAGCTTGCAGCGTGGTAAAAGAGCCTTTTCAGCATTCATAGCATTCTGACATGAGGTCAAAGCAGGAACGTTGAGTCTTAAGATAAAGTTAGCATGTGTATGTACATGTGAGTTTGTATCGAAGTTCGTAAAAAGCAGGACTTATGTTATCAGTGGCCTCCTCACTCAGCCTTGTCAGTGAAACAGTCGACACCCTTTCACCTCCAGCTTTGATCCCTGACACTCCTTTAGTCTCACACATGAGATGTTAACCTCTTGTAGTCCAGACAGTGGTAAATGTTGGCAAGTGTCAAGTGTCACAGGGCTCCTCTTTGCTATATTCAGATATGGCGAGAGCTGCACTGACACACAGGTATGCAGTTACTGTTTTTGTGTATTTGCCGTGTGATGGGCAGCAGGGAGGATTTATTGTTTTGAGAACTTTCCTGATGGAGATTCACAGCGTGAGTCTGAATGCTGGGAAGCTTTGAGTATTTAGTTGGAATGTTTGTCCTGTTGTATTCACATGGGAATATTTGTGCAGGGTTAGAGATTAGGTTTGCTCAACAATGATGCCACCTCTTGTGTTCCTCCTGGGAGAAAGGGAGCGAAAGTGGTTCACAGCTACTCCGCTGTACTGCTGCTCAGTCTCTTGACCACAACAGAGATAATGGCAAAACAGAAAACAGACACCAGACCTCAGACAGGAAAACCGACCTGTAGCTGTCTTATGGCAGCAACGTCGCTCTGAAGTAATGTCATCAATAACAGAACATATACTTATTTATAGAAGCAGAGATGTATAGTAACAAAGTGGAACTACTTAAGTACTGTACTTAAGTACTAAGTGCAGTATCTGTACTTTTTTGGAGTATTATTTTTTCCACAACTTCCACTTTTACTGCACTACATATTTTAGATGAATTTAATACTTTTACTCGGATACATTTTTCATGTGCTGAGTCGTTACTCGTTACTATTGTAGCGTCCAGCCGGACACGTGATGAATGACGAGGCGATATTGAACAAACTGCATTTATTGCTGAACGGTTTGGTTCCAGGACTCGGTGACTGTCGGCCGGAACCACGCCAAAAAAACACAACTGAACAGTCCCGGTCTCACATCAACCTCGCTCGTGCGCCGTACGTCATACACCTGACTCACCCAGGTGCGCTCTCTCACCTGCTGCCCCGCCCCCTCGCTCTGCATTCATTCAGACGCATTCACAGACCATGGGAAATCACAGAACTCTATGAACATTGTAACACTGTAACATTAGAAGTTGTGCCTTAATAAATATTTGAAATAATATAAACAACAGTACTTGTTCTTGTACTTGTACTTGTACTTTCAGTACTTGAGTAGCATTTTTTACATACTTCTACTTGCAATACTTAAGTACAAAACATTTTGAATACTTTAGTACTTTTACTTAAGTATGGTGTTTAAAGAACACTTCAACTTCTACTCAAGTCAGTTTTTTGATATAGCACTTGTACTTCTACTCCACTCCTTTACTCCAGTACTTTATACATCTCTGTATAGAAGAGATGCAATTTCCACCTTAAGACTTTGCTGAATTTGTTGAGACTACATCTGCATCTAAAGAATCATCTATAGGGTTTATAACAAGTGAATGAATATCCTCTAGAGACAGTTTAAACATTGCAACACCAGGAAATTGCAAGTACGGTTCAGATCACAGTTGAAAAATCATTGTTTACTTTACTCTATGTAATCGATTCAAATGCAGAAAAAAAAAATCAAGTCTGCTGGAACATGTTTTAATAAATAGGGAGTTTATGGTAATAATTCTACACAGGCAAAGTTTTAATCATATATACTGCTTTAACTTTGTATTATCTCTCGAAATAGCCTCTTGGATAAGTGTTTTTATTTAATGTGCACTGTCCCCGTTTAAATAAATCACAAGTGATAGTTTATGTAGCCTCTGTGTTGCAGCAGCAGCCTCTGTTGATTGACTCGCTGTGTTATTACACAGCCTGAGATGAAAATAGGACACATCAATTTTCAGTTCAGGTTAATTTAAATGAGTTCTTCTATTTCTTTTTAATTCCAGGAACATTTTAATCTTTGCACTTGACTCTGCAAATTGTGTTTTTTAACCATGCTGACTCTTAATAAAGATCCTTTTCAATCCTTTTTTAAATCAAGTTTCTCTCAGAGCAAACATCTCCAAATAGATGGTCGGTTTTACCGTGAAGCAGTTAGACCTCAGCTGACCTGCCCCTCTTTAGTAGACAGCAGACAGGATGTGTAAACATCCCTGACCACCATATTTTAGGTCCATCATGTAACAGGCTGCACAGCTAGAGCAACGACAGTATTGTGTAACTAGGTCAACTTTTTTTTTCTCCAATACTGTGGGCGGCGAGTGGGTGTTGGATTGTGGTTAGTATCTGTGATATTTTAGTGTGTAGAGGTTGTAGAAGTTTCTTCTGCTGTTAAAATGCATATTAAGTCTGAGTCTATCTTTGTTCTCTATAATAAACAACTATGAATACAGCCTACGAGTACAACAGGAGTTAATCTCTAATACTCCTTTTGGACTTCAACAGAGATGTATAAAGTACTGGAGTAAAGGAGTGGAGTAGAAGTACAAGTGCTATATCAAAAAACTGACTTGAGTAAAAGTTGAAGTGTTCTTTAAACACCATATTTAAGCAAAAGTACTAAAGTATTCAAAATGTTTTGTACTTAAGTATTGCAAGTAGAAGTATGTAAAAAAATTGCTACTCAAGTACTGAAAGTAAAAGTACAAGTACTGTTGTTTATATTATTTCAAATATTTATTAAGGCACAACTTCTAATGTTACAGTGTTACAATGTTCATGGTAGAGTTTTGTGATTTCCCATGGTCTGTGAATGCGTCTGAATGAATGCGAGAGCGAGGGGGCGGGGCAGCAGGTGAGAGAGCGCACCTGGGTGAGTCAGGTGTATGACGTACGGCGCACGAGCGAGGTTGATGTGAGACCGGGACTGTTCAGTTGGTTTTTTGGCGTGGTTCCGGCCGACAGTCACCGAGTCCTGGAACCAAACCGTTCAGCAATAAATGCAGTTTGTTCAATATCGCCTCGTCATTCATCACGTGTCCGGCTGGACGCTACAATAGTAACGAGTAACGACTCAGCACATGAAAAATGTATCCGAGTAAAAGTATTAAATTCATCACAAATATGTAGTGCAGTAAAAGTGGAAGTTGGGGGAAAAAATAATACTCCAAAAAAGTACAGATACTGCATTTTAGTATTTAAGTAGTTCCACTTCGTTACTATACATCTCTGGACTTCAAACATGCAAATCTAACGACTGAGCACTTCCCATGAAGAAAGTTCTGTGTAGTTCTAACTTGTTGAGATACTGTAAAATGAAAGATTTAAATCAAACTCTCACTTGTGAATCAGACAAGTCGAACAAAACGATCCTCATAGTTTCCCCCGTGAGTCTTGTGTACTTCATTGTTGGCTTGACTCCAGTTGTGGGTTGGTCGTGTGTATGTGATGGTATTGCACAAAAATGAGGATCTGTCCAGAATTCAGTACCTGGCATGGCTTGTGTCTGCCTTTTGTGTGTCTTTTTCAAGCCGATGTTTGTGTGTGTGTGTGTCTCTTGTGTGCCCATATTTGTTTGACCGTCGTCTGGAAAATTCCACGACGATCTTTACAAAAATTCACTAAAAATAGAGCTCGAACTGAAGCACAACAGATTTCTTGTACTGTAAAACAGAGGCAACCCAGGGCAGCCATGTAAGAGAGGAAGGAAACAGCATCATGTGATTGGTAGAGTCTCTCACGTGGCGTGCAGTATGAATGGGATTATATGATTTGAATCATGAATCAACTAAAGTCTCTGTTTATTTAGTCTGTTGGATAACACTCGAGCATCATTAATAAGCACACGAATTAAAGAAACATTAAGTATCAGCAATAAGCCAATTAGAATATATCAAATTAATAAATAAGAGCAGGCCAAACACCATATTGCAGTGCTGCTAAATACATAAGCAGTAATATTTGATGTGCATGTCTTAAATCATTTTTTAAAATGCTGCCGTCCATAACATAATTTAAAGGTTTGCAGTCATGAGATGACTGAAGCCGCGTTCATGAATAAGAGGTGGGAGGTGGAGAGGAAGTGGGAGTGTCCACAGATGCAGGGCCTCCTCCATTTTACAGCACAATAGAGGCTGAAGTGGTTCACCCCGGTCCCTCCCCTGTTTTGCCACGTGGTATGTTCTAACCCAGTATTTAAATCCGGGAGCTTGAAGGCAGTGTTTGTTCATGGGCTGGAAACCGGTGTAATCCAGGAAGCAGCTGAGAGACAGAGGCAGAAAGAGAGAGAGAGAGAGGAAGAGGGAGGAAAAAAACAAAACTGCTTCGCCGGGCACAGTGGTGGTGACGACAGTTACAACAGGAGAAGCAAAGAAAGGAGGAAAAAAAGAGAGGGGGATTGTGGTGTCAGAGCAGCTTGTGTTTAGGGGGAGAGCATATCTTTCTCTTTGCTGTCATTCTCTCTCTCTTCCACTGAGCCAGCGGGGGAGGGTGCATCAGCCGTCCCAGGCCTAGTTACATGTCCCAGCATCCCGCAAGAGCTCAGACAAGGCCACTGCGACCGTAACGGAGACAGTGAGAACAGGACAAGGCAGGGACATAGAGGTACTGTAACCTATGCTGAGCAACGATCATCAGCATCATATGCCTTGTTAATGTGAATACTGTTTGACTGGAAGTTTGAGCAGCTCTGTGTGATGCATGGTGCTTATCACTCCCAAAAAAAAAAGCTTACAGTGACAGACGTAATCAGAGTTTTGGTGTGCTGGATTCTGCAGAAGACAGTGGGAGGAAGTATAGAAATGAGGAGGGGGGTTCTGCATAAGCAGATGGAAGAGTTAAATACGTCATGCATTCAGTGTGTTGCCGTGACGCTGATATTTGGACAGCTTGATGTGTTCTATAGTTTAGTGCAGAGTCTGGATGTTGCAGTGAGTGAACACTCGGGGGTGTTTGCCTACAGTCCTATACGGTGATGCAGTGATATCACCCGGTGGATTAATCACTGAGATTCCTGCGAGCGTGCTGACAGAAACAGAAACGTATACACACGTTCTACAAGAGTGTGCAGTAAATGAGAAAGGTGGGAGTTTAAATCGCTGGAAAGGGGCCACATGAATGTCTTTCTTTGCAGACAGTCCACCTAAACATGTTGACCTTCTTTATGTGTCTTTGTGGGAACAGCTGATGTTGTTGTTGCTGCTTATGTTAAAGAACGCAGGTATAATTTTGGTGTTTTTAACGCGTGCATTCAAATGTATTTTTGTCTCTCCAGGAGGTTAAAGAAAATTAGAAGAAAACTGTTTACAAAGTGAGTTTGCATTGTGTTGTTTGTTCCCAGCCTGCTGAGTAGTAATAACCTGCCTGTATTCTTTCAAGACAACGACCTAAGGTAGAGGTTTATTCTCATCTGTGGTTGCTAAGGAACATGTGAAGCTTGTGCCACCACTCTCCCTCTCTCAGGGAATAAAATGAAATCTGAAAAACAAATGGTTTGAAACCCTGAGGGCCACAGTCACAGTAAACCAGAACACATTAATATGGGACACTAACACACACACAGAGTAGTTTTTTTTTTTGAAGCCATGAACAGTTTTCATCATGCAATGCTGCTGCAGGACTTTTAGGTTCACAGATGATTGTTTGCATTGGAGCAAATATAAGCCGAGAGCCTTTATTTACAGTGTTTACATGTCTGAATAATACATACACGAACATGTGGTTAGCGGGCAAAATATTTCAATATTATCATGTGCTGACCTTCAGCGGAATCAAATTGTGAGGACATCATCATGTATTGTCAGAGCTAATAATGTAGAGCGAGCTGCAATTCAGTATTAAAATGAGTTGTTATCGTAGTGAAAGTGGAACACGGCTTGATGTTTGTAATACATTTACCACGTTGTGATATATTGATATACCAGCTTTGAATACTGAGATGACATCAGTTACTTTGCCATATTTCTCGCCATCAAGTTATTAAAGATGATTATTGATATTTGGACTCATGTTGGGATCATGTTGGCACTTGGCTGCCTCTCGCAGGGCAGGGGAAAAGACATATTGACTATTAACAGCTGTATTAATGAAAAGGTCTGTTTTTATCATGGATGCAGTCAAACTTCATTATGCAAATTTCAAACAACTGGCATGTGAACTATCAAGTAAGACCAAACTATTGGCACTATAGACAGCAAGTACTAGACACACCCCTGATTTTTTTCGAAGTTATGTCCAGATGTGTCTAATTTTAAAACAGGTTAACAAGAAAGGAGAAGAAAAACAAGTAAAGTTTGCTCAGTTCATTTCCCCTAACAGCTGCAGTAGCTGTGCAGAGGGTTGTCTCATCTGGGTATCACTGTTTCTTCCCAGGGATGTTGTTTTGTTTTGTTTGTTTTATTCTCTTCTGTTTGTTGTGTAACTGCCATGGAGTGGTTATTTAATTTAGTTTGTATCCTCTTGTGTGATCTGCGGCTTTGCACAGCTGGACTACAGGCTTGAGATACTCACACTTTATATATTTATGATCAGTTATCTTTGGCGTTGTATGGGTATGACGAGCACTGGGTGGTACAGGGAGGTGTGAGGGGCAGAAATATGGATGGTTTCTGCACATTGTGCATTAAAGTTTTGTATTTCTACGTGAACCACAGAGAGAATAGTTGCTACTAGGGCTGCACGATATGGCCTGTAACCAATATCTCGATATTTTTAAGCTATATCGCGATACACGATATATATCTCGATATTTTTGTTGTTGTTGTTTTGTATTGTTTATTTCTAATAAATAATGTCATTATTACCTTGATAGCATTGTAAGCATTGTGAGCAGCACCAGGAGTGAGTGACAGGCAAAAATTCAGAGAATTAAATGCTGACGGCTTAAAACATTTACGTGACAAGTACTCGATGGTCGCGATATAGTCATTTCATACATCTCACATAGAACAAGCCACGATATATCAAGTATATTCGATTAATCGCCCACCCCTAGTTGCTACCCTGAGCACAAAAACATGTTACTATTCCCTCGACTTAAAAAAATAAAACGTTACCTTGGGTGTTGTTATTGTGGTGGAAACCTTCTTTGACACGCTTGAAATAGTCGTTTAACAAAACAAGAGCTGGCAGATTGAGATCGACCGCTCTGGTCGTGGAATATTTTTCACGGACATGCTGCTTAATGTTTTGACTGACTACTTCAGTGCATGAGCTAAGGATGGCACTACTCTGCTGCTGCTGCTACTTTTGGCCTGAAGGACGAGGAGGATGAGACAGGCTGGGAGGATTGTATTGATCCTTTGCAGTGCAGAGGCAGCTCCACAGATTGTAGATGACTGCCTCTGTGGTTGGGCTCAAAAACAGGTGGGTAGTGTATGTGGGCGGTGTGCAGACTCAGGTCCCAGGGATGTCAGAGAAAGTTGAGATGGAGAGCTCTGTGGAAATGAACTCACAATGGCTACTGGGCGTTTAATTCACTCCCAGTAAATAGCGTCTTTGAGGTGAGGATAGATTTCTTCGCCAGCATGTTGTTGTCACGCAGTCTGGATGTAGTGGTTTGAAACTAGAGGTGAATTTTCCAACGATTTTCAGGTCATCTTAACGTATCAATCCTCAATTTTCTATATTACGCCACGTGGCAAATCTTTCATCAATTCACACAAGCAGATAAATCTGAACTCTAATCTCTCTCTCGGAGTTGACAGCGCTTCCTCAATTCTCGGCTGATTAGCTGGTCCTGCAGCATTCTTTGCGGTTTTGGATGTTTGTTGCGTTACCAAAGTATTTTGTGTCTTGCATATACTGTTTTTTTCAGGGGAGGGTTATGATAAGGCCACGTTCCACATTAAGTTGATCTAATTTGATGCCAAAGATCAAGCTCCAGCGTTCGTACCTCAAAAGTAAAATCCGCTCTGACATTAGTGTAACGTTTACCAGCTTTATTTCTCAGCCAAGACCAGAAAATCAACAACCAGTGCTCGTACTAAATGTTAATAATAATAATAATAACAATAATTATAATAATATAGGTGTAACTATTATTTTTGCATGGGCTACAAACTAACCAATCATGTTCTGTCACTGCATCAGTGACGCAAACCTCCATTTGAAACAAAACAAATGTGTTTATGTCAGAAATACTACCAAAAAAAAGGAAATGCGGGTGTATTGCACCATGTTGGTACACACTCTTTCTCCCAAATTACAGTTGCACAGTTTAAATCTGTCTCAGGGACGAGCCCACAAGTCTGAAGCCAGAGAAGTGATTTCTCTGGTCGGACTGAGCTGAATGAATTAAACAAGTAAAACTTCAGAGAGCCTCTGTTGACTGTTTGATGGTTTGCTCTCAGCTGTATTTTTGTTCTCTTTGCACAATTTGCTATTTAAAGTTTCATTCTTCTTCTGCTATCCTTTATTTTTACCTTTGTTTGAATGTGTTTACCTGTATGGATGTGCGTAGAAGGTTTGTGTTCTCTACTACCATGATGTCACTGGGATAAATAAAGTTGGAGGGTGCTGGATTTGGAGTCATCTGTGGTGGAAAGGCTGGGGGATTACATTGATACTATACTGGGGATAGCCGTGTGTGTGTGTGTGTGTGTGTGTGTACTTGAAGTCATCCGTCAGTCCATGTGAAAATGAACATGTTACGTGCACACGTGTCAAGATCAAGATATCTTTGAGGTAACATTATGTAGTTCGTCCTTGAGACCAACACCGTGATCATAAATCTAATCTTGGAACTTAAAGATCCGCCTCAGTAATCTGGAGCTATAACGGTGCACGATAAACTTCTTTTTTTTATGGCATATGATTGTGAGCGGCTCATGTCACAACTGTGCAGGACTGAAATGTTTCACAGCGTCATGCCAGTGTTAGTACAGTATGGAGAGTTACACTCTGTTTAGTCCTCGGAGGCAGACAGCAGATGGCAGAGACTAATTGTCACAGGCCAGACACGGCACCAATAATGGCAACAATTACAGAGGAGAATGAACACACCACTACCAAAGCCATAGACTTGTTGTGAGTGAGTGAATTACTGTGTGTGCGCACGCTTTAAAACACATGGCTGTCTTTAGAAAGTACTCAGGAATCAGTGAGTGATGTTCTCCAGTGTTCCTCAGACAAAGCTATTTTGTCTTTCGGTAGTTCTCCTCCATTGTGTCGGGTTTAGTCTGGAGTGGAGCTGCCGTCATCTGTTTCCAGCAGGTCTGAAGTGGGGAAGGCCCCTCTGTGTCATTCTCAGGTGTGTGTATGCACAAGTCAGTGTGTACAGTAAATCTTTTTTCAAGTGCGCGCATACCCATGTGTGATTTGAAGTGACACGGGATCTGCAGCTGCAGCTGTTCTCCCTTAAGCCCGCTTCTGTTCTCGGCGTTATTATGAGGATTTTCAAGCTGTGCGACACATTGTAGCCACGGCGACTGTCACCAGAGCTGCAGATAATGCTGGTTTTTGTGCATTTGTTTAACTTCTAACTGTTTTAGTATTTGCAGCTGATGTTTTTTATATATATTCAGAAAACAGGAAGTTCTCTGACCAATATTTCTCAGTTTTTAGTTGACTTGTTTGTCTGAATGGGTGGATGTGTGCTCTGTATTCGTTCTGTGGATCGCTTGAGTCTAAACTGTACAGTACACACAGTCCGAGACAGATTTGTGGTTGCTAAAATCATAGTTTTCCACACTCGAACCACCACATTGGTAAACCAAATGTAAATTCTTGACTATTTATTGCCTGTGACGGTACTAGTGACTCTGTTTTTAGATTATTTGTCTGTCTCTGTTTTCGTCAGGCTGTGAAAAAATGGTGAATAATTGCGTAGAGATTCACATCATCGCTATCGAATTAGCTGTGAGCCTGCAAAGCGCCCAGATGGTCCGTGCGTATCCGAGCTCTCCCATTCGTCCTGTCAATTACTGCCCATTGCACATGATGTAGTGCGCAGTAAAGATGTCGTGTTATACACCGCATGTGCGCTCGGAGAGAGTTCTTTACTGTCCGCGCTGTCAGAGCTGCGTTAATAGTAAACATTTAAAATATGAACTACAGATCTTTATCAAGCCAACGATTCCCGGTACAAGCCCACACAGCCTGGAAATTCATATTTTTCATAGATGCTACGACGAGAGTGCATTAGTCAACTGGCATTTTTTATCTGTGTTATACCCATGTGAAAGAAGACTGTAGTGTAGTTACTGTAGTTACTATTCTTCAAGCAGGAAAGATGTTAAATGTGATCTGATGAAACACCAAGGACGAGATTCTTCAGTTGCATTGTGTGGCTCCAGATGCAGAAACCTAAACCATGTACTGATCTGTGGCCAGAGAGAACCTACGGTGGCCGGGAACCCTCAATGCTGCAAATAAAAGAAACGCTGCAAACAAAAAGAAACAGCGCTGCAAATAAAAAAGAAACGCCGCTGCAAATAAAAAAGAAACGCCGCTGCAAATAAAAAAGAAATGCCGCTGCAAATAAGAGAAACTTCACAACGAGATTTTTTCAAGTGAATGCAATACACTTCTGTACTTCTTCTTCTTCTTCTCGCTCACAAAAAACAATACAGGTGCACCGGCAATAATAGTCCCCGGTAATTCACTTCCGTTGTGAAGTTTCTTTTTTATTTGCAGCGGCGTTTCTTTTTTATTTGCAGCGTTTCTTTTATTTGCAGCGCTGTTTCTTTTTGTTTGCAGCGTTTCTTTTGTTTGCAGCATTGAGGGTTCCCAGCCACCGTAAGAACCTCGTCAAAACACAGGATAGTATTTAGCAGACAGTGTAACTTTGTTGAAATGTTACGTAGCTTAGAAAATGAGCATAGATTACAGATAAACGTATTTACTTCTCATTAAGTAAAAGACAGTTTAGGCTTTACTTTAAATGACTATAATACTTTAATATTGGCATTTAAATGTTTAACTGCTCTTATGCTTTAGATTTGAATAAGTTGATGCGTTCAAAAGGCTCGGCTACTGTTTTCTCTGTTGCTTAACTGTAATCCATCCGATCATGAAGTCGTTTCTATCCCACAAATCTCTGTCTGTGTCTCCGTGCATTCAGACCTGTGCGGTGCATCCGGGTCCAAGCCCCTTAAACCCCAGAGATCCCTACCCGGGACGCCCGTTTCTGTCTCGCACTACCCGATCGACCTGCGGACATCCATGGAGGAAAAGTACAAAGAGATTGCTGAGGTAAGAATCCAGAGCCAGACAGATGATGTTACTACAATTTTGCTACTTATAGAAATACCAAATCCTGAATAGTTCACAGTTTTTCTCAGGTGCTTCTTCCTAGTCACAGCTCTGTTTTTTTGCCATATCTTCATAGTTTAGTGGAAATGTTTGCCTGTTTTTTATTTTATGATGCCGTGAATGGAATAACTTTGTGTTTGCACCAGGTGTTCACACGCAGCATGGCGGAGAGCGAGATGCGCAGCGCTCCTTATGAGTTCCCGGAGGACAGCCCCATCGAACAGTTGGAAGAGCGACGGCACCGCCTAGAGAGGCAAATCAGCCAGGACATTAAGTGAGGAAATGCAAACACAGCACACACACACGGACAGTTAAATAGACCCTACGTCCACCTCAGACATCTCCCCTGACCCCACCTTCCACACACAGTCTTGCTCTCTCCCATGCACTCATGCTTATCAGCTTCCAGAATGCCAGTTCGTGGGCTTACCGGGCATTTGGCGGATGTTCTGGTGTCCTATCTTCTTTCTACACAAACTTTTATACGGAGGTGGATTCTGTCTCCATCGCTGACGCTATCTGCACTAGTTGATTGTTTGGGTGGTTACCTGACAACCCAATCCAATGCAAGTTGTAGCACTACTAACTGATGATAATTTTCTACTTGTGTCAATCTCCGTTACATAATTCCTAATACGCTTTGTGTGTATATATATACATGTATGTATGTATGGTTATCTGGGTGAGAAAGTGTGCTTGTGCATATATTTGGTCTCTCTCTCTCTCTCTCTCTCTCTCTCTCTCTCTCTCTCTCTCTTTCTCCCCCTTTTCTTCTCGTTGTGTGCTTAATCTCTCTTCTCACTACCTCTGATGCCCATCTGCCCCCTGCCTTGCCCACACTTATCCTCCACCGTTGCACTCACCCCAAGGCTTGAGCCAGAGATCTTGCTCCGCGCCAAACAGGACTTCATGAAAATCGACAGTGTTCCAGACCTAGAGTGAGTGATGCTGTAGTATGTTTTTTTTTTTTTTTGTGTAGTGATTTGTCTTTGATTGTTGATTTCCAGTTGTTATCTCTCTCTGTTGCTTGCATGGCAGCTACTTGTCTGAATATTAGCTCTGGACTGGTGTATGCACTTTTCTCCAGAACCAGTGACAGAGATTTTCACCATATTGAGATGGACCACATCTTCCCCCTGCTGGTGACTTGATAGATGTACAAAATGGGTATCTTGTTCTTTTGCTTTTTACCCTCTCTGAAAACAAGTCTCTTCAGTTTTGAAAGTCAAATGTCTGTGAGCCAGAAACTACCAAGAAAATATGTGTAGGTAGAACTCTGCATCTAGAAAAAGGACTAAGCTCTTTGTTAAGCGTGCAAAGTCCACACAGGAACACAATGGGTTCACCAAAACCTCAAGAACCGCTGAAATCCTGTGAAGTGACTCATCAAATCAGGAAACAGAATACAAAGTGTTAAACCTACTGCGTGCAAAAGAGACGTCAGATCACAGTTTATAATGTTTCAGTGAAATTCTGTGAATAAGAAACACTTCTTGCTTATATCCAATATGTTTTCCGTCTTTGTACGTCCTCATCCGTCCGTATGTTTCTGTTGTTGTGATCTCTCCTTTTCTCTGTCTGTATACTTCAAGAATAATGAAGGAGAAGAGTGTGGACACTGTCGATGACGGCTACAAAGAGAGGGAAATACCAATGGAAAAAGAGTACCAGCGGGTCTCAATATCTGGAGAGGAAAAGTGTGGGGTGAGGAGCTTTTTTTTATTATTTTTATGATTTTTAATGTTCGTCATTGGAAATTAAACTGAAACTAATGTAAATTCTGTTTGTCGATATCTTCCTAGGTGCCCTTCACCGACCTGGTAGATGCTGCAAAGTGTGTGGTGAAGGCGTTATTCATCCGGGAGAAGTACATCAATCGATCTATGCAGAATTTTTGTAAGACCACAGCTCACGCCCTGCAGGAGCTCGGGATGAAGCCTCTGGATCTGAGAGTCTATGAAGACATACCGGAGACCCCTGTAGACGCCGGTATGACACGTGCACCTCAAGCACATATTCTGTTACAGACGATTAGAAACCGTATGTCAGAAAAGGAAAGGCAAGAATCCATATACTTTATTTAAACTGCCGCCTTTCCTCAGGGAATAGCTGTCAGCAGAGTGTGTGAAGTGTGTGTGACGCTGTTCTGCAGGGAAAGCTTGTTTTCTTTTCACATTATACCTCAAAATACCAGGAATGATTGCATCAGCCCTACATGAGCTTTATATACAAATGGTGTCAGAGCCGAAAGGGAAAAACATGAATCAGCAACTATTTTAATAATGTAAATACAGTCGTCCCTCGCTCAATCATGGTTCACTTTTCGCGGACTCGCTGTTTTGCAGATTTTTTTAGTGTAATTTTGCATGTTTTTTTTTTTTTTTTACAGCGTAATGTGCAGTATGAACGCGCATTGTGTTCTGCGTCCTGATTAACTAAGGGAGTACTGTGCAAAATGCATGTAAAAAGGTGTATAACAGTGTGTGGTTAGGGGTTTTACGGCCTTGTACATGTATAATAATTGTAAAACTCACTTCACGGATTCCGTTTATTGCGGGTTATTTTTAGAACTTTTCCCCAGTGATAAACGAGGGACCACTGTACTCCTATTTGTTGCAAGTTTGCCACATTCAAATCAGATATATGAACTTTTAAGTAGATCCTTTGTAGCATGAAAGATATAACTTTGAAAATGATATCTTCCATGAATATAATATCATGCATGTTTTCCCAGACGCCCCCGTCCACCCACCTGTTTCAGAGACACACCCCTATGACAATCAGGACCTGAAGAACATGCCAGCAGACACAGGATACGGTTGCAAGATGGTGGATGGAGTAGTCCATGTCTACACCAAGAAAACCAACATGGACAAGTGCGTGTTTGTACCTGTAGGATGCTCATTTAAAAGAAAGAGGTGAGTCTGTTTGTTTAACTTTCATCCTGTTCTTCATTCCAGGAGCTCAGAACTGGACCTGCCCTATCCTGACCTGAAGGAGTATATTGCAGACATGAATGTTATGATGGCCCTCATCATCAACGGACCAGTGTGAGTGTTTCTTTGATAGCGTCATACTAGAAATGTCAATGATTTGTAGCTCAGGGGTTTATTTGAAACGTGTGTGTGTTTTACAGGAAGTCTTTCTGCTACCGTCGCCTACAGTACCTGAGCTCTAAGTTCCAGATGCACATCCTGCTGAATGAGATGAAGGAGTTGGCGGCTCAGAAGAAAGTTCCACACAGAGACTTCTACAACATACGAAAGGCAAGAGCCCACATGTTACATGTTACATATTTAAATAAATAAATGGTGCTGCTGTCGACCCTGAAACTGAACTCCACTCACATATTTTGCTCGCGTCCTAACTCCAGGTGGACACACACATACATGCATCGTCCTGCATGAATCAGAAGCACCTGCTGCGATTCATTAAGAGAGCCATGAAGAAATACCCCGAGGAGATTGTTCACATTGAGCGCGGCCGCGGTCAGACCCTCAAGGAGGTGTTTGAGACCATGAACCTGACGGCCTTCGACCTGAGCGTGGACACTCTCGACATGCACGCGGTAAGAAATTAAGGATATCTAACTAAAATGTAACTTTTATTTTTGGTTATGTGCCAAGCAACACATTTGAAAGAGTTTAAAATTAACTGGTTTTGTTTACTCATCAGGACCGTAACACATTCCATCGGTTTGACAAGTTCAATGCCAAATACAACCCCATCGGAGAATCCATCCTGCGAGAGATCTTCATCAAAACTGACAACCACGTTGAAGGAAAATACTTTGCACACATAGTCAAGGTGTGATGTCATTCATATGTTATATATATGTATGTATGGTGGCCGGGAACCCTCAATGCTGCAAATGAAAGAAACGCTGCAAACAAAAAGAAACAGCGCTGCAAATAAAAAAGAAATGCCGCTGCAAATAAGAGAAACAGCGCTGCAAATAAAAGAAAGGAAGTGAATTACCAGGGACTATTATTGCCGGTGCACCTGTAGTTTTTTATGTGAGCGAGAAGAAGAAGAAGAAGAAGTACAGAAGCATATTGCATTCACTTGAAAAAATAAATTAGCAGCGCTGTTTCTTTTTGTTTGCGGCGTTTCTTTTTTATTTGCAGCGCTGTTTCTTTTTGTTTGCAGCGTTTATTTTATTTGCAGCATTGAGGGTTCCCGGCCACCGTATGTATGTGCCTCATCCAAACATTTTATTAATACATACACAAACTTATGTCTCTTGCCACTACTTGTCCAGGAGGTGATGTATGACTTGGAGGAGAGTAAGTACCAGAACTCTGAGCTGCGTCTCTCCATCTATGGTCGCTCCCGAGACGAATGGGATAAGCTGGCCCAGTGGGCCGTCAAACACCGAGTGTACTCCGATAACGTGCGCTGGCTGATCCAAGTGCCCCGTCTATTGTGAGTACCCCCACCTCCCCCAAGTTGCTTTACCTTAAAGCTGAGATGTGCAGCATTTCGCTTGTAGGTTGTAAAGTGGTGATTAATCAAGCTTAAAAGCAAATAATACGCACAAATATCACTGTTTGATCACCAGCGATGTGTACCACACAAAGAAGCAGCTGGCTAACTTCCAGGAGATGTTGGAGAACATCTTCATGCCTCTGTTTGAAGTCACCATCAACCCCCGGAGTCACCCTGAGCTGCACCTCTTCCTGGAACATGTGAGCATCTTCATCTTCATCAGAAATGCAAGCTATCCCGATGACTCACAACTCACACTGAGACACGCCTTGTTTTTGTCGTGTATGTAACGTTAGGTGGTGGGTTTCGACAGCGTGGACGACGAGTCTAAACCCGAGCACCACATTTTCAATCTCGATAGTCCGCTTCCAGTCGACTGGACAGAGGAAGACAACCCGCCCTACTCCTACTACCTCTACTACACCTACGCCAACATGGTCGTGCTCAACCACCTGCGAAGGTTTGAGCCGGTTCACAAGAATGCACGATCCTCACGTCTGTTCATTCAAACACATAATGTCGTTTTTTTGTATTTGTTTGACTCAGGCGGCGAGGCTTCCATATGTTTGTGCTGCGACCTCACTGCGGGGAGGCGGGACCAATCCACCACCTGGTGTCAGGTTTCATGTTGTCGGAGAACATCTCCCATGGGCTGCTGCTCAGAAAGGTCAGATCGCTGGATTTGGATTTTAAAAAATTGCAGTGGGAGTGATTCAAAGAGCTAAGATAAGTTAACGGACCCTTTAGTCACACCCATAAAGTTAGAATCATTTTGTTCTCAGACACATTCCTCTTTTTATTTTTATACACATCAAGGTTAATTGTTAAAATGTTTTGAGAAGATACACTTTATCTATCAAGAATAAATCACAGTGTCACAATCATTTCATGAGAAAAATATTTTAATCCAACTTTATGGTGTACGGTGTACATTAGAAAACATAAAACAGATTATTTTTTTCCCTCTTCAGGGGATTTTTCTGGGTGGGCGGGGCGAGTATATTAGATATATCGCCCACCCCTAATTCCCACAAAATAAAATCATACATAAGCTATTTTTCACAATATTTACAATATTTATAAAAGCAGACCAAAGTCCCAGTTTAAATCCCCTGTGGGATAAAATAGAGAAATCGATCGTCTCTGTCTCTCATGCTCTCTCTCTGTTTGATATCCACCAGGCCCCGGTGCTACAGTATCTATACTACCTGGCTCAAATCGGCATCGCCATGTCGCCGCTGAGTAACAACAGCCTGTTCCTCAGTTACCATCGCAACCCGCTGCCAGAATACCTGTCCAGGGGCCTGATTGTCTCCCTGTCCACTGATGATCCTCTTCAGTTCCACTTCACCAAGGTCGGTATGAAGGACGTTTGTGTGAATCCACACGTATATTTAAAGGAACAGACCAGAAGTGACAAGATGACTTCTTTTCTGTGCCCAGGAGCCTCTGATGGAGGAGTACAGCATCGCTACCCAGGTGTGGAAACTAAGTTCTTGTGACATGTGCGAGCTGGCGAGAAACAGCGTCCTCATGAGTGGGTTTTCACACAAGGTAAACTAGATCAGGTGACACACTGACATCTCACTTTATGTGACACAGTATATCAGTCAGATATTGTGTTTCTTTCTGTGTCTATGAGCTTCCCACTCATGTAGCTTCACCTCCTTCCAGGCCAAAAGCTATTGGCTGGGCCCGAGTTATTCTAAGGAGGGTCCCGTGAGCAACGACATCCGCCGCACCAACGTCCCTGATATCCGCGTGGCATACCGCAGCGAGACCCTCTGTGAGGAGCTTCAACTCATCACTCAAGCTGTGCGCACCGAAGAGCTGGACACGATCGACGAGGAGGACTCTCTGACCATGGCCCCTCTCCCGGGAGGACGCTGAAATGACCAAGCAACCCCCTAGGGGTCTCATTTATAACCATTGTGTACGCACAAAACGGGGCCTGAAAGATGCATAGGCCACTTTGCACGCAATCTATGAAAACAAAATGTGCGCACCTTTAAAAAAAAAACAAAAAAACACAAACAAACTCTGACCTGAAACATGAGCGAAACATTTTTGGTGATGGGAAAATAAGTGACACAGATGGTGAGGTGATAAACTGAAGCCAGATTGTGACGAGTTTTAATTCAACTTGGTCTTTGTAGTAAACCATAACGAAAGATAGAAACCAACTCAAATCTTGAATAAAAGTCTGCTTAATAATTCATACCCAGAGCTCCAAAATCCAAAATTATATGAGCTAGATTAGATTAGATTAAATGATACTTTATTGATCCCACAACGGGGAAATTCACTTGTTTACAGCAGCGAAAAAAAAGAAACAAAGGAGGGAAACACAAGTGTACGTATTTACAGAAAGTACTAGAGTAGAATGTGCAGATTCAAGGATGTGCAGATTTAAGGATGTGCAGATTTAAGGATGTGCAGATTCAAGGATGTGCAGATTTAAGAATGTGCAGATTCAAGGATGTGCAGATTTAAGGATGTGCAGATTTAAGGATGTGCAGATTTAAGAATGTGCAGATTTAAGAATGTGCAGATTTAAGGATGTGCAGATTTAAGGATGTGCAGATTTAAGAATGTGCAGATTTAAGAATGTGCAGATTCAAGGATGTGCAGATTTAAGAATGTGCAGATTCAAGGATGTGCAGATTTAAGAATGTGCAGATTCAAGGATGTGCAGATTTAAGGATGTGTGGATTTGCAAAACAAGTACTAAGGTAGAAGTGAATTTCCCCGGTGTGGGATCTTATCTTTCCTTGTATTGTCTAAAACTCGGCATATGTCGCCAGTGGATTGTTGTAAATTAACAAAACCAGTTTTAGATTTCCTAGTCCTTGGATCTGTGTGCTGGAGTAACCCAACCAGACTTTGCCATCCCAGTAAAAACACAAGAAGGCCATAAATCTCTCTGGGTTTCTGGAAACCAGCTGGTTAATTCACCAAGAGGCGTGTGTTTGACAACTTATAATGTTTACCTTCCTGCCTAAAGTCCCTTCTGGGACTAATATAACTCTTTGTGACCTCGCTGCTGTGGCTCTTAAACAATCTGTGCTTTCTAACCTTCACCTCACACGCATGTTTTTCGTTGTCGTGTCTGTCGTCGTCACGATTGACCGTTTATGGTTGAATGTGGACGTGGCTGGATATGAGGCTGAGCCGCGCTCACACATCTCCAGGTGGACTGTGGTCTATAACGGTAAAAGCTGCCTGCAGGTGTACGTACACACACGTTTATTAATGGTTTTTATTTTGGTGGCTCCTACACACTGTTTTATAAATGAGACCCCTGGACTTGTCGTGTAAATCCCCTAACGCCCGTGCTGCACCCAGCATGTCACCGACGGGATGTGCTGTGATTGTAATTCTGTCATCGTCCTATAAACGCCACCAACCGTCACTATAGAAATATGCTGCACGCTGACAGCTGCACAGCTACTAAAAAGCCAAGGATACAGCCGGAGCTCTGACGTTAAATTTCTAAATTTATATCCAAGGTTTCTCTCCCCCCGCAGCTCTTCTTCTATAAGTTTGCTTGATGTTCAGCTTCAGTCAGCATTACGAGGGTTAGCAGAGATTTTTTGTGAAGGAGAAGCAGGGAAACACTCAACAGAGACACAACAGATGATATGTTTGAATTCACATGACTTACTGTGTAGTATCTCTGTAGTATCTGTGCGCTATAGAAACCAGCACATTATTCACAGCAAACCTGCTCTGTACCCTGCCGACCTTCCACTATAGTCAGGCTGCTTGACTGAACTTAATGCATCTACGGTCTTGATTCTAAAAAACTTATAATGAAGGATTGCTGATGCACTTTTATTGAAATAATACAGTAGAGTTATCGGCGATGGTTTCACGTTTTAAGCTGCTTCAGGGCGGCTTAAAGGCTTTCAGATGTAGAGTGACTGAATGACAAGCCCTGTGACAAGAGGGGGGTGGCGTTTCTCCGAATGCTGCAGCGCTGAACATCACGACAGCCGTGCATGGTGCCTGGCGTGGTGTCAGATCATTTATTTGCCAAATTGCACTCGACACAAAATCGTTCTTCCGTGATTTTTTAAAATCAGCTCGGCTTCAGGTCAGGAGAGAATCAGACTAACTGTGGTTGACTGCGAACATTCCATGAAGCAACTTGTTGTTTTGTTTTATCTCCGATGAATGTTGAAAATCATCTCGCTTCACTGGTACAGAAGACATGAAGAGAAAAATGTGCACAAATAAACGTAGATGTGATTCAGCATCGTCCGAGGAGAACGCTGTTGATGTTACCTCATGATGGCCATGCAGATACAAACCCCCCTGCATTTAACTCATTCCTTCGTCATGTTTTGCATGCAGTCCACTGTACATATGCACCAAGCCAATACTTCACAGTGCCTTTTCATTTTTCAGCTTTCGGGCTGCACTGCATGCCCAGTTTTTGTCACTTATCACCTGCAAGAACTCAAGTCCTACACGGTAGACCTCTGCGCTGTTGTAATATCCACACGCCGATGGAACTGAAACCACCAAGCTGCTCGCTCGGTGTGAAATAGCTTTTACCTTGGCCTTCCTTCATGTGAGGGGGGAAAAAAAAAGTTGATTTGTTTCTAGTTCTCTACTTTTTTTTTATTTTGGTGCATGCCTGCATGAATAATGGATGGCAGGAGAGAATGAATCTTAACTAATTCAGGGCTGCCGAACCAGCTTTTGAGTCAGATCACCATGTAGAAATGAGCAAACCATGCTGGGTCATGGTTAAGACTGTTGCATGGTTCTTGTAGCATTTAAGAAAAAGAAAAAATCCCAAATCTGATCAAAGCTGGCATCACATTTTGTATCGTACACTCATCATCTTACCAGACACAGTCCGACTTCACCTTCAAACTGTGAGCATTCTTCTTACACGTAAGACTGTCGAGTAATAGACGAGGAGAGCCAATCAGAAAACGTCAGCCTTCATTCGAATAAGCACCTGTAATGTATTAGTATGTACACGCGCGTGTTGCTTTAGGCGATTGGAGAGGGGAGGCCGGCTTTGTTCAGCTTCTAAAGTGTTGGAGCGATGCGTTGCTGAACATGGGGAAACTCGTGGGTTTCATGTACAAAGTGTATTTTTGTAAGGGCGATATAGAGATAAGAAATTTTATATTCACAATATATTGATGTCAAGGTTTAACACTTAGTTTTGCTGCTGTTGATTATTCGTGAATTGGCATTATGTTATGACAATAGAGTTTTTTTTCCCAATATGGTTTTATTGTTTGTTAATTCTACATGGTTTAGTTTCTGTTCTGCATATTTAGCCATTATTTTTTCTTTTTATGATAGTTACACCTATTGCGCCCATGATAGACAGGAACATGATAGATACCGTAAGCTGTCTGCACACACACAACACCCTGATATCTGCATCTCATCTTAAGAGTTGGTTCTTTTTTGTGTGTGTGTGTTTTGGTTAAAAAGACTCATTTTAATCTAAACTTGCACAAAGTATATTAATGTCTGATTACTTTGTAACATTTTGTAAGGTTAATCATGGCTTATTGTTTCGAGAGACAGTTCGTCTGGACTTGACCTGAACCTTTTTTTTTATCCGTTCATCTTTACAACTTGTTGTTTACTATATTTGTGTCCACTCCGTGGATTCATGTAGTCTTCACCACAGAGCCGCTCACAGCGTAGTGCACCCTACCTCACACTCCATCATACTAACCTTTGTTCAGCAACAGTAGGGACATGAATTATTTTCACTATTTATGAATCTACTGACTATTTTCTGGATTAATCCATTAATTGTTTGGTCTATAAAATATCAGGAAAAAATAGTGAAATATTCCCATAAGAACTCCTCGTTGTGTAAAGGGGGTGCTGACGTATTTAAATTGTTTGTTTTGGAGCTTAAAGCAGCAAATTTTAGTCATTTTATCAGTGATTTAAAAAGAACTTTCACCACAATTATTACTGGTTATTTTGTCTCCATCAGCTAATTGATTAATTCCAGTAAATAATTGCACATGTGATAGACAACAGACCATTTACTGTTATCCTCTGAGCAGTAAACAGACACAAATCATACCACTCACTAAACATATATTATACTCACAGATTCACCGTTTCCTTCAGACTGAATTATTTCTGTGCATTTATCGAGTATTCTGACGTTCACACTCTGAGATATTTGTGTCCGTCTTTGTTTTTACAGTCTTGTCACTTTTTTTCACACGTTTTGATTTATAGTTTTAATTTTAATGTCCATTCATCTGTAGCCATGTTTTTGTTTTTGCCAGTGTTAAACAGATTCAAATGCTTCTGATAAGGTTCATGTGTAATGTCTGGACAATGAAATAAAGCATGTTTATTCACTAAGTCTTTGTAATGAGTCAAACGTAGCTTTTATTTACATTACATTTACGTTTACGTAGTGAATACACGAATTATCGCTCACCCCATTTGATACCATTACACTTTGTTAAATATCTTATTAGCACAGAATTGCTGGATAAATTGTCTAAATGCATTTTATGATATAGCTTGCCAGCTGATTTTATGTAGCACTGAGGCCAAATAAGCTGTAAATCTCACTCATGGCTTAACCCTGTTTGTTCACAGCATTTGGTCTCTGGTGACTTGTTTCCTCCTCTTCTTCTCTTGCTGCGTGCGCTGTCGGTCTCATTTAACTGGCAGCCTACAGTGATGAAACGTAAAACAGTCAGAGAGGTGTCTGTGTTTACACCAGCTTTCATCAGTGTGTTAATAAATAATAATAAATAAATGTCCATTGGAGACAAGCGAAACTGTCACTTACAGCCAGTTCGGACTTTACTGCTTGTAACTGGTAGAAGACTCGCCCTCCTTCTTCTGGGCACACTATCTTCAGTTCCTCTCTGGTCATACTCAGGAGCATGGAGCCGCTCAACACGCCCAGACAGCGCACAGTGCTGCAAGAAGTAACATTGATCTGTCGGTAATCAATTATCAGGTTTGTTCTAACATGAAAAGTTAGACAAAGTCTAACGTGTGTTGGAGGGTCTTCCCGTTATGTCTCCTGAATAGTTCCTAAGACAAAACGTGGCTCCTTCCTAAAAATTGCTATAAAAATAATATATAATAATATTTTTTTTCCACTTTAAACACGTCAGTCTTTTCGAACTACTTCAGCCTGAAATATACATTTCAAATATTAATTATATTTTTTTGTTTTTAACCCTTTAAATGCCAGTATGTTAACATAACTCTGCTGGTTTTTATTTAAAAAAACAAAAAAACAAAAATAATTTCCATAAAATACATTTCAATGACTAATGGCTAACTATTGTTATTAGGCCCTAAGATGGGTCAATGATTGGCAGCAACATTGATTTTGATGCATTGTTATTTTTTTTGCAGTGTCATATTTTTAAATAAACATCTATTTGTGTTCCTTGAAATAAATAATGACTTCTTTCTAAAAACTGCTATAAAATAATATATATTAATATTTTTTTCCACTTTAAACACGTCAGTCTTTTAGAACTACTTCAGCCTGAAATATACTTCTTTCGCAGAAAACAGTAAAAAGTGTGAAACTTTGCTGCACGCGCTGAATGGGTAAAATGGCGCCACGTGGTGGACAAGGCTTAATAAAGTACTGAGATTTCTATTCTAAAAAAAATTAAAAATGAATATCTTTGACCAAATTTTATCAATCTTCATTCAACACAGCCACATTTCTTAAAAAATAAACAAAGCAAAAAGCCACGAATGGTCCTAAGGTGGCTCAAGGGTTAAGTTCAGGTTGGAAAACTCCTGACACCAAAGCTCCAAAAACACACATCCTACATTTCCCATAATGCTCAGCAGTATCTTTAATTAGACACCCCCTGCATCATAAATACTTCTTTCAAGCCCGGAGAACAGGTGTTCAAAGATCGAAGTCTCAAGTCCACACCGAGATAAGATAAAATTACCCCGGCAACATAAAGTCAACCCCAAACATCATCAGGGTTATGACATCATCAGGGCTCATCATCGTACTCCTGGAGACAGGTAAACTGAAGTTCATGTGTGGCAAAAATAACACAAACATAAAAAACACAACACTTCATGGTTTTGTAATGCAGATCCACACACCGAAAATGTGTTTTTTAAAGCGGCTCATGTGCATGCATCATTAAACGCTGCTGTTATAGAATAAACTTATGACAAGAGACAAAGCTCAATAGGTTTCAGTAGGTTTTACCACCTTAGATTAACGATATTTATGTATTATATCTAATGTATGTACTTACATTGGGCTAAAGCCCTTGTCTTCGAGCCAGTGTTTCACTTGTGCAGGCTTAGACTTCTTTGTTAGGACGGGAGGACCTTCACTTCTCTGAGAACATGTATGCAAAGATGTTATTACGCCAGTGATAACATTAGCCTTAACATGAAAGGTTACAGAGATGTCATTCAGGTTTTGAAATAATGCAGCTTCCAAATATATTTGACATTTTGTCATCATTTTGATCATATTTGTGTTTTCCCACCACAGTGGTGAATTTCCCTCTCAGCCAAAAGGTCAAAGTCACTGAGAAGTGACACATAATTTACTCACATCACACAAAAACACATCCTACACTTCCCATAATGCTCAGCAGTATCTTTAGACACCCCCTGTCTAATTAACAAGTAAGTTTTTGTTCATTTCATTGAGTCCTGCTTGAGTAAAAGTGTAATCTGAGACTGACGTTTCTATTTTCTCACAGTTGCCGCTTTACCTTTGCTGCTCATTGATGGGATCATCATTACTTCTACAGCTGTAGAGTCTTCCTGTGATACTAAAGCCTGAGTTGACCTTCGGTGTTAGTGGCACCCACCTGGATAGGTTGCTCATCATTAGTATCCACCCTCAGGACGTTATTGGGCACGTATCCCTCGTCCCCTCTGCTGTCCCTTACTTTCCACCACTGCTTTGACTTGTCCAGTAGCTGTGGACAGACAAAACAGTTGATATGATGGAGAAAATAACAGAGAGAATATGTTGGTTCGTGTCATTGATACTCACGTCGACTGTGTCTCCTGCTCTGACGGTGAGCTCTCTGTCGTTTCTTGAAATAAAGTCAGTCATAACGCGCATGTACTGCGGTTCACGTGGGCTAAGAAAACGAAAAACATCAAAAACCTTTAAAAAAACATTTACATGACGTCGAATCACAATTGTGTGTGCTTATACGTACCGTGGGGGGTTTTGTGGTTTCCACTTGGGGGCTGGAGGCTGCACTGGTGGTGGTTTGGTGTGATGATTGACCTTACTGGGTCCAGGTTTTGGACTCTGTCGCCGTCTGATCACCGGTTGTCTGGGTTCAGGTGTTGCAGACACCTCAGGGGGCTGCCAGCCATCGAAGAACTCTGGAGTGAATGTCGGGATGTCCTCATCGTCTTCTGGCCATTTAGTGCTGGTAATTATTGTCAGAATAATAAAAGATGTTATTTAAAGCTGTCAAATAAAGTGGACATACTAAAGGAAAGTGTAATGCTTCTGCACTTGTGTACAGTACTTGTTGCAAATACTAAAAGCAGCTTATTAGGTGCAGTAGTCATTTTCTCTTACCTGGGGATGTTCCAGGCGTCTCCCAGAGACTGCCACAGTTGGTCCTCCTCAGCGGAGGCCTCCTCGCTCATCAGACGGATTGCCTGAGGGATCAGCAGCGGTGCCACAATGGTCATCGGCAGATCCTCAGGACAGTGAGAGACCACCTGATGAGGAAACATATACGTTTAACAACAAAGAAGTGCAGTAGTCTCAGAATTTGCAAACACTAATATCAAATATAATAAAATATATATCAATAAATTCATGAATAAAAATGTAAAAAGATAAATTGGCAGTAATTCAAAAACCAAAACAGAACACGGTAATATATCTTTTAAAAATGAAAGATCTATAATACAGCTTGTGATACCACGTGGTTTCAATTGTATTTTGATTGTTTTAATTGTGATTATTAGTACTAAAATCTAAAAGTTATGTGTTCAGGTTATTACAACTGTCAAAGATGATTCAAATTGAACAGATTTAGTCACTTACGAGATTTAATGTGGAGAATAACGAGTGAACGAGTTCAGGAGCACTGGGATTATTAATGTGTCCATTGAGCTCCCCCTGTTAAAATGAAAACATTTCAATACATAATACACAGCAGCAAATGTGTCACACACACACACTGTGTACTCTACAGTCAACAGGAATAACATCAGTCATCATAAGTGTAAATGTGATCAAGGATACGAACCAGAAGGTTGAAACCAAATTTGATCTTCTGGAGACACGTTACAAATTCTTCTGCAGAGGGCATGCCGTCCACGGCTAAAACAATAAAATAAAAACATGGAGTTGATGTGTAAGTTAGATACTGTGTGTGTCTATGTGCACGGGGTGCCGTTTGTAAAGTGTCTCGCTCTGAAAATAACAGCAACATTTTGTCACATTTAGCTAAAAACAATGTTTAAAAAACTGGTTTGAATTTTTGAGAGTTACTTTTTTGCACATTTAGAACAATATTTGTGAAAAAGAGATATTTTAAATATTTAAATCCAAATGTTAAATGTAAAATCTAAACGTTAAATCTAAATGTTAAATCTAAATCTAAATGCTAAATCTAAATGTTAAATATAAATCTAAATGTTAAATGCTAAATATAAATGTTAAATATAAATATAAATCTAAATGTTAAAAATAAATATAAATATAAATGTTAAATATAAATCTAAATGTTAAAAATAAATATAAATCTAAACGCTAAATATAAATCTAAATGTTAAATATAAATCTAAATGTTAAATCTAAATCTAAACGCTAAATATAAATCTAAATGTTAAATATAAATCTAAATGTTAAATCTAAATCTAAATCTAAATGCAAACATCAAAAATCTAAACATTGTTTTTAGCTAAATGTGACAAAATGTTGCTGTTATTTTTAGAGCAAGACGCTTTACTAACGGCACCCCATTTATGTGTATGTGTGCCTTCTGCATTAAAGTACCTTTTCCTTTTTTCTTCTTCTTCTTCTTCTTTTTCTTTGCATTTTTAGCGACGACCGCAGATACTTGCCCAATGAAGATTTCTATGTCGCCTAAAATGTGATTCAAGATATCCTGGAAAGAAAAAGTCATGTCCACATTTTTTCCTCTGCTACTACACATGTATCCTAAAAACCTAAAACATGCCGCAGGTAATCAGTGTATTAAATATAGCTTCCACATATCCTGTGTCTGAATACAAAAGGACACTCACTACATTCCTGTCCACCTCTGTGTATCGGCGTGGAGGAGGCACATCTTCTTCTTCTGTGGTGAAAAACTGCTGTTCCTCCTCCTCTTCCTCCTCCTCCTCCTGCATCTCCATATGTACAAAGAGTTCAGGCTCAGGGGTGTCAGCCTCATCCATATCTACAAAGAAACTGAAGGTTCATATTCATCCCATCATTATTTATAAATTAAATACCTGTAACGTCTCACTCTCACCATAGTCAGGAGACGTCCACAGGGGCACAGGGTCAAACGCAGACGGCCTCTGCTCTTTAGGTTCAGTTTTAAATCCTGCATGACTGCTTCAAAAAGTGTGTGAGACAATTTTAGAAAGAAAAGGCAAATAAATAAACAAATGAAGTTTCAGGTATTTATTCTGCTTCTTACCTGACGCTTGAATCCGCTTTCTTACGTGACAGTGCAAGTGAGAGATTCTTCTGAACATAATCGGCCTGTAAACGCCAACAAAGCAACATGCACTCACTATTTCTCTTTTACTCAACAGTCATGATTATCAGCCGTTTCCATGTGTTTGTCCTCACCCTGATATCTTCACACTGGAACATGAAGACGGCGGTGTGTTCTCTCTCTTGTTGGACTGCCACTGTGAGCAGGGAGCTCCACACTCCAGAGTCCAGCACAGCCTTTAGCTCCAGGATGTCACCGAGAGCCATGGACTCCAGCTCCTCCTGCAAAAAAAACACATAACAGGGTTTCATACGTATAAACTACATCGTAGACTTCATCGACTCTGCACATACACAGATAAGTGACAAAAAAATAATATGGAGGACATAAGCTGACAAAGGTGTAAAGGAGCACAGAGTAGTAGTAGCAGGGAAGCATTATCGACAGAGAAAGGTTTTTACAAGTTTTTTAAAGGTAGAAAGGGATGTTGCAGTTCTTGCAGCCGTTGGTAGGTCATTCCACCATTTGGGGACAACCACAGAGAAGAGTTTAGAGTGACCTCGCTTTGCGAGAGGCGAGGGTACAACTAGACGGTTTGAATGAGCGGAGCGTAACGCCCTGGTCGGGACGTGAGCCTTTAGTAAGACGCTGAGATAGACAGGGGCAGATCCTGAGGTGGTTTTGTGGGCTAGCGTCAGAGCTTTGTGTTTAACTCTGGCAGCTACAGGCAGCCAGTGCAGGTCGCTGAAGAGTGGGGTGACGTGTGACCTTTTGGGTTGGTTAAAAACCAGTCGCGCTGCAGCATTCTGGACCATTTGCAAAGATTTGATCGCACAAGCAGGTAGGCCGGACAGGAGGGAGTTACAGTAATCGAGGCGGGAGGTGGCTGTAGCCTGTATCAGGAGCTGAGCGGCATATTGGGTCAGGTACGGTCTGATTTTTCTAGTATTGTACAATGCATAGCGACATGACCTCGCTACGGAGGAAATGTGCTCAGAGAGAGAAAGACGATCATCTAGTACCAGGCCCAGGTTTTTAGCAGCATGGTTAGGGGTCAAGTTGACCCCAAAGATTGATTATATTTATATTCTTAATTATAAATAAGTGTTGTGTGTTTATTTTAGTCAAGACAAAAATTTGACCCCTTAAAGTCGCTGAATTCTGAAAATTTGCAAGATTGTCGACAGGAGTCAGATAATCAGGTAAAGCGAGATACAGTATCCGATAGCAAGGATGAAATCACTTGTTGGTGCATAGGTTGTTATGATGTGACCACACTATGGACAACTTGGTTAGGTTGAGGGAAAGGTCATTTAAATGTAAAATACTTTGTGAAGGTTGGGGAAACATCTCGCTTTGGGTTTAAATGACTACTTTGCGAAGACTTGGGCATCTTCGTCGTCATGATTACAATAATAACCATATGGGTTTGGTTTGGGAACAATCTTAGTCATAGTTAAAAGAAAGCGACGTAGGATTGTGTCAGGAAACCAGACGCAAACAGTGGTCCTTAATGTTAAAGTCTTAAATATAGAGCTGAGCGTCATCTGCGTAGAAGTGGAAACAGAAGCCCATAAACACAGAATGGAACCAATAAATATTTATTGTTTCTACCTATTTTCATACTTATCTAATCATTCATTGACCTCTCATTTCATAGAGTGAGGTCACTGCTGTCCTGGAAGAAAACTAAACCCATCAGATTTATATTTTATTTTGTACTTACTTTGGTTTCAATGTCCGTGAGCAGCAGTTTAGGACCTCGCACCTCCAGCAGCATGCTCTGACCCCACACTCGACCTATCCCATCCAGCAGCTTCAGCCGCTCCACACAGTCGGCTATGTTTTTTAACTCCTTCCCATCCAGGTCGCAAGTGAACAAGTGCTGCAGCAGAGAGACATTAAAGAGACACGTTAAATACAGAATGATTCATATTTATGCGGATAATGTCACGTATGATACCTCCACTTTGTACTGAAGTTTGTCCAACATCTTGTTTATCGACGCTGCGTACTCTTTCCTTTGCACTGTTGAAAATATAACCCGTCTTCAATATTCAAAAAATATATAATAGCTGATTAAGTACAGCAGTGTCAACTTACAGTAGATTAACTTTGCGCTGGGCCTCGACAGATTTGATACCTGGGATGACGCGTCATCCATGAGGGAGTAACCGCTGTCACAACATAATTAAAGATATTAAAACACCGATCACCTGCTGATAAATTAAGTCAATGAACATCATAAAACTGTGTGTACGTACTTGGACAGGATCGAATCTGCATAGCTGATGTCGTCATTGCCAGAGAGACTGTTACTCGTGAACATCGTCAGTACTGACTGAGCACACCTGCAATATCATATGATATACACATCATAAATGTGTGAAGTCAGTGGTATGAGCTGTGTCAGCGTCCTGCATCTGGAATAAATCAATAAATCCTTTTATTTTCCAATGTCGGTGGTGCCATCAGTCTTTATTCAAAGGTTTAACGATGAGAAAACTTAGAAACAAACACTGTCTTTGTTAAAAGAACACCTTTGTTATTAGCAATAAGTTAATAAATAGCTGTGGTTAATAACCAACTAGTTATAATCATGTGGCAGCACTGTAAACAATCTTTATGTTGCTTGATACATTTAAATAAAACTTTGTTGACCACAAATGTAGATCAGTAAATCAATCCGAAGGTAAATGATCTGTTCGAATACGACGAAACGATGCTGATATAGTTCACGCACAGATTTCACAGAACATTTCACATTAAGTCAGACGACTTCTCTCTGTCTGTCCACATCTTGTTTCACTGTAAAGACAATTGTGGCGATTTTGTTTGAATGAACTTAAATGAAACAAACACACAGGAACCCGTCACTGCAGAGGATCTACTCAAAGATGATGTCCACAAAAACATATTCTAGTTTACCGTGGAGATTAATTGTCTTACCTTAATTGTCTGGCACTTGAATGTTGTTACTTCCTTCTGTGTTATTTTACCGTTTGGTACGAATACAACGCATATTTTAATCCCGGACCTAAGTCAACAACACGATACACCCAAGACTTCCTCGTAAAAAGGAGAAGAACAAAGTCCAGTGTCAGTAGCTTAACGATCTGAACCGATTCTGTTGAGGGTGTGAGATCTCTAGTGTGGCATCCCACCTGAGCAAAGGTTACCAGATACTGAGGAAATCACCTTATCCTATCACTGCTTGTCATTATTTCCAGCCTACAACATTGTGGTATTCCAATTATTCAGCCATGAAGCTTCAACATTTCCCTTTTGCTCATAGAAAAAGAAAAAAAGAAGCTTGTTTATTGTTTAACAATGTGGATTATATCCATCGACAAGTTAGGTACACAATTATTAAAAAATTAGTTAAAATTAGAATTAAAAATGAAAGAAAAGACAAAGCAGTGTTCATTGCTTTTAATTGACTGATATTATTTGTTACAAACTGCACCTCAGGGAGTCATACCTCTGTAAAACAACCATTTTATTGTACTTAGTTACATATGTCTGAACAAGTCAAGTGAATCTCTTTTCAACATCCAGTTTGAAATGTGTCTTTCCGCATGTCCCCTAATAGGGTCAATGAAAAAATAGATAGGAAGTATCCGTGTTATCAAATCTCTGTCAATATTTCTTCTTTGCGCCCTCTGACTCTCCATGGACACCACACAAATGTAATCGAATGAGACACTCTGCAAACTAGATTCACAATAAAACTACAAGCCTTTTAAATGTCAACTGAATCACACCGACCTACCAAACACTAACTGGAACAAATTCTCTCTCACGAGGGAATCAAATGTTACTGTTATTATACAAATCATACAAGATCCAGCACTAATATGCGTCACCTATTCACAGTAATCCTGCCTGTGAAGCAGTAGTGGAAAGTACAAAGTACATGAAGGAGTGCAGTTACAGTAATTGTGATTTTGGAGTATTTTTAATTTTTGCATTATACTCCCACTCCCCTACATTCAGAGGGAAATATTGTACTTTTAGAGCGGCACGGTGGTGCAGTGGTTAGTTCTGTGGCCTCATAGGAAGAAGGTTTCTAGTTCAAACCCTGTTTGGAGTTTGCATGTTCTCCTGTGTCTGTGTGGGTTAGTTGGTGTCCCTTTGATGAACTGTGGACTTCAGTGTCTACACTGCCCGTCACCTAATGCCAGCAGGGATAGGCACCGGCCCCCTGTAGCTCTAAGCGTTTTTTTTGTATGTATATATATAAATATACTTTATACTAAAAAACAGTTAAATGAGCTCTATAGTGGCCGGCCACACGATTTAAATTCTGCTTTTGTGTTGTTGTCTAATGAGTACTTTTAGTATTGTGGTATTGTTGCTTTTATTATCTAATACAACATCTAATAATACAAAAACATATCTGAACACTTCTTCAATATTGTTTATGTACAAAGAGAATTTATTATTGTGAACTGATTGAATGGTATGTCATTAATTTTAATTTAATTAATTTTTAATTTAATTAAATTTGTAACTGTCTTTGCAATAAATCTGCAGTCAGGGGGTCTGATGGATGGATTCACGCTTTATTTTTTGGTCGATTTAATGATATATTTGATATTTATTGTCACTTGGCTGGATATCAAATGAACTCAGCCTCACGTTGCATTTTTAGGACCTCTTCTGGTGTGAACAGTGGATGACAAAACATTTAACCAGACCTGTTGCAGTTACACTGAACCACTGGAGGTCAGCATTGCTGCATGAACACATTCAGAAGTTGCAGTTAAGTAACTCAAAAATGCATCACCAGTCTGAAAGCCGGGACAGAAAAGTCAACAAACAATGGTCAGTAAATAATCCATAAACTCAAATGTTATTCTGGCATTTTTTTATTGATAAAATAAACATACAAGCACAGGGTAAATGCACTTACATTCAACTAGGCATAAAACATTATTCAGCACCCCAAAGTGCAGTGGCATCCATATTAAAACAGATCCATAGAGCTGAATGTTGTTAAACGGCTGCCTGGATACAATAAATGGCTTAAAATCAAAAGATGTGAATACAAAAAACATTCTACAACACAAACTATATTAAAAAAATAATAATAAAGAAACTGCAGGCCAGGTGGCCGGAAAGCCGATACGTCTGTCAAACGGGTTTTTTTGGTCAAACATTTGTTAAAAGAATTCAAACGCCTAATTACATGTGCATGCACGCAGGATAAAGAAACAGCTCGGTCGAGCTGGACTATTTAGACGTAATGGAAGAAGGCTGCTTTGCTTTGGTTCACATTTGCTTCTATGTTATCCAAAATATACAAATCATCATCAGTGTGTCGCTTCAAAACATTTTATAAGGAGGTCAAGAGATTTAAAAATTCATTCTGTCCTGCTTCTTGACTCTAGGAACGTTTGGCAATCACTGACCACGTTTTGGATAAACAGGGCACAGGGCGATTTCTGTAACTCATTAACTATGTTAAATGTTTCCTTGCAGCAAGCAGGACTTTGGCCCATGGAGTCACTCCATCTGTCAATGCTCCTTGCACACATTATATGTCAAGTAACGCAGGCTTAAAGACACTACACATCATCACAGCACATTTAAACTACAGGGGAAAAAAGCATACGAATCCTACAGTATATTGTGCACACTCCTAAATATGATTACACATAAGTACTTCTTTGCTAACAGTTGGTAACTCAGTATCATACAGTTATATAGGATACATGTTAGTTCACAGTGTGGGGCTGCTTCACTGTCCCTGCAGAGCCTGGACGATATTCAGGCCTGGGCCGGGGGGCAACGCCCAGCCGTCCTGGCCCTGGTGGGTCTGTAGCAGGCAGTACAGCTGCTTTAGGTGGGTCACTATGTTGTCTTTGATATCTGGGATTGAAATCTGCAGGCGAACGCTTCCGCTGTCGAAGGATCGTGTGTTGTCTCCGGAAAACATCTCGGTAATCATACGTGCCACCACTGGAATAACCTGAAGGACGGAGGATGAGAGGATGAGTCACACATTCAGACTCTGAACATAAGAAATGTCAGAATGCAGCTTGTTGACAGTCCCGTGGTTCATGTGACAAGGATAAATTGTTGAAGATAAATATGAAAAATCATGTCCTTTCAATATTAGTAATTAGTTTAAAGAAGATGTTTTTGCTTGCACCCTGTCCCTGGTTGACCACAAATACTTCATCCAAACTCACCTGAACCATGATGAGCTTCCTCTCTCTGGGCCTCCCATCAGGCCACTCCTCTCCAAAACACAGGTTGATTTCAAACTGTGGAGGGATCGGCGTCTGCCCACGCTGATGGGCTATCACCCCTGCACGCCACAACAACACATTTATTAGAATTATTTCTGAAATCTACATAAAACCGACTCGATTAAAGTGAGATCACTTACCACTGAGAAAAGACTCCAGGCAAAACAGCTTGACCTTCCTCTGGCGCTCTATAAGATTGGGTGCAGTTGGATTTGGAGCGCAGGGCCCGGACCAGTACACCTTACACTGGCAGAGACGCACTGCATAGATATCGTGGCCGCTGACCTCCAGGATCAGACCTCTATCCATCACATCCAGCAGGCGACTAGTGAAAACCCTCTGCTTATCGTTAGCGATGTGCTCCGTGGTCGGAAAGCGCAGCTGCTCCAGATTCACGGGCCCGAACAGCTCCTCCTGGTTGACCATGGGGCCGAGGTCTCCATAGAACAGCCTGCAGCCCTGCGGGTTGCTGACGGTCGCTGTGGGACACATCTCTTTCCCTCTGTATTGGAACTGCACCTCCAGGTCTGTCACTGAGACAAATGAAAGCACGAGTTAGTCCCACTGTACCTGAAGTGCCCCAGTGTTTGGGGTGAGTTTCATTAAAGAAATACGTCTTGTGATATTGAAATTTTATTTGTATTTTCATATTTTATTTAAAGTCACCAAATCCACAGCTGAAAATAGTCAACAAAACTACTTAGTCCTTCTGAGTATTGTTTATTAAAATTGCATAGACTTTGAGAAATTAAACTATATATCTGTGACACATTTAAAGATTTAGATCTTCATTTGAAACAGATGAGTTTGAGGTACTGAGAGATAAACGAGGTTTCATTGGATTTGTTAACAAATCTATAGAATATGATCATCATTCTACTTTAAAAACAACTTTCTAACACCGTATTTCTACGTCTGTGGATAAATAAAAATAGTTGAATTACATCGTAGTCGTTTGGGGTTACCAGTCTACCAAGAGACTCCAGTAACTATCCCCAAAGTTACAGTAGGTACCTCCACACCTCAACTTGTTGCACTGGATCTATCTGGATCTAGGAAACAGTGAACTGAAGAAGTGTGTGCTTACTCGGGAGGGAACTGATCCATGTTTCTGGAGAGGCGAACAGGGCGTCGGGTAGAGAAGGGGGATGCATGGAGTGATCAGGCAGAGGAGCGGGGGGCATGTCATTTAGGGGTGTGGGGTGCATCTCCACATCCACAGGCTCCTCTTTAGGCCAGATTTTACCAGGCTCCTCTTTGGGCCAGACCTCATTTGATGGGGGGCAACTGCCCGGCATGGAGGACTCTGAGCCCATGGGAGACCACAGTATGAGAGGGGAGGGGCTGGCACCTAAATGAAGAAGAATAAAAGAAGAATTAGTTAACTTTGCTTTTTGACATGCTGCCATAAGAAAATATACGTGTCGTGGAAGAAGTCATTCACCATTGGATGGGTATGGAGGGAGAGACTCTGGTGTATCTGGAATATCTTCCTCGCCAATTTCTTCATATTGTGGAGTCAAAGAACCAGCATCTGAAGAGCCTGTGGGGCGAGAGGCAGCATTAGAGAATGGTAAAAGATTATAAGAAAGAGGAAGGATGAAAAACAATTCAACCAGCTCATATTTACCTTGGTTACTAGAAGGCTGTGGGATCTCACAGACGTCATAAATCTTTAAAGGGTTCATGGGGACCTCTTTGGTGCCGTCGTACACCAGGTTGAATTCTCTGCTTTTGTTCAAGGCACATCGCAGCTGAGCTTTCCACTTCGCAGGATCAGGTTCATCAACTCCCTCTTGGAACTTCCCCGTCTCCACAGCCCACGCCTGGGGGGACGTTTAAATAAAAACAGGAGGTATCAATGTCACCGTCCTGGTCTGTCATTTTTAGATTTATGCACACGTGTAGTACATTTTGTTATACTAGCAGTGGTGGACAATTTTTAAGAGATGCAACACCTTGTAAATTCTGGTTTTCATTAAACTTTGCCATGTATTTCCAAGGATTTCAAGGAACGTACACAATCTATGATCAAATACCTGCTTCGTATCTCATAAAAAAACAGAAACAAGATGCCCCAACATCACATTTTTAGTGTATATAGTACATACGTATCCCTGATGGCCTACATGACCAATCTTTCCGAAAGCTACAAGCCAGAGAGAACTTAACAGGGTTGCAAAACAGATGTTTCACAGAGAGAGGCATGTTTTTTAAGCTTTATCTAGGTATGAATCAGCATTAACCCTGCAGGATGGAAATAAATGTCCATGCATCTGCACATTTACATTCACATAAAATGTCTGTGTTTGCAGACATCCATCTCACAGCTTTCTATGTGTCAAAGGCAGGTCGGGTGTTAACCTTAAATATGGTGTCCTCGTCCTCGTGCTGGGGTGTGTGTCGTGTGGCGTGTTTCCATGGGATCCTGAAGCGCATGGCCTCACGGTCAATCCACACCAGACCCGGGTACCGTCCGCTGTCCACCTGAGCGACCAGCCAGGGCTTCAGCCGGACACGGCGAGGGGTGACAGCCATCCTGACTGCCGAGAACCACACAAAGCAGTGAGTCTAAAAGTGGATCACAACTCTGAATCATCCTCACAACAGTGCGGATATATTTAATGCAGTCACTGACAAACACATGCCTAAGCCGAAATCCTGCAAATCCGGATTTCACGTCCACACCTTGACTGGATGAACATATTTGTTTGTTTTGTTACATCACTTGTTTGCGGGTTAGACTTTGCGTGATAGGCAACAGTGTCTTTAAAGTGTGACGATCACAAATAACACAAATAATAAATAAAATGAAATAAACAAACAAAAGCGACCAAACACGATACTAAAGAGCGACACACATACCTGTGGAGAACCAGGAAGTTTGGAGACCTCTTTCCTCGTCGGCCTGCGGACCCAAAAAAATAGAAACAGCTGCGTTTCTCTCCCGCAGAATAAACTCCCGCAGAGTCCCGCAAACAAAAAAACAAACAACTTCACCGACAATCACTTCGACGAAGAAGCTGTGTGAGAATAACTACAAGAGGAAAAAGTTTATCTCTGAGAACAGAGCTGATGTTTTTTTTCTCTCGCTCGGCTTGGCCCTTCCCATTTCCCCTCACCGAAACTCAGGTACGGGCGTGACGTCACGCCGGTGACACACCTTTCCCCAGCAGCTGGGAGAGGAGGGGGGTCATGAAAGCACGTGGACATGATTTGTTACACGAGCGTTTCACAGTGAGAAGACTGTTTTAATAATTACGAATAATTATTATATCGACACATAATTAATGTATGTCTCTTTAACTCTATAATCATATTATCATAAGGTCATGTAGGTAAACTAAACATTTGTTTTCAGGTGATTTATATGACTAAATTATCAATTTAAAAAATGCTTTTAATTTGTCAGTTTAAGGCTGATTTTCCATACTGTTATTGTTATTATTGTGTGGTATTGAAAAAATCACCACTCCACATGCAGACTGAACAGAAAATAATGATGGCTGATGTGACTTGAGTCAGCTGGCAGGCAGTCCGGGATTTCCCAGAAAGAACAATAGTGACAGAGGAAAAGTGATGATGATGATCCTGCCGTTAACAGTCGCCATAACAAACCACTCCCTGAAACTACTCGTGGCCCTGAGAGCGTGCGTCCGCTGTCAGCTGCGCATCTTCTCATTTGTTTTTGTTTTTTCCAGGTTTCGGGATAATAAGGAGCCTGTTGCCATGTAAGTTTGTGTCTGTGTGTGTTATGGTAATTATTGCATTTTGTGAAGGGGATGGGTAAGGTTGTATAAGGGTCTATAGGTGTTGGGGTGTATTGTGTTGTGTTGTTTTTGGCTCCATGGATGTCGTCTGTCTGTGGCATCACAAAGGATGTGATGCATGCTGGCGGTTACAAAAACAGAATATCCACATATTTGCTCATTTCAAGTTTAACCTACTGTCTCTGTCTGACACTTAAAATAAGTTTAATAAACCAATTCAGCAGGCACATTAAAGCCATACCCTAAGATGATTTATTACCTGAGGTGGTCAAAACAGTTTGGACCCACTGTACCGTGAGATAAAAAGTCATTTAAAAAAAGCTACTTGTTAAGGACTTGATTTTTTCCTGTCCTTTGTCAGGCAGAGCCGGTTAGTTAAACTGCATGGATTCATTTATATTATGTCTGATAAAGAGTATGCATGTGCATAACACACACACACCATCAACATATCTATACACTAACACTATATAAAACATTTTTTTTCAAAATATAAGTTCTGGTGTAATCAATTTAAGAATTAATCGACGTAAATTTTCTTTTCAAACATAAATTCTTTAACTAACAGACTATCTGAAACTAATCTAATGTAAAACTGTTGCTGTGCAACTAGAAACTAAAGTAAAATCTGGAAATGCGCATCCTGTTGATTTTCCTAAAGAATAATAAACTGTCAAAATTCAAGGATTCCTTTCAGACAGTTTAATCATGTTTTCCTCGTGCAGGCACAACATCTTGTAATGAAGCTTGAATCAGACCAGAGACTGATCAGCGATGAAAGCGACATGAAAGTACTGTTACTGTTTTATTTTAAAACATACATTACAGCTACTGTCTGGCAAACCTGTGTATCTAAATCATTCAAAGTATAAAAGAGCTTTGCTGTGAAGGCTTTACAAAAATACCTACAATGTTGCAATAACTCAAAAGAAGGGAAATCTCGGGGGGCTTCACTGTGCTGTATATAAAACAACTACAAATGACCAGGTTAAGCAGAATCCAGATCCTAGTGGTAGTAGGTTTGACCTAAACAAACAAAGTTAACATGTATTTAATGTCAAACATCATGCAATTGTTAAAATTCATGACAACATTGGCACTTGATGGACACTGGACAGAAATCATGCAGTGTTTCATTTCAGTTAGAGTCCAACAGAGGTTGGACGATATGAGTTATGAACTTGCCTGTATAATGAAGATCTATTGAATAAACCATGAAGCGTTCACTGTAAGTTAATGTCTTACAGATGTAGCTTATACATTTGTGTTTTAAATGCTGAAAGCATGAAGCCATGAGGTAGCATTCTTTGAACCGTGTGTCCTTTCATTAAATACAATCTTAACCCTTGAGCCATCTTAGGACCATTTGTGGCTTTTTTTTTTGTTGTTGTTGCTTTGTTTATTTTTTAAGAAATGTGGCTGTGTTGAATGAAGATTGCTAAAATTTGGTCAAATTTTTTTTTTTTAGAATAGAAATCTCAGTACTTTATTAAGCCTAAAATGGCTCAGCAACAGAAATGCATCCTAAATAGTTCCTAGCGGCAAAACGTGCCCCATTAAAAACCATTAAAAAACCCTTTTTTTGATCCCACGTTTATCCTAAAATTAATTAATGCATTCCTTTATGTTAAGATTTCATTTTGGACAACTGCCTTTCAATTTGTAGTTTTTATATTTGTCCACCACGTGGCGCCATTTTACCCATTTAAAACATGCAGCAAAGTTTAACACTTTTTACTGTTTTCTGCGAAAGAAGTATATTTCAGGCTGAAGTAGTTCTAAAAGACTGACGTGTTTAAAGTGGAAAAAATATTAATATATATTATTTTTATAGCAGTTTTTAGGAAGAAGTTATTTATTTAGTGTAAGGAACACAAATGGATGTTTATTTAAAAATATGACACTGCAAAAAAAATAACAATGCATCAAAATCAATGTTGCTGCCAATCATTGACCCATCTTAGGGCCTAAAAACAATAGTTAGCCATTAGTCATTGAAATGTATTTTATGGAAATTATTTTAGTTTTTTTTGTTTTTAATAAAAACCAGCAGAGTTATGTAAACATACTGGCATTTAAAGGGTTAAAAACAAAAACATATAATTAATATTTGATATGTATATTTCAGGCTGAAGTAGTTCTAAAAGACTGACGTGTTTAAAGTGGAAAATTTTTTAATTATATATTATTTTTATAGCAGTTTTTAGGAAGGAGCCACATTTTGTCTTAGGAACTATTCAGGACACATAATGGGAAGACCCTCCAAGGGTTAATATAGATGTAAAGTCTGAATATGTGAGGAAAAACAGAAACAACACAGCCATGCAGTATTTCGACCCCAGAGACTGATCCACATACATTTGTCCAGATAATGATCGTGGGCTGTATGTCTTCACTCACTCTGGTGTGGCACAGTTATACAAAAAAAAAGTATATACATATTTCTTCAGGGTCCATAGAGCTGGAAATGTTAGGCGTTGGCCAACATCTCGCCTTTAATTTTTGTGAGAATGTGTGTGAGGTCCAAACACTCCGTTAGTGTCTTCAGCAGCGTTTCATCGTTCTGAATGCCCTCCACGAACTCCTCATAGGACAGCTCACCTGCAGAATGAACACACACTCACACTGAACTCAGATCTTTCACTGCAGGTGGTGACTGAATGAAGATATTCAACATTTAGCTCTTACCATCTCCATTGGTGTCAATCTTGTCAAACACCATCTTTGCAAAGTCCTCTGCTGACACGTCATAATTCAACCCGTTGATTGCACGGATGGACTGAACACGACCCACAAAAAAGAAGATTATGTTAAAAAATCACATGTGGAATTGCTGGTAACTATATTTACTCGAGTACTACGCTGAGTACAATTTACAAGTACTTTACGTCGGTATTATTAATGCTATAATGTCAGAGGTAAATGTACTTTTTACTTCACTGCTTTAGTTAAGACTTTACATTTCTCCTCTCAACTCTTCAGGTAGTTTAATTAAATAAATATTTTATATAAAAGATAAATAAATAAAAAATATTTTCTACCCTGTTAATAATCTAAATACCCCTCAGATTAATTGTGTCCTTTGGAGGGATCCCATAGGTTGGAAACCACTGGATGAAACTACTTGACTTTTACCAGTAATAGAGTACTTTTTCATTATCGTACTGATACTTTTACTTGAGTTAAAAACTGCCGTATGGAATAATTTATTATTGCTTACATTTTTTCAACCAGTAGATGTCAGCTCAGTGCCACCTATTCACCTCTGCACCTTTGCATTTCCACAAACACTCCTCTAAGCCTCAGGGGAGGATTTCTGTGCCTAGAATCCCATTCAGACCCCGGGTGGTCTTAGCGGGTTGTTCCAGGACAGTGTTTGGGATTTTCCTAGGTCTTTTACTAAGCCATGTCAGGCTCATGCGCACCTTAATTATCATAAGGAGCTCGTCACGGTCAATGCAGCCGCTCCCGTCTATATCATAGAGTTTAAAGTACCAGCGGAGCTTCTGCTGCACTCCTCCTTTTAGCACAAGGCTCAGAGCAGCTACGTACTCCATGAAATCCATGAAGCCATCCTGCAAAAGAAAAGAACACCATGAATATGTCATTAGTAAAGCAGTGTGATCATTCAAGGTGTACTCCTACCACGGCCTGCTGTCCGTCTATTTTATAAACACCCTAATCTCCAGAAATCATTTAATAACTAGTCAAATTACTCAATAAACACACTTGAAATTTAAAAAAATAATGGTCAGAGATTCATTCTCAATGAGTGACACTTGCTCTTAGTTCACATATGTCACAAGGTGTTGCTCCTGTCTTGTTTAAGTTTATAGGTCAGTTGGGTAAGCAGCCTCAATGGGATAAGCCCCAACTTTAATAGATTAAGCTGCTCTAAAACAGACCTCTGTTAGTAGGACTAACGTGAACAACGTTCCTCCGATGAAAACACAAACAAAGTGTAGTTTCTAAAAAATAAATTAAATATCTCAAACATCTTTCTTTCCGCATACGGTTAAATGACATGAAATAGATGTAACTGGTAGAAAAAAAGGAAACACAAACAAATAAACAAACATGTTTTTAAAAAGTCTTCTCTGATAAGAATGATCATTATTTTTCAGTTGTAGTAGCAGGTTTCCGTCTTATTGAGATATTATGACTATGATTTGTATTATTCATAATAACAGCATTATATTAAGATATCTAACGAGAAAAAAATACATTTAATGTGAAAATGAGCTATAACTTAACTGTTGTTTCATGTGCAAAGGATACAGTTTGAAAATAAAATTCACTATTGTTCAGTAAAGGTAAAAAAGCAGCAAATGATGAGCACATTAAGAGATTCATCTCAAACTAATATATTAACCTGCTGATAGGAGATCATAAACAAGCTTACGTCATTCAAATCAAACGTTGAAAACATTGTCTTGATGTAGGCGTTCGACGACTCCGACAGATTCCTCAGGCCAAAGAACTGCTTGAATTCGTAAAAGGTGAGAAGTTCAGATGGGCACTCGGTCATGAATTTTCTGTACCACTGATGACTGTAACAAGCTTGTAGTTCATCCAGATTTGTCCCACTGCAGTTTCCCATGTCTGTTTTTTTCAAAATAAAGTAAAAAATCCAGTAGAAACCATAACAAGAGAAAGTACTGCGTCCACCAAGCATCCAGGCATGGCCAGTATGTTGAGCAGTGTGTTTGCAGGCAGCAGGACTCAGAGTGCGTTAGCCAATCATCTGTCTGTGCATCTGCTCAGAAACTGTAATCCACTTTACGCGTCAAAGACTAATTAAAGAGACCTAAGAGCAGAAATAAACTGGTGTGTACAGGAGGACACAAGATGACCAAAAAGGAATATTCCTGTCTGGCTTATGTGAATCAAATATCAATTATTATTGTTCATTTTGCCAATTATTGACATTTTATTGACATATTGACATTAATGTGACATGATATCAAATCATGAAAATCAACATATGACCATTAAATTATATATATTAAAATTATAATAAATATATTTAGCTTGATATTAATCCACCCTAACAATTTCAAATCAAAATCTTTTTATTTTTTAATGCTACTTTTTGTTCCCTGCCTGTTTTGTTTGCATGTTTACATGCTAGAATAGTAGTATACCAATATACTCAGGAGGTTTTATACTTAATTTGATTATACTGTATTCAAGGATTCAAGGAGTTTTATTGTCATTACAACACATGTAAACATGGGATGAAACGAAATTGGTTTCCCCTGGTCCTGGAGCAGCCCGATATCAAATATAAAATATAGAAATACAAAAAAATATATATACAATAAATATGTACTGTACATGTTGCTTTGCTTTCCTGCCATATTCTGTTCTGTTCTGTTCTGGACATTTTGAGCTGATGGTCGTGCCAGATGAAAAGTCAAAGATCAGAATGACTAAAATCATCCTCTGAGGACCATGAATGTGCGAACAAATTTCACAGCCAACCATCCAATATTTCTAAACCTGATGGTACAAATAAGCTGCCATTGTTTTTCAGATGAAACAGATGAGGTTTGAGGGCCTCAGAGTTTGGACGTTTGGGAGCTGTCTCTCAGCTAACACTGAATGTGTCACTGTAGACATGGCATGAACTCAAACTCACAGCGAGAAGGGTTAGTTGACACAGGAGAAAAGACGAGGTAAACTCACACAGCTCCGTACAGAGGTTCCTAAAATCTAACCATAAAATGCAGAATTTACTTTATATTAAAAATGTATTCAAGCAATTGGTAGACAAATACTTGTCAGGGGATGGAAGACGAAGGGGGTACCCTCTCTGCAGGAGTGGCAGCATTCGAAAAAATGTCATGTAACTACTACATGCAACTGGGCAGACTGGATCTATATGAAGCAAAATGGGGCAAATACTTAATTTACTATTTAAGAGGCTCCTAAAAGGGTGTATGTAGTGGAGAGACGCAAGTTTTCAGTTAACTATGTAAAAAAATATATAGAGATGTGCTTCTTCTTGTTTTTGATTGTTACTTAATTTAATCTTGTTGTCTGTTAACAGAATATTGCATTAATGCAGAGCTTGCTTTTTCTATTTCTCGTATTGATTTTCCCTCGAATCATTTTCTGTGTCTATTTTTGTTTTGGTTTATCTTGCATCATGTCTTCATCGATGTAGTTAGGGTAGCTGTTAAAGTTGTACATGAAGGAGCATAGGGGTAGAGGTTGGTAACCAGAAAAGGATCAGCAGCATGGTTGGTGGTGTGTGTTTGTGTTTTTGTATCGTTGAATAATGAAAATGAAAATAAAAACTGTTAATCACAAAAAAAAGTATTCAATCAATTGATTTTGGCTTTTTTTTTTAAATTAGCTGTATAACAAGGACACGTTTTTAAAATACAGCAACAAAAATCAGTTTGAACATATTTGGTATATTCATAAAGCTCCTTTCCTTAAGTCTTCTCACCGTCCTCCTATGTTATCTCTGAGCTTACCCTGGTTTCTCTGGAGGTATGGTGGTCACTGGGATTGTTCAGACCCTCTTAAAGCTCCTCCATCTGCTGTCAGATCCACTGCAGCTGGTTTGTTTGGACTGGATCGGGGTAAGGCAATAATCCTCCAGTGTGAACGTGCCCGGGGCCATGAAAGAGTGACAGATTTTAAAAATCATGTGACTCTTCCACACAATAACTCTTGTGTGGATCTGTACTTTCATTTTATGATTTACAACCGCATCAATCGTCACAATGGGATGAAAAATATTTACCGTCATTATGCGTCCTTTGGCATCTGTAATGTCTGTGAACGCACAATGGCACTCACTCATTTTAGGGCCTTTATAATTTGGCCCTGTCTGTAACGCACAGTGGCACTCACTCATTTTAGGGCCTTTATAATTTGCGGCTAAATTTACATGGGCACAAAAGGGGAGGAAAGCAGAAGTTGATTCAAAATATTGCATACTGTATACACTGTATAATGAAATAGCACACCTTGTGTGAACCTTGTGTCTAATAAGTGACTTTATTAGTTTATATGCAATTAAAAACACCGGGACAAACAACTGTGATAATTGTGCCTCACCTCACTGAACGAACATCGTGTGCCAAGAACCAACCAAATAAATAAATAGTGCTAATGATGCTGTCACCGCTTACATTTGATGATATGCTGGGTGGAGCTGAGCTGTACAGTATGTTCAGAAACGTGAACTCTCTCGCCAGCACATTCTTCACATTTCAGCCAGCATCAGTAGACACCCGGGAAGAGGAACTGGACGAACCAGTTTTGTCTCCCAGACAACTGAGGTATAGGTGTGACAGACATGAGAGAAACGCTTTGACTGTGGCCAAGAGGAAGACAAAAAAAAAGACTGAGTGGTTTATTGGAAAGCATGAATATAAAAAAAAAAAAATCTACTATTATGTAATTAAAAGCACGGGTCACCTGTTGTTCCTCAAACAATAAGGATAATTTAAATCTTTAATGTTAATCTGATCAAAGACTGGATTATCAATATGTAAAATGTATGTATGTAAAAATAAAGAAAGAGCTTTCACCAGCTTTATGTACTTACACATCATGTATTGGATGATTAATTCTTTAAGTCATAAAATAGTATTTGATCTCTGTGTGTATTGATATCAAGTCATGTTTTTGTTTTTTTATCTGTATCATCTCATCTTACTAACCGGTCTTTGTATTTTATAACTGCACTATTATCGTCCTCAGCCCAGAGGCCACGTAGAAGCAAAGATTGACGTAGACGTACATTTGCAGAACGTTGTCGCCGTCAGGGGTCAGCTCTCTCTGAGCCTTAGAGGATTCTTGATCCTCTTAAAGCTAAAGGCTCTTCAACATCATATTTGCACTTATCCTGCTTACATATGGCACCAGGTAAAAACCCAAGAGATGACAACAAAAAACTTAATCTCTAAACCATGATTAGTGAGAAAATGCCCGCAGGGATAAATAGCATGAGCTTTTTGTTACGTTAAGACCTCTGACAAACACTAAATGCAGAGAACATTATCTCTGCAAGCCTGACTACATCACATGTTTAAGATTCTTTTAAAATCGTGACATTTTTTTGGTATTTAAGATCCACAGTCCAGGCTCAGGACAAGGGGCGGTTGTGTTTTTACTGTTTTACCCCCAACACTGTTCAAACTCTCCCCTCACTATCATGTTAGCTTACACTGATTAAAAACCTACCTATTCGACAAACTCTCTCTTAGTGGATTGTGTTATGTTTCACAATTTCTTGAGTTCCTTGTTGTATTTTAAGGTATTTTGTGTGCATCTAAAAAGTCATATAATAGATTATTAGATAATCAGATTATTAAAAAATCAGTGTTTTACTATTATATGACTTGGTTATTAATTTTATTGCTGCATTATTAACATATTAGTGCTTGTAAAGTTGTATCTGGTTGGGTTGGAGTTGATTTTTAACTTTTATATATATTTTTGGATACTTTAATCTATAACGAAGCATCATATTTTACAAGCTGTGTTTAAATCTTGATCTAGAAGCGAAGTACTGTGGCATAAAATGGGAACACGCAAGTATAAGTGCATTAAAGCTGTGTTTACCAACAGTAGAAGGAGTATTAGGATCTTTTACTTTAATACAAGCAGCAATACATTAATTTAAAAATATGTCAATATTAATATTAACATAATATTCAAAAATATTAGAAATATTATTATATTAAACAAAGAATTACTTGAAGTATAAAAGCATGCAGCCAAAATAGGCTCTGTTGTTCTTGCATTAACACATAATAAACTATTAAATTATCATTGTTATGAATGCATCGATATGTATGGTTAATGCATTGATATGTATGGTGAATGCATTGATATGTATGGTGAATGCATTGATATGTATGGTTAATGCATTGATATGTATTGTATGGTGCTTTTTAATATTGTAGCTGTGGCTGCAGAAGACCTGTAATTGTAAGTACGTGTATAAAAAACTTGAGTAATGAATTATAAGGTGCTGTAAAAAAGTATAATAAAGTTTATTTATAATCAGAATTATTGTTTTATTACATATTACAGATATAACCATAAAGGAACGCAGGCAGTTTCCCTTCAGTGTCCTGTTTCTTTTTGGAAGCCAAACTGTTTCCTTGATATCTCATATAGATAAAAACTTGTTTTTAACAATGTGCTGTGCAGTTAAACTGTGTCCCTGAACATATTTATGATCTTTATTAATCAAATTAACCTCATGTTGTTTTCTTCCACCTGAAACCACTGTCACAGTCAGGCCTGTTAGACCACAGTGTCCTGAAGTGTAATGTAACCAAGCAGTGAGTTATATTTTATAATAAATAAGAAAGTATTAAGGGGAACTAGAGCAGCTCACTGGTTGCGCAGGTACTCAGGTGAGACGTGTGCTGGAATGTGTCTAACAAGGAGAAGCCTTGGCCTCACCTGTTGGGAGTGTATGAAAAAAAAAAAAAACAGGGAGGTGAAAGGAGAGTGGGCGGGGTTAGCTCCATTTTCTCTGTCTGTCCCGAAAAGTTTGCACCAAATCACTGTGTTCAGCTTCACCTGCTGCGCCGCGGTGCCTGCACCTGACGCACACTCACCTTTACGTCGGATTTACCTGTCGACCAAAAAAAAATGCGCAAATAATAATCCTACCTGAACCGAACGATCGTATCTACACATCAACTGATCGATTAATCATGAAGAAAGGAGCGCTGCATTTCTTGGGTCGGAAGAACCAATCTCTGTTCGACACCAATATCAAAATCAAGGACATGGGTGAGTAGCTACACTTCTCACAGGGCCTATAATGGTTATAATGGAGATTATATTCATATGAACGATTTATTGACGTATAACCCGACCTTTGCACTTAGTGTTGACATGGACAAAGTTGTGTTTCCAGGAATCTCCCATGTGTTGACTTAATAACTGTTTTTACACACTTTGTTTTTAATTATATGCCCTGATGAACAGACAGGTGTTCAACTGTTTCATCCATATTTTCAAATATGAAGGTTTTTCCCGGCAAATGTGGTTGACCTTACATATCTGGCTTCAGACTCACCTGTTGTGTAAACAGTGCTCCGAGCCAACACGAAATTGTGGTTAAGGTTAGGAACATATCCAGAGACTAGTGTAAATATGTAATATCAAATTTGACTTACCGTATACGTGTCACAAAACTCAGTTGAAAGCAGAAGCTGCTTTCAAGGTTTGAGGTGAAGTTTATATCTCATAAGCTGCTCAACAAAACATTTATTAGAGTATTAAGTGTTTATTACTGGTGAAATATTGTGAATAAAATATAATTATGTGACAGTAGGACTGGTTGGCCGCATTGCTTTGCTTCAAATACCTCGATAACAATACAGTGTTTTAGGGAATAGGACATATAAAATAATATGACAGCTAACATATTAGAAATGATCTGCTGAGGAAGACCAGACAAGAAGTGGCTGCAAGCTCTAGGAAGAGCATAAGTGGAGTCTTTTGTTTTCCAAACTATAGGATCAAACAATAAGCTGAGTGAATCCTCACATAATAAAATGATGTTGCTCAAACGTTAAAAATCACAGATCATATCTGGCCTGGCACGTTAACATCATTTTAAGGATAAACGGCGCAGCTCTGTGTGAGATTGGTGCCTTTCGATTGGCGAGAGCAGGAACTGAGTTATGCAAAGCTGCACAACACCAGAGAACATTTGTCTATTTAAATCAGGCAGGTGCACAACAGATAAATTAATAATTTGCTTAGACTGCTTTAACGCCACAGCTGAGATCAGTAGACGTTCATACAGAGTTCATTGCTCACTTTGATTTTTTTTTTTTGAGTGGCACGTCATGTAATAATGGAAAAACACTTTGCAGTTCGGTCGGTTGAAAAGTGCTTTCGTGGACGGCAGACTAAGTGACAAGTTTCTGTCACCAGTCACTTATTGCACAAACAAGATGACTGACACGACGACAGCCGAGGAATGTACGACTTCTAATTTTCTTTTTTTTCCAGCCAACCTGAATGACCTCTGATATAATCAGTTAGTTTAGCAGAACGTTTTCTTTTTCTTTTTTTTCCCACGGCTGTCCTAGTCTGACTTTCTTCATTCTGCTCTGCCGGTTCCAGAACAAACAATACATATAGAACATAAAGAACATTAAACATTGCCTCGATCTGGAAATATGATTAACATCACAGTGTCCTATGCTACAGGCTGTGTTAAGCTTTCACTTAAACACAATGGGGAATCGCAAATAAAGATTACAGTCATCCGTTCAGTCGGCCATAATTATTTAGTTGTCAACAAAAAAACTACCTGTAACAGCACATGGGATCGCATTGTGGATCATTAGGTTGAGTGACAACTACTAAAGAGGGCACTTTGGTGCATGCTGTATCTCATTACCTTCACAATAACTAGAATGTCCTAATCTTACCTGAATAAAGAACAATGGACAGTTGTATACGGTGCAGTTTCAGGGGGAAAATGTGCTCATGGGTCTTTTTTTATTACATTTTAGAAACAAAATCATGCATTTAACTTAAAAAATTCATATTCATCTACGTCTTAACTCCATTGTTTGCCGTCTCTAACTGAATGGCTAAAATCATAAACTGAAACTTGCTTTGCTGACAAAAGACTGCCAGGTGGATTCAAATCTTTTGCTTTCTATTTCCTCAGAAACTGCAGAGCTGGTGCTGAAGTCATCGGCGATCCCAGAGTCCGGAACTGCCAGTGTGCGAGCAAGACCCACAGTCAAGCATCACTCTGTGAGTATCTCAGTAATGGTGTTAAATAATATATATATGGAGATATTCACAATACTGCAATAACATAAAGATAGGCATCTGAACCGTCCACACCCTGCAATTTACCTGCAATTAAAGGTTACTTCATGTTCACCTCTGTATCTGCAAAGCTGCGCCGATGCAAATGAGCTGATAAAGGACAGTTATCAGGGTCAACTTAAATAAGCACGGCGATAGGACGTTTATGAATTAAAAAAAAATAAAATAACGCCCCATGTTGGATAATGAAGATCACAATGAAGACGGCGACAAAAAAAAAGATGGTTTCACCATTCATTACACTGTGCAGTACACAGTGCTACAACTAGAGATGTATAAAGTACTGCAGTAAAGGAGTGGAGTAGAAGTACAAGTGCTATATCAAAAAACTGACTTGAGTAGAAGTTGAAGTGTTCTTTAAACACCATACTTAAGTAAAAGTACTAAAGTATTCAAAATGTTTTGTACTTCAGTATTGCAAGTAGAAGTATGTAAAAAAAAATTGCTACTCAAGTACTCAAGGTAAAAGTACAAGTACTGTTGTTTATATTATTTCAAATATTTATTAAGGCACAACTTCTAATGTTACAGTGTTACAATGTTCATGGTAGAGTTCTGTGATTTCCCATGGTCTGTGAATGCGTCTGAATGAATGCAGAGCGAGGGGGCGGGGCAGCAGGTGAGAGAGCGCACCTGGGTGAGTCAGGTGTATGACGTACGGCGCACGAGCGAGGTTGATGTGAGACCGGGACTGTTCAGTTGGTTTTTTGGCGTGGTTCCGGCCGACAGTCACCGAGTCCTGGAACCAAACCGTTCAGCAATAAATGCAGTTTGTTCAATATCGCCTCGTCATTCATCACGTGTCCGGCTGGACGCTACAATAGTAACGAGTAACGACTCAGCACATGAAAAATGTATCCGAGTAAAAGTATTAAATTCATCTAAAATATGTAGTGCAGTAAAAGTGGAAGTTGGGGAAAAAATAATACTCCAAAAAAGTACAGATACTGCATTTTAGTACTTAAGTACAGTACTTAAGTAGTTCCACTTCGTTACTATACATCTCTGGCTACAACATGCTACCGAGACGACAACAACCCAAAATGCAAATAAGTTTACACATCAAGAGTACGTCACTAACAGTGCACTGCATTTAAAACATTTAAAACTGGACATTTGAAATGAAGAAAGTGAAGTGAGAGTGTACTGATGATGGATCACCAGAGGTGGGAAGTAACTAAGTACATTTACTCAAGCGCTGTACTCAAAGCAGCTACAAGGATCTTTCATTTTGTGTAGTATCTGGTGGACCTCGTAGATGACAGCGTTGTCCACCGCCCGGTTTTGTTCATTTTGAGGTGACCCTGTGGCAGACATGCTGATGGTTTTGCTTATGCAGATCATATACTGTAGATGCATCAGTATTAAGTATCATGATTAAGTATAATTCAGATTGCAAAACCTTTGCTATTACGCAAGCTTTCTTTTTTAGTCTTTTGTAAGACTTTCCAATCCCTCATAGCGTTACATCACCAGTCAGTATGACTGTCAGGCCTTCTGTTGTCATGGTGTAGATATAAATAAAAAAAAGCTCATCCCTGCTCGGGTTCACACACCTCAGTGTTTGGGAGTGTTCTGTGAATGCGTGGCATGTGTTGGATAAGGCACACCCAGCAGCACATAGGCAGGACAACTCAGACTACTGCGACAGATGAAAAGTGAGTCACGGCTAAGGGAACAAACAGATGAAATCAAACTGCATCATACGCCATCTTTACCGACACACCCTCAGTGTTGTGCAGCGCTCAGACCTTTCCAAGAAGCTACGTAAGCGTTCTGTTATTAGCAACAAGAGATTCATTATTGAAGGTGTGATATAAGGCAGATAATACATTTAAGCTTAATTTGCCTATAAAGTACATGACATACATGTAAGAACTTGATCTGTCTGGAATTTGAGTGGATTCGAGTATTATACGTATCCCATAACCAGCCTAATTATTAATTTTCTAGGTCAAACTGGTGTGAGCTTGTTATTTTATTGCACCAGGTATGAGAAGAGCCTGCAGCCAAATAATCAAGTCAAGAGGCATAGCAGTAAAAATATGTTTAGTGTTGGAAAGACCTTTCGAAGGGCATATACCCAGTCAACTCTCGTGGATTCGTATTGTGTCAACAGTCTGTGTTTATTTTAAGTGGCGTTTGGGTTGTGGAGAGAACAGCCTCCCGTCAGACTCGCTCATTCAGCCCTGCGATTTTCTCAGCTCTAACATTAGACAATGAGACAAATAATAGTAGGTGTATCCTCTGATTCACCGAGTGCTGCTCATGCGTGAAATATGTGGAAAACAAATTTCCTTTTTAAAAGCCTCCACCTACAGTTTAGTTCTGACGATCCTCACTTGGAAACATCACATTACAAATTCATGTATTTTGTCACAGTAACTTGCAGTAAAACAAGTTTAATTCACGCTCAGCATTTTATTATATTCACTGCAGTACAACAAATTTAAATTCAACCTATTTGCGAATAAGTGGGTCCCTAAGTATTGGACATGCAAAGCAGTTTTCAAGGAAAACTGAGAACTGCAATAGCTGGGAACTGGTTTGTTCACTCCAATAGGGAAAAGTTGCAAATCAAAGGACTCTTTTCAGTGCCTCAAGAACAGGATGTAGTGTTAATGTAATGTTCTTGAACTATGCTTTGTTTCTTGTGTCTCAGATGTTGAAATAAACAGTCTGACTGCGTTTGTTTTTTCCCCTCATAGTCCTCAAGTATTGACAGTTTTCAAGGGTTTGCAGTCCCAACCCCCAAAGTCCCCCTTCTCCCTCCTGTCAATGGTCCAAAGATCAACGGTTCAGGTGAGCATCCATCTACCTCAAATATGTACTTTTAAGTTTAACGTGGCAAATGCCAGAATTCAATTTTTTCTACCCTCTGATCATTTGTAGTGCCTTTACTCAGACATAGTTGATGGATCGTGGTAATCAGAAAGTCTGCAGGGCAGGTAAATGTTTGTCCAAGCCGTTGCTCAATAACTCTCCTGGATGTGCTCAACGGGCAAACCAGATGGCAAGCATATTTACAGAATGGGAGTGTATTCATTCAAAGGATCATTCATTGCTAAATCTGAGATATTCCTTTTGAATTGAATTCAATTTAATTTCAGCATTGCATTTAGTTGATTCCTAATGATTTATCTTTGTATATAAAAGCTTGAAAACATGGTAAATATTGTTAGTGCTCCTGCTCCACAGTTATTCTTTCTCTTTTGTTTCCATAGTTGGTGGAGATCATTTGTCCAATGGATCTGTTATATCTATGCCTGATCTCATGGAGGGGGAAATATTTGTTCCTCCTCCTCCTTCTATGGCACCTCCACCCCCACCAGGGACTTTTATCCCTCCACCAGACTTCATGGGTGACCTGAACAGTCTAGACCTGGCAACCCTCGAGCCTCATACCATGCCGGCTCAAAAATTGAATTTACCTGCACTGTCCATACGGGAAGAAGACTTAAACTTCTTAAAACCACCACCAATGGCTCCGCCAAAGCCTCCATCTACTTGCTCTAGTGGCTCAGCGTCATCTGTACCCATTTCTAGCCCAACCCCTGCAAACGTTCCTGAGCCACCATCATTTGCCCCACCACAGCCCCCTTCTGAAAGGCAAAGCAAGATCTTTAAGACACCACCTCCAAAGCCTGTTAGATTATCCTCTATCTCCATCCTTGACTCCCCACCACAGAGTCCTGCCCCGCCTCCCCCCGCGCAGACACCAACACGATCTACCTTCAATCCCCAAAACACAGCAAAGCTTTACAGTGTTCCTACAACCTCAATTCTCAGTGGGTATGAAGAACGTGACACAAGACCCAAGCAGATGTTACTCCTAGAGGATTCTGGGTCTGTCAGATCTTCTCCAGTGCTTGTCCGGGTGGATGGGAAAGCTCCTAAAGTCGCTACACCACCTAAACCAGCACTTAAAGATGCACAGGAGCTAAAGGAGAACTTACAAATGACCAAACCCTCTCCATCACCCCTGCCTGAGCCAAACAAGGATGATAAAACAGGGACAGTTTCAGCACCACCAGAAATAAACAAACCACATCAAACATCACCACTGCTTCAGAAAGTGAATAGTACTTGGGTCAATTCAGAGTCCAACAATGACAAACTTCAAGGATCTCGGAGTCAAATTCACAATTTCAGTCCGTTATTAGATCGTAAACTACGCAATCTGAAGAAAACTGAAACCAACGGGACACGAGAAGGACCTGCAGCTTCCCCGATGGCTCTTTTATTGGCGGCTAAAAAAAGAGAGCAACAAAGAGTGACTCATTCTCTGTCGCGGGAAAACAGTGCCAAGAACAATGAGCAGCCAAGTTCAAGCATTCACCCGAGTGACTCAAGTCCCAATTCCTTTATTGTCACCCCAAAGTCCAGTTCTCTAACATCTGAAGACATAATACAGGACCATTCAAGATCTGCCAGTCCTGTGGACCATACACAGACAATTCAGACTCCACAAAAATCCAGCAGTCCTGCACTCAACAGGACGGCTGCATCCCAAAGTACAACCAACCAGGTTACGCAGAAACAAAACACAGAACAAAGTCCTTCGAAGTCTCAACTGACACAGCCTGAGGATAAAAAAGAGGAGGTAAATATGCCATTACTGCCTCCACCACCAGAGTTTGATGATCTAGATGAGTTTATGGAACCCCCTCCTTCCATGCCTCCACCTGACCCTCCTATGAAAAAGCCACCAACACCACCCATAAGCCTTCAACCTCCGGCTCCCCCAGCTCCATCTCCAGTTCCATCTCCTCAACCAAAACCTAAACCCCCAGCAGCTCCAAAACTCCCACCTCCCGAAACTAGTGTCAAACCAAAGCACCAAGTGCAGACAAAACCCAAGGTGGTACCCTCTCAGCTACCAGCCAACCTTTCACCCAGTCAGGCCACACTCCTGAGCATCTTACAAAAGAAGATGTTGGAAATGGACAAGAAAATGACCCCAATGAAGGAGACAGAGTCCAGTTCTGACGACTGGGGGACCCCTTTGTCTGATGAGGACAATAAGGTCCCTGTTGTTCCCAGGTCCACAACACAGAGCAAAAATTACCCTGTGGTCAACAAAACAGCAGGCGTGAACATGCAGGAATTGGAGAGTAAAGTGGCCAAAAAATATCAGGAGGCGTCCACACTTCCCAAAATTCCCACCAGGTAAGACTTCCAGTGCTTAAATACGTCACTTCACTTTTTGAGACAATAAGCTCAGTGTTTAAAATCATGAATGTGTTCTTCTTTTTTTAGCAACGGGCCGTCAAGACATCAGTATGGTATGACCTTCACAGTTCGGCCAGGAACCAAACAGCCTATTACTCTTGTTAGCAAAGGGGAATCTTAATCAGATGTAACTGAGATGGGTGTTTAGGACATCGCATGTGATTTTTATATCAGAAGAAATTTGCGGAATGGGGAAAAAAGCACTTTGAACAAATTAGTTACTCAAATGTGGTTGGCAAATATGTTACAAACAACAATGTTATAGTCTGGATGTATTGCTCAATCTCTGGAGAACGCATTATCACTGTCAAATGTTTTCTGATTGTTTTTTATAAGTTCATGGGTAATATTAAGAAAATAATAAGCAAATTCTATTACCAACGGTTCACGCTTAAGTTATTTGAGTGTAAACGAATCCACGTTTTTCAGTAATTTGTAGAATCTTTAACAGATTTATCTGTAATCTTGATTGTAAAATAATGTACAATGTAAATTACTGTGGTTCATGCTGTAATTACATGTCCCATAACTGAAACATTCTTTCACTGTTACATCTTTATCATGTAGGTCCATTGGAACAAAGCAAACAGATAATTCAAGTGCCAGAATGTGTTTTTCTCACTAGGACTGTTTCTCATATTTATTGATCTAGGAAATGTATTGCATCTTTATAATAGTATATATTATATTATATATATAGTAATGTTGTACTGCAGTGTCAGTGTTCCTAGACTCATGTTGTTATGCTGTACATATCAGTTTGTATAAGAATATAAAATAGAACTTAGATATTGTACAATGTAGTTTTATGTATCTGTATAATCAAAATATTTAAAATGTCGGTTATGAAGTCTTCAAGGAGAGACATTTATCTAACAACAAATGTTGTCCAAAAACTCTCTAACTGGAAATAAAACTGTGTCCAAATTGTGTTTTAATAAATGTCCTTGAGTTTGTTTTGTGCACAGTATTAAGCTTTTGTATTGGTATAAACAGTGTGGTGCTTTTAGAAAACTAAAAAACGGCACAACTGCTGCAATGTCGTTTAACCCAGAGTAGGGAAGGACGACTATTTTATTCAACTTCTTACAAGATTTGGGAATTTTGCAGATTTTCGTCTCAGTATTAATAATGAAATATATTCTTTAATATTCAATACTCAACACCACTGGATTCTCATCATACAAGGGCGCGGTAACTGCTGATGAAGCCAGAGCTTTGTGGATTTTTTTTTAGGGCTTTCTAACACAATATGCATTTTTAAATAAACACATTTAAAGGAAGTCTGGGCCACCCTGCTGAAGCTGCTGCCCCCGCGACCCGATTCAAACATAAGCGGGAGAAGATGAGATGAGATTTAAAAGCATGTTGGCTCAAGCTGTATGGGTGAATAAGGAAAGTAAAAATGTATTCTGCCATTTATTATAGTGCCAATGGGTTCTGCTGCTTATAGTTTAATGGTGGAGGAAAGTACTTATAGTATGATGAACGATTGAGGGATGAGACTGTTTCTTCATCTCTGATGATATTGGTATTTCAAATTTACCAAAATTCTTTGAAAACCTGGAAAACATGGATGCCCTGACAGTCAGGTTGCTTCGATGCTTTGTCTGAATTGTTTATTTTATAGTCAACACCACATTGTGCTGCAGCGTCACACCACGGATTAGTGATGACAGCTGACGTGCCACTCACTGAGCGACCCACACATGCAATCTTGTTAACTTCTGAGCTGACCGCCCACACGTAAACACATAACACACTACCCTCTTTTGAGACATAGGGTAAATGGGGTCTGACTCAGTCACACGGTTTTATCAGTACACAACCTTTACCAGATAACCCCGTAGTCACACATGGAAATGCTATACAGCATGGAAGTGGATAGAGACTGTATGGCAGAGTAGTGTAATGCCGGGATAAGTCTACAGGCCAAATATTGTGCACACATCTAACTAAATGATACTGAAACTCTTCAATCCATATTTTATGACTGATATGATATATTTCACTTTTTAGACAGACATGGACAACCCTCAAAAACAGGGGGAAAGTGACAGCTTTTAAACCATGCTCTTCCCAAGTGTGTGAGCATCTGCTGGGTCTAAGAGGAGGAGTTAGGAGTTCCAGCGGCTGGATCCACCGCGTGGTGAAGCACCAGATGATCCCAGCCTACGGTTGTGAGGGTGTTGGAGCCACCATGGAGCCAGCACACACCTTTGACATAGTCCTGGTGTTGCCGATCTCTAAGTCTGAAGAACAATACATGATTAGTATTTTTTTTCGAACAGTACAGGGAAAACTGAACAGATATTTTAGTGTCAGAGACTCACATTTCTTGCAGGTCACAGTTCAAAACGGCGAGGGAACAGTCGTCACTGATGGAGGCTAGCATGGAGGCACTGGGACGGAAACAAAAGCAGTGAATGTTTCCGTAGAAGGGCAAAGTAAGAGCTAATGGTTACACGCTAGGATTTTGTTTACCTATGTGTAGAGAAGGCAAGCCCGGTAACCCTGCGGCTGTGGACGTTCTGCACCCGGGTCGGCTCTGATCCCAGGAAGTCCTTCACGGTCACCCTGCCCAGCTCGTCGCCTGAGGCACAAAAAGAAACTCAGCGACTTCCAGTGTAATGCTTCTGTAAATCAATAATCTGCTGCTGGGTCTTACCAAAAGCAATGGTGCTTCTGTGGTGGGGGTGCCAAGCTACAGTGGTAGGGGAGCAGCTGGGGGACTCTAAATCTGAGACAGAGACGGCAACAGATTATGCATCTGGTAAGATTTATTACCTCGACAATTAGACTAGACAACTAGGTAGCTGGTTAGACTTTAATTAACACTCATTTCCACGGTGACTAAATGAATTGCAGTACTTTCAACAACATGGGAACCAATTATCATGGCAAGAACCAACAAAATGAACCTGGACACATTTCTCACCTATTCTAGAGGCTGGTTTGTTCGGTTTCCTCCTGTCCCACATCAGCACACGACCATCCTGAGGGACAAAGGGAACAAACATGTTAAGACTGGTTGAAGACTAGTACAGTCCTACACACACACATTACATTACATTTAGCAGATGCTTTTATCCAAAGCAACTTACAGAGGAGGACATAAGCTGACAAAGGTTTAAAGGAGCACAGAGTAGTTGTTAGTTTTGTTAGGCAGGGAAGCATTCTCGACAGAGAAAGGTGTTTACAAGTTTTTTAAAGGTAGAAAGGGATGTTGCTGTTCTTGCAGTCGTTGGTAGGTCATTCCACCATTTGGGGACGACCACAGAGAAGAGTTTAGAGTGACCTCGCTTTGCGAGAGGCGATGGTACAACTAGACGGTTTGAATGAGCGGAGCGTAACGCCCTGGTCGGGACGTGAGCCTTTAGTAAGACGCTGAGATAGGCAGGGGCAGATCCTGAGGTGGTTTTGTAGGCTAGCGTCAGAGCTTTGTGTTTAACTCTGGCAGCTACAGGCAGCCAGTGCAGGTCGCTGAAGAGTGGGGTGACGTGTGACCTTTTGGGTTGGTTGAAAACCAGTCGCACTGCAGCATTCTGGACCATTTGCAATGATTTGATCGCACAAGCAGGTAGGCCGGACAGGAGGGAGTTACAGTAATTGAGGCGGGAGGTGACTGAAGCCTGTATCAGGAGCTGAGCGGCATATTGGGTCAGGTACGGTCTGATTTTTCTAATATCGTACAATGCATAGCGACATGACCTCGCTACAGAGCAACACAGTTAATGCAAATTGCAGAATCTCACAATTACATTTCACCATGATGCGACCTGTATGATTATGATTATTCGTTTTTGTGTTTACAACAATACGCTCAGTCGGTATCATACCTGACCACAGGAGATGAAGAGAGACTCATCTGTAGGACTGCAGGCAACACAATTGATGGGCTGAGTGTGCACTAGAGAAAGAAAAAAAAAAAGGAGGGGAGAGGTATTAAGTTCTGATTTTGACCGTCCCAAAGAATGAGCATTGATTTTTTTATTACCCCTTACATGTCAAACACAAGAATGTGCAATAAATAGAATTTTAAGATCTCTGAAGATACTGAAAGGAACTTGTGACTTGTGACAAACCCATGAAATTTAAACTTTACAGGGATGAAATTTGATTTCATTTATATTATCGTGTCGATATCCTGAGAGCAGATGTTCCCTCACCGTTGTAGGTAGTCACAACAGTTTCCTGACTGAGATCCCAGACTTTAATTCTGTAGTGAAGAAAGGGAAAAGTGTAAATCAACAATTTAACATGCTTCTGTTATACAGGTACACTTTGATAACTGTGTGTGTGTGTGTGTGTGTGTCAAAGCAAAGGGTCTTACCGACAGTCCATGCTGCCGGTGACAGCGCTGCTCGCTCCAGTCATCGGGCTCACCGTGGTGACAATGTTGTCGTGGTCATGTTTGGTAAAACGATTCACCAACAGGCGCTCGTCCTCGGCCAGTTCCCAGAGCTCCAAGGCACCTGCAAAAAAAAAGAAAAAGAAAAAGGAACCAGTCAGACAAAATCCACGACAACGTTCAAGTCTCAAGACCGGCTCTGAATCTGCTGCAAGTCTGTGCTCCAACGAAAGCACCTGTTATGGTACAAGTGTCAGCAAGTGGCCTGCTGATCTTCTTCCAAAACATTGCAATGGATCTTTTGGCATGTAAAAGACACATATCTATTAGTATACGTTCACTTTTATTGTATTTATGGGTAAAGACCTAAGACAAAGTAAGCAGGATCCAATGCTTTTCGAAATTATTTTTTCTATTGCTCCTTTAACCTCTTCCCAAAAAAGTTTTATCTTATTGCATTCCCACATACAATGGAATAACGTCCCCTGCGCCTCAGTGCATTTTGTACATGTATCTGGGATATTCCTATTGTATTTATTTAATTGAACTGGCGTGATATAGACTCTCAGCCATTTATAGTGCAACAGTCTAAATCTGTTTCTATTTTGGCTCACACTAATGTAGTTTCTAAGTTGGAGGAATTTAAAGAAGTATTTTTTTATCTATGTCATACTTATATCTTATTTGTTCGAATGATAACATGTTATCAGAGTAAGTCAGATAAAGATCCTGATTTTTTTTGTAGTCCCTTTAATGCCCACTGTCTGAATACAGCATCTGTTCTTCCCGGTGTAAAGCGCAGATTTCCCCAAATAGGAGTGTACTGAGATAAACCACTTGTTTCTTTTGTAATTTTTTTCTGAATCTGCTTCTCACCAGAGTCTGAAGCAACGACGACGCCTTTCTCTGATACCCATTTGACATCTGTGACTCCAGCCTCAGTCTGCACACCAGCTTTGCAGAGCTCCTCGTTGGGGGCCTTTGAGGGGTCACTGTAGATCCAAACAGACCCCTGCCAGCTCCTGCCACTGAGGCTGGAGGCACCGAGCAGGAGGGTGCCATCTGCGGGGACACATGCAAACATGTATGCTCAGCATCAGGATGAAAGTAAATCACCTGTGTAACCTTCACCTTGTCACTCACCTGCTCTGTATTGCGCCGAGCACAGGTGTTTCTCCATGCATGCTGGAGCATTGGGGGCGATGTTCCACCGGTTCTCCTTGATCATGCTGGTGTCCACGGCGCCTTTCATTCATGTAGCGGACTCTGACTTCCTCACTGTGTCTCTGTGTATCCTATGAACACGAAGGCGTCCGTGTGCAGTGAGAAACTTCAGTGTGTGGTGGAGCTACAGCTGAACTTTGAAACAATGAATGAATGAACGAGTGAACGGCAACACATGGGACCGATGGTGAACACACACTTCCTCCTCCGGGTCTCTTCTTCTTCTTCTTCTTCTTCTTGCCTCAAGTCTCTTCACTTTGACTTCTTCTTCTTCTTTGGTGTTTTACGGCAGTCTGCATCCTTATAGTTGCCTCTACCGCCATCTGCTGGACTTTACTTCTTTACTATTTAAATTTAAATGTGCCTTTACTTTTTATATTTTATTTTATATATCTATATATATATATATCTATATATATATATATATATAATTTTAAAAAAGGAAAAGAAAATTAAAGGATTCAAGGAGTTTTATTTGTCATTACAACACATGTAAACATGGGATGAAACGAAATTGGTTTCCCCTGGTCCCGGAGCAGCCCAATATAAAATATAAAATAAAATTATTATTATTTAAATATATATATATATATATATATATATATATATATATATATATAGATATATATATATATATATATATATATATATATATATATATATATATTAAATAATAATAATTTTATTTTATATATATATATATATTTAAATAATAATAATTTTATTTTATATTTTATATTGGGCTGCTCCGGGACCAGGGGAAACCAATTTCGTTTCATCCCATGTTTACATGTGTTGTAATGACAAAGTTTTATTTTATTTTATTTTATTTTATTTTATTTTATTTTATTTTATTTTATTTTATTTTATTTTATTTTATTTTATTTTATTTTATTTTATAATCTGTAATTATTAAATGCTATTATTATTGTTACATATTTCTTATTCATTTCTTATTCATCAAACGTGTGTTAAACAAGCTGCCGTGTCAACGATCTTATCTTATCTTGTTTAAACAATTGAGTTCACCTCTGCTTACATCTGCAAAGGCAAATAAATTTCAATCAATCAAGTTTGGTAGACTGAATAAATAAAGAATAAAAACTCAAATTATCCAAAGTACTTTTTTTTTTAACCAACTGTGTCTGCACTCTCCCAAAATCCATATCCTCAGGTAAGGGGCAATCTTGTTTTTTGTAGTTTCTGAAGCTATACTAATGATGTATTTACCTCTAACCATGTTTCCCACCAGAATCAAACCATCTTTTGCTTGTTCTTATCCCCCATCACAATATTTTGATGCTTTCATGTGTCTTACGTTTTCTTCTTCTCTTTCATAAAGGCAGACAGCAAACCCTTACACACGCACACCTCCATGAACTGAAATCTTATTTTTTATTGTATTAACTTTCGCATAGCTTCAGCATCAAATCTCTTCTAAGGTTCACAGCAAGGAAACTATCATCATTTAGAAATATGCTCTGCAGGCTACTGCCAGAGATCTGTCAGCGTTGCGGTCTCATAAGTTTTTATCTGAACACTATACTTAATTGTAAGTACAAATAATCTGTTTAATAGTTTTCACAGCCTTCAGCTCAGACATGTTCCTGGTGTTAAAGGTTACTACAGTTAATATTTGTGTTACTCATACTGTATCTAAAAAATGTGGTAAAACCTGTCCAAGACTGTGGGAGTGGCAATTATAAATGATGGGAAAATTCCTCTCATTCTTTGTTAATGCTTTGTAAGGTCATTATCTCCTTCACTGTGTGACTGTCTGGCCAAATCTCATTCATATATTTAACTGGTGTCCATCTTTGTGTTGGCAGGCTGCAAACCTTTATGATGTTTGCAGGTGTTCGCCTGGAGCTGCCCAGCAGGTGTCATAAAGATTAAAAAAACACCTTACTGACTCTGTAACATATTTAATTTTTTTGCATTGTACATCCAGCTGTTCCACGCCCTATAAACAACAGATCAACTGCTGAATAAATGACACATCGCTGTTATACATCTGTAGGAGCAGTCAGACTGATTCAGAAAGAGCCAGGAGGGAGGCGTTGAATACATTTTCAAAGATATTTCATATGTTGTTGTACCTGTTTTGTTGGACCTGTTTGTAGTTAAACTGAAACTTAAAATGAAGCGAGGTCTACCTGTGACCCATTGTCACTACCTGAAGCATTGTCCTTGTTATATTTAAATGATTTTAGAGGTACAATTATCCAACAATTCATAATGAAATCTAATCAGCATTAGGGTATATCTGCTAAACTGTTAATGTTAACTAATGTGCACAAGAATGGTACCATTACTTCAACATGAAAGTCCACCTATCACTGAGAAATCTGACAAAAACACTGTGTTATTATCTTTATTGTGGCTTTTATATGTGTGGCTTGAACATGACATCGATTCTGATTCACTTCAGGTAACAACCAGCCAAACTTTGCCTTATTTGAATTTAGATGAGTTTGGTGAAATCAAGTCAAGTCTAGTCACTGACAACATTATTGTCAGTGATGCCATATGTACAGGACATACAGAGAATTGAAATGGTGTTTCCCTCATATCTCTGGTGCAAATGACAATATACATGGAGCATAAGATAAAAAAAAAACATAAAAAAAAAGTTAAAGATGTCTAAGAAAAACACTGAGACACATACAGGAAATCTTTCCTGCCACATGCCATTACACTCTATAATACCAGCTAAAAAACAAACAAACAAACAAACTCATAAGGTCATAATCAAATCTAAATCCTAATCTCCTTTCTTACTTTGCACTAAATCAACACTGCCAAACTGCTATATATACTTTTGTACAATATATTTTATTTACTATTGCTATTTTACTATTTTTTTAAGTATAGTCTGTCGTTTATATTTTTATTCTTATGTTGTCTATTGTCACTGTGTGTAATGCTGCTGCTGTAATTTCCCTATCTATCTATCTATCTATCTATCTATCTATCTATCTATCTATCTATCTATCTATCTATCTATCTATCTATCTATCTATCTATCTATCTATCTGTCTATCTGTCTGTCTGTCTGTCTGTCTGTCTGTCTGTCTGTCTGTCTGTCTGTCTGTCTGTCTGTCTGTCTAAAGATATAAACAGTATAAATATGGAAAATATAGCATGAATGAACAGAATGAACAGTATAATAAGAAGTGAGATCTATCAAAAATAAAAATGTATACAGCGTAAACTGTTTTTTTATTTTATTTTGTACAGTACATAGTAAGAATGGCACAAGACATGGCAAGAATAATATAATATCCTGTAATCTATAAAATCTGAACAGTCTTGTAGTTGGGTCAGAGCTCTGAAGTGTTTTTTTTCAGCTGAGGTTTAATGGCGAGGTCGATTTGTGAAGTCAGATTTTACCTAACAGGAACTGTGTCAGTGAGGAGCTTAAACTTTTCGTTTTTCAGAAAAAAAAATGTGCCATGGATATGGTGTCTAAATGCTAAAATAATCACCCTATTTTTTACATAAAACTTAAAGTTAAAGTTAGAAAAGTGGAGAATTATGTAAAAAAACAAAAACAAAATACAAACACACAGTTTATAACTACATTAAAAAAACATGCACGCTTTTATTTTGAAGGCTACCGACCGGATGTGGCGGTTGAGCCGTTGCTATAGCTTCACAGTTGTGTCCCTCGCTGTGTAATCGATAAGTGATCGGCTTTTCCTGATGGTTTACTGATTTTTGTGGGTCTCACAGAAGGTAAGCACACAACGAAACCGTGTCAAGCGTGTCAACTTTATCCCACCGAGTGTTTGTCGGTTTACTTAACGGTCGCCTTTGTAAAAAAACAAAAAAAAAAACACACAAAAAAAAACGGTTGTCACAGTGATGCCTTTGTCTCTAACTGATGTTGGAAGGCTAACCGTTAACCGTGGCTAACGGCTAGCCGTTGCGTGCTCTGTTACCTGTCCGTGCTGAGTGTGACAGGTACCCGGGCAGCCGCCTGCTGCGAGCAGCCACACACACACACACACGCACACACACACACACACACACACACACACACACACACACACACACACACACAGGGCGGGCTGCAGTCTGGATGACATTCATGAGGACGCGTTAACCAGACAAGCTGGTTTAGGTTAAACCCTGCAGACATGCAGCATCACTGCTGTCTGGAAGAAAAAAAAAAGCATTTCCAGGTGATTATAGGAGTTGTCACCTATAAATAATCTGAAAATGAGGAAGCCTGCTGGGAGACCAAGGCGCCTGTGGGAAAATACCAAGTCAAGTAAAGCATTTAATTATGGTTCAAAGTTCATTTGGGGTGACCTGAAATTACCCTCCATGCATGGATGATGATGATGATGATGATGATGATGATGATGACATGTGGGTGTCTCTCATCCCTATGGCCCTGCTTCCTACACACATTAATGTGAGCTAATATAATGCTATATTTTGTGATTTAGAACATTAATTGTGACTAAAATATTGCTACATTTTTCATTTTTTTGTCATGCTATTGCTACATTTTTGATTTTTTGTCATGCTATTGCTACATTTTTATTTTTTTGTCAGCTACATTTTTCATTTTTTGTCATGCTATTGCTACATTTTTCATTTTTTTGTCATGCTATTGCTACATTTTTAATTTCTTTGTCATGCTATTGCTACATTTAATTTGTTTTGTCATGCTATTGCTACATTTTTCTTTTTTTTGTCATGCTATTGCTACATTTTTCTTTTTTTTGTCATGCCATTGCTACATTTAATTTGTTTTGTCATGCTATTGCTACATTTTTCTTTTTTTTGTCATGCTATTGCTACATTTTTCTTTTTTTTTGTCATGCTATTGCTACATTTTTCATTTTTTTGTCATGCTATTGCTACATTTTTAAGTTTTTGTCATGCTATTGCTACATTTTTCATTTTTTTGTCATGCTATTGCTACATTTTTCTTTTTTTGTCATGCTATTGCTACATTTTTCTTTTTTTTGTCATGCTATTGCTACATTTTTATTTTGTCAGCTACATTTTTAATTTTTTGTCATGCTATTGCTACATTTTTAATTTTTTGTCATGCTATTGCTACATTTTTATTTTTTGTCAGCTACATTTTTCATTTTTTTGTCATGCTATTGCTACATTTTTCATTTTTTTGTCATGCTATTGCTACATTTTTTATTTTTTTGTCATGCTATTGCTACATTTTTCTTTTTTTGTCATGCCATTGCTACATTTTCATTTTTTTTGTCATGCTATTGCTACATTTTTCTTTTTTTTGTCATGCTATTGCTACATTTTTCTTTTTTTGTCATGCTATTGCTACATTTTTAATTTTTTTGTCATGCCATTGCTACATTTTCATTTTTTTTTTTGTCATGCTATTGCTACATTTCTCTTTTTTTTGTCATGCTATTGCTACATTTTTCTTTTTTTTGTCATGCCATTGCTACATTTCTCTTTTTTTGTCATGCTATTGCTACATTTTTCATTTTTTTGTCATGCTATTGCTACATTTTTCTTTTTTTTTGTCATGCCATTGCTACATTTCTCTTTTTTTGTCATGCTATTGCTACATTTTTCATTTTTTTGTCATGCTATTGCTACATTTCTCTTTTTTTTGTCATGCTATTGCTACATTTCTCTTTTTTTTGTCATGCTATTGCTACATTTTTCATTTTTTTGTCATGCTATTGCTACATTTCTCTTTTTTTTGTCATGCTATTGCTACATTTCTCTTTTTTTTGTCATGCTATTGCTACATTTTTCATTTTTTTGTCATGCTATTGCTACATTTTTCTTTTTTTTGTCATGCTATTACTATTTTTTTCTTTTTTGTCATGCTTTTGCTACATTTTTCTTTTTTTTGTCATGCTATTGCCACATTTTCATTTTTTTGTCATGCTATTGCCAATATTTAAAGAAGACCCCACTCCACATTAAATATTTTACTAAATTGCATCTATATGTATTGTCCCTCACCCTCTGACTTCTAGCAAACATGGCAACACATGCCAGTTCTTTGTATAGTTCATTAAAGTACATTAACTCTGTAGTTATGTTTTGCAATGAAATCAGTTTTATTACGATGTGTTGTGGAAGCAAGAGCTGAGGAATGGCACTACTTTTTTTTAGAGGGGAACTATTCAGTATTATGCGGCATGAGTGAGTGGCAAACGCTGTCAGCAGGTGTTACTGACTGCTGCAGATCGAGCCCAGCCGCTCAGCTTATTCTCTCACTCTCTGGTTCACACACTTGTTTAGATATTGTGGGAAAATGAAGCAATGTATTGTTTATGTTCCTAACGTAAGATTTTTCTCTGTGGCTCTTTTGCGTCAGGGGTTTTCGTCATGGCCTTGAAAAGGAGAAGGGCAACATCCCCCTCTAGCAGTGTGAGTGGAGGAGATTTTGACGATAGCCAGACTTCATCGTTAGTGTCTTCAATTGGGAGAAAGAGGAGAAGGACCTCAAACATTCCAACTGTGGATCCTGTAATTTTTTACAAACTTCAGTCACTGTTTTTTTTACCATGTTGTCAGAATTATACTACTTCCACAGATTAAGTTGTTGACATGTGAAAAGATGTGGGTATTTTTCAGTGTTTAATCCCTGCCTTGCAGATTGCTGTATGTCATGAACTGTACAACACAATCAGAGATTACAAGGACGATCAGGGCAGGATGCTGTGTGAGCTGTTCATCAGAGCCCCCAAACGAAGGTGAGGAAAGGGATGAGTGATCATTATATGTATCAGTCAGGTATTTTAACACAAACACAAGACACAGAAAATAAGTCTCCTTTTTTTCTTTTTTCTTTTCTAGGAATCAGCCGGACTATTACCACGTGGTGTCTCAGCCCATTGACATGATGAAGATCCAGCAGAAATTAAAGATGGAGGAGTATGATGATGTTGAACAGCTCACCAGTGACTTTCAGCTGTTATTCAACAATGCAAAAACATATTATAAGGTAAGAAAAACAAAAACATCTGTATACATCTGTGGGCAGAGTATTCTATCTATGCATGGCTCAGGCTCTGCACCTGCTTGAATATGGATTGCTTGTGTCCATCTAGTCTGACAGCCCTGAGTACAGGGCAGCCTGTAAACTGTGGGACCTTTACCTGCGAACCAAGAATGAGTTTGTTCAGCGAGGGGAATACGACGAGGACGAGGAAGACGGGTACGAAGCGCAAGACAATCCCGGAGGGTCCACTGAGGACGAGGTGACGCTCTCAGCATACATTTATTATGACCCTTCATTCACTACATGCTGCTGCTGATCTGTTGGACCGGCTCACATCATCTCACTACTGTGATGCTGTGTTTTGAAACGACAACAGAGATTTAAAGAAGGATGAAGTGGTTTGGTATCTATCATTTGATTTTTAAGGATGTTGCTGCATTCATTTGCATAGTAATGGTTAAATAATTTACCTATTGAAAGTAGGAGCTCTTTCCATCACGCACAATGACACAGTGCTCATATAAATATATCCCTAATGCCATAATACTACCAATCTGTAAATACATTATTTCTCATGCGATCCTTTACATCTTATTGATTTCAAGGGGGCATTACATAGCTCGGATGCCTCTTGTTACAAAATGTTGTTTGTTGTAGCAAAGATCGAAGCCACTGGGAAAGCAAATTCATTTCTCAAATCTGTCTCAACACATTTAAATGTTCAATACGTTTTCTGGAAAATGATACTTATTATTGTAGACTGTAGTCATAATGGAGTTTGAGTGCATGCTGTTTATCACTGAGGCTGATGCAGTATTTCCTGACCTGAACAGTGTGACCCCCTTTGTGTGTATCAGAGTGCACCCACCTGCCTGAAGGAGGTCCTCGAGCAGCTCCTCGATGCCGTGGTGTCTTTCACCGAGCCCACCGGCCGCCTGGTCAGCGAGCTGTTCCAGAAGCTTCCCTCCAAAATGGTATGTGCGCCTTCAGTGGGAGGTTATCAGTAAAATGAGTGATTTGGCTTTTGATGCATAGTTTGTCTTTTTTCCATTTAGCAATATCCAGATTATTTTGCCATTATTAAGGAACCAATAGATCTGAAAATCATCGCTCAAAAGATTCAGGTATGCTGTTATTACCCCCTTTATTAATATGCGTTCTTTAATTTTGTCTTACAACATTTTGTTGTTGAAATGTCCAATTATGTATTTGCTCTTAGTTGGGTCACTACAGGAGCATCAGTGCCATGGCTAAAGATATAGATCTGCTGGTCAAGAATGCCAAAACGTACAATGAGCCTGGATCGCAGGTGTTTAAGGTGAGTGTGTAACTGAGAATATGATACATGGCTGGATGTCATTAGCAGTGTTTGGCATACATACATAAGAGCTACTCGTGTTCCAGGATGCAAACACCATCAAGAAGATTTTTGCACAAAAGAAGTCAGAAATGGAGCATGGAGAACCAATCAAGTCCAGCATCCGTATCAGGTAAACAGACGACAACACTGGGGAAAATTTGATAATAAAGTCATGTTGACGTTAGATTTGAACCGTCTCGCTCTTCTTCGTCTGTCCATCTCTGCCAGGAACAGAAGATCTGCCCAGGGTGACCGCCTCTCAGCTATTACCATGGCTCTTCAGTACGAAAGTGATGAGGAGGGCATCCTCTCTGGTACATATTCACCTTGTTATCTTTTTTTATTTTTATCAAACACAAGTGCATCCACTGGGCAACAATGAAGACACAAATGACTTGTGTCATCATTAGTATGTTATCTCCTCCTGTGTTTCTCAGGCTCTGTCCACTATGATGAAGGGGAATCTGAGGCAGAGAGCATGACCTCAAACATGGACATGAGTAATCCCATCTTCCAGCTGTACGAGGCCGTGCGAGGTGCCAGGAACAGCCAGGGCCAGCTGATCTCTGAGCCTTTCCTGCAGCTGCCCTCTAGGAAGGACTACCCCGACTACTACCACCAGATCAGTCAACCCATCTGCCTCCACCAGATCAAGTATGACACAAATAGTACTGATCTAGCTCTTTGTGTGTGTTATCAAACAGTGTGTCAAGGGCCAGACCTATTATTTACTCAACAGCACTGAAGTCTGTCTTCATGTTTTTCCACTTTTCGTTGTGTCACCATCTGAACTCAACACCGATTTAATATTTTAAAAAAAATTCAAATTACGTTTTGAGAGTTAATTAAAAATGGAAATCCTATTTGCAGTATTGATTAAGTATTGATTTATCCAGACGTACTCCACTTGGGTGGAAATTCATTCTGCTTCTGCTTCATTTTTCAACCTTGTTCATGTTTTCATCAATGTTTTTATTTTTATTTTGCTTCACCAACATTCTCTCTTTGTTATTTTCTACCCCTTTACGGCATCACACACACTCGCTGTACAATACAGTATTTCTGTGCCCTCCTTCCCAAATGTGAGAGCCCGTAATTCCCCACAGGAACAAGATGAAGAACAATGAATATGAGAGCGTTGAGCATGTCGACTCTGATCTGACGCTGATGTTCGAGAATGCCAAACGCTACAATGTTCCTCACTCGTCCATCTACAAGCGCGCACTCAAACTCCAGCACATACAGCAGGTCAGTCCAAATTCAGGCAAATACTTGTGTCTGTTTTTAGGAGTCATTAGAATCCTTTGATATGTATGTATGTATGTATGTATATATCACCTGTCTAGATGAAGAGAAAGGAGCTTTTGCAGAGAGATGACGATGATGGAGACAGCATGCTCTCGTCTGCCACGTCTGACACCAGTAGCACAAAAAGAAAAAGGTTTGCACTTTGTCACATTTCACTTGCTTAACTCTACGTCGTTACTTTGTTGTTTTGTGTGTGGAGGTAGTACGATAGTAGACTCGCATTTTCTTTCCAGTCACAAGAAGAACACGAAGAAAAACCGAATGAAAGTTCTCTTCGCCGCTGTGACTGAGGCACGAGAAGCTGCCACATGTCGGAGACTGTGTGACCTCTTCATGGTCAAGCCCTCGAAGAAGGACTATCCCGACTACTACAAAGTCATCCTGGAACCAATGGACCTCAGGACGATTGAACACAACATCCGCTCAGACAAGTACATGACTGAAGATGCAATGGTGGAGGATATGAAGCTGATGTTCCGCAATGCTCGACACTACAATGAAGAAGGCTCCCAGGTAAGATCTGTTATTGCTGTCGACACTAAAGAATTTTAGTCTTATCATTTATTTCTTTAGTGTTTCTAAAGGTCTCCGGAGTCATAAATGTGTTTCCTGTTGTGTCCACTTATGAATCAGTCTTAAAGTGGACAGATAGACTTAGATGGAATAACTGTAAGTAAACTTAAGCCCGACGTAAACCTAATCCAGGGACTCATGATGAACTTCTCGGTCGTGTTCAAGGTCTACAATGATGCTGACGTCCTAGAGAAGATTATGAAAGACAGACGCAGAGATTTGGGGCCGGCGACAGATGATGATGACATGATGTCCCCAAAGTTGAAAATAAGTAAGTCATCCAGATTTACTGAACCTGACTGGAACAAATCCAAGCAAATGTGTGAGTTTGTTACCTATCTAGAAGATTGGTAAACCTGTTATTTGATTCCAGGGAAGAACAGCATCACTCTGAAGAAGTCCAAGTACTTAACGCCGTTACAGCAGAAGCTGAATGAGCTTTATGAGGCAGTCAAGAACTACACAGATAAGCGGGGCCGTCGCCTCAGCACTATCTTCCTGCGGCTGCCCTCCCGTGCCGAGCTGCCCGATTACTACATCGCCATCAAGAAACCCGTGGACATGGAGAAGATCAAGAGCCACATGTTGGCTAATAAATACCAGGACGTAGATGCGCTGGTGGAGGACTTGGTGCTCATGTTCAACAACGCCTGCACTTACAACGAGCCGGAGTCTCTTATTTACCGCGACGCCCTCGTGCTGCATCGAGTGCTGTTGGAGACGAGGCGGGACCTGGAGGGAGGAGATGACGCCCATGTTCCCGATGTGCCTCGTCTCATCCAGGAACTCATCCGCAGCCTCTTTGTCTCCGTTCTTGGGCACCAAGATGATGAGGGCCGTTGCTACAGTGATTCACTTGCTGAGATTCCCGCCCTGGATCCTGCGAATCCTGAAAAGCCACGACTCAATTTTGAGATTATCAGGACTAATGTGGATCGAGGACGTTATAAGAGGCTGGACGTGTTCCAGGACCACATGTTCGAAGTGCTGGAAAAGGCCAGACGATTAAATAGGTGAGGTACTATTGACTATCCTCTACAAATAGACAGTTGTCTAAGATGGAAATCTAATTGTCCTTTAATGCACTGGTGTTGTAGTATTATTGTATTAAAAGAAAGTTGTGTTACACCATGTGTTCATCACAGGACTGATTCTGAGATCTTTGAAGATGCCGTGGAGCTGCAGCAGTTCTTCATCCGGATCAGAGATGAGCTGTGTAAGAACGGAGAGATCTTGATGTCTCCTGCTCTCAGCTACACCTCCAAACACCTGCACAGCGACGTGGAAAAGGAGAAGAAAGAGAAGCTTCCCAAGGAGTTTGAGGAGGACAAAATCAAGAGGGAAGAGGAAAAAAGGGGTATTTGGTTCAATGCATACTTAAAATCCTTGCATGTGTCAGCATGCACTGTGGTATTGTTTCACTGATTCAGTTGTGAATTCCCAGAAGCTGAGAAAAGAGACGACTCGGTCGGAGGATCCTGGCAGTCTAACCTGCAACGCACGTACAGTCAGGACTGCAGCTTCAAGGACAGTATGTACCACGTGGGAGATTACGTGTATGTGGAGCCTGCAGAGCCAAATCTCCAGCCTCATATCATCTACATTGAACGCCTTTGGCAAGACGACACCGGTCAGTCTCATCGTTGGTATAATTTGTTAGAAAGGCATATTACTTACAGTAACATGAGTTAGTGTTCCAGTTCAGTGACACACTGTTTGTACTGAGACCAGTTGTGATGCTTCCAGTTTATTCTTCTTCTGATAAACACAGGTGAGAAGTGGCTGTATGGCTGCTGGTTCTACAGACCAAATGAAACATTTCATCTCGCCACAAGGAAGTTCTTGGAGAAAGAAGTTTTTAAGAGCGACTATTACAACAAAGCTCCCGTCAGCAAGATTCTGGGAAAATGTGTGGTCATGTTTGTGAAGGTAAAAGCTGGTCTTTTCCTATTTATTTGTTAGATATAAGTAGCTGTTTGAATGTGCGATAACAGTAATATTAATGGTGTGTGTGATTTTATAAGGAATACTTCAAACTTCACCCAGAAGGTTTCAGAGCTGAGGACGTTTACGTCTGTGAGTCACGCTACTCTGCCAAGTCCAAGTCCTTCAAGAAGATCAAGTTGTGGGCCATGCCCCTGAGCTCAGTTCGGTTTCTTCCCAGAGAGGTGCCTCTACCTGTCGTCCGTGTGGCATCCATGTTTGCCCTGAAACAAGAGGAGAAACCACCAGAGATAACCGACGAAAGCAAATTCACAGATAGTATTGTAGACAAGGTAAATATCAGTGTGTTTTTTTAAAATCCATTCCCAGATTAACAGGGGACGTGTGAAATCATTCAGATTACTGTCAGGAAAACAATATGTGTCTGCAGGAGAGGGAGGATGTTACAATGGATATGACCAACGGGGAGCCGGGATGTCAGTACTACGAGCAGCTCTGCTACAACAACCTGTGGCTGAAAGTGGGAGACTGTGTTTACATCGCTTCACATGGGCTAGTGCGCCATCGAGTGGGCAGGTAGAGTAAATACATTTACATGCTTCATAGGATATGCCTACAGTATCCTGCATTTTAATGGTTGTCAGTGGTCTGTAGTGGATGAAAGCAATCTGTTTAAACTTGACAAATGTTGATATTTCGTTTAATTAAGTAAGATTATTTTTTTTAAATTGAGGGCAGACATGCTAATTAATGTATAGAGCCCCAGTTCTTTTTTTCTTTCTGACCATGGGACACCTTTTCATCCGGTATGCTTGGAAAATATGGACACACAGGGAGCTTGGACTAATGGCAGTAATGGTAGTGTGCATAAATATAAATATAAATATGGATTCCAGTATATCTTTTTTTCTAAATGCATTGAACAGGATTGAGAAAATGTGGATGCGAGATGGAGCGGGCTACTTTTTTGGTCCAATCTTCATCCACCCAGAGGAAACGGAGCATGAGCCCACTAAGATGTTCTACAAGAAGGAAGTGTTCCTCAGCAACCTCGAGGAGACTTGTCCTATGACCTGCATCATAGGTACGCCCCTCAATATACTGCAGCGTCTAGTTGATGGAAATCATTTAATGCATTCACTGAGTCGGTGTTTGTGTTTCACAGGGAAGTGTGTGGTGTCGTCGTTCAAGGACTACCTGTCATGTCGGCCGACTGAAGTGCCTGAAGAGAACGTGCTGCTCTGCGAGAGCCGCTACATTGAGAGTGAGAAGCAGATGAAGAAGTTCAAGGGTCTCAAGCGCTTTTCACTCTCTGGGAAGGTGGTGGAGGATGAAACCTACTATTTTAGGTGAAAAACCATTACGTGCTTTTAATTGTTTTAGTGGTTCATCATCTGAAAATAAGAATTGTTATGTTAACCAGTTTACGCACTGCTGTATTTCTACAGTAGCCAAGAATGGACATATCAAATTCTTATTCTCCTGTGTAGTAAAGCCCTGGTTGTGTTCTTTCGTGAGTGATAAAAGGAAAAAAACATGGCAGCCAGTTCTTCTTATCTTGCATTGTTCAGTATATTTTTCTCTGTCTTATGCAGGAAGCTCATAGTGCCCCAGAAAGAGCCGTCCCCTCTACTGGACAGGAAAATTGAGGAACTAGAGGCCAAATTTGCCGATATGACAGACGAGGAGCTAGAGGATCTTGGGGATGATGATGGCGAGCTAGGGGACCAGTCTCTTCCTCAGATGCAATCTTCCATGTCTAGTGACATGGATATCATGCCTTACACTCCTCCGCAGGTCAGGGTGGAAGTATTTAATTACAAATGTAAATTCCCTCTGTAGCATGTGTCATTTTTTGTGAATGCTTCTCCTGTGTGTGGTTGCCAGTCCACACCAAAATCCATGAAGGGCCTTTCGAAGAAGGAGGGCTCAAAGCGGAAGATCAACATGAGCGGCTACATACTGTTTAGCAGCGAGATGCGAGCCGTCATCAAAGCCCAGCACCCGGACTTCTCCTTTGGGGAGCTGAGCCGGCTCGTTGGCACAGAGTGGAGGAACCTAGAAAGCTCCAAGAAAGCAGAATATGAAGGTGAGCAGAACATTTTTAAATCTGACTCCTGATATTTGTATTTTAAGAACTTTAAACACTGTAAAGTTAACCTCCTATGCTTGTTTTTTATGGTGCTGCAGAGCGAGCAGCTAAGGTGGCTGAGCAGCAGGAGCGTGACAGGGCTCATCATCAGACGTCCCCAAGAGCAGGTACCCCAGTAGGGGCACTGATGGGGGTGGTGCCTCCCCCAATCCCCATGGGGATGCTTAATCCCAGCATGACGCCTGTGTCAGGTAACCCCTCATAGATGCAGATGGATCCCCAGTGTGCACTAGGAGGCTGGAATAAGAAGCTGAACTGCTAGATGTAGTCACATCTTTTAAGTCTCCTTATCTCACCCACGTCAGCATGTTTGTGATGTTGCAGTGCTGTTGTTGTTGTTGTCGTGTGTTGTTGTGTTGCCTCTAACATCATTTGATAAGCCCCAACCTTGATTGTCGTAAAGCACTCTTTGTTCACGTTACTGTAGACGCTATGTGTCCGCGTTTGAATGCAGAACATGAAGTGGAAAGGTTGCTGTACACCATTTGAGGATTGGGACTTAAAAATGAAGTAGTGCTTGACAGTAGAGCGTGCACTAACGTCTTTTCATGTGTGTTTCCTTTATCTTCATTCATATGCATCATAACGATCTGATACTATATGAAAACATATAATATATTAACGTATTTCTGCTTGCTTATTAGTAAAGTAGTTGATGCATGTTTGACTGATGCATGTTGCTGTCTTGTGTTACTACTGTTCCTTCCTAACAAGGTATGATGGGTGCATATAGGTCAGCTATGATGCCCCAGTGGGGCCACGTTGCAGGCATGGTTAGTATGACTGGCATACCACCACATCACATGGGGGTGTCTGTCTTTCCCCAACATCTCCTGCCCGTTATGCCTGGGTTTCCTGGAATGCCTTCTTTTGGTAAGAGTGCTGTCATAGCCACCCCACCTGCCATGCATTTGCTTCCTGTCTACCGATCTGACTCGCTGGAGGGGCTACCTGTACCAATAGGCTTGAGGTCCTTGATGATTAGTTGGCTAAGATATTTGTCCTGCTCCTGATTTGTAGGCTAATTGGGAGAAATTCAGTGTCTCCAATGAGCAAAAAAAAAAAGTCAAATTTGAATTGATATACTCACAATTGGCATTCTTAAGTGTTCTGTTGTAATTAAAAGGTCTTGGAGTTTGGATTTAGCATTTGTAATTGTAATGTCACAGTGTCTTGATGCTGAATATCCCCACAGGTGTCAGTGGCATGGGAGGTGGATCTGGAGGAAACTTTCATGGATCTCAGGTAAGCTGTAAGACATCAGCAGAGAGAGACACCTCACTGAAGAGTCATGTCCTGTATCTGTGTCACATTGATGTAAATATTAGACATATTGGTGCAGAGAAAATGTAACTTTGTTTGAGAGAACTACACATATCTCTTCTTCACCCAAGTTGAATTATAACAACTTACCTATAACTTAGAGGTCCGGTGTGTAGGATTTAGTGGCACATCAAAATATTTTAAAACATTTTCATAAATTAGAGTTAAAATCCAGTTTCAAGTTTTATCAGGCCTAGAATAGTTTGCTATCCTGGGTATATCATATATATACACACACAGCATAGACTGGGGCTTCATTTAGGTCAAGATGTTCGTCCTTATGATATTTTCATTACATTGGTTTGATTGGCCCTGGGCAGCAGGCTCCACCACCATACCCAGGACAAGGCCAGTTGGGACAGCCAGCGCTCCAGCAGCCCTCCACCCCGGTGTTCGTGTCCCCACCAGCCAAGTCTCAGCGGCTGCTCCACTCGGAGGCATACCTTAGATACATCGAGGGCCTCACCGCAGAGTCCTCCACCATTAGCAAGTGGGACCAAACTCTCTCAGGTTAACTGTTTTTCTTTTCATTTCCATTTATTGTATTTATTGGGTTATGTCTTGTCCAGTTTTACTGTAATGTCGTTTAATGTTTTTTTTTTTTTTTGCACTTTCAGTTCAAAAACAAGACGTGCGCCTGACAAAAGAGCAAGAGAGCAGACTACCGTCCCACTGGCTGAAGAGTAAGGGAGCCCACAAGACAATGGCAGATGCACTTTGGCGAATCCGCGACCTGATGCTGCGAGACACTCTAAACGTCCGCCACACGTACAACTTGTAGCATGCTCATATTCTGAGCCTCTGTTCACTCTGTACCTGTGAGACAGGGAGAGGATTAAGCTCACTAAAAAAAAAAAAGTTCACTTTGTGTTGTCATTTAAAAAAAACATGTGTTTGTAGTCAGAAAAGCTTTCTGTGTTGAAGCTGTTTTGTTAATGGCTGTCAGTCTGTGATGATTGCCTTCATGCTTTCATGATTAAAATGTGAAGTTAAATTTGGCTGTTATTTATTGACTCAGTAGGGCCTATACATGCCATAAGTAGACATATTTTAGGACATCTTATATGTGCGTAGCTCATTCATATAGTGGAGAATATTAATATTTATTGAATGATTTATTGCAGGGGGCTTCAAGCTTTTTCAGCCCAAGCACCCCTTGGACAAGAGGCAAACAAAACAGAGACCCTCCACATGTAATTCATTATTTTTGTGTGTCACATATTAAGCCTGGCCTAAAATAACTTTTATATTTACTTTATTCACCTTTTATTTCACCTTATTAACCTATTTATATACTGTGTTATTAGCCTATATGTGTTTATGATACATGATGTTTATACATAATGGAATAATTAATAATATATAAATAGTAATTATTATGACAAAAATCAGCAGATGCCTGTTCTACAAGATCCACCGGCTTCAAGACATTTGACATGTGCATAGCTCATTCATATTAATATTTATTGAATAATTTATTGGAGGACTCTTTAACCTTTTTCAGCCCAAGCACATGTAATCAATTATTTTTGTGTGTGTGTCACATTTTAAGGCCTAAAATAACTTTTATATTTACTTTATTCACTTTTTATTTCACCTTATTAACCTATTTATATACTTTGTTATTAGCCTATATGTGTTTACGATTGGTACATAAAGTTCACGCGTAATGAAGGTTGATTGTTTTTCATGTTTATTGTGTAGGTTATAGATATTTGTCTGTTTATTCATTTATTTATTTGTTTATTTTAGCCTTTTCTACTTTTTTCTAATCCTGTAGTGTATGTTACACTTTCCTCTGTTGCTGTAACAAGTAAATTTCCCCGTGGTGGGATGAATAAAGTAGCTTATCTAATCTAATGGAATAATTTATAAATAATATATAAATAGTAATAATAATTATTATGACAAAAATGGGCAGACCCCTGTTCTACAAGATCCAGCAACTTCCAGACATTTGACATGTGCATAGCTCATTCATAAAGTGGAGAATATTAATAACATTTATTGAATGGTTTATTGATTAGTTGCCTCGTGCGCTTACTTGCTAGAGGCCAAGGAAAAAAGGGGGCGTGTCTTACCGACTACCGTCTGACATCTGCGCATGCGCAGTGCACTGACCGCGCAGTTCCTTTTTGCTCCAGACATTTGAAAGCTGGCACGGCGAGCACGTCCGAGCGGTTTGTAGCGGCTCCCCATCACACCCTGACTGCAATTTACTGCCACGGTAAGACCTCACGACCTCTTCAACAGAGATCTCTGATTCAAGCTTCGAGTGTGTAGGGTGGGATAAACAGTCCGGGTTATCCTGCGAGCGAGGAGTGCGTTTATGTTCGGGGTGTTGCTAACTTTATGGTTAGCGAAATACACATTAGCAAGCTAAGGCTAATGCTGACTTGGTGGAAAGCGGGTCCTGGATCAGTCTTAGCTTTATATATATATTGTACGTCATGTTCTCAGTCCGGGATAGTGAAGCAAACGGCTGGCTTATCTTTAATATAACTGTATTCGTGTGCTCTCTGTCATGTGGGAGTATTTAAGGTCTCTACAGCCTGCTAGCTTTAAGCACAAACTGATCTCAGGTCAGTAAGCGGGGCTAACCGGGGCTAACGGCTGCTAATGCCAGATTGAGGCGCTGAGCTAGTTTAGCTGCTAGCAGGCTAACGTCAACGGCTGACTGAATGACTGTGAACTAAACTGTGAGCTTGTAGCTAGTGTCAGGGTTTGCTTTAACTTGTCAGGTAAAGTAGTTTTTAATTAATCTCAGTGTTGATTAGTTCAGTATGAGGGTTTGGAACACATGGAGGGTAACTTTGAAGTCAACACACACACGTTTTTAGTAACTCATGGCTAACGTTTGTATACAGGGTTACTCAGCATTTAAGTCCAAATGACCTGTCATTCATTCATTCATTCATTCATTCACTGGTTTTCTTGCCCTTAGTTACGAGCATGGAGCTGAATGATGGTAACCTACAAACCCTCACCGAGTTCCTCAGGAAAACACTGGACCCAGACCCGGCAGTCAGACGTCCAGGTAACACAGCTTAATGACATTAACCTCCAAAAGAATATTGATCTTATTTAGTCAGTCAATGGGGACTTGGCTTGGGAACCTGGAGGGTGGCCGGTTCAAGTCCAGCATGGACCAAAAATATGGAAGGTGGACTGGTAGCTGGAGAGGTGCCAGCTTACCTCCTCCCCTTCTACTGCATGTGTGTGTTCTAGGTTAAAAATGCATGTAAAATAAAACAGAGTGAAAGAAGAATTTTCCTGTTGAGGGATTAATAAAGTAATAAAGTATCTCTTATTTTGTGCAACGTGTGCTTTGTGATATTTACGTTTTTGTTTTTTCTGTCCTAGCTGAAAAGTTTCTTGAGTCCGTGGAGGGAAACCAAAACTATCCGTTATTACTACTCACTTTGCTGGAGAAGTCCCAAGACCAGGTGATTCGTGTCTGTGCTGCTGTCACGTTCAAGAACTACATCAAAAGAAACTGGCGCATTGTGAGTTTACATGTTTTTAACTATATATAACATTTAGTACAAAGTGTGAAGACGACTGTTGTTGTATAAGCCATTGAGTTGACTGTCCTACTTTTGTGTTGTTTCCCTGAAGGTTGAAGATGAACCAAACAAAGTGTCCGATCCAGACCGAACAGCGATCAAAGCAAACATAGTAAATTTGATGCTTAGCAGCCCAGAACAGATTCAGAAACAGGTACATCATCTTTTTTTTTTTTTTTAAAGATCTTGATTTCAAGATTTAAGGAAAGATGTTCAACCAAGCCCCTGTTTAACCCGTGTGTTTCCACAGTTGAGTGACGCCATCAGTATCATAGGAAGGGAAGATTTCCCTCAGAAATGGCCTGACCTGCTAACCGAGATGGTGACCCGCTTCAGGAGCGGAGACTTCCACATCATCAATGGAGTGCTCCGTACGGCGCATTCCCTCTTTAAGAGGTAGATCTCACCTCTTGATGGTTTGATTTGTTGTTTTTTGTGATAAATTTCAAGCAGAAATGGTTAAATCTCTCTTTCTCTATCCACTTTTTTTGAGGTATCGCCATGAGTTCAAGTCAAACGAGCTGTGGTCAGAGATCAAACTAGTACTGGACACGTTTGCCTTACCTCTGACAGAGCTGTTCAAGGTTTGTAATGACTTGCAGTTACAAGTAAACCAGTTGTTATATAACATCTAACAAATATTGAAGTGTTTGACATTATGTGACTGGGTAAACAAGATTCAAAGACATAGAGAGCTAAAGCTCTGTACCCTGGCGCCTGTAGTTGTTGACTGCTAGCAGAATAATCAGTTAATTTTGTCTCTTTGCTGCAGGCCACTATTGAGCTGTGTCAGACTCATGCTACAGATGTCAATGCCTTAAAGGTCCTCTTCTCCTCCCTCACACTCATCTCCAAGCTCTTCTACAGTCTTAACTTCCAGGTCAGTTCATTTACTTTGTACTTCAAAACCTTGTTTTCTCTTTCATATATATATTAAGGTGTTATTTATTGTTGTGGACATCTTTGATGTTGCAGCCAAGATCACTTCAGGATCAAATTAGGTAGCTGTTCTTGCGGTTCATGATGTAGTATCATGTGTCCGTTCAAACTCTTGTTGTTGTTGTACACCCCTGTTAGTGTACAACAATGTTTGGGAACCCCGTAAGTCAGTGTGAATTAACATATTTATTTTTTGGTATATTGGTTGGTTGCATGCGGTTTGTGTGCCTCTTATAACGGCTGTTGTCGTTTAGCTTTCATTATTGACAAGGTTATTTATCATTAATATGGGTGTAACTAAATCGAGTTGAGGTTTTGGCTCATGTGCCGTAAAAGTCAGTATCAACAACTGCAACAATAGATGAGGTGGAAATATTTTAACAGTTGTGTCTCAGTGTTTTGTAATTGTTTTAACTGGATCCCCGGTCATATTTTAATAAGTTAAGACTCTGTAATATAAAACATCATCCAAGATGTCCCCGAGGTTCTTAAAAGCTGGAATCAAAATGTATTATTTTGAATTGGATATCGCTGCAGTTGATAGTTAAATAAAGTTCAATCCAAGTTCAGAATTTGTAATTTTGAAGTGCATGATGTTCTCATGAAGTCAGTTTCTCTTTTAGTTCATCCACTTTGTTTAGGGATGTTAATCGTTTGCCTTCTTCTCTACTCTGTCTTATTATCAGGATCTTCCAGAGTTTTTTGAAGACAACATGGAAACCTGGATGACCAATTTCCACGGCCTCCTGACTCTGGATAATAAACTTTTACAAACAGATGTGAGTTTTCTTTCTTTTTTTTCACTTAGTACATTTTCAATGCTGTAAAGTCTTTTTTTAACGTTTTGTGTTTGTTTGTGTCTTTTTTAATGACAACCTTGTAGGACGAGGAGGAAGCAGGCCTCCTGGAGCTGCTGAAGTCTCAGATATGTGACAACGCTGCTCTTTACGCTCAGAAGTACGACGAAGAGTTCCAGCCGTACCTACCACGCTTCGTCACAGCTATCTGGAACCTTTTAGTTTCGACTGGCCAAGAAGTCAAATATGACCTGGTGAGAGTAGCGAGCCCTGATTTGTTTCCGTGTTCTTTTTTCTGAAGTTCATTTTCCCGGCACTAACAATACACCTCGTCTTTGTTTGCAGCTGGTAAGCAATGCGATCCAGTTCTTGGCATCAGTCTGTGAAAGGCCACATTACAAGCATCTATTTGAGGACCAGAACACACTCACTAGCATTTGTGAGAAGGTCATTGTGCCCAACATGGAGTTCAGAAGTAAGTAAATACCTTATTCCCAGAGTCATTAGATCAAAACTTGAAATGTTCTCTGTAGTTGGCTCATTCGCGGCTCTGCCTCCTCGGACAGAAGTGTGTACTTGTATATGTATACTGTGTGATGCTGATTGTCTGTAATGCCTGATTAGGTGCAGATGAGGAGGCCTTTGAAGATAACTCAGAGGAATACATCCGAAGGGACCTTGAAGGATCCGGTAAAGATTTTTATTATCTCCTTCCATAATATGCTTTATTTGCATTATTGCTTGATTTGAGTTTAAGTCATAAATAATGGACAGTTTACAAAAGTATGCCAGTGATAACCACGTCCATAATGTCAACTGCTTTTCTCGTCCCTCTTTCAGACATCGACACTCGTCGTAGGGCGGCGTGCGACTTGGTCAGAGGCCTTTGCAAGTTTTTCGAGGCCCCCGTTACTGCAATATTCTCTGGCTATGTGAACTCGATGCTGTCAGAGTATGCCAAGAATCCTGGAGGGAACTGGAAACACAAAGACGCTGCCATATATTTGGTCACATCGCTGGCGTCTAAAGCGCAGACACAGAAGGTATTGTTGACTTTTGATTTTCAGGGCATGTATGTAGTTATATAAGTGTTCTAACATCTGTAAGCTGTGTCGGATCTAATTGTAATAATTTGCTCAGTCAGTAAATTGTCTCTCTTTTTCCCCTCCAGCATGGAATAACACAAGCCAATGAGCTGGTGAATCTGAATGAATTCTTTGTGAACCACATTCTCTCAGACTTAAAGTCCCCCAACGGTAAGAATACTCATACAGTCTTCAATATGTTGGCTGATTCAGTTTGTAGCAGTTCACATAAACACAGGCAGTTTTAATTGTATTCCGCAACTTGCCACAGGATCAGCAAACTGTGGTGAAATATCGATGATCAAATCTGTTTGTGTGTACACATAAATTAACGTTAAACACTCGTTGTCCTCGCAGTTAACGAGTTCCCAGTGCTGAAGGCAGATGCCATCAAGTACGTCATGATCTTCAGAAGCCAGGTATGAACGTTTACTTTCTCCACAACGTTTTGAATAATAAAAAATAAAAAACGCAAATTCAGGATGACAGAGGACTTCTTTTGTGTTTTCCTTCAGCTTCCTAAGGAACAACTGCTGCAGGCAGTTCCTCTGCTGATCAGTCACCTGCAGGCAGAGAGCACAGTGGAGCACACTTACGCTGCTCATGCTTTGGAGAGGCTCTTCACTATGAGAGGCCCCAACAACTCCACACTGTAAGTGTCGAGCATTGGTTATGCACATTTCTTTAGCATCTATCTGAATGGGTTTCTAACCAGTCACCCTCTCTGTATTTGTGCCAGTATCACTGCTGCAGAGATGGCACCTTTTACCGAACAGCTGCTCAACAACTTGTTCAAGGCACTGGCTCTTCCTGGTTCTGCGGAAAACGAATACATCATGAAAGGTAAACCTGACTTTCCTCTGTCATCCGAAACTCCCCATGTAAAGTTTCCCGCTCAGTGTCGGGACCAATTCCAGAGTTATTTTAAGTAGCCTCATCATGTCTTTGCTTTCATTTCTTTCTTTCTTCTTAATTTTTAAAGCCATCATGCGCAGCTTCTCCCTGCTGCAGGAGGCCATTGTTCCCTACATTCCCACTCTGATTGGTCAGCTCACTCATAAGCTCCTCTTAGTCAGCAAGGTAACACACACACACACACACACACATTTCAATTTGAATTGATTCACCAACATGCTGGTTTGTTTAGGGGTTGTACACGTGTCAACCTATCCAAAATCTGTCCTCCTATTTTCAGAATCCCAGCAAGCCTCACTTTAACCACTACTTGTTTGAGTCCCTGTGCCTGTCGGTCCGGATCACCTGCAAAGCCAACTCTGCCACCGTCAGCAGCTTTGAGGAAGCACTCTTCCCCGTCTTCACCGAGATCCTTCAGAACGATGTGCAAGGTGTGTCCAACTTCGTGTAGATTGATATGCTCATGAACAAAGGTTGTAGCCGAGAGAGGAAACTTCACTAATTCCCCTTTTTGTTTCCTGTTGCAGAGTTTCTTCCATACGTGTTCCAGGTGATGTCTCTCCTCCTGGAGATCCACGCCAACTCTATCCCCTCCTCCTACATGGCTTTATTCCCTCACCTGCTGCAGCCTGCGCTATGGGAACGGACAGGAAACATCCCCCCTCTGGTGCGCCTGCTTCAGGCTTACCTGGAGAAAGGAAGCGCCACTATCGCCGGCTCTGCTGCAGATAAAATAGTAAGTGACGGTAGTGTTGTCTGCAGATGACAAGTGATTGTATCTCTTTGTGTTGGCATTAATGACACTTGTGTTGTCTTGCTCATTTTCCCTCCCAGCCTGGTTTGCTCGGAGTTTTCCAAAAGCTTATTGCCTCTAAGGCCAACGATCACCAAGGTTTTTACCTCCTCAACAGCATCATAGAGCACATGCCCCCGTGAGTCAAGTTTAAAAAATAATCTTTGGTTAAATGAAATGGCTTAGCTCATGACGTGTTTTTATTGACTTGGCATGTTCTGTTTTTGTTTTTTGCTTCCAGAGAATCGATCATTCAGTACAGGAAACAGATTTTCATTTTGCTCTTCCAGAGGCTACAAAGCTCCAAAACCACCAAGTTCATCAAGAGTTAGTACAAACATACAAACATCTCATTACCAACATTGATGTTCTGCCTCTGCTGCTTCATAAGAAGTGACAGCACTGGTGTGATATCAGTCAGGATAGTGTAAATGATCAGCAGTTGTAAATGCTGAGCGGTACGTGTTAAAGTTGCCACTCGTTTACTGTCTTTCTCGCAGGTTTCTTGGTGTTTGTGAACTTGTATTGTGTCAAATACGGAGCTATTGCACTTCAGGAGATTTTCGACAGCATCCAGCCAAAGTAAGTGTATTTTCTATGGATTCACATAATACACTGTCTGATAGCAGTAATGGGTTTCATCCATCAGTGTTGTTTAGACAGCAGGAACATGACATGTTCTACTAACCTTAATACCACAAAAGATTCATGAACCTGCCCGTCTCTTTGAATTCATTGACCCACTCGACCTATTATCTAGAAATAGGACATATGTTTAAGGAATACGCCGTTATCAAACACTCAGCCCTCTTAGGCTTGAAAGGTTGCTTATTGTGAAGAATGGATGCTTTAGTCAGCTTGAATTCACAGTGGTTACAATAGATTTCACAAGTGACCTGGTTTAATGGTGAAAAAGATGTTTCTAACCTGCATCAGTACTCTGTCCCCCTCAGACTGAATTAGAAAATTGTTGGCCATTTTTAAACTTATATAACTGTACTAACCCATTAGACTAAAATCTGTCTGTTACAGTAAATATTTCTCATAATATGAACTCTCTATGGCTTAGCAGGTGTCCAGTGTATTTTGTGTTTAATATAGGTGCAATTTAACACCATTAACAAAACTAGAAAATGTACGCAGAAATTTTTGAGAGTGCCGAGTGGGCTTTTGTCGGGGGTCTGTATTCAAAAAGCACACCTCAAATAGTCATTTTTAACATGTTTATTTTTATTTTGAAGGGTCTCTTAATTTCAAAATAGCCCCCCTCCTCTCTCAGGCAGACTTGAGGTTGCCAAGCAACCAGGACCAACTGCCGGGCCTAATCAGCAGAGTGGCACCTGTTAGAATGTTGACAGAGAGAGAGAGAGAGAAAATGCTGAGACCACCCCTCGAACAGGAAGGATTTCTGGCCAAACCGTATTTCCAATCATTGAAGCGAAATCACTGGGAGCATCCTGAGCCCTTCCTGAACGTCTACATAGTTATTTTGTGTTGATAAAGTGAAGAAATGTGACCTTTAGAGCGATTCAAAGAAGCGTTACTTCTGCTTTCCTCCATAAAATGTTCCCACATTTTTAACATGGCAGTCTATGAGGCTGTGGATGGGTGTTGCTGCCGCATCTTTGTGTGTTATGCAAAAACTATAAGGCTGACAGCTTTAGCAGACGAATGTGAGTGAGAAGACAAATTTTCCTACGTTTCTATGTATTAATCATGTCTGTAGTGGGGCATTTGAGGCCACGGCAGTCGAATACGTTTTATTTTTTCACTGATTTTTCTCTCTGCTCCTCACTCTAGCTGATGATGTCATCCACTCTAGCTCAAACATTCCGCCACATACACACCCATTATAAACCCAGAAATCTGAGTAAAAACCTGCTCAACTTTGAGCCTTGATAGTTTAAAAACGGTAAAAGCTGTCGATGAGTGTAGTGAATCCGTGAAGAGAAGGCAAGAGTACCTACATGTTAAAGTTTAAATGAAGTCTCTCGGTGAAAGTATGCCAGAGCAGTTCATTGTTGAAAATGTCTGAATTTTTCTTTCTTTTTTTTTTTTTAGGCTTTCCTATTAATTCCCACGACATTAGGCACCTACTCCCATAGCTTGCTATCTATGAGAGTAGGTGCCTTGTTTTGTGGGCGCTCTGCACTAATTAACATAATGTTGTTATTTGCTTTTTGTGTTGCAGAATGTTTGGTATGGTGTTGGAGAAAATAATTATTCCGGAGGTTCAGAAAGTGTCCGGAGCGGTTGAAAAGAAGATCTGCGCTGTCGGCATTACAAAAGTCCTCACTGAATGTCCAGCGATGATGGACACAGAGTACACTAAACTCTGGTAAGAAATCATTCTAAAAGCAATTCTTAGATTTATTTCATAACACATTAAATATGTTGGAAAATAGATGCTGAAAACATAGTTAGAGGTTAAAACAGTGTTTCGCCAGTTTTCAGTCCAGCACCCCGAGCAGAGAGACAGTTTGATTTATCTCGCTCAGAGTGTTGCAAAGTTAGTCACGTCATTTTCTGAACTCGCGTGTCAGGGGTTTTAAAATTGCTGCTTAATTGTTCCTGTGAGTGGGCGTGGCTTCCGCACATTCAGAGGACACGCCCCCACACTTTGACACCTAATGTCATAAACTTTTTTTAATCACAGAACACATTTATTCTTACGTTACACAGACTTTTAAATATTTACATTTTTACATTGCAGGGTGACTTCATTTAAACTAATGCTGTTCAAAACATTTTGCATGTAGCTGCATGGCAGATCGTCTCCTGATGGGTACAAATTAACAAGTTCTTAGTTAAGTTGTCGAGTTGCATTAAATCTGATTATTTTCGTTTGTTCAGGACCCCTCTGCTCCAGGCGCTCATTGGTCTATTTGAGTTGCCAGAAGATGACAGCATCCCGGACGACGAGCACTTCATCGACATTGAAGACACACCGGGCTATCAGACAGCATTTTCACAGCTGGCCTTCGCTGGCAAGAAGGAGCACGACCCGATTGGAGACGCTGTCGGGAATCCAAAGATCCTGCTGGCTCAGTCACTCCACAAGCTCTCTACTGCCTGTCCGGGAAGGGTATGTTGACACAGGAAGGAGATATGTAGCAACTCGTGCCAAAACTAATGTTTTTGTCATCAGAGTTTTGTTTGGAATAAAAGATATGTTAAGATTATTGCCTGTTTGAAGAGCACGGCGCTCTGCTGCAGATATTGCGACACTGATTCTTCTCTCTCTTGCTGGTGCAGGTTCCATCGATGCTGAGCACCAGTCTGAATGCAGAAGCCCTCCAGTACCTGCAGGGCTACTTACAAGCAGCCACCGTGCAGCTGGTTTGAAACTGATGTGATGCTGTTCACGTTAATACAGAAACCACAATTCACTGCAGGAGTAGCCGCAGTGACCTCAGGTCACACGACACACCTGCTTCAGCTGAACTTTAGTCTTTACAGATTTTGGTTTTGACTTGACGGTTCTTGATGGATTTACCAGAGGAAAAGAGTTTTGCCTGAACTTGGAGTGTGTTCCTGATTTTTAAGGGTTTTTAAAAGACATGACCAAAAGTTGACTTAACTGATAACACCAGTTAGTGTTTGGGCCCTGTTTGCTGTGTGGCAAAGCTAACAAGGAGTTGGATATCAAGTTCTGATAACAATATTTCAGTTTATTTCAGTAACAGCAGCATCAGCAGAGGTTTATTTCAACAGTATTGTGGAACGCTGAACATCTAAATCATATGGGAGGGATTTCTTTAGCGCTTCTTTTGTATGTTTGAATTCCTTTTTACGGTTATGGAGACTGTAGTCTGCGGCTCAAACATAAACGCTTAATATTTTTCTGTTGCATGTTTCCCGTAGGTTTGTCTGTCTAGTCTTCGTTTCTGCACTGTTTGTTAATGTGAATAAAAAGAGGCACTTGTATAGATCTGTTCTCATTAGTCTCTTTACGTCCATGATTTGGTGATTTTTATTATAACTGCTCTTTGGCCTCAAGGTTATAATCAATAACTTTTCATAAAGCAATCGCTGGCTGTGCTTTAGTCATAAACACGTGCAGACATTGGGCTCTCACTTCAGATTTTAAACTCATTAAGTATATACACTTTGACCCTTTGGTGTCTGCATTGGTCCATAATTGAACATGATCTTGAGACAGACTGAGGTGTTAGGAAGATTTTATGTGGCTGTTGGAGGTCTTCAGTTCTGCGTTCTTGATGAAAGGTAGCATGCATTTGTCGCCGCCCATGAAGCGATACGTCGCCACGTTTGCGTCCCAAGGTAACAATCTAGAGAAAGAAAACAAACATTTATCATCTCGACCTTTTTAATGATCTTAGGAACAGCTTCACTGCACATGTTCGATAAATCTGTTATACGCACGCTCGTGCAAGGTAGGGGATGTACATCAGGCGCGGGATGCAAATCATTTGCTGTTCGGTTAAAATGGCTTTCATGGACTGTTGCACAGTGTAGAGCGGATCCAGAGGTGGAATAAGACTCCGAAGCTCCCTCCTGGTACAGAAATAGGAGAATATGGCATGTTTGTCTGTGTTAATGACCACAAAAAGTTACAAATGGTGGCATCTCACCTGATTTCACAGCCTGCAAACATCCCTGTGTCTACAATATAAGGGCAGACTAAAGTGGTTTTGATGTCGACATGGCCCTCTGCAACCAGCTCGTGTGTCAGTGACTCATGGAAACCAACAGCTCCGAATTTACTGGCACAGTAATCCTGAAAGAGCAAAGTAAATAAGTCATTTCAAGTATTTAAAAGTCTTCTACGTTGGAGGATTTGTCTGTTCGGTTTGTGGTTTAGGAAGTCATTAATCATGTGTCTTACCTCTACACATGCAGTGCTGAACAGCCCGAGAGCGCTGGCAACGGTTACAATGTGACCGCGGTTCTTTACTTTCATCTGAGGCAGGAAGGCCTTCGTCATCTGTTGGGACGGTTTAAAAAGGGTTTCCAATTGATTACGTGCGTTAAAACAATCTTTCTTTCTTTTTTTTGAGCCAGGATAAAACCAGGTATTTGATTCTGTTGATATATTAGTCAAAGATTTTCACTGAGCAAGTGTTAATATCCGTTTATCAGAACATGAATTAATTCTGAAAAAACTACTTAGACAATTACAGATGAATGGAATAAAAAAATGTAACTAATAGCTATCAGCGTGATCCTCCTCAGTTGATCACTTACATTAGGATAATCTTTTGTGTATTACAATTTCTTCTTTCCTTTTTTGTTTTTGCTTAAATAAGCAAATGGGGCATTATTTAATATTAACCTTTGGTGAATTTAGAAAAATCTACAGACTCAAACAGACCTAAATGTTTATTTCATATGTATAAAAAGACATGGAAACAAAATAAACCAAAATCGTGAAAAGGATTCGGACTCTAGAAACCAAAAGTGTTGAAATACATTGATTTGCTGATGGGGTATCCAGCAAGGTGTCAACTAAACTGGCAGTGACCTTTGTACATGCACTGTTTTTGAGGTGTCTAAATCTTGTTTTAAGATTTTTTATTATTTAAGCTGCTACTTAATATTCCTACATTTTACAGAGACTGGGAGCTGCTTGAGTTTAGTAAGAGCCCATCAGCCCATATTTGCCCATGTGCTGGTCTGGGGCATCTGCCAACTGTACCCAACAGAGAGACGCTCTTCTCTGCCAGATCAGGGGCATTAGAGTATTGGAAAGTACTTTCACCACCCGCCCACTGTGTGTCTGTTGCTGGTATATTTGATATTTGGTACTAATGAGTGTGGTGTATTGTATTGCATGGCTGAGGCTTTCAGAGGATCAAGCGCATAATCACATGCAGCTTTGACTGGTGCACTCCCTTTATTCTAACCTCATGTTCACTTGGACACATGTGCCAGTCACGGGGGCATGACTGTAGTGTGATGGAGTGCACAGGCTGCTCTGATCCCTTCACACATGAGTGCACAAACACTAACCCGAGGAGGACCATGCTGAACAGATGTTTTGTAACTCGTGTCAGGCTGGTTATGGCAGCTGGAGTTTGTTTTTAATGCTTGTTTTATTTGTGCGTAAAAGGTGCGTGCGTCAAACAGAGCCTCACCCAAAATAACGCGTGGCAGTTCACCAGCAGCGTCCTCTCCAAAAGCTCATCGGGGCATTCCAGCAGCCTCCGCCCGGCCACCACGCCCGCGTTGTTGACCAGTATGGAGATCTCCCCGACCTCCTCTCTCACCCTGCCAGCCGCCTCATAGATGCTCTGGCGCTTGGACAGGTCCACTGTGAACGTGTGCACCTGAGCTCCCAGCTCCCGCGCCAGCTCGGCAGTCTGCTCGTTGGCAGCCGCGTCGCAGTCCCACAGCACCAGGCGCGCTCCCTCTTTGGCAAACTCCAGGGCGAACAGACGACCCAGCGCGCCCCCGGCACCTGTTATCAAACAGAGCTCCCCATCGATGCACTTCAGCCTCGGCTGGAGGAAAGTCTGGATGATGGCATTCAGGATGGAATAGGTTAGGTCGATGAGCATCAGCAACAGGTCCACTATAAAAATCATGATGCTGCAGTCTGGAGAAGTTAGGGAGGAACACAAGCAGACCACCGAGCCTCAGAGTATTAGGTGTTTCTCTGTGTGGCTCCGGATTGGATGGATGTTTTATATAACTTGTGTGTGCAGGATTAGGACACCGACTGATGGTGGCCACCAATAGAAGAGCTTTTTGTCTGATGACTGAGAAGCGGACAGACTAAACCCAGGCACATAAACAATGAGGCAGAGATTAAAATAACAGGCCAAAGCCAGCATGTAACACTTATATCATCAAACCCAGGGAGACATACATCATGATGTAGACATGTAAGTGTGATTATCTGAGCATGCCACATTATGACTTTACATATTTTTTATTTTATCAATAGCTTGTTATTGCTGAGTCACGTTTAGAGCAATGCTTGGCACAGACACCTTCAACTTTTTACAGCTTCATTCTTCCCACAAACCCACCAAGCCCCCACGTTTCAGGTGTCTGCGCTCTGATGTTTCTTCTAAAGTTAGAAAGGCTGCAACTTTGGCAAACTCACACTTCAATTGTAAAAGTAACTGGGCTGCTGAAGCTTCACATTAGTTTCGTGCAAGAAAATGAAACTTCCTTGACCCCGAATGAACCTTTAAGAGTTAAAGAACCGTGGCAGCAGCTCTAGATTTTTCTGTGACTCGTCTCACGTCAGGATGTTTTGCAGTGAGCTCTGAGTCAGACAAAAGGGTAAATAATAAAGGACTCCGGATGGATGTGACTGACTACTTTAACCTGCAAACTGGATCCAGCCTCCTTTCCCGAATGCTTTATGAATAAATCTGAATCTACTTTGGTTGACAGCTTTTTGCCACTAAGAGTGTTTTGCACTTTCCAAACATTCAAACTCTGTCACTCAATGCTCTTAGAGCTGCCAACCACAAATACCAATGTTGCTCATAACTTTTCCTCCGGGCTATGTTTCACTTTTATGTAAGATCTTTTCTTTGACAGTGAAATACTTTCACACGAGTGTGATATTTTTAGCATTGTATCCATCACTGGTTTCCTCTCATGTAGACATTCCTTTCATCTGTTAGAAAAAGTTATTCCTGATCCATGATGTGAGGCGGATTATCCATCCCTGAGCTAAATGTTAAGGTGATAAACTGCTTAGCTCGTGTGCACAAATCCCTAAAATATATCACTGCATTTTTGTAGAAGAACTCCTTTTTCCTTTGCTGGTTGTGTTCCACATCTAACCGCCCAGGCTTTAGTGGTTTATGCAAGCTTCTGCTGCAGAGATGTTTCTCGTGGAAGTTGAGACTGTTTGTGTGACGGGAAAAGTCTTAAGTTGTGACCAGCATTGACTGTGACGTGATCTTTTTTAAAACCATGATCGTGAGCAGGATGTAATAACAGACAGGAATCTCTTGCCTGCTTTGGGAGATATTTACATTATCAGTTTATTACAACACTTTATGATTGTCATAGTTTAATAAGATGAGATGAAATAGACTGTAATGATCCCACACCGGGGGAAATTCGCTTGTCACAGCAGCTCGTACACACAAGGCTGATACAAACTTACTCATATCTGTGGTAGAGCTCCTTCTCACATGGTGGAAGTAGCAGGAGCTGTTTAAGGCCTCCACTGTCACAGGGGTGGAGAGGAGTTGTTTACAGGGTTCCCACGGGTGCTTGAATTCCTTGAAAATGCTTGAATTTCAATTCAGTGTTTTCAAGGTTGTGAATTTTTTGTGAAGTGCTTGAAAATGCTTGAAATTTGTGTGACGTCTATCTCAATAAACCAAGAGAAAACAAAAATGTTTCCTAAGCGGCTACGCGCTTGATCCGATGCCTTTACATGCAGAACTCAGTTATCATACTCGCTTGGTGTTCTGCAGAGAAATAACAGTAGACTACTATCCACACCTGTTGGTCACTGTTATTGCGCTATGGTAGTTACACAATACACCGCTCACAAGCTGAGAATACAAGCCAATTCACAATTAGTTAAAAATCAAAACAGTCAATCTACCACCATATGAAATAATGCTAATTAGACCCATATTATTATGCCATACAGTGGCACCGCTGCGCTTCCCATGACCATCATGGCAAACACAACTAGTAGGCTACCTATTTAAAGGTGCTGGGAAAATGGAAAAACTGGTGCTTGAAAAGTGCTTGAAAAGGGCTTGAATTTGTTCATGAAAAAGGTGTGGGAACCCTGTGTTTATGATGGGTGTCAATATAATTAATTAGGCTAATGAATATAGGACAAATTTCTGTTATGAACTCAATGCTGAACCAAAAGAGTCAGTCGATCGACAAGAAATCAGATGCAGTTTTGATGGATACAATCACTGAAGGTGTTAATAAAACAAAAAATGCCAAACATTAGCTGCTTCAATGTGTTTCCTCTCTGTTTCCTTTGAGTGTAAATTGACTTTATTTGGGTTTTGGTCTGTCGATCAGACAAAACGAGGCATTTGAAGAAGTGGCTTTTGTCTGTGGGATGTCATGATGGGCATTATAACAGGGTAATAAAAAATACATTTTAATTTCAGCCCTAATATTATGTAAATTAATGAAAACAAATCATTATTTTGCTGATCGCCCATCATCCATGAACTGATCTTTTTCTATGTACCATTTACTTGGTAAAAACAAGGATTTAAAACTGCTGTACACATGTTAACATGAACGTCAGTCCTCTCTTCATTTCATCCAGAACACTGGAGGGAGCTGTTGTCTAAGATATTCAGGTCCAAGCTCAGTCATTGCACAATCTCACTGCTGGCTCTCATGTAGTACACTCAGTGGTTTAATGAAAACATTTCCGTGTAACCCGAGTAAAAACTCAGATGATTTAATAATAAAAATAATAAATAGATAATAGTAGAATAACCTCCACGGCTTGTGGTAAAAGGGGCGGACCCAACCACACACATCCTCTGATAATTTAGATAAACTTGTAATTTAATCAAATAAATTGAGTTCATAAAGTGAGACTCGTGGCACCAGACGCTGGATTATTGTCTTTTATTAAGCATCAGTCAGTAAAAGGAGAAAAATTGCTTCAAAATTGCTGATCATAGACATTTTCCCTATAGCTTCTTAGATGATATTTACAAGTTCTGTGTGTCAAGTTTAACAGCGCTACATGCGTCGAACAACAAGAAAACCACAAAGATATTATTCTACAAAGTCAACCGGTACAAAGTATGAAACTTTACAAAACAAACATGTTCCCAGACACAGTGAGGGCAGTGACAGACCTGTGTGAGTCGAACAGAGGTGATTATTATTATCCCTGAAGAAAGGGCACGTTTCTGAAAAATCCAATTTTGTGTCAGTATTTGGCTTAAACCTCTCGTGTGGCGTGTTGTGCATGGTGAAAGGATTCTTATTGACATTATTAACACTTGTGCTTTTTGGAAAATTCTATTTGAACCAATGTGTACCTTTGTATGTTGACATTATTCGCATGTTCACTAGACAGCAGAGTATTTAACACAGACAAATCAATAAAGTGCAGTTCAGAAAACAAGGAAAACAAAATATAAAAAGCAAGAAGGATGTTGTTAACGTTCATCCAACAGAGGAAAGAGTTGTTACCATTTAACTATGGCTTATTTGGAGAGGCAGTGTTTACATGTTTGACTGCTGATGAATCTCCACTGTGTGAGACCCTTTCTGATCCATCCAGCCTCCTCTTCTCTTTTTAATGCCATGAGTAGTGAGAGCCACATCACCATTTGTCCTTCTGACATTTTTATCCTATTACCATGCAGCGTTAAGGGCTGTAACAGATCCCACACACCAGTGACTATTTGTATAGTTTCCATTTTTTGTGAGATTCTTGTTTCAAAAGTTTGTTCCCCAGAACTCTCTTGACACCGTCTGACCAAAGACATCGCTGTAACCGAGCCCGGGCCCTCCCCTCGCATGCCCAGGATGATATTTTTAGAATCACAAAAAATGAACACATCCTCAACCCAAGTGCCTTTTTTTTTGCATTGTCATTCTGCACAAAAGATTCACCCACAAGGCCTGAGCTTGTAATGGAAAAACCACACCAGTGCCAGTGTGCATGATCTGGCCGTTTTGTAAATGATGTAATATGATGGGTTTTCCTGTCTCGGTGCTTTACTTTCTAAAAAAGAGCTCACAATGATGTTTGTGTTAAAGAGTTGGACGTGCGAAGAAGCAGAGTGCTACGCTCGTCATTAGGGATGTCGGTTGTAATCAGGGTGACAGCTCTCTCTCTGTCACACATTCACATTTCACACTCACCCCCTCTGCAGGGTTAGGTGGATGAGAATGAATATACACATGGTTGCAACAATAGTCTGCTGTAGTCATGCTCTGTCTTGCTGAGATACACGGATGTTTTTTTATGAAATAAAAAAGGGAAAATCCAGTTTTCTGTTTGTTGCTTCCTCGATAAATTCAAACCTCAGCAGATTGAAGCTGCAGGCGGGCAGGGAAACACACAGATGAATGAATGAATGAATGCATTAACACAACGTAAACATAAGCGTATATTTGAGACTTCGTTTCTACAAATCGGGCTCCTTGCTCGCATCAAATATGAGCCCATCCAGTCATCTGGACCATCGCCATGGAAACAGCGGCGGTTCACTCTGCTGCTGCTGCTGAGAGTGGTGGTGCACCTGTTTGTTTTGTTTCTTGATCGGGGGCCTTTACCGTGTAAATGTTGGGGTTGGGGCGCATTTAAGTGTAACTGCACAGGAAAGTACGGACGTCTAATATAGCAGCCTGAGAGCTCGGTGACCCAGTTCTCTGTGTGTGTTTTTTATTCGCTGTACACTTTGTTTAGCTGTCATTCAATCTGACTGATTCAGTATGCGGGGCAGGCGTTTGTTAAAAGCAAAGGCACAGAAATATCTAACTCATATTATGTCTCATGATTGTAAACAGCCATACAGAGTACTTTAAATAGACACTACTAAAAATAGATGCGTTGTAGCATGCTTGCGTGATATGTGGCATACTTTGTAATGTTATGAAACCATGCTTGCGTGATTAATGAGGAGCATGAGAGCACCAGATGATCTGCACTCATATGTTTGGAGTCAGGTGCGTACAGAAAAGCAGGATGCAGGATATTGGGTCCAAACTAAAGCCCCCAACAGACACACGAGGTGCCTCCATGCTGTTTGTGCGCCTTGTACAATGCTGCGAGGTGGCTTTATGTTTGTCATGTGAACTCATATGAGCATAATGTTTGGGATTTCTGGAAGTGAACCACTTGGCAAGATCCACAGTGTGTAAATAATCAAATTAGGTTTAAAATAAAGTGCCGCGTCCATCGTTCCTCTCTTTTCAATATCGTCAGCAGCTTTTCTTCTCCGTCGACATGTTTGTAACCGAATGAGCAAGTATGGCTCCCTGAAACACATCAGATTCTGCTGTTTAGAAAAGGAATGCTTACATTTCTAACATCTTGAGATAAAATATCGTCCGTATGAGTTTATCAGAAAGAACAATTCTTTGGTTCTTCACATTGCACGCGAGGATAGAGGGACAGACATTCACAGGGGAGACAGTAGCAAACAATACAAATGTATCTACGACAGTATATCATCTAATAAATGCAACTCCGTCAAAATAATGCAGTACGTAATGTACATCGAAATGCAAAACTACGAGATTAGCACAATATATTTGTCTACGAGTCCATTCTTTTTAGAAAATATCTTAAAAATATAAATTATTTTGATTCTTTTTCTTGTACAATAAACGTGTTTTCTTGTAATATTCTACTTTTTGTAGTTATATAGTTACAATATTCACACTCAAACACTCAAACACAACCGGAGGCTCAACGCGGGAAAATCTCTGTGATTGATTTTCAGCGCTGTCTTTCCAGCTGTGGTGATGCTCGTAAGCACTGTGTTGTTCTACGTGAAGTTCAGATTATCAGCTACAATAGGAATCATGATTCCTCCGGAAAACCTTTTGAGAAAGTTTTGAAATGACACGAGACGCCAATCTGAGGGACACACACACACACACACAGACATTTAGAAACAATCAAAACGAGTAAACAGACAAGAATAAAGAGTTTTCTTTTCTGCGTTCATAATAAAAAGAATCATCGCGTTAAGGTGCTCTCTCCTTGCCAGCAGTCGGGCACAATGGGAACAAGAATGAAAATCGATGGATGCAGCCTCACAGTGTCTCTCTGTTTTGTCGCTTTCAGTGCAGTAAAAAAATATCGACGAGCAAGACACTAAACTCCTGATGGACAGAAACAGACCGAAACACATTCTCCTCGAGTCCACACTTAAGACAAGAGACCAATAATCTTACGTCACAATAAATATATGAAAGATAATCATTGCACACTCTTATATTTTCTACGTCTGTCCGTCCACGTATCTCTTTCTCACTCGTACAAACACAAACATAAAACACGGGCGACGACATAAACTAAGGCCAGTTTTGAGGAAGGAAGATAAACTATACGTTTCCCAACACACTGATGCCTTTGTAATGCCATAATTATACACTGTATAATCATAACTTAAACTTAAAAATGTTCCCCCCTTCACACTACAACAGAACTATCTCAGCTGATTGAGTTTCCCAGTTTACAGCGCCATGTTTCAATGCCCTCTGTGGTTTGCTACTGGTTTGGACAGCTTTTGCTATAAGTGGCTTTAAGTTGTATTCAGGGTCAGAAAAATAGGTTTTTGCTTATAAAAAAATCATATTCTATTTATACTCTTACAACTAGGCTGAATTATTAGATGATATTCTGGGCTAAAATAAATGTATAAATAGTACAAATTATCAGACGGGTCTTCCTTCACCATTTTTAAAACCTGTTAGAGTCCTCGGTTAAATTTATTTATTTTAGGAGTCCTTGGTAGGAAAAAAGTTTGAGAGCAAAACACAAAAAAATCTTTCCCGTTGTCCATGCTTGTTGTATTTTCATGAGAGAAGCATTTTATATTGTTATTCTTCAAATGTTTTCATATTTTTGGGAAGTTCAGTTTTGATGTGTTCACTGTGCTTCTGCTTCTTCCTCTCCTTCAACCTTTAAGCGTTAGGGTGACTCTGCTCTCCCTGAAGCGGCTGTACTTCCTGAGCCACGTGGTTTTCCTGCCCGTCCAGTGGCAGCGTGCTGTTCCCCTGCCTCCTCTGCGCGTCCTCTGTGTGGTTGGCTTTTTCCAGGAGTCTCTGGGTCGGTTTGGTGCCTGAACCGTCGTGCAGGTGCTCCTCCTCATCGGTGTCAGCGTCAATGAATTTATTGATCGATGAATCGTGGAATGTGAAGATGCTCGGCGGTAAGTTCTCCGGGCTCTTGGTAGGTGTCCTGCTGCTGGCAGTTGTGTAGACAGACACCTCAGGACTCTGGACTGATGAGCTGTCAGAGAGGACCCCCGTCCCTGAATCCTCCCCACCTCTGAAGCTGACCTTGAGTGAGCATTTGAGTGGGTTTTTGAAGTGCACACTCTTGGGACTGCCACCATGCTTGGTGCTTTCTCCTATCAGGGGTGTAGTGGTACCCTGGGATCCTTCATGCTCATTCTCCAAAGTGGGCTCCAGACTGGGATTGGTGCTGACCCTCCCTGGTATGCTACTGATGGGGCTTTGGGAAAAGCGGGAGCTCTCAGGAAAGTCAGTGGCGCAGCTGATGAAGCTGTCAATGCTGGACATGCTCCTCATGTCTGTAATGGCCTCTGCCGTGCTCGGGATGGCTTTAGTCGGGATGCTTTCCATCTCAAATTCGGCTTTAACCGCTTTCGACAGTGGCCCTTTCTCCTTGCTGTTGAGGTCAGGCTGTGACTGGGTCTTAGCCATCTTGTTGTACATCTCCTCTAGTTTCTGTGCGCTGAGATGCTGAGGGCTGCTGGACGGCATGGCGTGCTCTTGGTAGCTCGGTTCGAGGGTCTTGGTAGGGCTGCTGGAGCTCATCTGTGACTTGAGTTTGGGTATCCCTTTTGACGGACAAGGAGACACATGATTATCATGCACCTTCTCCTTTTTCCCATCAATATTTTCCACCATTACATCCATGAGCTCCATACTACGGCCAAACACATCTTTCTGGTTCATAGAGACGATGCTACCATTTCTCTTAGCCCTCTCCAGAGCCTCTCGTCTTTTGATGGCTTTCTCCTGCCTCTTCTGCTCTTTGTAGAACTCAGAGAAGTTATTCACAATGATGGGGATAGGCAGGGCTATCACCAGTACTCCAGCAATGCAACACAAACCTCCAACTATCTTCCCCAGTAGAGTTTTTGGGTAGATATCTCCATAGCCTACTGTTGTCATAGTAATGGTAGCCCACCAGAAGGAAGCTGGGATGCTTTTGAACTTAGTGTCCTCTTCGTCCTTTTCTGCAAAGAAGACCAGGCTGGAGAATATCATGATGCCCATGGCCAGGAAAAGGATCAGCAGGCCCAACTCATTGTAGCTCCTCCTCAGAGTGAAGCCCAGAGACTGAAGACCCGTGGAGTGACGAGCCAGCTTCAAAATACGCAAGATCCTCATGATCCGGAAAATCTGAACCACTCGCCGGACGTTCTGAAATTGCAGCACACTCTTGTTGGACTCTGTCAGGAAGATGGTGACGTAGTAGGGCAGGATGGCCAGCAGGTCGATGATATTCAGAGGACCCTTAAAAAACTTCCACTTGCTGGGGGAGGAGAGGAAGCGAAGCAAGTACTCCATGGTGAACCAGGCGATGCACACAGCTTCCACATGGGCCAGTTGTGGGTTATCCGAGGCATGGCCAAACTCATCTGTGTCCTGCAGCTCCGGGAGGGTGTTCAGAGACAAGGCAATGGTGGACAGCACGATGAAGAGGATGGAGATGATTGCCAGGATCTGGAAAACACAGAAGAAAAACAGCTGTAAAAAATACTGAAGAATTACACAACAACGTCTGAGCAGAGGATGAATCCTACTGACTTTGGAGTTTGGTGACTTTACTCTAGCGCCACCATGAGGTTGGCACTTTTGGTTTTAAGTGATCTACTACTATTCTCACAACAAGCAAGAAAAAAGTATTTCTACAGCATGCAACACAGACTATACATATGATGGAGTCATATCGCCTCTGCAGTTTTCAATGTTTAAAGGTATATTGAAGGTTGAATGTGACCGTAGATGACCAGCAGAGCTAAAAATAGCACTTGTCTGTCCCTGAACTACATGCTGAAAGTTAAAATCCTCCACTAAAGTGAAATAGTGCTTCAACAATGTCAGAGGAAGAAGGTCGGTCCCATGAGAAACTCTCGTTTCAATGTGTCAAACTGGTGCGGTTCCATTTGTGACACTAAATTTTCAGAGCTGGCTAAAATATCCCAGTCAATGGCATTTTCTGATGATATTAGTTCACGGCCCGTTTAACTTCTTGGCTACTGTCTGTGAAGCGTTCATGAAATGTCACGTCAGAGCTAATGTGATCTCTGGCGTGGAGTTTGAGCTTGTATTGATAGATTTACACACTTGTTCCTCATCCTCTCCATTTTTTATTCTGTCTGCTTCAACCCTGAAGCTACAAGAAAAACCACAATGTAGTACTTGTTTTACAAAGCACACCATGCATGATCAGTGAGCCTGCCTGACAGGCAACCGGAGACCTCTGAAGCATTGAGCAACCTACTAATGATATAATCTGCTCAGCACAATAGGGCTCAGTCATAGTGCTGCGGATTAAGGAGGCTGCACAGTTGTGGGTGTGTAGGTGTGCCACACCTATTATTCGTGAGTCAGTATGAAAATCCAGCACAAGGTCACTGTGGAGCCTGTGTCCCAGGCCAGTGGCGAGCGGGATTATTCCCTAGCACCAATTACCGGCCATAAGCTTTAATTAATCTTGACAGGTGACTGCTTGTACACCTTGGCCTTTGAGAAGAGAGAGGACTAAAAGCAGAGAAACCCTGCTGCAGTAGAGGTGACAGAAGGCAGGAAAAGGACTAGAGTAAAAGTATCTTAACTCCAGCAGCCAAATAGTTCAACCGTGAGAGTGAATTAAAGGGCAGCCCAAAAAAAATTAACTCAGAGCTTTCCCTTAAATAGCCTGCCTCCCGGTCTGGATCCTATGAGACCCACGTGAAGAAAGGAAACTCTCAAACACAAGCCATTAGAGGTAGATTTCTTAATCTCACCCACAGGAATAAAATATCTAATATCAAGATATAACATCCCCAGTAACAAAAGTTAGAGTCAGAGTTTGGAGTGTTTTCTTTTTTGAGGTCACGGAGGTCAGATCAGGTTATCAGAAACCCCAAAGTCTGGAGAGACGCATCGATTTAGCGGCAACATTTCCAAAGACAGACACAAGAGCTGAGCGGCATTTGCCACTGAGCCTCAACTCTAAAACGGAGCGTCCAGTGGAAACCGCACTCATCAGATCAACACTAATCTAGCTTTACGCGCTGACCAGGTCTGGACGTCGCTAATGAATCATGCTGAATACAAAAGAGAATGGACCAAGGTGTGCTTGTACCGAAGCTCCACCTCCCATCAAATTATGTCTCTTACTCACATTTTCCCCTCCTGGCCAAGCAGAATGCCCGTTGGGGTCAGCCAGAGAGGAGATTACAGGGCGAAAGAGGACACTGACAAATCTGTGACACAGAGGAAATGAAGCAAATAAAGCTGAAACCTGAAAGTTTCCTTGGTTTGGCAATATGAAATGAGCATGTGGGCGTGTTATGTTTCACAAATTTGGAAACTGACTCTGAACATCCTTATGAGGCTGCCACACAGAGAGCACACTGCGTAAAAGGCACTAAAGTGGAAATGCATTGGGGTGAACATGTTTTACTGTGCATCAGGGACATTAACACTCGGATGCGTCGTTAAAGAGGGTTACAGTTAGTGCTGTTACCTCATTAGCTCCTAATGACAAGCATTGAGGTCATGGAGACTGCCCGTCCCACTTCCTGTTTGCATAAACAGAAGATGAATCCGATCAAGCCCGCTGCTACTGATGCACACTCATCTTTATCTCAACACCTAACCACGCCCTGCCACCACACACACACACACACACACACACACGCGCACGCATACGCACGCATACACACACACGCACACATGCACACACAAGCACACATGCACACACACACGCGCACACACGCATGCACACACATGCACATGCACATACATGCACACACACACACACACACACACACACACACGCACACACACACACACGCACACACGCACACACAGAAACACTTGCACACACAAAAACACGCACACACACAAAAACAAGCACACGCACGCACACACACACACACACACACTTGCACACACAGAAACACTTGCACACACAAAAACACGCACACACACAAAAACCAGCACACGCACGCACACATGCACGCACATGCACACACACACACGCACGCACACATATACACACACACGCCCACCAGACACACACGCACGCACGCACACATATACACACACATGCACACACATGCACGCACACATGCACAGACACACATGCACGCACACATGCACACACACACACACACACACACACACACACACACACACACACACACACACACACACACACACACACTCCATATTCATTTTCTCAGTAATTAGCCACACGTCTCCCTTCCCCACAGGCCAGGAAGTAGGAGACTGAATATTTAATATCCTCCTGTGCAAGCTATCCTGTCCTGGAAAAGGTGTGTGTGTGTGAGTGGGCACTCACTGGGCCGTGACGGACTGCAGAGCCAAAGAGCTAGCCTACTTTTCACACTGCTTTCACCATGCAGGGTCCGCTCTGCTTCATGCCTGATCAAAGGAGGGATGAACAAGGAGGGGAGGGGGTTTCTCAACAGGATTAGAAGTTCAACAATTACCTGATGTGTTGCCAGGATATGCTCATTTACCCAGAGGTGGATACAAAGCTTTTTCAAGGTTTTTTTTTTCTCGCTATATATTTTATCCGTAGCCTTCCTCTGGTCCTGCACATCTCTCACAGACAGTATTTTATTTTGTGCTTATCTGGGTTCTTTATTCTTCCCGCACCTTTTCATTATAAAACAAAATAAGGCAAAAAATACTTTAAAAGGGGGAAAATCTATCTGTTGATTAAAAGCCCGAAAGATGGGACCTGTAAAAAGTTTGCAGTTTGCATCATCATGGATGAACACGAGTACAGCTGGTATTTAGTCATTAAGCAAAAGACAAAGTGCTATCAAGGACGATAGATGTTTAGAAATTTCACTCAAAGCCCAAATGTGAACCAAAGTAGTGTGTTACCCTCAAAGGGAGTATAGAGTCAATGGTGAGTGATTTTAGGAGAATTTCTAATTATTGGTGAATAATAGAGGTTTACATATTTAAATATTTTGTGACAGAGAAAGCCAGGACAGATTCAGATAAGACCAGAGGCATGTACAGTAAGGAGCGAATAAAAACAGAAATACAAGACACGCGAGTGACATTTAGGTATGAGGACAGACGGCATGCTCAACAAAGTGGCATTGTATTCGCCCCGATCAAATCTTTTCGTCTGGTATTTAAGGCTTTCCCTTTGCGTCACGCTGTGTGAAGTGTTGATTCACTTCTGGCCCGTCCTCGTCGTAACTGGATTTTCCCTTTTCACGACATCAGCTGAATCAATGGAGGGATTAGGCCGCGCAGTGACTCACTCACTTTATTTTCTGTGAGCATGTTGAGTGCAAGGTGGCATCTCTAATCCTCTTATTGTACTACTTTTTTCTCTGATGTGCCAATAAAGGTTTTCTGGCCCTGTGTTGACCTTCCTCCCACGGAGTCTGTTGTGGATCTGCTGTATTTCTCCTCTGTGGGATTTAATGTCAGTGTTTTTGTCTTTAGCAGAGACTTCAATGAAAAAAAGACGGAGGGGATTACACGGTAAACAAAGTGGAGAATCCTCTCCTCGCTAGAGAAAATGATAGAATCCCTATGCAGCTATAAAACACTTCTTCCCCAGGGTTACAATCACCTTCTTGGAAAGTTCCACACAGGGACTGTAACCCGCTCACCTGCTGCCCTCTTATATCTTGCACAATTAACTGCTGGACAAACAGTTTCCACCTTTTGGAAACTCATGGAGTTGCTAAAGAATAAGAGAACAGCATCCTATATTTTATTACTGGCAATAAATGAGTCATAAAAAGAAAAAGCCAGCAATGTTTCCAATGGATGTCCGAAGAAATAAGTAAAATCAGGCTTTGACTATAAGTCTGGGATTTAGAAAAATGAGAAAAATATAGAACATTGCAGGGTTCCCACACCTTTTTCATGAACAAATTCAAGCACTTTTCAAGCACCTACAAGCACCAGTTTTTCCATTTTTCCAGCACCTTTAAATAGGTAGCCTACTAGTTGTGTTTGCCATGATGGTCATGGGAAGCGCAGCGGTGCCACTGTATGGCATAATAATATGGGTCTAATTAGCATTATTTCATATGGTGGTAGATTGACTGTTTTGATTTTTAACTAATTGTGAAATTCCAAGCATTTTCAAGCACGTCACAAAAAATTCAAGCTTTTTCACAACCTTGAGAACACTGAATTGAAATTCAAGCATTTTCAAGGAATTCAAGCACTCGTGGGAACCCTGATATTATAAAATCCACACTGACAGTATCATGTGTTCTGTGCTCGGTTAAAGAAAGCTAAATGTTCTTTTTTTCCATCAAATGGAAATATTCTCCCTGTCTTGTACGAAAGTGGTTTTGTACAACATTTGGCTGCAAAGCATGAATTTGTAATAACTGAACCACCTGCTGCCTTTTGAGGGATTTGAACCTCCTAAGCCTCGTGTTCATGCTGGAAATGTTAGCAGTCAAAAACGACGGGATGAGAGGAGCGAACAGAAGGACATAAAGTCTGGGAGGACTCAAAGATCACCGAGGGTTCAGCTGTCATTTACTGATGCCTCTTTCACTGTGGTCAAGCTGGGTTTTTGTTATGTCTTGTCATTTCCTGTTTTATTTTGAAAGATAACTCTCCTCTCGTTTCAGGTCACTTGCCCTTCCTCATGTGTCACCGGTCTGATTGTCTTCCCTGCCCTGATTGTTTCCACCTGTTCCCCATTTCCCTCATGTGTATATATATAGTCTACGTCTACGTCTTTGTTCGTTCCGTCGATGCACCCAAGCCATCCCTTGTCTTCAAGCCTTGTTCACGTTTCTTGTTTTGTAAGTTTCATAGCCTTAAGTTGTAGTATAGATAGTATTTTGATAAGAGTTCGGTCTTTGTTCTGGGCCTGACATTCACACAGCGTACATTTATTCTTAATTCATAAGGCGTAATGATAACAAGTCTCTTAACTATTTTTACATCACAATCTGGTTAGAAAGCAATGAGTGTTTTTTAATTACATAAGCGCCCTCGGTCTAATTCTCCCATCTCCTTCTAAACTAGTTAGACAATGACATTAAGCATCTCCCAAATTGACGAGACCCCCCGTGTCCTGCACAGATGTGCCCTGCGCCTCATTCTCCTCTTTTCACCTTGCTTGGCAACCTCTTATGTTCCACCTTTAAGCCTGTAGCAGGGAGCCTGTGCCGTGCGCCGAGGAGAAGACAGAGAGATGGATTGCTGAGCTTGCGGCTACACATAGGATGTGTCCTTTGCAAAGTGTGAAGGTGGTGCTGAAATGATGAGGCACCTACAGATGCAGGGCATTGTGGGTGCACTGATGTATGAGGTTTTTTTTCCTGCAAAGGATGATTTGAATGTTTGTCTAGAAAATAATAAGATAAATTCAGATTCTTTACGTGACTTCTCATCGCACTTACTCGGCACTAGCAGTGGCCAGCTGAAGGTGACTCTCTGTATTTTTGGAGGACATGGATGTGTTATGTGTTCTTTTTTGTGCGAATGACAGCCAAAAGGTGAGAGGATGCGAAAAAGAACATAGGCGTGAAAAAGAAAGTGACAGAGTGATAAAGTTAGATGAGAGATTGCTCCCCTGTGGCTGATTTACAAACCACAGTGCCAGTCGCTCCCCCCCCCGACCCCACTCCCATAAAAACATCTGTGCCCATAAAACATCGACGCTTTCACCACCGGCCTTTCGCCTGGCACAGAAAACCTTGACTCTCAAACATCTGGAGCGCCGGTGTTATCAGGTGTACCCTGAGAATAAGGTGCAAAGATGCCAAGATTTGAAAATGTCACCGTGCCTGAGCATGGAGATTGTTCGTTTATTCGTTAAAAGAACAGATGTCCTCCTCTTTGTGCAAGATTATTAAAAATGTTACGTGTGCTGTACTGGGCTGAATTTAAATGAGTGATTTAATTTCATGATTCCCAAGTGAGTTACAGTGGTTTATATTAAGGTCAAGGTCAAATTTATTTATGTGCTTTACATAAAGAACATAACAACAAGTGATTAAATGCATAGTCCACACATGCACTGTCTGCATACAGACATTCATGCATATGTTGCAGATGTAGGCAAAGGAACGGACGTCTGCATTTTAAATTTTTTCCAGAGAGACTGTTCCAGAGTCTTGGTGCAGATACCGAGAAAGTCTCCAGAAGGTTTTTGACAAGACTGTTGCAGCCTGGGGCGAGACTATACAGGGATTTAAACACAAACACAAGAATCTTGTAAAGAAGTCGATACCAAACGGGGAGCCAGTGAGTAAAATGTTCCCTTCTTTGGGTGCAGCCTGACTGGTGCAAAAATACAGGGATACTAGAGCATGGATGACTTTCTAAATCTAAAGACAACAAACAGATTTAACAGTACTGTCAAATATTATTAGAAAGTTTTTTGAGAGACTGGGCAGTGGTGCGGGAAGAACAGTTGGATTATATAAGTTAGCCATCGATCCTTTAATATCATGAAGACATATGAATATTGCTGAATAAGTATGAACTCTGTTGTGGTCAAATAAGCCAAATTAAATAATTAACTTCACTGTTATTCATGTCAACTTTACTGGACTTAATTTCAGCACCCTACGTATTTCAAACAACGTGCCTCTCCTCGCGTGGGGGCTGTATTAGGTGTTATAAAATCATGTTTCTAGTATTATAGTGCATGTTTAGTCAGCAATTAATCAGTTTTGTTGTGTTTTGTTGTATATATGTGTGCATCTTATCAAGATGAGGTGAAACGAGTTGAACTTTTAATGAACTGTGTGCAGATCTTCCTCACAGCATGTGTCTGTCTGTGTACGCCTGCTTTGGGTGCCCCTCAGTGGGACAATGGGAAGGAGAGAAAACACACGACTAACAGAATAAGTACTGTATCTGGGATATACGGGGGGTGTTTTTTTATGTGTGGGCCTGAGATACAGCAGACCGACAAGACTCTACGGCTCACAGCACAATCACATCTCCACTGAGCGCAGACACATCACACCCAGCTGAAAATGACAAGTACTCAAAATCTGGCTTTGTTCTTGATACTTGTTTTTTTTTGCACACTGGAGCAGCCAGCTGTCTCTTGTTGCTATGGTCTTTGCTTTACTCCGAAACTGGCAGCAGTGTCGGGCAGAACAGAATACACGGTGCTGAATCACCATCATCTCTGTGAAAACGGAGCATTTGCCAGGAAAATCATTCTTTCTTGTTTCGTCCTTTAACGTGGCCTCGTATATCGCACAACATGATACCTACCAGTAGAGAAAGCTGTCTGATTCCAGTGGTGAAATCAGTAAAGTCAAGTCAGGTTTAAGGAGACGCAAAGGCCTGGAGTGACCATAAGGCACCACTGGCTTATGACCAGGATGTAAACAGAGGTCAGGGGATTACATCGAAGTTCATGACCCCGGACGGAGAAAGTGATTTCTACGGATGAATGAATGAAAGCATGCATGATTGAGTCACTTCCAGTGAAAGCTTTTTAAGTCCAGTAACATTAGACTAGACATCGTTACATCATTCTGATGAAGAGGAATATCTCTCATCAGGCTCCGATGTTTACTCGCCCTCCGGCTCCATGGCTACAGAGTGCAAAGCCTCATCACATGGCAGGATCCAGGCCTGAAGCTTGATACGAGCCTGTGCCAAACAGCGGACACAGAGGCCTGATAAGATGCCTTTACTGATCTGGTGTCTGTTGACATCTAAGTAACGTTCACTCATTTTTCCGTCTCCGGTGACCTTCCTCTCTGGCGCCGTAGCCCTGTTTGGTGTTTACCATAAAGAGCAGATGTCACTGGGTTCCTGTGACACGATTGGGTGTCAAACACTGAGTGGAGAGAGTTACCTGGGCTGCTTACTCTGAAGACTACCCGAAACCGGAGAGGCCTGATCGCTGTCCGTAATCCTAAATGATGACATATCAGCTGTATACTAGAGTTTCAGTAGTACACATTTGATGACATTCAAGACAGAGAAGTCTGATACTCATCTGTAATCACATAAAAAGGTACCGCACGGTGCTTTGGAGGAATAGTTTGACATTTTGGGTAAAATGCTTATTCACGCCCCTGCCTGGAGTTAGATGAGAAGATCAATAGTACTCTCATGATTATCCATTAAATATATTATAAAAGCAAGGATGCAATTATCTTAGAATAAGACTTAGTTCAAAGTTATGAATAAACATTCAGCTCAAACTAAGTTTTTCTGTCTTAGCTGAAACATCTGTGCATTTTCCTTTACCGAATGTAGACACATTCTCTGATTGATTTAAATAAATCTGTAAATATGTTTCGTACTTTTTTAGTTCAATATTTTGGAGATATGCTAATTCAGCGTTCCTAGTTGAATAGAGTCTCCTTGTCGTGCCGTCTATCCTTGATGAACCATCATTTAAAAGCTGGACTTACATCTGAGGACGAAAGTTCTGTTGATCCAAACTCCAGCAGCAGCAACCTTGATTTTTTTTCAATGCCATCATTGCAGCAGAGAAGCTGCGCTCTGTCACATCTCACCTCCCTGTATGTATCTATTCGTACCTGTGAAACTGCTAATGCATCAAAAAACTAAAATAATCTTAAAAATGGTCCCAGTGTGCCGAGGCCTAACGCTCTGCGTTGCCATGACAACAAATTCACCAGGTTTGCAATTATAGAAAGTGCTGCGAAACCGGATGCCTGACAGAATCACCTTCTGTGCCGTTTCCTCTATGCTTACTGTTACTGTTACGTGTAGTGACTGTGTCGGTCATATCGTTCTCTGTATGAACAGGAAGATATTTCTGTTTAAGCGATGGATGATAGCAAATGGTTAGTTGTAATGGCAGATGGCACATGCACTCCTACACCATCAGATTTTGTATAAATGAGGAAAGCACAGCGACTAAAAACGGCTGAGCACTAAATATCCAAACCCAGTGTGGCTGTAAGGGAGATCCCAATGTTTTTTTTCTGTTTGGTCTGAAGGTGATAAACAGGATGAACATATCCATCAATACACACATGCTTCAGTTAGACTTGACGCATGGCAAATCAGTTCTAAGAATATTCCTCCTAACACTAACACAGATGCTGTGTAACTTAAAACCATCTATTTTTCATTGTGTAGAAGTGAAACACCTGCTGGGTACTAGAGTCTCCTCTTAAATGATTCAGTACGAGTGGAAGGGTAGACCAGAAGAACTTCCTGCCTGACCACTGATGACCACAACACCGTGTGTGTGTGTGTGTGTGTGTGTGTGTGTGTGTGTGTGTGTGTGTGTGTGTGTGTGTGTGTGTGTGTGTGTGTGTGTGTGTGTGTGTGTCTGCACGGTACTGTTTGTCTCCTACATCAGTGTCAAACCGCTAATTGTCTCACTGGCCTGCTCATTTCTGTCCAGCTGCTCTGTGCTTTAGAGGCCAAGGCACTCTATGGCACCCGCTCATCCTCGGTGTTAGTGAGGTCCGAGATACATAATGCAGAAAGAGACCGAGAGGCAAAAGCTGTTCGGCGTGCAGTGTACAATATGATGTACAGACACTAAAGGTCCCGGAGGCAACAGGCAGAGAAGTAACTTTGGAAGCGACCTATTTTCTTACACACCTCAATGAAATGTTAGAATGAAGTTGTGTGATGATGATCAACGCCTGAAATAGAGCAAGAAAACATAATTAGTCCTCCGTCCTCCAACTCCGCCGAGTAAGAAAGAAAGAAAGAAAGTCTGACATTTACAACAACAGCAGTTTAGAGGGATCTAACCTTTAAAGGATGAACATTCACTCTGAGCTCAGAGGCCTGAGATACAAAGATAAAACATTCATCACATTGTGATGGAGCCTTTCGGTGTATTCAGAACAATAGGGCAGAGTGGGGTCATGCATTTCTTACAGTAAACTATAGGTTCTCATTGTTTACAGTCAAATGTGGAAATGTGGGATTTCAGGCCTTTTAGTAATGCTTTAAGTTGACAGAGATCGTAATGAGACGGAAAGGCGTGCCCAGCTGTCCGTCACAACATATGGCGAATGCAAACAATGGCTGGCAGCTGCATGACATCTGTGTGAATGACTGAACCCGGGATTTGCACACTAATGATCAAAAACAGGTCCAGCTCCATCACTGCAGAATGCAGAGGGATTAATTGTCATGTCGTAACGACGGAGGAGGAAAAGAAAACCACCGGCTTACTCCTCTCTTCCTCTTCTTCCCCCCCCCCTCTCTCTCTCTCTGTCTCACACATTAACAAGCACACACACACATGAACTTGATGACAGCAGCACGCAGCGTGCACAGAGCTCATGCTGCAGTACCTCGGCGTGCAGCTCAGCTGATAGTTTCCATGGCGACATGAGGCGTTTTAGCATTTGCATAACAGACACAGCAAGACATTCACAATAACAGGACAGAAAACAGAGGCTATGCGATCACACTGAAGCATACAGTTCATTTCCATCAGTGCTGATCACTAATTGACACTGAGGAGTTCTGGTAACACAGAGTAGTTCAGTAAACGCGAGGGCAGCTCTTACGAGTTGTGGAAATCGATACACAGGCAGTGCTGTAAGTTTATTTGACAGGCTATCAGCAGACTTCCTGCTTTTTCTCTAAAGCTCACACTGAAAACATTGATTTCTGACAATTAAGTGCTGAGTATCGGGTAGGAAAAAAAAGCTCCTGCCACTCTGTGCAAAGGAAACTCTGTGAAACGATTAGTTAATTCATCAGTTAGCAGATCAGCAGAAATGCTTCTCAAATGTGAGGATCCGCTTGATGTTTTGGCATATTTACTCACATTTTATAGACTTTCCAAATTAACGGATTCATAAAAGATAAAAAAAAACAATCAGCAGATTTATTGAGAATGAAAATAATTGTCAGTTGTAGCCTTGGAATATACACCACACACAATCACGCAGTGAAATGTGCATTCATGCGGAAACTATATATTGTTTTGGCTTTGGAACAAGAACAATCCCACTGCAACACTTCAGGACGTGTTACGATTACTTCTATTGCTACTAGACGAGGTCAAGTGCTCAAAATGTATTTGTATGACCCTGAATTATTGTTAACAGTGTCAAATAGCTTGCAATGTTATGTGCAATATTATGTAACCAGTAAAGGGTAAAAACACTCTCACATCAACCTCAGAGCTTTCATTACAGTGAGGGAAACAAAACTAATTAAAACAATCTTTAAAGAGCCTCATTGAGTCAGACTTCCAGCACAGTCTGTCTGTCATGTCTAGCACTTATGCAATGTTTCAGACTGTGTGTACATTCTTTAAGATGTTAACGAGGTGCTGCTTTAACGAGGCGATCGGTTGGCACAGCCAGTGTAACGATATAGATGGATAAAGGGATAGTAGGTGCGATCGTGTAATTATTTGCTGCCTGTGCCCCAGACTAAATCTTGCCATGATAATACTGTTGGAATGATCAGTGTCTGCAGATCGTAAGCAGCTGGCACAGAGCCAGTATCCGCTGTGCCAGCATGGGATGGCCGAGCATCCCGGTTGTATAAAGCGGGAGTGACAGGGATGTTGATTTACCAGTGGAACAAACCCCTAAATAATGGAGGGATGTGTATAATGCTGCTGCAATCCTCAGGATACCAAGAAAGACAACAAGTCTCTGGTCAGATTTGAGTAGGTGCAATCCGACTGTGCCAAACAAAAGCAACGATAAAAAAAAAAAAATCACGTCGTCCCGTAAGTCTGCGCTTGCATTTTTAGTTTCCCAGACGTGAAGCTCAAGTGGAGAGCTACACTCAACGAAAACCAAAACACATGTCAGACTGGTGCTTGATGCTCCGCACGCTACCTGTATCCATCCAGCCTGCTGTAAACTGGCCGACAGTCAAGCACGCCGGCTCAGCCAATCACTGCCATACATGGAGAAGCTGACCTCAGATTAAAACACGCTTAACCACTCTCCCTGCTGCTTCTCCTGACCCTCACTACGCCTCTCCCTAAAACAACACTGTGTTGCAAATGATCCTCCATTATCTCCCATTTAAAGGTCCAGGGTGTCAGATTTAAGGGGCTGTATTTACAGAGTATGGCAAGAATTGGATATAATAGTCACAACTGTGTTTTCAGTGGTGTACAATCACCTGAAAATAAGATTTGTTGTGTTTTTATTACGTCAGAAAGAGCCTTGTGTATCTGCAGATGCAGAGGGTTGAGATTTGGTCTTTTTATGTTTTTGAGAGGGTGAGGTGAGGGGGTTGAAATCTGCAACTATGTCGCTAAATATCCACTAAATCTCAGTTCACCTGGTCTAACCTGACCACACGCAGTCCCTATTACAGATCAAGCATTACTTTATTACCTGTCAGGTGGGCAGTGACAGTGTTTCCCTTTATGAAAGTAATCAATCAGGGAGCTGTTTTAATTTGCAGCTGTTATCTTTCCCACTTCTAATTTGCCTCCACCGGTGCTGCGGCTGCAGCTGGTGACCAACTATTTGTTAAAGTATTAAAGGGGGGCTGCAGGGTGTCCTGGTAGCTGCATACACCGTTGGTGTCTGTTGCTATGACCACACTCTTTAATAAAAAGGGATCAATAAAGTGACACATTCGCTTGGGATATTGATTTATAGTGAAGTCAGATTTCTTCTAAAATGAACCTTCAAACTATAAAAAGAAGCTGTAGCTGACACTCAGCCACACCATTGTATTGTATTTATGTAAATATTTATGGTTTATTGATATATGTGTAAATATGTAAAAACCCCTATCAATGGTTTAAGTTGCTGGACAAGACTGGCAAGGCAGATAAAGACAGAGGAGAGGTGTTGGTGGACATCCAGTTCATGAGAAACAACATGACCGCCAGCATGTTTGACCTTTCTGGTGCCGGCAAATCCAAATCCCACCTCTGACACCACTTGTCAACTTGCCCGAGCGGTCCGGAGGCAAAACACAAGAGAATGATTCTCCAGGTGGTAATGTTTGTGTGTTTATTCCACACATACAAAATCAAACACTTTACTACTACAACAATAATAATAATAATAATAATAATAATAATAATAATAATAATAATAATAATAATCCTCAAAATCCAATTCTCCAATCTCGTTCCCATACCAACTCCACAACTCGCTACCCCAACAAACATTTCTTCATCCCTTTTATCTATTTCCCCTTAATCACCTGACTAATTGGTTCAAACCATTGATAGGGGTTTTTACATATTTACACATATATCAATAAACCATAAATATTTACATAAATACAATATATACAATATAAACACCTATTTACAAACCCATATACCATTATTAAACACCAACAAATACATACACATGAATATATAAGCATGAACCTATTTACATAACCCCACACAAACTCCCCTACTCCCACTTCCCACTTACTGCTGTCCTCCAGAACCATACATAAGGGCCACGTTCCCCGGGGACCTGTTTGGACGTGACCCCATGTGCAGACAGAGCAGCAGGTTGTGGTAAGTTTACCTTTGTTACGCCCTAGCTCAATCCACAATATACTTTAACACATCTCCTATGCGTCCTTCTTACAATATGTGCATGCCTATGGGGGTAAGAATTTTTAAGAAGTCTAATTATCGATGCTGAGTCCAGCTGCTCCTAACCAGTAAATATTCTGCATGTATCCTGTCACGTCTTGCAAGTATTTACGTACAAAAGACAAATGGTGTAACTTACAAATCCGTTCCCACTCCAATACAGACCTACCAATTTACCTCTAAATCTCCGGAGAATCCTCTTTAGTCACAGTGAACATGTTTCACAAGAACCTCAAGCATTTCTGTAATCACTTTTTGGCATTAGACTCGGCGAGAGTGAGAGATCACACTATGATTAGAAAGAAAATCCTCTGAGATTTGGCAACGCTGTTGTTGGCATTATCCACAGAGCCAAGGTTTCCACGGGATAGCCCCGTGAGACTTCTGTTTAATTCTGGGCAGAGAGTTGATGAGGAGGCTCTAATGAGCAGCCTTCTCTCAAAGCTGCGTCCTGCTTCAAACACACAAGAGGAAGTGTGTTACGTAAAGGCACAATAAGATGAAAATGAGTTACACGCTGACTTCATTACTACTTTTTCACTGAGGTGAGGATGATAACTGTCCATGTGAAGTCCTATTTGCATAACATATAACAAAAGTAGCTTCTATTATAGTTATTGGCAGTAGCTTTGGGTATATCTACATACTAAAGCAGTGTGCATGGTGCAATCGTTAGCATATCTGGGTAGCTTAGCCTCCTATTTTTAGTAACTGAACAATATTTTTAAGACCAATCTGCAAATTATTAACCTGCAACATTATTTTGTGGGGTTAGCACTATAGTACAATATCATGCAGCCATCAGTTGCATTCTGAAGAACCCTTTAACAGGCGGCAAATATTTTAGCTAATCAAGAGAACGTTAAATTGGCTGGCTTGGGGCGGTTGGTAGCGTAGTCGTTTAAGCGGCCGCCCCGTGTGTGGAGGGTATAGTCCGAGTTAACGTTAAATTGGCTGGCCGGTCGGTAGCGTTGTGGGTTAACCAGCCGCCCCGTGTGTGGAGGGTATAGTCCTCGCTGCAGCTAGCCCCGGTTCGAGTCCCACATCGGACGGCTAATTTACTGCGTGTCACTCCCCCTCTCTCTGCTTCCTGTCTATCTTCAGCTGTACTATCATTAAAGGCATAAAAAGGCTAAAAAAATCATCTTTAAAAAAAAACATTGGCTTGTTTGGGGTGGTCGGTGGCGTTGTGGGTTAGGCGGCCGCCCCGTGTGTGGAGGGTATAGTCCTCACTGCAGCTGGCCCCGGTTCGAATCCCGCATTGGACGACTAATTTACTGCGTGTCACTCCCCCTCTCTCTGCTATCTGTCTATCTTCAGCTGTACTATCAATAAAGGCATAAAAAAGGCTGAAAAAATAATCTTAAAAAAAAAAAAAATTGGCTGGCTTGGGGCAGTCGGTAGCGTAAGTGGGTTAAGCAGCCGCCCCGTGTGTGGAGGGTATAGTCCTCGCTGCAGCTGGCTCCGGTTCGAATCCCGCATCGGACGGCTAATTTACTGCGTGTAAGGCCGAAAAAATTATCTTAAAAAAAAAATTGGCTGGCTTGCTACAGCTGATCACACCCCACACCAACAGTTCATTTCATTTCAGCTGATGAAAGTATGTCTACCACTGTGCGGCTGCTGCTGTCATCATTATGAACTTTAAAGCCTCACAGGTATGACAGTGAGTCACACGGCAGGCGCTCGGCGTGCGATCGATTAATCAATTAATCAATGTAATTATTCTTCAGCTCAGCACAGTGGGAACAGTCCCAGATGAGTCTGAGTTTCTGTCCTCGGAGAGCTGCATCTGGAACCACAAATGTGTTCATGTAACGACATGGGAGTCGAGTTTCCCCCAGATCACTAACCCTTTCAATTTACATCACGCTGCTCGGTTTACACTGAGACCCATCAACTCTCAGCTTCTGTTCTCGTGGGAGATGAGACACACACACACACACACACACACACACACACACACACACACACACACACACACACACACACACACAGGATGAGGCGGCCAGATGACGAATTTCCTACAATTATGAGCTTAAACCAGCAGCTTTAGGATGCATATCATGTGACTGTGCCCTTAAACTAATTTAAAGTGGGCAGGTTGAATCTTGGCTCTATGGCTCGTGCTGATAATATTAATAACGCTCGTAGAGAGTTACAGACAACGAACTAGAGGTATTTTGCACCTCTTGTCGCCCTTACCTTCCATTATTTCCTAACCTTCGACCCGCGATCCTCTCCTCTCCAGCTTGGCCCACTTAACACCAATATGCCTATACATCCCCGTGGCCTATATCTTGCACTAGACAGAGGTGAGGTGATGTGCTTGTGTCTGCCCGTGGCTGGTGTCTGGTCGGAAGGAGGAAGAGAAAACGAGAGCAGCGAGTAGGATGAGGCTCTGGCAGGAGACTGGGGAGAACAGGGACTCCTGGGACTGCTGCCTGGAGATTAGTGGGATAGTGACTGAAACTCACACAATCCACCCACTCCGCACTGCCAGGCTATCAGCTACACTGGTTCTTAGTTTAACGCAGTGCGGTTTGCTAAGGGCAGGCATTTAAATTCAGATAAGTGCGTAGGAACTCCTTTTAATGAGAAACGCCTGCATAAGTCAGTCATTGGATGTGCTGGGTGGCCACAGGGTCTCACAGGTGAGCTACCTGAGGAGGTGCACTGCTCCTAAGGGACTTCCTCTGTGGTGGCAAACAGAGTCATGTACCACTAAGGTGATCTCTTGAGTCTCATATGGCTCGTCTCTGCTACCCAAAGCACTGCTCCTGAATGTAATTACAACAAAAGAACATTAGTTCCTCCTCAGTCAGCACACCACAGGAGTCTCACATAATTACCATCAATATTAGCATACAAACACCGCAAGGACACGGCCTTCGATCTTCCCTCACATCACCATATGTTCACTCTGGGTTATACATATTCTAAACTTTGGCTCCTCTTCACATCACTGTAGGGGTGACGGACAGGCCCGGCAGTGCATCTGTTGTCTAATTTGCTATTTTACAGTAGATGACAACTCGCAGCAAACTTTGCGACCTGACATGAAATACAGAAGAACCCAGACGTGCTTCACCAAAAACCTCGACAACAGAATCGTTTTGAAAGCATGCCCCTTATATTCAGTTTTAAATAGAAGCATGCAATTCTTTGCTGTGTTGACCTAGAAAAGCTTTTCTTTCCCACCTCCTTTCTCTCTCTCTCTCTCTCTCTCTCTCTCTCTCTCTCTCTCTCTCTCTCTCTCTCTCTCTCTCTCTCTCTCTCTCTCTCTTTCTCACACACTTACACTCACTCAGACACACACCCACATACAGTATGTTACACTGTAAATACAGTACAGACGGACACTCAGACAGCGCAGTGTTATCATGAAGACATTTCTATTTTAGAATCTAAAGTGATCTTGCTAATTATTTTTACACACAAAGAGCCTATTATCTTATTGTTTGTCACCTGCAGTGAAGCTTGCAGCCTGCACAGCAGTGCTGTCTCTGCTGGTCTATAACCTCCTCGGACTGTCTTTGCTTTGGTATTTCAGTGGCTTTTCCGTGGAAATCGTTTCTTCTTTGTCATCGAGTACAAATTAAACGCACGTTAAGTACCAATTACAGTGAGTACTAGAGTACAAACAAGCCCTTGTACTTTCAGCTGTTTGCTTTCTTGCAGAGAGATCAATACCTCTCACAACAACAGAGGGAGACAGTAAGCCGGGCCTCTGTCCGGTGGTCACAAAGTCCACCTGTAAACACCTCTACATCTCAGTGATTAATCTAATTAATCACTGAAATGCCATCTTTAAATTTATTTACAATAACAATTCCTCTGAAATAATGTCTATGCTATATGATATGTCTATTTTTAGATGTCAAAAAGGCTAGAGGAAGAAGAGAGAAAGAGAAAGCACATTGAAAATGGTGATACAAGTGACATAGAGCAGTTGGCAGAAGATGATGAGGATGAGGATGAGGAATGGACTCCGCAGGACAGGCAGGAAAGTTCAGATAGCAGTGATGAGGAAGACAAAGAAGAAGAAAAGAGGAAAGTGTAGCCCAGACAAGCACAGACGAGGTTCCAACAACACAGGACACAATCAGAAAGGAGTCAGTGACATATGTCTCCTGTGGGAAGTGTTAAGGTGCATCTTTGCCTGAACAAGGACAGAAACTGTTTTTCCGCCTACCACAAAATGAAATGAAAACGTGTTAAAAGGCGTTGAAAGTGGAAAAAAAGGAAAAAGTTCATGTTCATGTTCTATAATTTCAAAATGTTATTGACCAAACTTTTTTTTGGGGGCTAAAATTAACATTGTTGTAAACAAAAAATTTGCCAAAAACGCTCACTGTATCAAATATGATACAAAAAATATCTCATAAACAACATGATATAGCAAAAAATTGTGGATTTTGTTATAAGAGTTAATAAACATCTCAGTTCCAAAAAAAATCTGAATTTTCTGGCTATTTTTTGATGGGTCACGTCTTACAGGGTTAACACATTTGTTTAATTGGTGATAGATGTAGTTTAATGGACTATATCTTGGTTTGAGCGATTTTCTAAGAACTCATGAAAGTTCCTGCAACTGGCTAAGAAATATCCCCCCGTATAAACCTCCATAAAACAGTGAATTGTTGTTTTTTTACACTTCGGTTTTGAAGCGGTGGACAGATTTTGTTACCTGCGGACAGAGCCGGTTAACCTATGACTAAACTAAGGTCACTGTCTGCTTCATGTTCAGCACAGAGACGCGACAGCGGTTAAAAAAAATCTTCTCATCTGACTCTAGACGAGAAAGTGAATAAACATATTTCTCAAAAAGAAATCTCATACGGTACAGTGCTCATCTTTACAAGTAAATATTACATTATGAGAAAGCACTCACAGCTACACCGAGGAGCACTGAGTGCACTGTAAAACCACAACCTTCAGACCACTGACGATCGCCGCAGACACTCTGCTATCACACCAATTACTTTCTCCCTCACTGCCTCCTCTGTCTTCCTCTGTATGAACGCTGATGATGATTTAGAAAGGAAACATGCTTCTGCTGTGGGGGGAAACAGTTTGATGTAGTCCAATGAAAAGGTTCCAGATTGCCACAAACAATCAACTAAAGTACAACATCAATGTGTCTATTTTTAGGATACGTATGTGTGTGTGTGTGTTTCATGTGGAGAATGAGAAAAATTTTTTTTGGAAGAAAGCCAGAGGAAGGATGGGAAAATGTGCAAGCATGTGTGTTCTTTATGTGTGTGTGTGTGACAGCATATTTATTTATAGAAGCCCCTTAGGGAGAGGAGTGCCATTACGGTGCTAAGGTAGAAAATGTGATGGAGCTGTGCTGGATGTCACACTAAGGCGGCTTCATCACTCCTCGCAGGCTGTGCCTCATTAGGATGAGCAACACCCTGTTTATTAGCAACCACACCTCTCCTGCATTGTCCTTCTATGTCTCTTTGTGCAAACACCATTAAAAACAAAAAAACACCACACTCTCTGTGGGGATAGCAGCTGTTGCATAAAGCCCAATGTCACAGTTTCCTTCCGTACTGTAAATTTGTGTTTTTACAGACAAAATTCATTAAGTTGTAAAGAGAAATGTGCTCACCGTCATTATTGATTACCTTTGTTTGGATTAGTTATTCTGTTGCTTAAGAAAGAAAATAGAGTAGGCGGACGAATTGATCCAGAAATCGAACTGAACTCCTCAGTAGACAGACGCACTACCTCAGATCTGGTATCGTGCAGACTGGTCCGTAATGCAACAGCTGTTTTTTTTTTTGGGGGTCCACACAGGTGAGCAGAGAGATTAGAAAGAAGGATCTGGCTTTGACAATCATTAAAGGTAGGGACACAAGTAAAACCTATCACCTCACTCCTACTTGAATCACATCCCCGACCCCCGAGGAGTTACATCTCCACAAATCCACAGTGGGACTTTTCTTCAGAAACCGAGCATCACAAACTGTGCGGGGGCTGAACTCAGAGCTGCAGCAGAGGAACACTTGTAAAGTGTGTTTTGAAATATGCACCAATCCTACATTCGGATCTGAGCTTTTTCTTCACAGTATGCGAATGCGCACATCTCCATCTGAATGCAAGCAGTATAAAATGAGACGTTCAGATGACGGGATTTACAGATAGCTCCCCGCGTTTGCTTTCCGCTCTCGCTCTGTTTGCTGAAGAGCAGGGAGCTATCGAGTGAGACGTCTCTCTCTCACCTGTCTGCCTCTATCCCTCAATCATATTACATGTGCGACCTCTGCTTCACCTTTTCCCACACATATCAGCTCCTAAACCTACCAGCAATTGCTTTATTTACTCGTGCTCACATACCTAAATGTGTCACTGGCATCAATCAGAAAGATGCAAGGTGATATGGTAACCCGAAGCTTTGTTTAATCCAGCCTGTCTACCATGGCAGACGCGATGCCCCGCAGTGAGAGGCTGGAGGTGATCTCGTGTTAATTGAACCCTGTTGTTGACTGCTCGTCCATGGAGCTTTCAGGTGTTGGATTCTGTATCAGGTTCAGGTAATTACTGTTTCTCGGTCTGGCAGCCGCTGTGAACTCGTGTTGGTTGGTGTTTGAATCTCTACATGCCGTCTGATTTTTGGATCTGTAGAAAGACTTTCGGAGTCTGCTTTGTGGTAAAAAAAAAAAGCATCCATGCAGCGTAGAGACGCAATCGTTAAAAGCTCCAGACCACTTTAGTTCACTCTGCACGACGGAGGTGCACAACAATAAGCTAATGGACCCGGAAAACTGAGTCTCTGAACCTCATTTGCCAATGTGTTTCAAGTAACCAGTCCTGTCCCAAATAGGAAACCCACAGGAGACAACCTTCATTCTCTCAACCTTTACTCTGCTCATTGGAACAGTACAATACAGAGGGTTCCCACACCTTTTTCATGAACAAATTCAAGCACCTTCAAGCACCAGTTTTTCCATTTTCCCAGCACCTTTAAATAGGTAGCCTACTAGTTGTGTTTGCCATGATGGTCATGGGAAGCGCAGCGGTGCCACTGTATGGCATAATAATATGGGTCTAATTAGCATTATTTCATATGGTGGTAGATTGACTGTTTTGATTTTTAACTAATTGTGAATTGGCTTGTATTCTCAGCTTGTGAGCGGTGTATTGTGTAACTACCATAGCGCAATAACAGTGACCAACAGGTGTGGATAGTAGTCTACTGTTATTTCTCTGCAGAACACCAAGCGAGTATGATAACTGAGTTCTGCATGTAAAGGCATCGGATCAAGCGCGTAGCCGCTTAGGAAACATTTTTGTTTTCTCTTGGTTTATTGAGACAGACATCACACAAATTTCAAGCATTTTCAAGCACTTCACAAAATCTTCAAGCATTTTCACAACCTTGAAAACACTGAATTGAAATTCAAGCATTTTCAAGGAATTCAAGCACCCGTGGGAACTCTGAATACATTATATTTATATATTATATAACACAATTTCCCTTCAGGGATTAATAAAGTATTTCTAATTCTAATTTTTTAATTTTCTCCTCCTGTGAAAGTCAGTTGAAAACTTTCAGAGGAAAACTGTTGTTGATGTTGATGTTGTCTGGGGGAAATTGCTCCAGCTACCTTTAAATACACGTGAGCTTTCTTCCTCGACCATCTCGAATGACCGGAGGATATCACGGTTGAGAAGTGAAGGACCAGAAGTGGATGTACAGTAAGCTCGCAAAAATCAGTTGAGCTGTGGCACTGTAGCCGAACAAAAGGACAAAGACTCCAGACTTCCTCGGGTACAGTGTCATCGCATTGTGCTTTTTCACCGTTCGCCTGACAGCTAAATGACCCTGCATGAGGGTGTACATGACGATGGCGAGGTAGCTGTTTAAAAATGCACGAGGCATCTTTTTGTTTTGCTGTAACCGCACGGTGAAGTAAGGTACAGTAGCTCATGAGTTTGGGCAGAAGCGAGCATCGCAGAGCGGTCAGTGTCATGTAAGGTGGATTACTGCCTCCACAGAAAATGTATCTGCTGTCAGAAAATGATTTGAACTGCTCGCTGGGTACTTCTCAGCCCATCACTCCACCATCTCTCTGCAAAAAACTGCATGTCCATGCCTTGTACTGCATGTGTGTGTATCTGGGTTAAATTTAAAGAAAAGAATTTCCCCGTTCGTGGGATTAATAAAGTATATCTTCTTCTTCTACAGAATTTCATTGCATTATTCAGTCACGCCTGTCGTTCCTGCACGGGGTGGCTGGAAACTGACCTTTTCAGTGTTATCCTGCCGAGTGAGCAATTAAAACCTCGGTGCGGTGTGCAACTGTAGCTTAAGAAGTAGCTTTAGCATGCGATGGCTTTAGGCTCTAATGTCTCACTCTCTGGAAACTTCTGTTTTAGTCTGCAGTGCATCTTCTTGAGTGATATTCTCCCGCTGACAGGCCCGTCTGAATAATGAATGAAGGTCTGCAGCAGAGAGTCTCCGTCCCCTCGTCATTGACCTCTCACCTTTTTCTAAATGTCAGTGAGCGCCTCGGTCGCCACAAACCCAGATGCACCGATGTGTGAGGAATGTCAGGAAAGCCAGATAAGGCATTGTGCTAAAAATACAGCACGTATTTTGTAGGCCTGTCAAACAGAGATACTATGTAGTACTAATGTGTGTGTGTGTGTCTTTGTGGCATGTGTAGTGTGCAGTGTTGCCGCAGCTGGGTCGTGTGATAAGCTAATGTAGCGTACTAGATCACCTCTCTCCATGGAAACCGCAGGGCAACGGAGGGGCTACACTTGAGTACCTCTTCTTGAAACCATATGCTCCGAACTACAGCTAGTTAAGGAGGAGCCATCCCTACTGGTGAAACCGACTGGTGTCTTAATTATTTCTCATGTGCTGCTTCTGTCTTCTTAATGCCAGTATTTGGTGAATCACAGAGTCAAATCATGACATGCTATAAAAAACGCAAGCTGAAACCACAATGTGGAATCTAAAATTACAATAAAGTGTATCCAAGCAAAACATTAAACCTTTTTTTGGCAACTAAACACATTACAGACCATCACATTTTCTCTTTAAAGTTGATTAACAGGGTTCCCACGGGTGCTTGAATTCCTTGAAAATGCTTGAGTTTCAATTCAGTGTTTTCAAGGTTGTGAAAATGCTTGATTTTTTTTGTGAAGTGCTTGAAAATGCTTGAAATTTGTGTGATGTCTATCTCAATAAACCAAGAGAAAACAAAAATGTTTCCTAAGCGGCTACGCGCTTGATCCGATGCCTTTACATGCAGAACTCAGTTATCATACTCGCTTGGTGTTCTGCAGAGAAATAACAGTAGACTACTATCCACACCTGTTGGTCACTGTTATTGCGCTATGGTAGTTACACAATACACCGCTCACAAGCTGAGAATACAAGCCAATTCACAATTAGTTAAAAATCAAAACAGTCAATCTACCACCATATGAAATAATGCTAATTAGACCCATATTATTATGCCATACAGTGGCACCGCTGCACTTCCCATGACCATCATGGCAAAAACAACTAGTAGGCTACCTATTTAAAGGTGCTGGAAAAATGGAAAAACTGGTGCTTGAATTTGTGCATGAAAAAGGTGTGGGAACCCTGGATTTGGAAAACCTTTATACATTCAGCAGATACAGGGCATTCATTTGCATTTCAGGTGAATATAAGTCCAATATTCTCTTTTAGCTCTGTTTTTGGTCTGCACCAACTTCCTGAGGGAATTATCTGGCTCTTTAGCTGCTAAATGCTCCACTATACCCACCAGCAAGTCACTTAACCTACTTTGTAGTGCACAGCTGTTTTTTTCAGAACTGCTTGCTGCATTCCCCCCCAAAAAAACAATCCTGATGAGAGCCTGAAGCACAAACTGTGAGACAGAAATCAAAACAACGAGCTCAAGGACGCCAAACAGGTCTGCAGTGCTGTAGGTTCATCATCAAACACTAACTGATTCAGTTAAGAGAGGCACTGTGTGTGTATGTGAATGATTTAAGTTTTTAATTCATAATATATGTTTGTGATATGTGCAAGGTTATAATCCTGAATAACCTCCTCTGCACGCATGACAGTCTAACTGGAATTGAGGCCATTTAAACAGACTCGAAGTGTGAATGTAACGTTTTCACCTTCATACGGCGTTCAAGATCAGTGCGGCCACACAGGGGAGAAGAAATAATGAATCTATAGACAGCCTGTGCGTTTGGGTCATTTGTGTAGTCGCATAAGTCAAACACGAAAAAAGGTCCGCAAGGAGAAGAAAGTAGCTGTCAGGCAAAGTAAGCAGAGTGTCCATACTGGTAACAGAGCACCTCCATCAATGAAGGAAGTCATTTATAGACCACAGGAACAGAATCCTCTTCTCAAAAACAGCTTTCATTGGTAATTTCTGAGGAAACGGACAAGAGGTTCCTGGATAAAAAACTTCAGTTCCTATCTGTCAACAGCACATTTCTCGTAATAAAGCACGAGTATAAAAATGTTAATGTACAGGAAAACTGGCTCCAATGCAACGCGGAAGCTCTGATTACAACTTAAGTGTTTGAAGTCTTGGGGAAATCATTTCAGCTTAGCAAATAAGATGCATGTGGAACACATACACAAACAATTTAATCCTCGTCTATGCACTTCACAGCTGAGCAGCTTTCCTCCATCGATTAGCAGGAGGCTCTGAGGGGACTTGTTTCTTCCGTAGTGCATTTGCATTCACACACGCTGATCAAACGGCATCAAAGGCATTATTAAAATCAATAATGCTAATGCCCTCTCAGTCTAAAGGAGAGCTCCTATGTACAGCAGTGTGTGTGTGAGGTTGTAATCGCAGTAGTATGATCTTCATGGGCAGCCCAAAAAAATAAGGATAAACTAGTAAATACAGCTCAGCAGAAACACTTTACTATTCCAAACAAGCTTTGTAACTTGCCAACCATTAATATAATGTCAGTGGGCGTTAGAAACAGCAGGTGGCATTAGTAAAAGGTTGTACCTGTGAGCGTACAACCTGTGTAGATTATGCATATAAATAATCTATTTCTTTCTTCGTGAACATGGCTACTAAATATTCATTCTGGGTCCATCCAGTGTGCGTGCAGAGGGAAGTGAGAGCTGACTATAAAAAACTTAAAAAGGAAAATATCCAATATGAGGACAGCTATTATCTCTGTGCACCTAACTCTGCTCATGGAGTCAGTTCATCCTTAATTAGAATTCATAAAATAATGAGTGCGTATGTGCTGATTGGGTTACTTTGACTTTAATAATGAGTAGAGGGAGTACATTAGAAGAAAAGCAAAAGATGATAAGAGATGAAGGAAGAGACGGAGAGACTTGGTTTCGATCTGCAACAAAAAAAAAACAAAGTCCTTGTGACTCTGTGTAAATCCACTTGGCATTATGTGGCACTGCAATCAGTGTGACAGCTCAGAAACCGCGCGCCATTGATTTATGGCTATTCAAAGCTCACCTAAGCACGACGGAAGAGTTGCTGTCACCCAGCAACAACCCTTGAAAACAAATCATAAAATACACTCTGTTGGATAGCCTCGTTATTAGCACACACACACATATACACACACGCAAATAAATAGTAAAAGAAAGGTGGGCGGGGAGAGAAACACAAAGGGACAAGAGGAAACTCTATCACTTAGAGACACACAGCTGAAAATAACAACAAAGACCATCGAATCAAAGTGACTCTACTACTGCGTCTCACTGCAATCCCTGTGACACAGTTAGCACGAGTGACTGCACTCCCTCACGCGGTGCTATCGGCAGGGCAGTGGTCCATGAGAAGTCACACGTCTTAGTCCCTCTCTAATAGCTGGTCAGGGTGTGTCCTCCCCCCCGACCCAGCTTGCCTTACATCTTAATGTCTTTGCCATCGATTCTTACAAAAAGTCGTCTTTCAGGCCGTGAGGAGAGGAAACGTGCAGCAAGTAACAGAACACAGTGGATACTTCCACCCTGACACTGCACAGAGCCATGAGCCGGGTGAGTAATCTCAGGCTTCACAAACAACAAAGCAAAGTGCTTACAGTGAAGTCAATCGGGCATATCTGATGTTTGGTAAAAACTGCCTCGAGTCATGGCTGTCTCTGGTTCGCTGAGAGGAGAAGTTTCCATGCAATTAGTTGAAACAGCCTCTGCCAAGCCAAAAGAACTAAGTGTCAGGTTTTTACAGATCAGCATCCTGTTCTGGACCGAAGCTTCAGTGGGTAGAGAGAGAGCGCTGCGAGGCTCTTCAGAGACGGGAATTCAAATTCCCAGAGTGTAGAGGCGTTAAGAAAAAGTCTGCCAAGTGAAATCTGTATGTGTCAACATTATTTTTTTAGACTCTGTAAAACTTAACTACTCGAACCTGCTCCTATTCAGGTCACAAGTTATCACCACAGTCAATCAATTTACTGGATCCAGTAAGTTGGATTAAGGTGACTGTAAACATCATATATATATATACTGAATATTCATCCGCGTCGCTGTTGACTTTGCAAGATTAATTTTGCAGTGTAGTAATTTGTTTTTTTGTTTTTTTCAATATCTCACGACATCATCAACACCTTCCCATGTCCGGAATATTTTACAATCTAATTAGATTTGTGTGTCTGTATGCAAGTGTCTCTGTCACATCTCTTTTGTTAATTGCCTCTATAATTATTCAGGCATACATCATTTTTACACAGCATACTCCAACACCTTCAACATGCTGCTTTTACTTGCAATGTTAAGACAAACTGAAGAATTTTTCTTTGTTCCATTTCCAACCAATTCACACAGAAAATGAGAATGTGATTTAGATTTTGGATACTTTGACTGTGTGAGGTCTGATGTATATTCATTGTGATAATCTGGTAATAATGTATTATGACTTTGTAATACCACTATATTCAAACATATATTAAAATCTATCTAAATATTAAAAACGGTCAAAATACGATGAGATAAAATAGACTTTAATCATCCTATGTCTGGGAAATTCACTTGTCACAGTTGCTCATATACACGAGGTTTGTAATAAATTATTCACAAGTAAGAAATATATAGAACAGGTCTTGATGTATTGGTGTTAAAGAGTCTGACAGTTGTTGGAATGAAGGACCTGGGGTAGCAGTCTTTCTTACATGGTGGGAGTAGCAGCAGTCTGTCAGTCTCGAGTTGTTTATGATGAATGTCAGCGGATTTGATCAATAGTGACCTGCTAACATAACTAACAACCTCACAACTGTCACATCACAGCATGCACATTTAGCTCGCATGGAAACAGTGGCATCACATTTCCCCAACTGGGCCTTGCCCTCTTTTAAAAACCAGTGAGAAAAAGCACAGAACAGGCTGTGATGTAATGAGACAGACATTGTGAAATAACCAAAGCTGTTCCGACTTCAAAATCGTGTGTCCGTGTCTAACCCCATCACTCGTAGTAAACCGGTGAAGGAAACAGGTTTTCAGGGCATTTAAATAAAGCCACTTTCAGAGTTTACAGCAATGATGCGTAATGTTCTAATGCCAAACCCCTGGGAGTGTGATTTATAGGGCGACTGCGATACCTCTGAGACCGAACAGCACCTTAGAGAGTTGAGCAACGGTGGCATGCTGAGACATGCTGTAATACACAGGCTGATTTCATTTTCAACCCACTAAACCTTTTCCTCACGCTGGTCTACACTAAAAATGACAACATTGGCATTCAGCACATACACGCAGAGCTTATATCTTATTGATGAAATGATTACCTGCAAGGATTCCCTGCGTTTCCAGGGGTCCATATTGTGATGATAAATAATTTAACGCGCAGATCCACGGTGGAAATGCAGACAACTCAAGTGGGTCTAAAACTATTCGGTAACACTTCAACACTTTGCAAGAAGAAAGACAGACTGGCTGCACACATGGTGTCCTTCACCAGCGCTTTGACATGAAAAATGACTCGTCAAGAGCAAGCGCTGGTGCCTGTGTGTATTTTTGGGGAGGTTATAACTCCAAAAGGTCCAGGATGAGGATGAGGTGACAACCGTGGCTATAGATATTCTGGATCACACCTTTTTTCTCTGGGAATTAAGTCAAGGGTTATTAATGTGCCATTAAAATTTCATCAGTGCTGAAAAATAAATGAGGCGGAGTATGTGTTTGGGAACAAGCCATTTCACCGATGCAACTCTTCAATTAAGCCTCGGCAACAAGACTGCGTTTAATGGATCCCATTTAACCTCAATTTGACATTTTTACTGTTCTCTGTGTCATATGGAAAACTAAACCATGAGGAGATGTATGTCAAACAACGCCCGCTTCCATACAGCTTATTTCATTCAAAACATTTCCAGGCTTCCTTAATGGAAGCACAGTGTGCCATATACTCATGTTTAGCATGCTAGTATGAGCATGGGAGAAGGACATAAATTGTTTTTTCCTATTTCTCTGTTCGACAGTGCAGAGAAGTTTAAGCTGAACGATGCAGCCACATCGGAAAATGACGCATGTGAAGAACCCGGAGGCGTTTTTCATGAAGCTGATACTGATTCTGTTTTAACCGGTTTGTGATCACTTTTCAAAGTATCGCATGAATGCAAAACAGAGCTGCTTATTCACGACTGAGCCTTGGACAAAATTTTGAGTCTGTTATGGATTTGCAAAGAAAACATTGTTGCATAAAAAATCTGTTATTATTTGGTTGTTGCTTCCCTAACCCTAACCTTTATTTTATAATTTCCAGTCTCGCTGCTCAGTGAGCAACAGCAGAACCGAGTAATTATTCAGATTCAAACATATAGTTGCTCATGTAGTTCTACTGAATTCACATGAATATTATCTCTTATCTCTCTCTCTATATATATATATATATAGAGAGAGATATATCTTTCTCCATGATGTAGACCATCAAGTTATTTTAGGGTAGGGTGTGAGTAAAGTGACATTATTGTATCATCAAATATGGACGTGACAGACAAAATATTTTTCGTGCTTTGCATATATCTTCATTTTACATTTGAGCAAATCCTTTAGCTCGATTCAAAAGAGAAGATTTCTGCTCAGTCACAAGTTTAACTAAGCTGAACTTACTGTAATATGTTTGGATTAACCTGTTGCACAGAAGGACTGCGAGTCATTAAATGCAATAAACCAGCCTGTATCAAAATGAACTCGAATCATGTGACTTATTAAATAAATAAATAAAAAGATGATGACCCACAATATTAAAAACCATCGGCAGATCAGAGTGTGTTTTTAAAAGATTAATGGTTTTAAAAGGGTCTGATTGGTATAAAAACCACAACACAGATTACAGCTTTTCCAAAAATAATATCCGCCGCTCCTCAAGAGAGACGGATTAGATAAAGCTCCCTCTGTTAGTTTAGAAGATTTTTGATGGTATCACAATCTGAAATATGACTAAGCAGACATAAAATGATGATTAATAGCTTCAGCTACCTTCTTTATCTTTAAAATAATAGCACCTGGTATTGTCATGTGTCGTTAAAGGTTTCAGAAAGCTCAAGAGAGAACCGATGGATACAGAGTCTTACAGTAAAAGCAGCATGTCTTTAAGCAATATGATTGAATAATTAACAAGAATAATTAAGGGCTTCACTAATTCAAGGTCAGACACGGAGCAGCCTCTTTTAACAGATGAGCTGAATAAATTATGCAGGTACCCATGAATACGTTCAAGGAGGTGCTTTAAATTTCGTCCACTAATGATTTGACCATCATATATTTTGGGGGCTGGAAAGCCAGGAATGCTTCGGAGGTCTCACGTTCTACTGCGCTTTTTATTTCTGTGCACACTTTCATGCGTTTTGAAGCTCATAAAGCAACAGCATGTGGTTTAATTATTTGAAATTGCATGGGCATGATCACTGGAAATATAGCACTTAATATGTTGAATAGTTTTTCTTGCTCTCTGTTAAATGTAGAATGACTGAAAAGGGCAACGTCTCTTAATGTGTAGATTCTACTGGTAATACACAACTTGTGCTTTCTTAACATTTTTAATTCACTTTAAAATGTCGCTAACATAACTATATCCGTTGATCCGGCAAAGTGAAGTAAGTGAACTGTTCCTGGAGTGTGAGCTATGAGCCTGTTAATGAGCCGGATGATTGAATACTGGACTGGAAATAAGGCAAGGGTGGTTAATGAAGCCAAGACTGCTGAAAGGAAAGGGGGTGTTATGTGATGTTCTAAAAATATTGTGCAGTAGAGTTTTTTTTTTTATCCCGACATGCATTTAACAACAAAAGTGTCAAGACTTTTTTTTCCCACTCTGGTGTTGCAAATGAAAACATTTAATAATTACCTCAGTATGCAGAGTGTCCTGACAGAAACCAATAAATGAATGCTGTCACGTGTAAACAGAAAAAAGAGGTTTAACTGACTGAGTCTTTTCTTCTGAGGAAAAGTGCAGCTAGTTAAGATTATTGATGTAAGCGGAGGAACAAAACTAGTTTTCAAAGTCACACGCAAAAACATTTCAGACAGCTTTGAGACGCATCAGCATCTTTTTCTCTGTCTACCTCTCAATCTCTCTGCTGTACTGCAGCTGCTGGAAGTGACAGATTAAAAGCACTGCTGCAGGTTAGAAGAGAGTCAGACATCAGATCTGAGCCAGCCTCCATACTTCACTTTGTTTTGTTTTGTCTTTTAACTATCTTCTAAATTTAAACCATAAATCATTAGTACCAAACAGCCTTCCCTCTGTTTCCTGATCTAGAATTTAAATCATTATAGGCCTGTTGCCTGCATGACAGTGCCACCCTTTTCTCAAGTTACCTCCAACTTTCACTAGATCAGGCCTGGTAGTGTGCCAATAAGAAAAAGCTGAGCTGGACACTACCTTAGCAGCAAATGATGAGCTTGGCTTCTCCAAGAGGTCCCAGAGTTTCCTCCTCTTCTCGGAACAACATGTGGTTGTAAACTCCTCTCCTTCCCTGTCCCTCATGTTCTCGGCCTCTCTCTTCAGCTCTTCGTTCATCTGCTCCTTTTTCTGGTGGTACCTGGCCTGGCAGCAGGACTCCAGGTAGATCTCGTCGATTCCCCAGAAGTCCAGCTCTTGACTGAACGAGAGGGCGCACATCTCCTCCATCATGTGCAATTTCCCGGTGCGGTAGAAGTTCAGGATGGAGGTGAAGGCGCCTGGGTGTCTGTCGAAAAAGAACTCGTTGTTATCCAAGCTGTAGTCGTCGCATATCTCCATGATCGAGTCGTGGGTGTTGCAGTCTCTCAGCTTGCCCAGTCTTGTGCGAGGAAGCCGGTCCAGCGTCCTCCACAGGACTTCGTGGAGAAGACCACCGACGTTGAGTCTCACTCGGCGGGTCTGGGTCTTGCTGCGGATGATGTCCATCGTAGCCGGTGGGAGCGAGGTCGCCACCCGAGTCCCCGCTTTGATCATCTTCACTCAAGTCACTCGGTCACTTGAAAAGACTGGAAGATGCAGCCCGGTAGTTTAAGAAGACATAGTCCTGTAGATGACCGCATCAGGGTCCCTCCTCGTTTCTTCTTGTGACTGTAATGAAAAAGAAAAAAGAAATGACTGAGGCGCTGTGAAGCAGACGCGTGTCCTACAGTAGCAATGTCAGGTGGTTTATCCACTCATCAGAGAGGCAAATAGATATTTTAATCAGCTTTAAGAGGCACAGCCGCTTTTCTTGCTGACAAGGGTGGAGGGTGGAGGATTGGGTGGGGGTGAGGATGGAGAGCCCGGCCAATGATAAACTGGACTCCACTTCTTGTGAGCGCTGTCCGGTGCTGAAACGCCTGTCTGTCACTCTGCTCATAGACCCGCATCTGCCGCCGCTGTCCACGGACACCGGTGCTGAAAAACGCGGTCAGCTTCGGTTGGGGACAGCGATCAATAACCGATTCAAAGATAGTTGTTGAATAATCGACTGTTCATTGAGATGAAGTTTGATTAAGAGCTCATAACGCACCATAGGAGCAGAGGACAGAAGTCAAGTTTAAGTGTTGTGCTATACAACATTTCTACCGATATATAAAGTTCATTTGATCTATAATTACTACATTCTTTGGCGCATGTCTGAGTCATGCAATATAACAGCACTTTGGGACATGCGGTGTATAAATATCCCGACATGAGCTGGCAGCAGGAGCCTGAATATTGCAACGATGGCCAGCTACTGTAAGCCAAACAGTTGTCAAAGTAATGCTATGAAACCTCATCGAAATAAAAAAAGCCCCCAGATGAAAATAGGTTTAAACACAATAAGAAAAATAATTATACATACGTGTCTTCCTTATGTCCCGATTCAGCTCATGGACGGACATCAGCAACATTTCAAGAGTAAACGCGTTAAAACTTCTTCTGTCCGTCCACTTCTCCACGGCTCCGCTTGGTGCTGATGAAGGCATCATGAGCTACGCAGCGACATGTTGGAAATTATAAGAGTTGTGCACGTCGAGTTCACCTCTCTTGGGGCGAAATCAACAAGTAGAGACACTTGAGAGTGGCCGGGAATGCTCTCGGTACCTCCTCTCCTCCTGGCCGGCGTCTGTGACTGTGAACGGGATCCTGCAAGGGGCTGAATTCACTCAGGCTCCTCCAGCGGCTGCAGCCTGTGCGAGTTTTAACCCTGACAGAGCCAGTGAGCCACAGCACAGTGCATCTATAGTGCATCTCTGCTGCTTTGTGCAGACAAGGGTGAATATAGATCAGATTTAAAGTAAGGCCACAGGACACACCATGAAATATATGGTGTACAAACATCCTGAAAATCTTAATTTTCAGGATGTTATGCTGCTGTAAATGCTTACACAACTAGAAAATGCTTTAAATGATCTGTTATAAGTGTGAGCAGAGAAAACCTAATTGGACATGGCATGGTTCAGAAAGTCACTCATTAATCCACTGAAAAGTTCTTGACACTGAAAACACACAATTAGCCTGAAGCCAGATTTATTAAGAAATAACAGCATGTTATTGTTTTGTTTTTTTCTTCCTCACTATCGACATTGCACCTTACAGTCTATGGTGGATCCTGCAAGCATGTGATCACTTGCTTTAAAAGCCACATATAAATCTAAACTTTCCACTCAGCTTCACTCTGCAAACAGCCGGCATGTGTGAGTGTGACAGATGTGTAGCCGACTCTGTTTACAGTACAGGCAGTCCCCTCATTATACTCCTGCTCTCTTTTTTTTTTTGTAACATGCAGAACCAAATGCACCTAAAGCTGCTTAAAATGACACTTTGTGAACACTGGTCGAATTTCATCATCGTATTCCTCACGACATAACATTGTGGCGTTAAACTAATAATTTTACACAACAACTGAAAGAAATCTGACAACACAACATCGTACACGATGCATTATTTACATTTATTGATAAATAACCAAATAATTACAAGCTACATGATATAAATACACGTACATAAATACAGAATACAAAAGTACAAAGAAAATATTGACACTATAAACAATGTGCATGTGCTGAAATGTGCATAAAACATATGGATGGTACACTTTTTTTTAGAGTGTACTTTTAGGTTTATATCGGACAAGCAAGTCTCCCTCTGGTTGTAGCATCCCAAATCCATATCGACTGGCATTTACCTCCGGCATCGGAGCATTTGGGTCACACAGCTCCAAATCGCAGTGAGTCAACAACATGTAAACAAACCTGAAGAAGAAACACAGATGAAATTAGAACATTCAGATTAAAAAGGTAACAAACTCCTCCAGCGTGGAACATTTTGGACCAAAATCCTAAAGTTATATGGTGCACTGATGCTGGGACACTCACTGTCTGATGGTATTGATGGCAAACTGCTTTCCCACACAGCCATTGGTCCCTGCGCCCCATGGCATGGTGTAATATTTCAGCCGCCTCCCTGCTTTGTAAAAGTCTCTCTTCGCTGATCCATCATCGTTCAGGAAGCGATCATACTTGAATTTCTGGAGAAGGAAACATGCAGACATTAGATACAAACAATTCAAAAAGGAGAGATTTATCTATGAGAATGAACTCATCTAAAATAAACTTTTTTTTTTTTAAATGCGGCCTAACTGCAGTGTCCTTCCCACGCCTATTAGCTGTGTTTCTGTTCGCGTGCTTGCCTAATCCCTCAATGGGCCACAGGTCTGGGTTTGACCTCTCTGTAGGTTATACAGGGCCAGATTTGTGTAGGCGTTGATTCCACCTTACATAAACAACTACACTAATTACACTTAAGTCTGTCTCCGGCTAAGACAATTACTACTATTCCTATTGGCAGCGCAGGAATGTTTTAATAGTGTGAGTGAAGAGGCTGGATACAGCGAGGACGTTACTACAACAAACAAACCTGCGGCTCTTGGTAAATCTCAGGGTCCATTTGAGGGCTGTTGAAGGGGAACAAACACACTCTGTCTCCTTTCCGTAGCAGGTACTCTTGGCCATTTGCCATGTGGAGGGTCTTTTCCTGCACCACCTCCCTGGTGATGAAGGGGGCAGCAGTGAGTCTGAGTGTCTCATCCAAGGCACTATCTAGGAAGGGACAGAGAAATATTGTTAAAAACAGCAAAAAGAACAGCAGCATTTATCGACTTTTATGAATTTTTGTAACTAATCTAATCTAATTTTTACTGTGCATGCCTATTTAGATGTATAAGCACTCAATTTCCTTTTCTTTTCTCATTATTCCTTTGTACAAATTTGGAATAATGTTTATATATATGTGCATAATGTTTATGTAATAGGTTCTATTTTATAGACAGATGTTCCATTCCAAAAAAAGTGAATCCAGGCTTTTTTTTTTTAAGGGTTCCCAAACTTTTTTCATAAACAAATTCAAGCACTTTGCAAGCACCTTCAAGCACCAGTTTTTCCATTTTTCCAGCACCTTTAAATCTACTAGTAGCGTACTAGTTGTGTTTGCCATGATGGTCATGGGAAGCGCAGCGGTGTCACTGTATGGCATAATAATATGGGTCTAATTAGCATTATTTCATATGGTGGTAGATTGACTGTTTGGATTTTTAACGAATTGTGAAATTTCAAGCATTTTCAAGCACTTCACAAAAAAATCACGCATTTTCACAACCTTGAAAACACTGAATTGAAATTCAAGCATTTTCAAGGAATTCAAGCACCCGTGGGAACCCTGTGTTTTAACCTCTTCTTGCTGATATTAGGAAAAACCTCCTGCCAGTAAACATCTCTCTGTTCACACAAGCCCTTACCAAACACAGGGGTGTTCACGGGTCCGTCCGGCAGAGAGGTCTCCAAGGTTTCCATCTCCCTCTTCACTGCTGCCAGAGCCTCAGGATTTGTCAACAAGTAGCCCAACAGCCAAAATGCAGCGGGACCGACGTTGCCCTGGAAACAAACAAAGACACACATGATGACAACGATAAGGTTTGTTGCTCTCACTCTGGCGTCGCATGGTGACAGCGCAGGTGGTTATTTGGTCATAGCAAATAAGAAGATCACATGACGCTCATTGTGCTCGCGTCTATCTTTTGTAAGAGTCGCAGCAAAGAACGCGGTTTCAATTAAAGTTAAGCCTCGTGCCAAATTAAAACACGATAGCTCCCTTTTCATGTGTCTGGGATGAGAGGAAACAATGCTCTGGATAGTCTCACTACTGGCAAAGCACAGAGCGATAATGGTTTACTTAAAAAGGAAAGCCATCGGAAACCTGAGGGCCCCTGCCATCTGCCTGCGTCCAAGGGCAGGACATTGAAGCTATTTAGTTTTATACGGCAGACCGCAGCATTGTATAAAATAGCAAACACTGTGACAACACTTTTAAGTCACTGCAAATACATTTACAGAGTGTAATTAATGTTTCCTTTACAATAACAGAACTTGCGTGACAAGAACACAACAGTAGCCAAACTTTTGGCAGATTGCTCACAGACCTGACTATGGGAAATCATTTGCATAAAAAAAAAGACTTATACAATTTTAAGGGAACTAAGTGCCAAAAGGATGAGTAAGCAATGAGTCCGAATTTGGAAGTAAAAAACTGCCTTTCATGCAATAATCCCAACCCAGGACTCCAGACAAAACTGTATGGGTCAATACCAAGTCCAGTTTAATGAGACTAAGAACATCTCATCTCTGACAACATAAAAAGTAGAATCTTATATTTCTGAAGCTCTTTCATGGGTTTCCCACTCTGACAGCAGAGGTGAACAGCACACTCATGTGCCAAATAAGAGTACTGCTGCTACCGCACCTCTGTTTCTCTGTCTCAGTCCAGGGTTCCCACACCTTTTTCATGAACAAATTCAAGCACTTTTCAAGCACCAGTTTTTCCATTTTTCCAGCACCTTTAAATAGGTAGCCTGCTAGTTGTGTTTGCCATGATGGTCATGGGAAGCGCAGCGGTGCCACTGTATGGCATAATAATATGGGTCTAATTAGCATTATTTCATATGGTGGTAGATTGACTGTTTTGATTTTTAACTAATTGTGAATTGGCTTGTATTCTCAGCTTGTGAGCGGTGTATTGTGTAACTACCATAGCGCAATAACAGTGACCAACAGGTGTGGATAGTAGTCTACTGTTATTTCTCTGCAGAACACCAAGCGAGTATGATAACTGAGTTCTGCATGTAAAGGCATCGGATCAAGCGCGTAGCCGCTTAGGAAACATTTTTGTTTTCTCTTGGTTTATTGAGATAGACATCACACAAATTTCAAGCATTTTCAAGCACTTCACAAAAAATTCAAGCATTTTCACAACCTTGAAAACACTGAATTGAAATTCAAGCATTTTCAAGGAATTCAAGCACCCGTGGGAACCCTGTCAGTCCACCTCTCGCAACTTGCCTAATCTCTAAAAGGTGATTCATGCCATGCACACACAGAATGCCTTTCTTCTTTTGAAGTGGGACTGACCTGCGAGGCCCAGAGTTGCATAAGTACGGCTTTCTTCTGCGTCTCCTCGTCGGTCCCCTCCTCTCGCAGGAGCTGTCTGTAGGCGTGAAGCCAAGGGCTTGAACCTGAGTCCTCAGTCAGACCCGCTGGAGCCAAAAGCTCCCACAGCCTCTGGCGAACACTCTGGGCTGTCCTCTTCTCCTCTGTCACACAGATAAACATCACAACAGTCCATGAGCGAGTGAGTGAGTCAAGGAAAAGAATGTAAACAACTAAACCTCAATCTGAACGTCAATTAATAAAATACGACATAGATAAACATGCATATTATCGTGTGCAGGAGGTGGGTGAAGAACAATATTTAAGTTATGGCGGGTACCAAAGGAGACGGTACACAATAATATTGTAGTTGGCATGGCTGGAACTTACGTCATCATAAACAAAGATCTAATCCACAAATAAAGATATAGCCCGGGGAAATAAGGTGTATCTAGTGACGGCCGAATGAGCTACAAGTACAAGTGAGAACACTGTCTGTGCAGGACGGTGATGATGAATTTAAAAGTCTACAAACAAAAAGAAAAGGGTCCTAGACGTTATGTAAGCAACTGAGTAAGTAAAACTCGCCACGGCAACCACAAAACAAATCTGAGAAAACACCCAAAGATGATCTCAAACCACGTTATGCCCAGACACGGTGACAAATGTAAACAGTGAAGAGGCATGCAACGGGCTCATGACTCATGCCGATGATGTACATCATCACCGAGAGTTGTTCATTACATCACATTAAGTGCAGGATCTGTGATTGAAGCTGACGAACTGATATCAACAATGTCAAACTTTTGAAGCGGTTTATGGCGAGATGTGTCTTCGGCGTGGTTACCTGGCTTCAGCGTGCCTCTCGCCAGTTTGGTTAAGAGGCCATCGAACTTCTTGTACTCCTCGTAGACACTTGAAGGATCTGTGCTGTTGTTGTTCTGCTCTCCGCCGAACAGCGTCAGGTACCCCGCCCTGCAGACAAAAGGGGAAACACACAGTGTATAGTAGGAATGTGTGGGACTTATAAAAAGCACTTTTGTTGTTGATGGATAGATAACCAGCCCACGCACTTCTTTTATTCAAAAAAAGCTGGTATTTTTCCATTGGGCCACACAACATGTGTAAGATCTCGTCATGGGAGCATGTCACCGTGTCACAGTAAACATTAAATCATCTCATGAAAGACTGCTACAACAGGGAATATGTGCGAACGAGTGTCCTACATTTTTCTTCGCACGTTTACAAACAGAGAACCGCAGGACTGACAAGTGCGTAAACTGTTTAGCTAAAGACTTCTGACCTGGATACATGCTTCCTTGACTTCCTAATGAATAATGTGTGTGTGTGTGTGTGTGTGGGAAGGAAGGGCATCTATCAATCTTACTTGAACAGTAAGCTGTAAGCGAGGTTGAAAAGTCCCTCCTCTTTCCAGTCTTTCTGGTTCTGAGGCATCTCAGCTTTCAGCAAAGCTCGCAGGTGTCGGCTCGAGGTGTTGTTGAGGGTGCCCAGATTCATTCCCAAGAAATGTCTGCGGACACAAAAGGTTGCAACGAACAAGAACAGAAAAGGTTACATCGCTGCGCTATAGATCATCATCACCCGTCACTGTGATACACCTTAGGTTTTATATTATATGCTCACATACACAGATGTTACCTGAAGAAAGCCTTAAATTTAAATTAAATATGTCACCTTCCCCTCCTTTCTTGGATGTCTGCCTGCGAATCATTCTGTTTTCTTAAATAAATAAATAAACCGATTATGACAACTGAGCAATAACGAAACAAGAAGTCCTAAAAATAGATTTCCAGAAATTGGAAGAGTGTTGAACAGAAATACCCACTGTGATGTTACTGCATGAGACTCAAAGTAGTTTCATAAGTAGACACGTTTCACAAAAACAAAAAAATGAAAAGCACGAGCTTTCAGATAACATAATGAGTTCATTACTTTTTCATCATTGCTTTTGCTTTGGCTGGCTGGTGATGCGGGAGCTGCAGGTTAAAGATCCTCTCCATGAGCACCTGCGCGTAGCGAGTGAAGTCCAGGGAGTCCGAATCGTTGATAACCGTGTCGTACGAGTGTGGATCCAGCAACACCGTCACGTAACGCCCAGCAGCACGCACCTGCACATCACCAGCACAAAGGCGACAGTGACGTGTGTCAATCAAACCAATTCAATCAAATCAAATTTATTATTACATTTCTCATTCTTATTAATAAACACAAAACTCAAGATCAAGATTTCTTGAAAGACTGAATCTTTGTTAATCGCACTAAATCGCACTAAAAATAAAACTATATTTCTTTCAGGATAACTGAGAAAAATATTCATGCTGCATGAGTGTGAAATCACTAAGCTGTTTTGTACAGTAACATTTGGAGAGGTGGCAACAATTTTAGATAGCAAGACAATATTTAAGAACTCCTTTCTCCGGTTTTATAGCATTAAATATTTTCTTGTGAAAGTGCATTTCATAATCACGTTCCTCCTCTAAAAAACCAACAGCGAATTCACGGATCCGCAGAGGTCATCTTTAGGTTTCTCTCTACTCACGGTGAAAATGTCTCCGTGTTTCTGCTTCATTCGATTCAAGAACTTGGAAGCATCTTTTCCAAACTCAAGAGCATGGCCCAGCCACGGGATCACTCCTTTGTCCAGAGGTGGATCAGTTTTGGATCTAAAAGAAATCAAATAAAACAATGATGATGATCTTGTATTTCAAATAGTCGTGTTATAAAAATTAGGGTTACACAGTTAGTTAGATGTTTTAACTTATGCAATGTTTGTTCTTACATTTTATGTCCTTAGAGCACTTTCCTTTATTAATGTTTTACTCAGGTTAATGTATAAATAGAGGAATTTGAGAACAGAATGAGTCAGGGACAGGTCAGATTGGGGACACACTGGCTACTCATTAGGTGATATGTTGAAGAAAGCTGTTTGAATGCATTATATGCAAATTAACTGTTAACAATTTACAGGGATTGAGACAGCCCATCTTCAGGAAAATGTATAAGAACCAACTGTCAACGCTCCTCAGGGAGCCTTTTTCTCTGTAACCCCTTTAGTGTGTTGCACTGTGAAACGCTCCTCTTGTACAAGAACAAAAAATTCAACTTAAACTTTGATGTTTTGAATCCGATCCTCCTTATTTAAAGGATTCTCTTTAAAAATTCCTGTAACAAATTGCTACTGTTAGGAGGGTTCTGCATATTTGGCATTTTATTATATAAAAACATTTGGTGTTTACACAGTGTGTTTGTGTTAGTATAATATGGTTATAGAAATAAAGACAGAACAATAACAAAACAAAAAAAGATCATTACATCACAGAATGATTTGTGTAATATTTAACAGTTTGAAAAGAAAACAAAAGCTACTGTAGTGTGTGCTGGGAAATGTCTCCACAGTGTAGTTGTAGTTTAACCACATTCCTCAGGCTGCAGTGGCAACACGCCACTCCACTGTTATTGTATACAAAATGTTTTATTATTATTATTGAGTGCTTAAAACGTAGCAACAGGTGGATTTTAAAGACTGCATTTAAAAAACAGAGACATCATATTAAAACCAGTTTCAGTGTCAGAATGGGAGAACGAGCTTTCTTATATAATATATATATTATATAATAATATTTTTGGTCACTCACCTCGTTCTGTCTGTGAGCAGAAAATAAAGCAGGGCAGCTTGGACGAGCAGGAAAATGGTCCAGATCATCTCGTGTGTGTGTGTGTTTACGTTTCTCCGCCTCTCAGAGTGAATGCAGCAACTTCACTTGTCACGTTTTATACGGAGCTTTGCGTCTTACGTCACCTACCTCCATCATCATCATCATCATCATCATCATCACCACAGCGACGTGTCATCATGACTAATTATTAGTTTGATTGACACGGGGGAATCTCCCATCCCCCCTTATTGCGCGATTTACAAATTGCTGATCATATTTCCTGCCAGACAAAACATGTAGATACCTATATATATATATATATATATATAATTATATTTAAATGGATGCAGATGTCTGACTCTGAAAAAACACACATATACATACGTATACATACGTGTATATATATATATATAAACTAACTTCTTTGTTGTTTAATTGTTTCCTCTTAATTTATAACTTTTAACTTTTCAAGGAAGCTGCTGAATCTTTCCGTGTCGGTAAAACCCTCCGGCATTATTGTCTTTTACAAGGATGGGGTAAGTTTATTCCTGCCTGCACATTTTCACACACACACCAAAACCTGTTGCCGTCACATATACTGAGTCACACACACTTGTTACACCGGCCCACACACACACACCTTTTATCTGTTGCTATATTGTCTAATATAAGATTCATTCGTGTTGCGTGTGTGCGTGCGCACCTGTGTTGCGCTAAGGTCAGCACGTCCAACACGGATGTTTTTGTGTCGTGCTGGCTCTCAGGTACACACCAAAGAAAACACACACACGCACACGCACACGCGCACACACACACACACACACACACACACACACACACACACACACACACACACACACACACACACACACACACACACACGATGAATAAGCACAACAGCTGATATTCTGTTTGAATCTTTATTAATCTGATGTCAGTGTGCAGAGCCTGTAAAGTGGACACAGCAGGTTTGAGGTGAGCAGGTTTCTGAACAGTAATGTGACGAGTGAAATGTGAGCTGAACATGAAAAATGCTTCTTTTTTTCCAGTTATTGTCACAATAAACCAAACGAGGAATAGAAAACAGATACACTGAAGCAGTTTGGCACACTTGAATTAGGAGAATATAAATAAAGGTTTAACCTACACGGCCTACAAACATAAATTCAGAACCTAAACGCCGGATGTGACTTCGGAGAGCTCCTTGTCGTCCTTCTCGTCCCCTTGTGCGTTGACCGTTCCTCGTGATTCATACACATCCTCCGGAGTTTGGCCAAACACAGCCCCGGTCCGCTTGAGGAGGTAGACCCCGGCATGTAAACCCCCGACGTTGACCCAAACAGTGTGCAGCTTCCTCCACAGTCCTCCCATCCTTGAGATGGCCTGGAGCCAACGTAAATGATGTCAGGACAGACTAACAAATGAGACATTTGTTTTGTCTGAAACAAGATCTTTGCTTAGACAAATACAGCTGCTTTTCCATGATGACTGAGCCCAGTTAAAACCCACTCAAGAGTATAAAGGATTATTTGGAGAATATCTGAGGATATGCATGCGAGCTTTTAAAAGCAGGACCACATTCGGTTGTTTAAAACTTGATGGAGAGCTGGATAAATGGCACTTATAAACATTTAAACTTAATGGCAGGGGAAAGTAACAACGACGGCAATTTAAAGTTTGTCGTATTCAATTTCCATGGAAACACAACTTGGGATAATGCCTCGATGAAGGAGGCTATAACTGTCGGACATGCAGATTATTTGAGTTTAAACAAATTTGGGAAAGCTCGAATGTCGCAGTGTTAAAGTGTCCTTTTTTTATAGCACCGACTGTTAAGAAGTTTCTTGGTCATAAGTCAATTTGAGAACAGCGCACTTCTCTATTTTTTTATTAGGACAGATTCAATTCCTCGTTTGGTACATCATTGATTTGCTATGAGCTTAGGAATGCCCCGTGAAAAAGGAGGTTACACAATTTGGCTTCTCCTATTACATCTGGAGACTGTAATGTAATCATTTATGCACACGTGCGCTCACACACGTTATGCTTTAGCCGTCTGCTTTAACAGAAAGTATAGTACAGGGGTCCGCCATCAATTATATCTGGCCCGCTACATGACGTTGATTTATTTTAAAATATATATATAGTTTTAAATATATATTTTTTGGTCTTTTTTATGCATTTATTGCTGAAGATAGACAGGAAGCAGGGGGCAGACAGACACGCAGTAAATTTGCCGTCCGATGCGGGATTCGAACCGAACCGACCGCCCCTTAAATATATCTTTTAAACCTCATGTTTCCTGTCAAAATACAACGATTCCACAGATTTCACAACATTTATTGAAAAGTAGCTGATAAGTAACGTGACAGCAGCCAGAACGTCCTCGCAGCCTCTTTACTTGACGCACAGGTCGGAACACTAATTGGCACGTGTGTGTGTGCGCTGTAACCTGTGGAAAATAAAAGTGTCCTGTGTCCCTCTTGTAACGGACAACGTGAACAAATGTGTTTTATTAAATGAAAAAAACAAAAAAAAACAAACAAGGTCGGCTCAAATATCAAATATGAATGTGAATGCACATCAGCGGCAGATCTGCGCTGCTGAATACATTAGTTACGGCAGGTTGCCTGTTTCATGACAGACGCAGTGGGCGTAATAACAGCACATAGAAGCTAATTAATCTTTTAAATTAAATTAAATGCATTTCTAAGGTCAATAAAGTTTATTTTTAATATAATAGAAAAAAAATAGAACCCCCGCCCCTCAAATTGTCAGGAAAAAAAATTGGCCCGGGTCCAAACTTATTTGCTGACCCCTGGTATAGTAGCACGACGCAAACCGACTGGCAGAAGGTGACTGTAGTGAGCGAGTTGTTGAGGCTTACACGATGGCCGCTGCTGCCTGGGAACTGGCAACAAAAACAAATTTGTTTAAATGAATTATTTTTAGAATGACTCCCATGGAAACAGGTTGTACACACTGTGCACCACTTCATTTAATCTGGACACGCCTTCTATCTCAGACTACCTGAGGTGCAACAAGGCACTTATATCGTGCATTGTCCTGCTACACGCTTCCAGAAGCTTTAGAGGGCGTGCAGGTTGCAGCTGCACACGAGCCCCGATCAGCCATTAATGATCGGGGCTCCATCGACCTGTTCTCGTTCTTGTACCACATTAGCGTTTACAACTATAGTCACAACTACCTGTACTTTATCCATTACTGGATAAAGGCAGCACCAATCGGAAGTATACCCTGTATACCCCTGAACAAATTCAAGCACTTTTCAAGCACCTTCAAGCACCAGTTTTTCCATTTTTCCAGCACCTTTAAATAGGTAGCCTACTAGTTGTGTTTGCCATGATGGTCATGGGAAGCGCAGCGGTGCCACTGTATGGCATAATAATATGGGTCTAATTAGCATTATTTCATATGGTGGTAGATTGACTGTTTTGATTTTTAACTAATTGTAAAAATTTCAAGCATTTTCAAGCACTTCACAAAAAATTCAAACATTTTCACAACCTTGAAAACACTGAATTGAAATTCAAGCATTTTCAAGGAATTCAAGCACCCGTGGGAACCCTGTTTATGAATAATAAAGCTACTGCCTCCCTAATAGGCAGTCCGTTGTGTTGTGTATGCTGCCGGGTGTACATCCAAATATACTGTGAAACTGTGAATCATTATGAGTAACGACGATGGCAGGACAGGACTTGCACTGGGGGAGAGATTTTGTGTGAAATTTCAGAAGAAGTCTAATTTGCATGGGAGATACAGTTACCTTGGAAAAGCATTTCTTGTCCTGCGTTAACAGGACGGCCTTGCCTGAGCCGGGTCTGCACACACGGGCCATTTCTCTCAGACATGAAGGGTACAGGTCCCAGTTCTTCTTCCTAGAGCCCATTCTGTAAGAAAACAAACATTTTAGAAAAAGAAGAAGATATACTTTATTTATCCCTACTCTATTTTTTATTTTTATTTGACATGCATTTTAACCCAGACACACACACATGCAGTACAGTTGTCCCTCGCTATATCGCGGTTCACTTTTCACAGACTCGCTGTTTCGTGGATTTTTTTAGTGTAATTTTGCATGCTGTTTTTTTACAGCGTACTGTACAGCATGAACGCACATTGTGTTCTGCATCCTGATTAACTAAGGGAGTACTGTACAAAATGTGTAAAAAGGTGTATAAAAGTGTGTGGTTAGAGGTTTTACAGCCTTAAAACATGTATAATAATTGTAAAACTTACTTCGCGGATTTCGTTTATTGCGGGTTATTTTTAGAACGTATGCCCCGCGATAAACGAGGGACCACTGTACAAGGGCTTTTACACTCTATGTTCGAATCCGACATGCAGCCCTTTGCTGCATCTCTCTCTCTCCCCATATTCATGTCACTCTTCAGCTGTCTCTGTCAAAAACAAAACCTGTACTGTGCTAAAACACGACTATTATCATGGTACCTCTTCCCAAAGGGCATGTCAGTGATGATTATGTCGACAGAGCTGGTCCTGATGGGTAAATTGCACAGATCCCAACGCACTGTGTCAATGGGCAATCCAGGTGCACTGTTTGAAAAGGATTCGACAATGGTTTGAAATCATTATGATGATAATCAAGTACACATAAAAATAAAGAAAAACTACCTCTCGATGAGATCAGCTGTTCCACTCTCACCTGCCCTTGTCTGCCCTCCGTTTCTGGATGTGACATATATTATTCACTGTGCGGTTAACTGCCATGTCGTAGTTGTCACCGGCGACGTAGAATGAACTGTTGAATTCAATGGCTCCCTGGAGAAGAACATTATACAATTAGCAGTGGTTTTGTTATTTATTATAGAAAACCCTGCATGCTGTGATCTCACCACTTCTACATCAATAGCGCAAGCTGTGAAAATAATCCTGTGCAGTGACGGAAATGTAATCCGAGATCAGTTATAGTCTGAAAAAACACGACGCTTAAGAAATGTTTATAGTTTCTGATAAGAAGTGGCGAGATACGCTATAAGTTATTTACATAGATAAGGCACGGTCACTGTAAACTGAAAAAAATATTTATTAGAGTATTTTGTCAGTTATTTCAGTCTGTGGTTTCCTCAAAGTAATGAGACGTCATCAGTGGCAGTAATGCAGCGTGGTGCAGCATCATGCAGCGTAATGATGCATAGTGTCTAGGGATGTAACGATGCATCGTGACACGATTAAAAAAAAAATCGGTACAAATCCGTGACGACTCGCATCGGTTGACAGAAAAAATGAATCGCGATTCAAGACACAACTGAAACCGTAACCAGCGGCGTAACAGTTGAGTTTCAAGTCACTGCATTGTTACGATTTGTTTGTCTTTGCACAGCTGTCACGAATTAGCCGCGTAGGTTCCAAGAAAAAGGACCCGATACTTGAAATGTATACTTGTACAAGTTTATGATCATATATTTTAATGAATCTGGGGATAAACGATAATTTGCAATATGACTATGATAAGAGGAACTTGGGACAGGTGGTATAATACAGTGTGTCGAAATGGACTAATGAATTAATAACTCTTACATATATAGGCCAGCTGTCTCAATAAATCATTGTCTCCCACAGAAATGACTCAACCTCCCACTACTCCAGTTCAAACCTGTTCTGTATCTGGATTGTGTTTGCCACTGCTACTTTCCATGCTTCATCAATTCTCTTCACTAGAAAAAATACTCTGAGACAATTACTGCACAGATTAGTGATTATGCAAATTACTTCATTGGAATCGTTACCAAGCAGAGTTGCTATTGTTGATGTCTATTTGGTTACGCCTTATAACAAACAATGAGTGACTTGCAGATTAATCTGAACTTAGAAGAGTTTCTCTTGGCTAGGTTACCAGTATTGGTTATGTTCAATCCCTCAGGGCAACCTTATTTCAGTCTGTGCTTTCCTCAAATTAATGAGACGTCATCAGTGGCAGTAATGCAGCGTGGTGCAGCATCATGCAGCGTAATGATGCATCGTGACACCATTAAAAAAATCGGTACAAATCCGTGACGACTCGCATCGGTTGACAGAAAAAAATGAATCGTGATTCTTGGCGAATGGGAGAGAAGTAGTATATGTTCTTTTTTGCCTTTTTTAAATCAGAAAAAAGATAGGAACACAAACTGTTTGAGAGTTTCTGTAAAGAGAGATTTTTTTTCCTCCTACAAATAAAAAGATAATTTTATTTGGTCAGAATTTGTCTGTAGCTCAATTTGATTTTATAAAATCGTGAAAAAATCGTATCGTGAACAAAAAATCGTGACTCGAATCGAGTCGTGAGTTGAGTGTATTGTTACAGTAGTAGTGTCTAATCATGAGGTTTTTAGAGAGGGTTTTAACATATGCACTGTTTTGTCTTCGCACTTCATGTTTTTTATTTTCTAAGCTAAACTTAGAATCATATTGTAGGAATATTGTGGTCTAGGTACAGAAGTTGCGTCTCACCTCCAGCGGTATAGCTCCGGTCCCGCACATTGGATCAAGTATTACATCTGATGCCTGAGGTTTACACAGCCTGTCAACAGACAACAGAATATATGAACATAAACACCAATGCAACATGATTGTGTATTTTTTTTTGTTATTATTTTATGCATGTCAACAAAAAGCATCCACCAGCTCTGCTGTTCTTCTTCTCAGATGCCCCCAAACCTAGTACCCAAAAAAATGCAAAAACATGCCTGAATGACTGCTTCGAAAACTTTTTACATTTTTACATTTTTACTGTCCAGTCATACCTTCGTAAAACTAGAATATTTTTGACTTTTTGGCCTGGCAGAACGCTGCACGCAACTCTCTAAACACGACATGGTTTCATCACTGAGCAGCGCTGCCCTGCTGCAGTTTACATTGCACCCATTATTTACATCTACTGTAATGCATCCGTCACTCCAAACATTGTTTTCTGCCATTCACGGCGGCGTAACAGTTGAGTTTCAAGTCACTGCATTGTTATGATTTATTTCTTTGCACAGCTGTCACGAATTACCCGCGTAGGTTCCAAGGAAAAGGACCTGATACTTGAAACGTATACTTGTACAAGTTTATGATCATATATTTAATGAATCTGGGGATAGACAATAATTTGCAATATGACTATGATAAGAGGAACTTAAGACAGCGTGTCAAAATGGACTAATGAATTAATAACTCTTACATAAATATGCCAGCTGTCTCAAAAAAACATTGTCTCCCACAGAAATTACTCAACCTCCCACTACTCCAGTTCAAACCTGTTCTGTATCTGGATTGTGTTTGCCACTGCTACTTTCCATGCTTCATCAATTCTCTTCACTAGAAAAAATACTCTGAGACAATTACTGCACAGATCAGTGATTATGCAAATTACTTCATTGGAATCGTTACCAAGCAGAGTTGCTATTGTTGATATCTATTTGGTTACGCCTTATAACAAACAATGAGTGACTTGCAGATTCATCTGAACTCAGAAGAGTTTCTCTTGGCTAGGTTACCAGTATTGGTTATGTTCAATCCTTCAGGGCACGCAGGTGTACCTCGCCTAAACTGTGTTGCCTCATGTTTGTGTGTGTGAGTCGAGGCAGGAAAATGATTTTATCTGGCGTTAGGTAGGTGCGAGTCTTTGGTTGCAGCTGGGCAGTATTCTCATCACCAACCCTTCCTTCTTCCTTCTTGACCTGGTTTTAGGTAATCGATCCCATCGTTGCATTGTCATCATGACACACACACACAAACATGTTGAAACCAAATCATTCAGCTAATTTGAATAATAAAATATTAACAAAACGAGCTGGGATAGGCTCCAGCCCTACCGTGACCCTGATGATGAGGATAAGCGGTTACAAACAAAAGGACGAGCTCAACTTTTTTTCTATATAAATGTGCAGGCGGACATGCAAGCACTTCTGTTGTTTGCTACTGAGGTGTCTGCACAGAGATGCATAGTTATATCCTAATGCTTGTACTATTACATATATATGCTTCACATCAAGATTATTGTTTTGCCTGCTAGCTGTTATTTTGGTCCATCCTGACTTTAAGGATATTTGGATAGGGGTACCAAAGAACCAGTTGTCAGGAGTGTTGATGATTGTAAAATATGGTAAGAGAGTCATGTAAGAAAGAATATCTCAAGTCCCATACAGTGTTTTTTTCCTTTGACGTGGTTAAGAGAGAGATTTTTAGGTCAAAGGTTAAGAGCAAATTGTTGGGGCCTCTCTTTTCTTCTGTCCCTATCTTACACTGATTTATACTATTGGTTATTTAGACTGCATGTATTGTATTGTATTGAATAATCACCGTATATAAGGGTTTGTAACGCATAGATCAGGAGAGTCTCTCATCATTCGGCCAGGAGCTCTCCAAGTAACATTTTACTTGATACGATGCTGAACTTGTTGTAATAAACTTGTTATACGACTAAGACGGACTTTCTCTTCAAACATCTCCAACTGCATCACCACAGAATATACTACACTGCATTGCATATCTACAGTACATATGTGTAGACCCCCAGGCTCTGGAATAAGTTGCCCTGGCACATCCGATCTGCTGGATCATTTGAGGTTTTTTAAATCCTCCCTAAAAACCTTTTCTCCCTGGCTTTTAACCAAGTTTAAATATCTTAGCATTTATCTTAATCTTCTGTAATTATGGTATTATATGTATTAGCACTTTGCTCAACCTCAGTTGTTTTTAAATGTGCTTTATAAATAAAGTTTGAGTTGAGTCGAGTGTTCACATTCATAAAGAAAAAAGCTGCAAACAAAAATCCACTCTGGATTCATGTCAGGCTGCGTGTGGCTACACAAAAGGCGGAAGGTATCATTTGAGCTGAACAGTGTGAGCTCGTCAGGATGCAGGATTCCCACACCTTTTTCATGAACAAATTCAAGCACTTTTCAAGCACCTTCAAGCACCAGTTTTTCCATTTTTCCAGCACCTTTAAATAGGTAGCCTACTAGTTGTGTTTGCCATGATGGTCATGGGAAGCGCAGCGGTGCCACTGTATGGCATAATAATATGGGTCTAATTAGCATTATTTCATATGGTGGTAGATTGACTGTTTTGATTTTTAACTAATTGTGAATTGGCTTGTATTCTCAGCTTGTGAGCGGTGTATTGTGTAACTACCATAGCGCAATAACAGTGACCAACAGGTGTGGATAGTAGTCTACTGTTATTTCTCGGCAGAACACCAAGCGAGTATGATAACTGAGTTCTGCATGTAAAGGCATCGGATCAAGCGCGTAGCCGCTTAGGAAACATTTTGGTTTTCTCTTGGTTTATTGAGATAGACATCACACAATTTCAAGCATTTTCAAGCACTTCACAAAAAATTCAAGAATTTTCACAACCTTGAAAACACTGAATTGAAATTCAAGCATTTTCAAGGAGTTCAAGCACCCGTGGGAACCCTGAGAATGACATGGTGTACCTGTGTGACAGGTGAGAAGAGTGTCATAGAGTTACCTGAGCATTCCGTAGCACAAGGTGGAGCGCAGGGTAGTGGGTCCAAAGTGACTGATGTTTCTCCTGTGGAGGCTCTCTTCCGTGAGCGCGATGCCGATCACCACCTCTACGTTGTGAATGTTTAGTAACACCTACAGGAACAACAACACAGCATGTGATCACAACCGACACTTTTTATTTTTTTTTATTTTGATTAACTGTTTCAGCAATATTTAAAGCAACAATGCAACATTTGATTTGAACACTTTTTGTCATATATGATCGTAACTTTTCTTGAGAACTTTGAGATGACCATTGTCGACTATTTTATCTATAATGAACTTTTTAATTGAAAAAAACTGACCTACAGATCCTAACCAATGATGAAAAATAATGGTTTGTTGCAATTTACTCATTACATCAACATGTTTCCAACGAGGATTTAAAACCGATTGACTCCTCCTGCCAACCAGTTCAATATGTCAAGAGACTTGGCTACAGATCACAACATAACATTCAGCATTTGATACAATGCTGGAGCACTTTTTTTTTTTAAACCAGTGACATAACATGAGCAGATTAACATCACGGAAAGTTTGACACCACCGCGCTGTTATTGTTTCTTTTGTCACTCCTTAAGCCAACTATTTGCGTTATCCTTTGCAATTTGAGCAGCCAGAGTTTTCTTTGGCTCGTGCGATGTGACGGCATTCACTTTGAGTCAGTCCAGTCTGAACACGAACACCCACCTCTATGTCAAACTTGGTCATGTCAGCTTTCCATTGAAAGAACTCCTGCACGGCCCCGCCAAAGTCTCTGGCGGCCTCGTTGGAGGAGAAGCTGTGCTTGTCGCCGGCTCTGTTGCACGTCACGCGGAATTTCATGACTTTGGCCTCGGGCGCTGCTTCCGCCGAGTCTTGCTGGCTGGACTCCGCCTCGGGCGTGCTCTCCGTCTTCGCCTGGCTTTCGGCAGAGGACGCCGCCGCTTCGGGTGGCTCTTGCTGCTCGGTGTCAGCCACGGCCGCATCAGTGGACTCGGGCTTGACTTTGGTGCCGTTTCCTCCTTTCCGGTAACCCTTCTTCTTTTTTAGGGTGCGATTTAGTTTCCAAACCTCTAAGGCATTATTCCAAGGCAGTTTGGAGGCAAGCTGCTGCAACTCCATCAAAGTCTCCTCCTGTGAACAAAGAGTTTATTAGTTTGACGATAAATCAGCTCCGACAGAATGAAGCCTTGCAGGGAAATGTGTTACCTTTGATTGTTTGAACTGGTAATCATCATATTCCTCAACCACGACAAACAGGTTGTCCACAGACCTCAGTAGATGAACCTACAGTGAGGAGGAAAAGTGTATTTTAGATGCTCCAGGCAAAACATTTTAACACATCGGTCTCCAAGTTTCATCCTACCTGGAAAAGCTTGTCAGTGCTTATTGGGAAGTATATACGTCCACGATCTTTGCTTATACGCGCGTCCACCCCAATCTTCTCCTTGACCTCCTCTGCGGCCGTGTGCTCGAACCCTGTGGGCACGGTTGCCCCGATGGTGACGGTGATGATGTCCCCGGTGGTGCCGTCACTCTCAAGGGAGGAGGAGGAAGAAGAGATGGATGGTCCCACGGTGGTGTCAGGGCCCGGCTGCTCTGCTGCACCATCTTCCTGGGAGGACATGGTGTGTATGTGTGTGTGTTTATATATGTGTGTATGTACTGGACCCAGAAGTGGATATAAAAGATGTGTGTGCACAAGCTCAGTGTTTACACCTAAAGAACAAGAGAGAGAGAGAGAGAGATTCAGACTCAGTCAGTGCTGCACAGATTCACATTTTCATGCATGCTATTTTAAACACAGGGTTCCCACACCTTTTTCATGAACAAATTCAAGCACTTTTCAAGCACTTTTTCAAGCACCAGTTTTTCCATTTTTCCAGCACCTTTAAATAGGTAGCCTACTAGTTGTGTTTGCCATAATGGTTATGGGAAGCACAGCGGTGCCACTGTATGGCATAATAATATGGGTCTAATTAGCATTATTTCATATGGTGGTAGATTGACTGTTTTGATTTTTAACTAATTGTGAAATTTCAAGCATTTCCAAGCACTTCACAAAAAATTCAAGCATTTTCACAACCTTGAAAACACTGAATTGAAATTCAAGCATTTTCAAGGAATTCAAGCACCCGTGGGAACCCTGTAAACAACATCTGCATGTTAGCACACTGTGGACAAATCAGTGTCAGCAGCAGCAGCAGCAGGCTAACGTTAGCTTCGAGGAGCTAAAAACAAACAAATAAAACAAAACAAACAAGCTGACGTCACTTTTATACGTCAGACTGCCGCCGTGTTGTGATGCGTGTTTGTGTGAGGAGCTCACAGGAGTTACTAACAGTCGTCAAAGAGTCAGTTTGTATGAAAGACCAACCTGTCAAACACGAGGAGGAGACATGCTGCTTCCGCTACTTCCAACTACACTTCCGGCCACCGGATATTCCTTCAGAATAAAAGCATCATCTCCAACTACAAACAAAGTGGCAGAGCAAAATAAAGATTTTTTTTTATAACGCAACACGTAAAATACTTCCATAATTACATTTATACTGATAATTCTGTTTATACTGTGCCATATTGCCACACAGATACTGTTTATATTGTTGCTGCTTCCGGTCAGCACTTCCAACTACACTTCCGACCACCGGATATTCCTTCAGAATAAAAGCATCATCTCCAACTACAAACAATGTGGCAGAGCAAAATAAAGATTTTTTTTTTAAATAATGCAACACGTAAAATACTTCAATAATTATATTTATACTGATGATTCTGTTTATACTGTGCCATATTGCCACACAGATACTGTTCATATTGTTCATTCTGTTCATATTGTTATGACTGTGGTCATATTTGTCTGTGTATGTGCTTGTGTCTGCTATTTCATATGCAAATAGGATGTGCCATCCCCAGGAGGCGATTGGTGGAGCAATTTTCCGGTCCTGGCCTGTGATTGGCTGTACCTGAAAGCCCCAAAGATAAAAGGAGCCAAGATGGCAGCTGCCAGGTGGTCACCATCTCCTCATCCTCCTCCTCTCCCAACTTTCGCTACATGTCCTTTTGTAAAACTGTTTGTATGAACTTAGAAGTAGCTTTTTGTTTGAGGAGTAGGGGTGGACTGTCATTTCGTTAGATCGGGTTTCTCCTGTTTTTGTTTAGGAAGGTAAGTTTATTTTGATTTTCTGAGGGAAGTGATTTATTTTCAAGATAGTTTGTTTTGGTGTGGGTCCACCCTGAAGTTGATTCCTTAGTTATAGTTGTTTGAGATTTTGATTTGATTTATACTATTTATATCTTCCAGACTTGCCACTGTCTTTTCTTGAATGTCTTTAGCTTGTGTATATAAATTTTTTTATATTTCATACATCTTTTACTTATATTTTATATTTCATGTTTTTTTTTGCTGTTTGCACCGGGATAAGAGGGAACGCAGTTTCAATTCTCTGTATGTCCTGTACATATGGCAGCTTCGAATATTAGAGACATGTAAAATCATAAAAACACATTAGTTTTATTTTGAAATCCAGAAGCCTAAAGAGGAAGTGTGATTGGCTCCAGCTGGACTTGTCATGTGTTTTTTTTTCTTCCTACTACTTCCGGGTACATCTTTCCCAAAAGTGATCAGCAGAGGGCGCCATGATATAAATTTTTATATAAAACTGAGAATCAATCATTGATTCACCTAAACAGCAAAATGCAGAAACATGGAGACATGAAAAGAAAGAAACTCCTCAATACTCCACCAGTATCAAATGAATGTTTCTTATATTTCTGTCTAATTATGGTGGTTATAATTCATTATATGGACATCAGGCTGACAAAGATACAATGGATTCATTTGTTTTGTAATGAACTTGATGAATGAACGTGAGACAAATAAGACAAACGCTCGTTCCACCGTTTCATTTAGTAAATATCACACCACTTAGTCATGTTGACATTTAGACACGTTCAGATTTTGACTCATGATCGTCTTTCCTTCATTGTCATTCGTGATTGATGAAGTTATCGTATAGAGAAAGGTGGTGAGATGAGCTGTGCCACATTTCCACGTGTGATTAATTGAAGGCCTGGGGCAGCTTGAAGTTCATGCGATAGTTCTTATCTTTTAGAAAACACCTGCAGAAGAAAATAAACTGCAGCTCTTTTTTTGCGTTTAGCTGTTTTTTTTTAAATTGTTTAATTACGATTACATGAGAACTTTTAAAAAAAATTCTTTATCTACAGGATTTCCTTTGACTTATGCTCGCACAAACACACGCACTCCCACGTGATAAGTTCATGTCCCTCTACTCTGCATATGTAATGTGGTTATTGAAAAATGTTTTGTTGTTTTTCACTTTGTTTCAGCCTTCTTAACTGATTAGTAAGTGTGAAGTCTGAAAGACAAGTGGGCGCTTTGTTCGTGTCAGGGAACGAGAAGTCCTGCACGACAGATGGCCGGTGTTGCATTGAGTACAGTCGGACACAAACTTAATGCCACCATCTTAATTATTATTGTCAACAAATTGGCTCAATTTCCCACATGATCCATGAGTTTATTGCAGAGAAAAGAAACTCGGTATTAAAAAAACATGAGTGCAGCTCCAGGTTTGCCCTGACAGGAGATCAAGCATGCAGCTCTGTTTGATCTGTGAGTAACTCAGGTGTCATCCGTGCAGGTAGACCTGCTGAGATGCTTCCATCCTCATATATAACTTCAGCTGCAGGAGCATGCGATGTGAAGAGTATTATAAACCCTGTGGGATTTTCCCCCCCAGTGTTGAGAAGACCCTCGCTGGGATTATTCCTCAGATCCTTCACGTGGTGTGGTGTTACTGGTTGGAATAAAAGTGACAGTTACAGAGATGTGAGCCGACTTCTGTGGGAAGAAAACACACACAGCATATCAGCAAGACATTTCTTTCTCAGCGTGAGTGCTTGATGACTGATTGACGACAGCGTAAATCAGCATCACAGGATACGAATCAAAGGCTGCGATACAGGCGGTCGGGGCTTTGCATTTAATCTTCCTGCATCACAAATCACTTCTAACAGAAGTCATGGCCTATATAACAGTGAACACAACCTGAAATCAACTTAATGTTTGCTCGAAGATGTGTGCCAGATGGAAACTGTAGAAAAGATCTGATAAATATATTTAAGAACACAGATGACAGACAGCAGGGCAGACAATTTCTTTATGCACTCGTTTATTGTATTTCTGCATAACATCTCTAAGATGTATCAGAAAATTTAAAGAAATTGTGCTTTCAGATTCAGAAACATGTTATATTCTCTTTAAATTCCTCTTTTAGAGGTCATAGTAGGCAGGTAGTATAAATGCAAGGACAAGTTAGAGGTTATATTTGAATGAACTTTAAGAAGGATAGAGCCTTTTCAACCAAGCTATTCTTAAATAGCTTAGGATATATTTGAAAAATGTATTTGCTGATCAAAATATCCAGCATTTGTATATGTATGCATATATATATTTTAAATTTGCTGTGGCTTCTATATTCATGATCTAAGCTTGAATTGTTAACAGTTAATGTCAGATGAAACACGATAAGAATGCAATCTGAATCAGAAGGGTGTACACCTTCATGCTTTATGAATCCACATTGAACGTTATTATTGTAACAAGTCAAACACAGTTTGCTAAAGGTAAAAATATGTTGAAACTTGGATGTTGGGTGGCTGTTGACCAACGAAACATGAACGTAATTTTAAAAAAGCAGTGCGCAAAAGTAAACCAGTAAAAAAAAAAAAATACCCGAGCTCAAATGATTTAAGGATCTCTGAGGATGTTCAGAGAAATCAGCTACACCAAATTCCTTTTTGAAGATTCAAAGAGAAGCACAGTGTTATCAAACCACACATATCCAAACGAAGAATTAAAATATTGGGGAAAAAGCAGCCATGAAGTCTCATCTGCTGTCTTCTTTGCCAGAGTTTTGACAATAGTCTTTACTTAAGCATATTAGGTCTCTCTCGTGCATTTTGTTATGAACATACTGTGTGGAAATATTAATTTATAGGTACAATAACTGCAGATATTAACATGTATCAATGCGAAGAAGCATCAATTTATTAATAAACTCACGTGAGGAGGTGATTTCCAGTGGGATGTCCTGGTGACCGAGTGTTCGAAGGTGCCTTTAAATGTGACAGTTGTTGTTTGGGTCATGTTGCAAGTCATTCCTTAGTTTCCCTCAGTCAAATTACATCTAATAGATTCATTAGAATGAAAAAACAAACAAACGCCTCCCAACAACAATCTTTTCAATTTGTAGCTGCGTGGGAAAACAATAGTCTTTGTGCATTCACACATGCTGCCAAAAACGACTCGTATGCCTCATAACATTTATAAATGATTATCTATCGGAGCATTCAGGCCCACGCTGCATCCCAGGGTGGCATTTTTTCACAGTTCCCACTCTTGTTCTATAGAGAGGACAAGTAAAAGGATCTCACAATGGATCTTTGTGCCATAAAAACAGTGAAGTCATAGTTTCCCAGCCCCCCCCCCCCACAGAGGGACGGTGGGAGGGGGATGAAGGGACTAGAGAAAGGTTACCTCTGCTGACTTCTCTGTGGTAAACACAAACAAAAGCAGAATCATCCGGCAGGCCTCGCCGTCACAGCTGCTGTGTCAAAAACTGAAGTGTCTGCTCTCTCGTGGCTTCACTCCTCAGACGTTTAGATGACACATAAGGCCTGACAAGCAACATGAGACTCACCACCGGAACTGCGAAGATACAAAACAGCGTGATGCAGTGAGACACATAACACAGGAAGACACTTTTCTTGCTCTCTCTCTTTCTCACATATCCAAACTCGCTGAACACATTCACAGACATAGATAAAAAAACATGCACACTACCAAAGGCCATTTGCAATTCCTCATGGGGCTTTTACTCCTGTGAAGAGGGCCGTGCATGTTGTGTTAAACAGCCAGAAAAAGATGCTTCAAACCTGATTTCCAATGTTAGGAGGGCAGGAGTGCGCCTAGACTTGCGTGAATGGATAATCACAGGGTTTAGAAATCTTCCTCGTCTCTGTAATTGTTCAATTAGACTCTCTTGCTAATTGTTCCACCTCATTTGTGCAACGTAACCTCTTCATATTTTATATTCTGTTGCCTTTGGAGTTGCTGTTGTTGGCTGCAGACCAACATGAAGCTTACAGCACTGATATGTCGTTTGAGGAAGTCTTTTTGTCTAATATGTCCTTATCATGTAAAACTTGTTAAATCGAGTGAACACCTTTGACCAGGGTTTTTTAAATTTCTTTTCTCTAATAATGCACTATATGTTGGCATCCGTTAATAAATGCAGGTCTGCAGAAAACCATCTTATGAGGTGTACGCATCTGTTTTTTCCAAATGCAGCAGATCTGTCAAAAACGTCCTCTTAACCAGTCAGCTGGAAACACTCCTGTACATCGAAGCCTGCGTGCCGCGGATGGAAATGAAATGCAGAGTTCTTCTCCTGCAGCGTGGCAGCTCGCCGGTTTGAACCACCTCATTCTGAGTCAACAGCCTGTTCCCTCCTGAACTGTGAACGGAGAAGGTGACAGACAACAGACAACAAACACGGTGAAGCGCTTAGAGATTATCTGTCAGGAAACACTCACTCCCTGTCACCACCGTGTCTATAAATGCTGTTTTTCATCGTGATATGAATTCAGAAATGATTTTTTTTCCCCTTCTCCATAACATGACTCCCATCTCATACACACATAAAGGTGTGTGAGCCTTCAAATAAGAGTGTGGATTATTTTGCAGCATATGTTCTTGCAGTTCTTTTCTTTTGCATGCTTACAGGGCAAACACAGAAGGAGAAACACTGCTTGTTTGGAATCAGATGCTGGAGCTATACATAAAAAAAGGCAAGGCAAGTTTATTTGTATAGCACAATTCATACACAAGGCGATTCATAGTGCTTTACAGAGGCAACGAAAAACATTTGACATTAAGACAAGCAGTAGCAATAGAAATAAAAAAATAAAAAGAAAAGAAAATTAAAAACATCAGTCATTTAAAACAGCAAATTTGAAAAACAATTTTAAACATTAAACGAATCACTGGATTAGGATTAAAAATTCTTTAAAAGAGCTCAGCCATAAGCACGTTAAAAGAGAAAAGTGCTCAGAGTTGGGGCTGATTTCAGTCCTGCTGGTAGTTTGTTCCAGTTGTGAGCAGCATAACTGCTAAATGCAGCTTCACCGTGCCTGGTTTGAACTCTGTGTTCCACTATCTGACCTTAAAAGAAAAAACTCAGTGGAGAAAGACATCCTCAAAACTCAAATTTGTGCAAATATCTTTTTTTTATCGGGTAAGCTTTATGCAAAACACTGTCAATAAGCTGAGTCTGTGTATGCATCAGGTGAAATTTGGGAAATTGTACAACTAGGTATGTTAGACCACATGCTTCACATGGCAGGAGATACTTCTGTCGCTGGTGTCACATTCATATTTCATTATTAGCATCAGCTCTGCCAACAAAGAGGAAGATTTTTGATTAAACAACGGATGCAACACACCAGTGCAGTGCAAAGGGCAGTTTCTGCTGAAAGAAAATGGGTTTCACTTAATATTACATATGAAAAAACAACAGTGGTGGAGGAGGGTGTTGGTGCCTCTCTCTCTCTTTGCTCTGGGTGTGTGATGCAGCATGTCACAGATTATCCCCCTTCACACCCTGCTGCTGAGATTTGCCACATCTACAACCGTGAAGACACGTGAAAGTAATGAGGAGGTAAAAGTGTGGAGGGTTACCATGGAGATGGGGTGGGAATTTTTTTATTGTTAGGTCTATTTTTATCTCTAGGAAGATTATAAAAAAAGATACAGGTGATTTGATGCGTGCATTGTGAACAGAAACGGTGTACCATAATAAATGTGCATGAATTATTATTGTGTGTGTGTGTGTGTGTGTGTGTGTGTGTGTGTGTGTGTGTGTGTGTGTGTGTGTGTGTGTGTGTGTGTGTGTGTGTGAGAGTGAGAGAGAGAGGGCGGGGGGATGGAGGGATGGTTGACAATGTGAGGAGACTCACGTGACGATCTTTTAAATTCCTGTTTCCCTGCAGCGCAATTTGTCAGAGTACGAACGGTGTCCGCCTGCCTCGCTGCTCATACGCATGTCTGCTCTTTTTTTTTTTTTTTTTTAATGCACAGAAGGACCTCTGCTGCCCGGATCCTTTCGAGCGTCCCTCCGCTCCCCTTCATCATGCTGTTATTATAGTTTGGAGCTCGCTTGTGCGTCTGTGCGTGCGTGTGCGCGTCTTTTGTTTTTTCCTGCTGAAAGCCTTTGAGTTGATTGGTGCCAGGCAGGAGGGGAGGACTCGGTTCCTCTGCCAGAGAAAAAACAGAAACCTAGAGGAAGAAGACGAGAGGAGAAAAGAGAGAGAGAGAGAAGGAGAGGGAGAATGCAACATCGGTGTGATTCCTGCACTGATTTACCACAATAAGGTGGTTTAAAGTGGCGGATTGCACATCCGAGCTTTTATTCTGCTCAATGCACGGACACTAGAAAAGAAAGAAAAGAAAAGAAAGAGAGGAGGACACAAAAAAACGGAGGAAAGGCGCTGCAACGTTACAAGTCGAGGGGGATCACCACCTCAAGACCCAAGAGAGTCCTCTGCTTCTAAGGGTCTCAGCCCTAAAACAAGTGGAACCATGTCATCCACCAAATTCAAGAAGGACAAGGAGATCATAGGGGATTATGAGACCCAAGTGAAAGGTGCGGTGTGTGTGTGTGTGTGTGTGTGTGTGTGTGTGTGTGTGTGTGTGTGCATTGTGTCTCTGCAGAGTCCGTCGACTCTGCCTGACCTGGAGTCTGTTTGTCAGCTTGCATGCTTTTTCTTTTTCTTTATATGCATGTTAATATAAAACAACCCGCCTGTTATATGGTGTTAAAACTGACAGACCCCCTCCTCCCTGTTGTATGACAGGTAACCGTGACAGTCAGTCCAATGACAAGAGCATCACAGTGCAAGGAGCGGACCCTTTTCTTTCTCTGGTGTGCATGAGATATCTGTGATTTGTCATGTTGTGTTTTCGGATCCTGGTTGTGCAGCTTTGTTGCTGGGTGAGATAATCATGTATGGAGGACTGGCTGTGTTACTGTACCTCATTCTTTAACATTGTATTTGTGGTGATCGGAGATATTGGGAATAGATTTCATGCACCAGACATTAATGTTCCATATTCATTGTGATGTCAACGTGGCTTCAGCTTCAATCCCACAGACCTGTTCACACTCTGCTCACGTTTTTCTTTCTGCCTTTGATTCATTGTCAGTGATTGGCTGTTGTCTCGCACTGTTCCCACCTGGCAACATGGATAAAAAAACACTGTCACCATTGATTCCTTTTTTCCACAGCTCATTTCGCATGTAACATTTTACTCAGAAGCATAATTGTAGAAAAATGAGAGTGGCGTGTTATGTGTTAATGATGTGTGTGTGTTAGACATGGGGTCAACTTTCTGCTTTATCCAATTATACCAGCGCTTGTCTGCACACGATGAAGTGCAGAGCCAGCTGATTATGGAAAGCACTGTGGGGAAAAAAACAAAAGAATTGCTAAAATATTCCTCGTCCATGCAGCCGGTACCCCGGCAAATCCAAGGCCACCCGAGTAAACAGTCGCAAGATGCATAAAGTACCAGTTTATTCTGCTTTGTAGTGTTAAAATAAAGCGCCGTGCTGCACAGAGTGGACTAGTTATGAGCGGATATTTTCTCTAAGTGGGTCTCGGGTTCAGTTTCAAAGACATGGACCCATTACTAGCACTCTCTCTCTCAGTGGTTACGCTAATGCTATGCCTCAGGGGCTTCAGCTGATCATCCCCGGAGTCATGAACTAGTGCAGATCTTTTGGATGCTCGGCATGAGCAGCTGGATCTGTACGGGTTGATCTAGAGACTTGTTCTTCTTTGTGTGGACTGGTTCTTACTAACTACACTTTCTCGTCCTCTGTAACATCGATTTTGTCTTGTGGCACATGCCGGTCATTCCTCATCACCTACTCTAATATGTCTAATTGTCAATATTTATCTTATTTTGCTCCTTTCTTCTTCAATCCAGGACATTTTTTTTTAGCTTGTTATTCAGCTTTGATCCAAACATGTGACGGGCTGCGTGAAGCTCTTATTTAAAAGAGCCAGGCCCTGTCTGCCGCTCTCTGCATTAACCAGGGCCTCTTGAACTGTGTGAGGAGGAAGGATGTTAATTTATGGAGAACGCTGCTAATTTCTCATTCACAGCTGCTGGCTGTGTTGCATTGCCTACACACACACACACACACACACACACACACACACACACACACAGTCACAATCCACCACCTCATAACAACAATGGCGATGTTATGAGTTGTAGGAGACAGTGAGCGAACCGTAATGAAATTCAGATTGGAAATTGCACCTGTCTTGCCTCTGAGTTATGGCTGTATGGTTAATGTGTACATGGCAGAAGGGGCCTAATTCATGAGCGGGTCATTGATTGGGTCATAACAAGATCACAGGGGTTGCTTTATTATGTATGAAGCTTAATACAAAATAAAAATAAAATCACTTGGTTTCAGGAGGAACAAAGAAAGAACAAATGCTGTCTTTAATATTTCTTAAATGCGATGGCTGCAGGTGTAAAAGCACATCATAATATAATTCCTCACAGCACTCGGCTGAAATTTTGAACCCGAGGCCATTAATGAATTCTTGACGACCCTCGAGGCTGGCTGCCAAAGCCGAGGTCTCTGAAGGACCTTGGGAGATGGTGTTCACTTTATTCAAGCTGTTCAGCTGGCAGATCCAGCATTAGCATGTCAATAGAAAGAGGGTCGTACACCGAACACAGCGAGACTGGCTGAGGAGCTTGGACTCTATTTTGTAGCTTAACCACCGTGTGGTTGCAGCTCTGCCCTCCCTCACTCTCCTGTTTGCCAGTTTTTACGTGCAGCTTGTGAAGTAATCCTCTCGGGCCATCATCAGCAGCTGTTTGACATTTACACTCCAGGTTTGGAGTCTAAAAAAATATGGCTTCAGCATAAGCCCATACTTCTACATCTTCAAGCCCAGCGATCATAACTAGCTGTCCTAACAAGAGAGCTGCAGAGGATGAGACACAGCGATAGTGACAGAGCGAGGTGGCGATGATACAGTACAGGACAAAAGACATGAGCGCACACAGGCTAGACTCCACTATCTTCAGCACAGCTCAGTTTTATTAGATCAGTCTTGTGTTTACATCTTTTTGCTGTGCTGTACTTTGACTCCAGGGACAGCAGGTTGCCAGTTCTGTTGGCTGTGTTCCCTGAATCCCCCTTCTGCAATGAATATCTGATTCATTGTACTTGCAGCGCAGCACAATTTCACCCCACTCTCATTTCCTGGCATCCCGGGACTCTTTAGTAATTGCATTTTTCCTGCAGTGTATTCCAGATAAAAGTCACTATGATCAGTGGTTTAAGTTTGATAGCTTACGTTCATGTGACTTATTAACTTTGCTGTGATTGGTCTTCACATAGAGTAGAGCTCATTTCCTATATGTAACTATTGCAGTCATACCAATACTAACACCGACACCTACACACAAAGACAGGCATACATAGACCAACATGTAAATGAGTTATGTGATGGAAATGACACTCGAACAAATGAGACTTCATTTGTTGTTTCCTGCAGGCTGCTACATGATAGGAGAAATGAATGAAGGCAACTGCAACTGCGTGTCCTCTAGATGTACACATCACTGTCCACACATAGACGCACACACACTGCTACAGAAAAGGAAGTGCTTTCACACCTTTGGGTTCAGGTTTCTTTTTGTTGTTCGTTGCTAGACTCTGCAGGTTCCTCAACGTCCTCAGCAGACCAGATAATACTGAAAGTAATTTGATCGACATACATTTTCTCCAGGAGTGATTTCTTTTTGTGCAAAACAAAATAATAGTTATTTTTTTTTCCTCACATTGTAGATAATATGTGATCACACACTTTTTTTAAAATGTCAGATTACATAATTATAATGATGTCATCTTATATTCTATTGCGGCTTTCCAAATCCTTTAAAGTCGCTAGAGAGGCTGAGGTTAGGTCCTGTATGTTTGGTATAACGCGCTGATGTTCAGGGAAGCGCGATGAGTTCAGGTACGTTTCAAAGTATTTAATGAGATGAGATGATGAGGTTTACCGTGCACTGTTGGCATGTATCACAACGCATTCACCTAAACGAAAAGCGGTCAACAAAATATTACGGCTACCTAAACCTGCCCAAAATAGTGTGGTCATAAACCACCCTTCTCGTTCAGTACAGTGCAGTATGAAAAGAAAAGTATGTCTTGTGACATAATGATCCTCCTAATGGCTCCGATAAAGTGTTGTCGGCTTGCTTAAGTGCTGTGTGTGACAATAGGTGTGTCTCTGTTTGTTACTGCTGCGGGTTACAGGCAGCTCTGTTGATGCTGAAAGTGGTTCAGGTTCATGGTGTCTTATTTTAACACACCAACAACCGTGCGCGACATGTCTCTGAAATACCTACGACTGCTAATGAACATTCTCCCCAGTTAATGCTGGAAACGAGTCTCACGATCGGAGCTTGTTACCATCATGGTGCGAGCTGGTTAGTTAGTTATTAACGTCCTGCTGGGTGGCATGAAACTGACAGGTTGGGAGTTTAAGAAATCGTCGCACTGACTCACTGGGTGAGGATCCTCCAGCTGCCAGCTTGTTTGGCAAACCTGCCGCTGACTGAGAGAACATTTGCAAAGAAGAAAAAAAAAACATATACAAGCTATTTCGGCAGAATAATCTTTAGTGGGACAGGCTGTTTATTCTTGCGGTCCAATAAATTTTGGGCTTCGTTCAGGGTTGGTTTGTATATGTGGTGCGGCAGTGCATAGTCAAACAAACAGGAAGCTCAAGATGCTCTGTTGCATGATTTAATTCTATTAATAGACAATGCAGCCTTAAAGGCAAAGTTTAACATTGTGTAAACCAAGTATTGCTTAGCTTAGCTTAGCATAAAGACTGGAAACAGGTGGAAACAGCTAGCATGCATGGCTTTTACCAAAAGTAACAGCAAAGCTGGTGTATCTCATGAAAAACAAAGTGTAAGAACTTGAATTTCATTTTATTTTGAAATCCTTTTAGTGTGCCATGTTGGAAAAAATATACAAAATGTTTGACAAAGTGTGTATTTCTCATACAGTAGCAATATAAGAACCAGCAGCTCTTAGAGGATCCGAGACTCTCCAGTCTTGATGCACGTCCATCGAAGAAACGCGGTAGTATTGAGCAAGTGTGACAAAAATGAGATCCACTTGTGGCTGTAAACTTTTTTAAAAAACATTATATTCATGTCATGCCGAGCTATCATCGTGCCCTCTGCCATCATGAATCATATCGTTTTGGTCCAGAGTTCTCTTGACTTTGCTGACTTTGCTCCGGTCTCTATGAACCCAGTGTGATGAATGCAGCTGCCACTTGATAAAACGAGAGTTTGTTCAGAGATAATCAGCCTTTCATAAAAAAGGGTGATCTGCCAGGCGTGGATTATCATTTAACACAGAATGGGTTTTTTTTTGAAGAAGTAGACAAAGGTCCATTTAAACAGACAAATAGGTTCTTGGTTATTTGGTACCAACCAGTACATGATTCTCATTTCATTTAGTCTTTTAGAAGAAGTTTTAATCGCCACTGTCTGGAGAGGCGCAGTCTTCATGATTGTATTACAAGTCCAGTAATGCAATGCCCTTGCCTGGAGGACTAAAATGTAGTTACAGGTTCCACTTGAATTTAATTCAAATCGAGAGTTATTGATTTGATTAGAGTTGTCACGATACTAAAATGAGTAACCACGATACTATACCAGACAAAGTATCGCGGTTCCGGGTATTATCGCGATACTGCGGCCTTTTTTAATTAATATTATTTTTATAAACTGCAATGTATTTGTACAAGTTAGTTTGGAACAGCAACGTTTGTTTTTTAAGCAAAATTAGTGTTGCCACTGACGAAGACGCCACGGCAGACTTGCTGCTCGGGCCTGGTGCTTCTGCCACGGTGAGTGTGTTGTCTCGTGTCTGGGCGAGACAGAACTTTAGCTTGTTGTTTGTTTTGAAGCGAGTTTCTATCGAAGCGGAGCTGTCTTCACGGAGTTCGTTCTTGGCGGCAGAAACACACGAACAGCCAATCAGCTAACAGCGTGCGGAAACAGCCAATCATATCCCTGGACGTCACCAGTAACAGGAAAACAGCCAATCATTCAGCAGCTGTGTAGTATGTAGCCGAGACTGGCACCGGTAGTATAGTAATCCACAGTAGTACCGTCGTGTAAAATTTCTAGTAAAGTAGCGACGGTTATGATTTGGCACCGCGGGGGAACCGTGTATACCGTGGGTATCGTGCAACTCTAGATTTGATATAACAAACATGCATTAAACGTTTATTTCTTTTTTTAGCTTTTTGCTCTGCAAACCATTCGCTTAACCAAAAACAAATCTTAAACAAAAGATTGAAACAGAACTTGAAGATCTAAAAAAAAAACTCAACGAGCTCAGGTCGCGTGTGATAAGGATCTCAACTCTGACATTTAAAGTGTTTGGCTTCAGTCCACAGTAACTTTATAGCCCGCCATTATGTAAGTAAATAGTGTCAGTTTGCTCTGTGTAAACTAAAACTCTGACGTGAGTTTGAATGGATTCAGACTCTATTAGTAGGATTAACTAAAAGTTTTTGCGACCATAGAAAATCCAAATGGAGAAAAACAGTGCCAAATAAAAAATCAAATAAAAAAATTACAGGAAATTGCAGCATCATTCTGCTTTATTGCCCAACAGACATTCAGATGCAGCAATAATTTGGAAAAAAACCCAAAAAAAACAAACTTCCTGCTGACAGACGGTAACCTTAGAAACAGAGGAAAGAGGCCGGTTGTGCAAAAATAACTCTTCAGGGACAGTTTGAAAAAGTCACTATTTGAGGAGGTAATTAGTTAAGTTCTTCTGCTGTAGTCTTGGGACCTGTTAGATTAACTTTATTATGTTCCGGTGAAGAACATGTCCCACTACAGACTTTAAATGATTAAAGAGTGCGCCTATTTGCAGCTCACAAATCCCTCTCACCCACCACGGATGGTAGAAATAGAAGCGTATGTGGCACAGGCTCATTAGTCATTGGGAGCACAATAGTGTGGCATTGTGTTACATCACGTTCTAAATGAATCGTGGACTGCAGGGCTCCAACTAATGATTATTTTCAGTATGGATAAATTAGATTTTATTGATTCTTAAATAAATGATTTTATATCCTGAAATCTCCCTTACAATTTCCTTTAAAGTCCAAATTTCTGCCAATCGTCAATCAATAAAGAAGTTATATTACTAATATAATAAGTATTGCTTAGTACTAATACTTTTGCTGTATTGTTTATGGCATTTTTTCTTAATAACCTACTGAATCGTGGACTGCAGGGCTCCAACTAATGATTATTTTCAGTATGGATTAATCAGATGATTTTGTGCTCTGTTATATCCTGAAATCTCCCTTACAATTTCCTTAAAGTCCAAATTTCTGCCAATCGTCAATCAATAAAGAAGTTATATTACTAATATAATAAGTATTGCTTAGTACTAATACTTTTTCTCTGTTGTTTTTGCCATTTTTTCTTAATAACCTAATGAAACGTGGCACCAACATGAGTGACTTATCCTGAAACCTTCAAACCTGTTGCTGTTTTGCTTGTGACTCATCAGAGGCTGTATAATCTTTTTTTTCAGTTTCACCTACAGCCAGTGGAGAGCTGCCTTTTTTTCTGCGACCCACGCGCTCTACTTTTATGAAAAGCTAAATGTTCTCGTATAAACCGAGTCGTTTCAACCCTGTGCATCTCTAAATACCTTATACGGTGGCAGTATTTAATTTTAATTTGATGCAATCAGTGTTTCAAATAAGCTTTACTGCTTTGGTTAAATGATTCTTATTGCTCGCTTAATTCTGCCACCTATCCACACCCTTCAGGCTCCACCTCTCCTCCAATGAGCTGCTCCCTGGGGACTGGTGCACGCCCGTGTTGCCATGGAGACACCTCTTAGCCCGGTCCCGCATAGCTGGATCCTGGATGCAGCAAACGACGGACAACAAGGCTCAGAAAGGGCGTGTTTCCGGTTGTAGCTCATTCTCAGGCTTCCCTGAAGCATCAGACTCGTGTGTCGCGCTGGCGTGATGACAATACGGGCTCTAGAGAGGAAATCGATGTCTGGGATGAGAGAGAGAGAGAGAGGCGAGGAAGTCTGGGATGATTTTCCGCTGGTGGCACTGTGAAGGCCATGGACGATTGATTGTTAGTATTTATTTTATTGCCTTCAAAGCAGCTCAGCTTGGGAGGCTTGAATTAGCAGCCTGTCAAGACACTGTTTTACATAACAAAAAGCGATATTCTAAATATGGTTTATTTCAATAAGAGGTGAGTATAAGCTGGTGAAAATCATACCCAAGACAAATTTGATGAAGTCTGGATTGATTTTTTTAGTTTGACGGGCAAAAATCGGATAAACCAGCAGATAATTAGGTGGCAGGATTAAGAGTGAAGGACGACCCAGAGAGACTGACAGCTGACATCTTGTTGTCGGACGCTCCATCGACTCACCTCTGCTCGAGCCATTGATTGGGCTCAGTTCCTGTTGTCTTATCTTTGAGTACATGTGCTGCAGACGTCAGGGCTAATGAGGGAACAGGCGAGATAGAGACAAGCAGACAGAGAAAGAAAGACTTGCGCTGACATCAGGAGCGTGTCCTCATGAATCCATAATTGCATTAATCATTGAGGGATTTAAATAAAAAATAGAAATAGGAGATTAGCTCAGCGACTGGAACTTGTATTGTGAGACTGTGAATTAAAGGTCTGGATAAGGGTTGCGTTTGTCTGCGTGTCTGTTTTTTTTTCATGTGAATTTGTCTCTGCAGTGTAAAGCCCAGATACTGCAGAGCTGAGTTGGGGATTAGGTTAGTGAAATTTGTGTATGTGTCTACATACTGTGTGTGTCTTACTGCACGGTGATGTGAACGCCCAAGGACGTTATTTTCAAAGTGTTTAATACCTTCTGAGGCTGCTTATGATTTATAATTTATCCCTATTACACAGAGACATGCACTTCTTTCCTCCACACTCACTGCACCAGTACACAGAACAATCTGTGCTTCTCGTTGATTCATTGAAACGCTTAAATATCACGCTAAACGTGACCGTAAATAAGTCGTGTTTACCGCCAAACCCCACAACATGCGCGATGATATTTCAGCTTTATTATCCTGCAGCGAAATGACCCATCTGTCCCGCTCTTCCTCCTGGTTTCCCCTCTGCTGCCCCTCAGGATCCTCTGCAGAAAACCCCTCTCATTCACTGCGCTCCAATCTTATCTCGACTTCATTGCGTCAAGATGTCACATGGCCCTCTTAAACAGCATCCTTTGCAGTAAAATGCTGCACCAGTCCAACACCACCGGCATCCTGAATTGACTTCAGGAGTTTTATTTTTTACAAGATGATGAGTAACGTCTCGTTCATAGCCCATATATGTGTCCATTACGTGCTAGGAATACATGAGAGGCAATGAAATGTCAAAAGTCCTTTTTTATAGGGTGCATCAGTTTTACCTTTTGGCATCCGCTTGGGAAGTTGTTGACAATGTTTTGAACTGAGCTGCATTTTGCCTGAAGGAGACAGAAAATAGATTGTGAAAAAACACCCCATGTAGGTTATAATGTGTGGCTGTGAAATGTTTGTTTTGTGCTTCACTGAGGCTATACTCAGCTAGAGTAACAATGGATTTGTCATTCACTGAAACCGCATCTGTAGTACTATCCATTTCTCCATGGCCAACTGCACCCCACAAATACAGAATACACCGAATAAACAAAATATGGACGTATGATTCTGTTGCAAGTAGGCACAATAGTTGGTTTTGCCATCTGCTCCACTATTGGTCAGAAGAGAACAGTCATCAGATGTCCATACCAAGTCCAACAAAACAATAAACTCAAGACAGCTGGATGTCCTGACCAATGGAAGAGGTGAAATCAATGACAGTAAAAAGAATGGACAGTGCACGAGTGACTTCACCCACAGGTTTCCGTAGTGCTGCGTTGAAGCCGAAAATGTCCAGCACTGGACACTGTTGTCAGGCCGGGACTCAAGGAGGACTCAGATGCAGAGTAGAGCAGAGAGCTGTTTATTTCAGATCTTCAAACACCTTCGAAAGAGTGAGGCTATGAAACAAGGCCTAAACTAAGAGGAAAGGAAAAAACTCTGAACTATTCTTATCAAAGATTAACAAAATCAAAATCGCTCACAACAAGGAAAAACAAAAGGCTATGAAACATTATCTTAAAGCGCTCCAATGAGGCTGAAAATACACTAGGCTAAAGACAAAGAAAACAAAAGACTAGACTACGAAGTACAACAAAAAAATCACTCTTTCAAGGAAGAAAAACAAAAGACACAAGAGCTATAATGCTATGACTATGGGCTACGAAAAAGGCTTTGGTGAACGCTGCACGAGACAAAACACTTCGGCACGAGACAAAGGGAGACGCAGACAATATATACACAGGGTAATGGGGAACAGGTGGAAACAATCAGGGCGGGGAAGACAATCAGACCGGTGACACATGAGGAAGGGCAAGTGACCCGAAACGAGAGGAGAGTTATCTTTCAAAATAAAACAGGAAATGACAAGACAAGACAAAAACCCAGCTTGACCTCACCATGCTGTGACAACTGTCATGTTGGCTATACGGCTTCTTCCGCCTCTCAGCTAATCTAAAACTGGTCAAAGACGTGGATCATCGGTGGACCACAGGTTACATTTTTTGGCACTCCCATGTTGGCTTCATTTCCCAGCCACGGACATTGCCGCTTGGGTGAGACCTTTTGAAGTCAGTCAAAGTCTGTCAGTACTGCAGGTCATGCGATAGATCACTCAAAATATTGCCATCAGAAAACACCCTGAAAACAGAATGTTATCCGTGTATATGTCCAATGTTGGCGGGATCCAACAGGAAATCAAAGGAAGTCTCTAATGCGGACTGTGAACCGTGCTCTGCCCAGAAATTCAGTGGAAACCTAAAAAAAAAAAAGTGTGGGGCGTACTTGTCCTGTATCCGTTCTCTAATATCAAGCCATACAAGACGATACACGTACCTTAACAAGCTCGACAGCAGTGAGAACAAGCAGCAGGAACATGCGTGAGAATTAAGACAGGAGCTGTCGTTTCACAGATGTTTCTCATGCTTCGCGGTCCAAACTTCTTTACAGACACTTCACAGTTCAGTTGTTCAGTTCAAAAATGAATTTTACTTTTCTACACCAGCAGCAATCTTTGCTTCAAACATCACCACGCTGTGCTATAACACAGCTGACAATACAAAGTTTTTCTGTGAGGGCCAAAGTTCAAGGATCTCTAACATCCTACTATTGTTTTCAGAGGGTTTCCTGTGCTGCGAGGAGACAAGTGTCCACTGTGCTTTCAATTCCTGTTCCTCAGTGGTGTAAGAGGAATGATATTGTGGAGCAGGTGCCCAGATGAAGTGGTAGGGCTCTTATAGCTATGATGTATAGACTCGAGGTCAGGAATGTGAAGTGGCTATCATGAACATCTACTGTCCACTCTCATAACATGTCACATACAGCGCCGGTCCTGGCCACATTTGCGCCCTGGGCGAACCCCAGATATATTAGTGTGTGTGTGGCATTAACTTAAAGCCCTCATGGAGACTGCGCCCTGGGCGGTCGCCCACATTGCCCATAGCTAAAATCGGCCCTGCTTGTTTTAGTTTACGGGCAGATCTGCCACATCCAATATGGCGGACGCGTTAACGTATCGCAGCAACGGACCAACCTGCTCAATGCGGCGTCTATGTATATATGTCTATGATCTATCCTAACTAAAGGAGAGTCTATGTATATATGTCTATGATCTATCCTAACTAAAGGAGAGTCTATGTATATATGTCTATTATCTATCCTAACTAAAGGAGAGTCTATGTATATATGTCTATTATCTATCCTAACTAAAAGAGAGTCTATGTATATATGTCTATGATCTATCCTAACTAAAGGAGAGTCTATGTATATATGTCTATGATCTATCCTAACTAAAGGAGAGTCTATGTATATATGTCTATGATCTATCCTAACTAAAGGAGAGTCTATGTGTATATGTCTATGATCTATCCTAACTAAAGGAGAGTCTATGTATATATGTCTATGATCTATCCTAACTAAAGGAGAGTCTATGTGTATATGTCTATTATCTATCCTAACTAAAGGAGAGTCTATGTATATATGTCTATGATCTATCCTAACTAAAGGAGAGTCTATGTATATATGTCTATGATCTATCCTAACTAAGGAGAGTCTATGTATATATGTCTATGATCTATCCTAACTAAAGGAGAGTCTATGTATATATGTCTATGATCTATCCTAACTAAAGGAGAGTCTATGTATATATGTCTATGACCTATCCTAACTAAAGGAGAGTCTATGTATATATGTCTATGATCTATCCTAACTAAAGGAGAGTCTATGTATATATGTCTATGATCTATCCTAACTAAAGGAGAGTCTATGTATATATGTCTATGATCTATCCTAACTAAAGGAGAGTCTATGTATATATGTCTATGATCTATCCTAACTAAAGGAGAGTCTATGGCGGAAAGATGGATAAGGACTTTTAGGGGGAACATTTCATTTTAAAAACGAGGCAATTTGCACAGTTTGCAAAGCCGAATTTAAATTCCACAGAAGTAACACGACTTTAACATGTCACCTCAAAGCAAAACACCTGCTGAAATTACCTCCACGGGACCTCGCCAGTCTACACTACAGGAGTGTGGCACTCGTCAGTGTATTTCCTCATTCTGGCTTTTTTCTATTAGCACATTCTACATTAATTTGATCATTTTACATAAATAAATATTCATTATAAGCTTCAGTCTCAGAAAAATGCAATTTATTTATTGATACATTTATTGATAGTGATTATTGATCGTGATTAATCGTGATTAATCGCGATTAATTACAGATTTTTGCGATTAATTAGTTTTTTTTTAAATCGATTGACAGCCCTAATATCTACACATCCTAACATACTTTCATCCTTGTTTTATTTTATTATAATTTTTGTCATGAGCAGCACTGCATTTTAATACGTGGACTATAAATCCCAGTTGTCTGCAGACAAGTTCAAAAGAAAAAAAAAGATCTGAGAAGCGTAATAATACTGCTCCATCATTAGTTTAGTTTTACAGAAAGCCACTGATTAGAGATGTTATTGGATGAGCTTTTGGGGATTTATTTTTTGCTTCTGCCACGCATTATTGGGAGGGAAATGTTTTGGTCTTTATAATTATAGTCGATATATCAAACGGCTCGGAAGCAGTGTTTAGTAATGGGGAAACAACTCAGCGAAAGAAGCAAAGAAAAACAATGTTTGCATGACACAGAAAGGCTGTTTATCACTGCTTATAACTAAACTAGTACAGAACACCAAGACAAAAAAATTCAATTTAATTCTACTATCTGTCACATGGTCTTCCATTTACAGGCTGATATAAAGCTGTAAAGGATAAGATTATCTTTCAAACAAAGAATCTTGGCCTTGACATGTATGACCCCACTCGAGTTCTGACCATATTTCAGCTGTTCCAGCCTCACCCCCGCTTTCTCCATCAGCCTTTTTGTCTGGAGATAACCCCCCATCCAAAAAAAAGGAAAAGAAAAAGCAGATGGCTCCATCTCTAAATAGAAAGACGTGGAGGCAACGCGCAGTAGGTCTCCCACGGATAATTGCTGCATGCTCGATCAAGCAGCTACATTAAAGGTTTAACTTGCTCACTTTGAATCAGAGGAGTTGTGTTTTTGGTAGGTTAGTCAAAGATTCCCACCTGCACCATGAATAGTTGCTTAAGCAGAGATGTATAAAGTACTGGAGTAAAGGAGTGGAGTAGAAGTACAAGTGCTATATCAAAAAACTGACTTGAGTAGAAGTTGAAGTGTTCTTTAAACACCATACTTAAGTAAAAGTACTAAAGTATTCAAAATGTTTTGTACTTAAGTATCGCAAGTAGAACTATGTAAAAAAAATGCTACTCAAGTACTGAAAGTAAAAGTAAAAGTACAAGTACTGTTGTTTATATTATTTCAAATATTTATTAAGGCACAACTTCTAATGTTACAGTGTTACAATGTTCATGGTAGAGTTCTGTGATTTCCCATGGTCTGTGAATGCGTCTTAATGAATGCGAGAGCGAGGGGGCGGGGCAGCAGGTGAGAGAGCGCACCTGGGTGAGTCAGGTGTGTGACGTACGGCGCACGAGCGAGGTTGATGTGAGACCGGGACTGTTCAGTTGGTTTTTTTGTCGTGGTTCCGGCCGACAGTCACCGAGTCCTGGAACCAAACCGTTCAGCAATAAATGCAGTTTGTTCAATATCGCCTCGTCATTCATCACGTGTCCGGCTGGACGCTACAATAGTAACGAGTAACGACTCAGCACATGAAAAATGTATCCGAGTAAAAGTATTAAATTCATCAAAAATATGTAGTGCAGTAAAAGTGGAAGTTGGGGAAAAAATAATACTCCAAATAAGTACAGATACTGCATTTTAGTACTTAAGTACAGTACTTAAGTAGTTCCACTTTGTTGTGCTTAAGTAACAGAGAACATCTTACTTACAAGACATCTACTCTCTTTGCTCTTTAACTGTGATCACGCTGACGAGTTCAATAGTTGAACGTTGGACATGTAATTTTACTGAGGCCCGATCTGGAACGTCATGCTTTTTCTGTGCTGTATTGATCTTCTGGCTACAAAGCAATTTTGTTTAATCGTGAAACCAAGAAGAAGCAGTGCAGTGGAGCTGAAAGTGGGGCATCCATGTTTACACAGAAACCTCTGGGATCAAAAGGCCTTGTTACATACGTGTCAGAAAGGTGAGGAGGTTTGAGGTGGTGGGTGTAGCTCAAGACACTTTTATACTCAGGTTATGCGGTGTACAAATAATATAGAAGAGTTTTAAACGACTTGATTTGTTGGTGGCTTGAACTGTTAATCTTTCTTGCTTTATTTGATTTCTTTCTTTATGTAAGAACAGGACTTGATTTAATGTTGTTGAAAAAGATAAACCATCATCATCTTCTGGCCTACATTTCCAGCATTTCTCCTCCTCGCAGATCGACAGAGGGGTGCTCGCTTTGAATAAACCGCAGCCGATGGAGGCGCTCAAAGAGCTGGGAATATTTAGGGGGGGGTAATTCTCCAATTGCTCATGGTTTCTCAGAAGTAAGGGCACACTTCTGGTGCGCGTGACCTATTTTTCCAAACTCATCTGTCAAATTGCAGAGCTGCAGCTGGTGGTTCAGAGTTCCCTTTTTTTGTTTTCAAAAGTCCTCCCTGGCACTCATGCAAATCGGTGTCACATTTTTGCCGGGGCATTTCTCTCGGCTCGCATGCTTGCTTGCAAAAAATACAGAATAAATAACATTGCAAACAAGGAACATAGCTGCATGTCTGAGGAGTCAAGACATTCCTGACAGGACTGAAGTAGCAGTGGTGATATCTCTCCCTGAGCTCTGGGTGCAGGGCTCCCACTAAAAACAGAGCTTACAGCCCTCAGTGCTGGGAGGGAAGAGGGAGGCCCCTGGATGAAGAGGGAGGGCTGGGACAATGGTTAACCACAGAGTGAAGCATGCCGCTTAAGGCTGAGGCCAGGCGGCACGACATCACAGGGAGAGAATAGGCCCGCCCGCACAACATCGGCGTTTCAGTTCAAATGGCAAGCTTCCCCAGCAGCGAAAAAGCCCATGCATATATCCATGAGGAGGGCTTGGCTGACCAAATTACACCCTCGACCGCATGGAAACACAGTCACTGTGTCACTGCTGTGGTTTCAGCATTCAGTCAGCACTTCATCTGTCACAGCCGTGGCTCGGATATGTACAAAATCCAGCCGTTGTTCTTATTTTTTAGGGTTATAACTCGCAAATTGACTCACGGTGTAGCTCAACAAGCAGCAGCTTACATTTAGGAAGTTCATTTTTTTCCATGCAGACGGTTTAAAGACAGAAATAACACAAACAAGCTGGAACGAGCTGGTCAAATAAATTGTATACATTTTATTGCATAACGTGAAACTTTTCCTAAAGAAACTCATCCGCCTCTCACCGTACAGGTTTGTTTGAAGAGCTCCTACAGATCACAAGGCAAACACTGCGATGACACCACAGCTAGCTGCGCTGTGATCTTCAATCCTTGTCTTTAGAGTCTACTGCTCGGCTTGACACCGCACTGCCTACTCTGCATGTTAACAGAGTTTTTACGTGACAGTGAAGCATCTTCATGATCAAAACACTTTTTGCTTTCTAATAAAGTTCTACTAGTTAGTTCAGGAGGTTTGCTTTACAACACTCGTCCTGTTTTCTGTTGCTCCTTCCCTTCTTGTTCTGCAAAATAGGCTTTATTTTTTCTTTTTGCTGCTTATGACAGCACTACAAAGAGGAATCAGGTTTTTCTCTCGTGGGTTCCGACTGGCATGAAGGATCTGTAGTCTGCCTGGCAGCATGGGGTTCCTCCTGAAGCAGAAATATTATTCTGCTGCTCACATTAACTTCTCATTAAATCAGTTTGATCCCTCAGTGTACACACTTTGTGCCATACGCACAGGTCATCTTACCGGCTTGGCATGGAGCCTCACCGGTCATTCTGACTCCCAGATAGAGCCAGTCTGATGCAGTGTAATGAAATGGCTTTGAATAACTGAAATAAAAAGCACGATTATTAACTGCGTGCATCAAATTTCAGATACCGTGGATTATAGATGACTCACTTAGCAGTCATACTTGGCTTGTGTTTGGAAATATGTTGCTATGCGACTGTGACATCTGTAGCGTTGAAGCTCTTGAGCATATCTCCTGTCAAATATTATTAGCACACAATTTGGGTACTGCAAATAGTCATACCTTTAAATAGAAAGATTCAACATCAGAAACGTTTGAGTGAAAAAACAAAGATGACACAAAGTGACAGGATGTACAAGTTAGTTTAGTGTAATTGTACAAGGTATCATCCAAGTTTTAACCCATCCTGCAACTTGATATGAGTGTGTGGAAGATATAATAATACTAATATTGTAATTTTGGACCAGGGCATGTTGTGCAGTGTTGTGACAGCAGTATAAACACCTGACCTTGTACCACTTTTTTGCCTCATGTTTTGATGGACAGAGATCCGTAACCAGCTGGTGGAGCAGTTCAAATGCCTGGAGCAACAGTCCGAGTCTCGTATCCAGCTGCTGCAGGACCTGCAGGAGTTCTTCCGTCGCAAAGCAGAGATCGAGGTGGAGTACTCCCGCAGCTTAGAGAAACTGGCTGAGAGGTTCTCCTCCAAGATCCGCAGCTCCAGGGAGCACCAACAGTTCAAGTGAGTTTCCCATCCCCGCAAGCGTTTCCGCTGCCGAGACTGTTGCGTGTACAGTGTTTGTGCATTTGAGAGATTGTGTGCAAGGGAGGTGGTTTGGTTTCAGATGTGGGGAACACTATGTGTCACTGTATATCAAGCCAGGTAGAGAGTTGAAATGGCAATTTAATAGGTAAATATTGTAGAAATTGAAAGATGTGAGGCACATCCTCACCCTCAGTGAGAAATGCAGTGGCGTTTTACATATTTGCCTTCCTTAGTTCAGCTCAACTGCTTTTTGTTTTTATCTGAATGTATTTTTGTAAAGTAAATGTTCCTTTTCCCCTTTCAGCGTGTACTCAGACCACAGGGATCCGTATGCCAAGCGACTTTATCCCCCCTCTAAACACTTCACTATTTATAACCTGGCTGTAAGACCCAGCCCTGCTGCTAATCACAGTGCTTTGTTTGATTACAGTGCAGAGCTATACAACAAAATACTTCTATTATATTTATGTACTGTGAGGGGAATATCTGTTATTACTTTATGGTGTCTTCAAAAGGTCAGCTGGTTCCGGCTTGATGGGAGGATGCAGTTCATTAAAGAAGTTAAAGACTGCCGAGGAGCGGACATAACAAATCCAATGCGCTTGCGGGTGCTGTAATTTAGTACTTAACTTTATAGAAGTGGGCTTTAAGCATTGTGCTTCATTGTGTTTTAAACTGCATCCATTATGTGCAAATAGGCTCTGCATCAGGTAGAAACCTGTGGGTCGGATCAGAATCACGGTGGAGGTTTATATTAAAATTAAAAACCATCTAACTATACAAGATAGTAACCTGTTAGCCAAAATATTACAAATACAATTCACCTGTGTAGCTGGACTAAAAGCAGAAACCTCATCACAAGTATTACAGTCATGTTTTAAAATTGCAATTATAGAGTAATTTCCTTTTTAATTATTCTGCATGTGATATTCTAATAAAAGAAAGGCTGCTTTGAAAAGAGGTAGAGAGCAAAGCATTAATCTTAGTAATGAGGAAACGGTGCCATCAGATCAAAATCATCTTACCTGTAGCCTTGACCCATTTAGATGTTCTGCTTTGGATGCTGGTGGAAATAAAAAAAAAAGAGGGATTGCCTGCACAGAAACCACCACAACACTTTGGTACATGACTCACGCAGGGCATGAAATTAAACGCTGCCGCTCCCAAAATCAGGCACCTCAGGCTAGCGGGCAAAGCTTAGCTGAGTCTGGAAATGGGACACTAACCCAGCTGTGATGGTAGCAGCAGATCTCAGACATGAATCTACACAAACACACATATATGTAGTCTAACCCCAGCTCTGATTCTTGCAAATGGAAACGACGGGAATCCATTTCAACATTTTTTAAACTCTCATTTCTAAGTTGAAATGTGTAACATTAAGAGGCATGTCTAACTCTCAAATGTTACCAGTGGCCTGGTCAAATGAAAAACATATATCAGAACACAGATGTTGACAAATTTCCTGCTTAGGCATTAAAAATGTTTTTTTTGGGCCTAATACAAAAAGTACCAATTACTGCTGTAATGTAAAATCAAACTATTAATAATGACTAGAGTTGCACGATACCCACGGTATACACGGTACCCCGCGGTGCCAAATGGTAACGGTTCCTACTATACTAGAAATTTTACACGACGGTACTACCGTGGATTACTATACTACCGGTGCCAGTCTCCGCTACATAGCGGCCGCCTCTGCTCTCCTCCCGGCTTCTCACTGCATGCTACTCACTCGTAAACAAACCAACATGGAACCGAACTACACAGCTGCTGAATGATTGGCTGTTTGCCTGTTACTGGTGACGTGATAGGCTGTTTCCGCACGCTGGGTCCGCCCGTCTGTTAGCTGATTGGCTGTTCGTGTGTTTCTGCCGGCAAGAACGAACTCCATGAAGACAGCTCCGCTTCGATAGAAACTCGCTTCAAAACAAACAACAAGCTAAAGTTCTGTCTCGCCCAGACACGAGACAACACACTCACCGTGGCAGAAGCACCGGGCCCGAGCAGCGAGTCTGCCGTGGCGTCTTCGTCAGTGGCAACACTAATTTTGCTTAAAAAACAAACGTTGTTGTTTCAAACTAACTTGTACAAATACATTGCAGTTTATAAAAATAATAATAAAAAAAAGGCTGCAGTATCGCGATAATACCCGGAACAGCGATACTTTGTCTGGTATAGTATCGTGGTTACTCATTTTAGTATCGTGACAACTCTAATAATGACAATTTATACTTTTATTTGTACAGTAAGGCTTCCTACTGTGTGTGTATATATAGTAGCGTGACATTCAGAATGCACAGTGCGTGCATGGAGTGCTTTTCTGCTTTTCATTTTGACAGGCTGGACGTTGTAATCAGGTTCGGGTTCAGGTTCCTCCTGATTCAGCCTTCCTCTTTGTCAAACAATGGTCATTATTGTATATGCAGTACCTGCTCTGTCTGCTTTTTCCGAACAGCTGCCATCCGTCTACGACGAGCCAATCCATATACATTTGAAATGCTTTCCATATGAAGAGAAGTGAGATTTTTTTTTACAGTTAGCAGAAAGTGCTTTTTCTTGAGTAACATGTTTTGACATTTTTGACACACAACAAGATCCCGTAGAAATGTGCGCATATGTATCAGTACGTATACGTAGGAGAGCTGTGTGTGTGTGTGTGTGTGTGTGAAGTGGAGGAGGATTTGACTGGATAATTGAGTCCAGCTGTTTTTTGGAGGAGCCATGCTTCGCTCTGGCTGATAGTAGACAGAAGTGTTCCGCTGTCGCTGAGACACAGTGGCTTAACCTTTGAACTTAAACCGGTGATGTTATCCACACAGCTACGGGCAGGTGTTAGAAAAAACACCTAATCCTCCAACACATGTTCTAATAATATCACACTTTACACTGCCAAGATCGTGGTGTACCCAAAAGCCAGAAGCCAGAAAGTGTCTCACTGCACTGGGTTGACAGGGACACACACACACATATGAACACACACTATTTTGTACATATCAACACTGCCAACTTGCCCTGTACAATATATTTTATTTTATCGTATTTACTATTGCTTTTTTGGTATAGTCAGCTTTATAGTATATTTTATTTTTATTCTTATGTTGTCACTTTGTGTAATGCTGCTGCTGCACTATAATTTCCCAGCTTGAGATAAAATAAAATAATATCTATCTATCTATCTATCTATCTATCTATCTATCTATCTATCTATCTATCTATCTATCTATCTATCTATCTATCTATCTATCTATCTATCTATCTATCTATCTATCTATCTATCTATCTATCTATCTATCTATCTATCTATCTATCTATCTATCTATCTATCTATCTATCTATCTAGACAACACCAATGTATGACACTTTTAATGCAAAGCCACGTATACTTTACTTGCTTCTTCTTAAACTCCAGAAAAAATGTGTGTAGACGTGAAACGCTCAGACAATAGGCACCAAAGAACGGAACAGTGGAAGACCACAAAGGAAGTGTGGGTGGGAGGATACTACCCAAGCTTGACATGTATAGAGAGTGTGGTATTCAGTCATACTGAAAGTCACATTCATGTATTTTCTAATGTATTAGAATAAAAACATTTGGACTTTTTCCTGCTTCAAAAATACACACTGTAGCAGTATATCATCCAAAATGGGTTCTTTACTGTAAGCCTTTGGTGAAACCACAAAAATGCTCATAACATGATCATGCACCTTGTGCTATCCATCCACTCCTGGTCTGAACAGGCAGGCAAGCAACCACAAATCCTGGTAATCAGCTATGGCACGCCCTTTACTGTGCCTTTTCTTCCCACTTTAGTGTAGTAAAGTTCATGGCGAGCCACCAAAACACCAAATGGGACTAAGCAAGAAAAAAACCCCACTTGTGTTTGTCCAATAAAATCTCTTTGTTGGCATAAAGCCAAATCCATGCACCATCAGAAACACAGAAAACAATTTTAGACCCTTAAGCCTCTTTTTGTGCTTTTTTGGTTTTGGCTTTGTTGTCTTTGGCGTGGTGATTCATCTGGTGCAACACATCTAAACTAGTCTTTTTCTCAACACCCTTCAACATGCCCGCGGCTGCCTTTCATTGTGGTAAAAGTACTGCAGAGGGGGTATCTTATCCCTAATTATACCTTTTTTTTTATGTTTTTGATCAAAACACAGCAGTGAAATAGAGTCATCCCGACCAGGACGGACTGTGCTGGATCACAGCCTACAGTCTGTTGAGCTGAACCCGTCCAGTGCAGATTCATTAGCGAACTGAATGCCGCTGTGATTTACAGCTACTGCAGCTACAGCCACACCGCAGCCACCCGACCAAGGATAATTCTGCTCTTCCACTTTACCTCGTTTGCCACATTGAAGGGTTACAGTACTCAGCCGCTCCGTACTGCAGTTGCTCTGCCAGATAGTGCACCACTTCATTTTTTATTTTTTTCAGAGAAGACAACAGCTAACTCGATTTTAATTATGGGGCAGACGTTTCAGGGTATATTCATCAATGGGGTTTATAATGTGGCCTATTAAATTAGAGTGGATTGGTATCATCTGTCTGACATACAGACATATTCAACATAGCACCATTAGAAAAGCAGCTCATGCAGTGATGATATGGAGAATAACCTGTCTGGGAAAGATAAGACGGAGCTTGTAGTGGTGTCCAAATTGGTGTGTGTGTGTGTGTGTGTGTGTGTGTGTGTGTGTGTGTGTGTGTGTGTGTGTGTGTGTGTGTGTGGGTGTGGGTGTGGGTGTGTGTGTGTGGGTGTGTGTGTGGATCTCTTTGTCTGTGTATCCAAGCGATTGGTTTGGGAGGCGCTGGGGGTGAAAAGTGTTTCTTTGTACAGAAAGTTATTCTAGTTTTGAAAGTGCTTTTGTTCATTTTTAAGTGACGTCTCTGTTCATTTCATGGTCAGCAGGGCACAGCTTTGAAAATGTATCAACGGATATTCCAGTAAGTGTGATGAACATGTTAGTCTTTAAAGAGCCACTCTGAAAGAATGTGATGCAAAGCTCTACTTACTTAAGTCTTCTGCTGTAGGATAGTACAAGAGGCTTTGCTCACGGGTACCAAGCAATGGCTACAACAACTGTGTTGTTGCATCCTGGCTGCTCTTGGAAACTCTGAGGGGGCAAAGGGGGAAAAAAGGTTAAACTACATCTACCCAGGCTTAAGTTTGAACGCAGCAGTCAACCCCCTGCTCTCGTCGGGCTGATAAGTCCAGCTGGTGGAAGTCAGCACGTACAACATCAATAGATCAGCTGGTCTGCAGTTTCAGATCTTGTCAAACCCCTCGTCTCCTCTTCTCTGCTCTGGCCCCTGCGTCCGTGCAGCTGTTGGCAGCAAAACTCTGCTAAATGATGTGCAAATCAGAAATGCAGCATATTGAAGCCCTGCTTGAAAACGAGGGGGGGGGGACAAAGCAAATTTGAATGGCAAAGCTGACGGTGTGTGCCCACATGCCCCTTGTCTTTTGAAACTGTCCTTCTTCTTGGCTGTTTCATTGATAAGCAGCAGGCAGGCAGTGTGGAGTGGATTAAAGGCCTTCATGGAGCCGAGTCCTGGTTTGATAAATACACACTTCCTTCTGGAAATCCTGGCTCAGACACATCGTATTCTTTGGATGATTAGATGGTGGCATCCAGTGCCGCCATGACTAAAGCGCCTGCACTCTATACAATGCTTTCTTGTTCGTGTTATGCACATTATGGACACAGCTTGCCATCAGTTTATCCTCGAATCAAAGGATTATTGCAATATTCTACAACCATACACTCTTTGTTTCTCTGTATCAGATCATGCTCCTCCATGCATTCACATATTATACTGCATATGTATGTCCCTCACAGGGGGCAGTGAGGCAATGCAGACCTTGTAAAAACCGTGCAGACAGCCAGGCAGTGCTTTTGTAGGATGAGACCGATGTAATAGGATGCCAGAAAGCTGCACTCGCCTCTCCTCCTCCTCTTCCTTCTCCCTTCTCTAGAGACCCTAAGAGCTCGTCGTTTGCCTCCTGCATGTTAATGATATCCTGTGTATAAATACCGAGGGCACGGAGCCATCCAAACCCGATCCCTTTTGAAGCCCTCTAGATTAATTGACCAGGCCCTCGACTGATGCTCAGCATTTTACGGGAAATCAGCAAAGAGGAGAGTAGAGATGGGGAGAATGAGTTTTGCTGCATGCTGAGGTCGATCCTTTGTGATGGATAGGCCTGTACAAGAGCCAGTATAGAAAAGACTGCCTCTGTCCCATAAAACAAGTGGAGGAGGTGCATTTATTACTGTGTTAAAATACTCTGCTCGCTGGTACATGGGCCTAATTACTGACCTCCTGCTCCTGATTCCTGTGAAATGAGGACAGCGACTAGAGAGAGAAAAAAAAAAGATCTTATGTCCTTTGTCAGTTTCTCTCTTCAAGACTTTAACCCTGAATATTTATCAGACTTTGTCAATCCTTAATGTAGATTTTTGCACAATAGTATAATACGTGTATTAGTAACTCAATATCCCTTTCATTTTTAAATATTACAATTATTGTCACTGCTGGTATAAACCCCACAGATACAGATGAAGATGAAGATTACTGAGTTTGACGATCTCGTTTTTCAGTTGTGCCGCCAACAGGTCAAAGTTTTTTATTTCATCAAGTGAAATAAATGTAACTTTTGTATATTGCCATCCTCTGGCCCTGTTTACACGTACACAGGTATTTTTAAAAACTGAGACATTTCCCTTCGTTTGTATCTTTTACACGCAAACGGTGAATTCGCCTCTGAAAACTCCATCTAGAGTGGAGACTACGGTTTTGCGTTTGCATGTAAATTCAGATAAACAGAGTTTTAGGCAGCTGACGTGCCAAAGGTGCGACCAATGTTTACCTATTGCTATGACAATGATCATGGAAGCTTTGTTCTGATTGGCTTGCAGAGGATTCTCCTTCTTCCTACACTGCCGCCCAGAGGCTTGGCGTAGTTATGACGGCGCTCGATGGCGTATTTACGCGGGTTGACTTTTTTTTTTAAAACAATGCTATGTGCACGCTGTTATTTTGGAAAACGGAGGGAGGGAAATATTCATTTCTCAACATACCCGGCTATGTCTGACTCTTCATCCCGCGTTACTATCCTGGTCTTTAAAGGTGTCTCGTCTTTTGGGTTTCAACCAAATACCTGCATAACTTTGACTTTCCCCATCGTCTATACTTTTTGTTTACTTGCCAATTAGCAGTAAGATGGTGAACATGATAACATACCTGCATGTTAGTATTAAATATTGTGAGCATGTTAGCAATAAGATAGCACACCACTGGTTGTGTTTATATTCCTGCAGGATCAAATACAACTTAACGCCTGTATGTTCCAAATCGGAGGTTATAGTGTTGTCAGTGTGGCAGGAAAAGTAGCTAAATATCCTGTAGATTGAAACACATACTAATGTAAGATATAGTAGCAGTATATTATACTGAGGACCGTGTTCATGAGGCACTTTTAACCATCATAGGATGGATTATATGAAAAGCTGAGGAGGACACACACACAAAAAAAGAAATGGGACTAAAAATGTAGCCTGGTTGTGTTTAGGGATATGATGAAGCGTCTCTGACCATTTTTAGGGATTAGCAGAGAGTAGAGGTGCTTGTTCCCTGAACCTCAATTATACACCGAGGAGCTTCGTCCCTTACAGGCAGATAGGCCAGTCGAGCAGAACTAGTACAAAATGAGGGATGGTGAGATAGTAGAAATAGGCCATCCCAGCGGAGTGAAGAAGAATATAGTCTACATTAGGTCCTCTATTGTTAGTAAAACAAAAAAAAATCCTACCCGTGCTTTGTATGCCGGTCGGGTTCATCTCGTTCTGACAGCAAATTAATGTCCAGTTTAATCGTTTTATTATTACTTTTTTAATGCGCGAGTGAAACGTGGCATTGACTGATGGCTGGATTCACTCAGCGCTTACGTTTCTGTGATATCGAGTTATTAATTGACTCGCCTTTCAGACACGGTGTATCCTCGGACACCATTCTCAGTCTAACATGGGAGAAGCAGGCCCGGCAGTAAGGAATGACGTTTACAACACATGCCATCCTGTTTTCTGATGTTATGAGAACAACGTCCTGGTGCTCAGTCAGTCAGCCCTGTGTGAGTGCGTTTAGGGGCTGAGTTAAGTGAAGGAATAACGGAGAAAGCACTCTGGAGTAGCTTGATATCAACTTCATTAGATGTGATCGGCATTATGGAAGCTCTCTGATGGAGGGAGGGGGGATCTTTGATGTCGGTGCTGCTCATCGTTTTTTTTTTTTTTCCTGCTCGGCAGTGAAACCGTATCCCCCACCCTGCTCTGGATCTCTCTCTCCTCTGCTCTCATTTCCCTCTCTCTCTCTTTTTGTCTTCTCCTCGGGGTTGGTTGATTGATTAATGCTCAGATAGGATCCAGACAAGGGTATAGGTTTGAAGAGATTGTGTGTGTGTGTGTGTGTGTGTGTGTGTGTGTGTGTGTGTGCGTGTGTGTGTGCGTGTGTGTGTGTGTGTGTGTGTGTGTGTGTGTGTGTGTGTGTGTGTGTGTGTGTGTGTCTGGTTCGATGTCTCAGTGCCTTAGTCTTTCTATCTGAAAGCACCCGTAGGAGGAGACGGTTTAAACTGATTATGCAGCAATCAGTGCCCCATGATTCTCTGGATCATTATGGTCACCAGCATTATACATTTAACAAGTTCATGCCTTCGACCGTAGAGTTGTTTGGAGTGAGGGAGGAGGGGAAGGAAATGATGGCGTGAGGGAGGGAGACATTCACGGAAAGGGAAACATTTTGGTATTTTATGTGACAACAAGTTGTCTTCTTTTAGATCGTAGCTGTCTTATGTACTAATAACTTCCAATGCTTTAATCTTTTGCCAAACAATATTATTACTGCTTATAAAACTCTGTAGTGCACCATCTGGCCTTGTTTGGGACGTGTTCCCTCTGTTGTATTTCTTCCAATAACCATCTAGTTATCGGAGTAGAAATCCATCAGTGTATTTTTTTTTAAACGTGGCTCTAGGGAAGGCAATCCCATTCTGTCAGTCCTTTCACTTTGGTCCAAAATGATATCTCTGAAAAAAAAACGTATTTTATTGATTGCCACGAAATGTTGTACAGCCATTCGTGATCCACAGAGGATAAATGGTCCCTGGCGTTTTTGATTTTTGTGTGTGAAATGTCTTGTAAGCTGCTTGTTAAATTGTAATAACTTTGGTGATCCCCTAATTTTTCATCTAGTGCTATCATCAGGTCAAAAATGTGACTGTTCAATACTTTGGTTTATGACCAAACTAAATTAATGCTAAATAAAACAGAATATTTCTGAAAATTTCAAGCAAAATCACCATCAAAAGCGATGATCATGGTTTGGTTTTATTCCGAGAGACAGTATGTTGTGTATTCATCCTGTTTTTTTTGGTTTTGTTTTTTTTTCAGAAAAGACCAGCACCTGTTGTCCTCTGTAAACTGCTGGTACCTGGTGCTAAACCAAACGAGGCGTGAGAGCCGTGACCACGCCACACTCAGCGACATCTACACCAACAACGTCATCCTTCGCTTGGCCCAGATCAGCGAGGATGTCATCCGCCTGTTCAAGAAGGTCAGTAAGACTTATCGTCCTCTTTTTTTTCCGTATCATGCTCTTATCGCCAGAAATGTCAAAGTCCAGGGACGATATGAATACCAAGCTTTTATTTGCCTCGTTGCTTGCAGGGTACAAGGTGCAACAGCTGTAAGAAAGCAGCTTCTCATAACGTTTGGTTTTAGTTTGGGTGCAGCATGCTGACTGATGGTAGCACAAAGAAATACAGTGCTCTGAGCTCTGTCTCAATGCACATGGCGTTAGTAGAAGCTATAGGAATTCTGTCAGGTCTGCAAGCCAGTCAAAATATCATGAGGGGGAAAAAACTGAAGCTGAGACCCCCTGGCCCAAGACTGGCCAAACATCCTGCAGCTCCGACTAGTGTGAGCAACATTCACTGGCTCCCTGTCAGCACATAGCAGAGATGACTGAGGTCTTAACCAAACATCAGGACGCTGTTTTCACCTTGCAGGCCTTCCTGTAGGTGAGCTGCACCCTGCTTACTGGGCTCCATTCAGATTTTAGTCTGTGTGTGTGTGTGCGTGTGTTTGTGTGTGTGTGTGTGTGTGCGAGTATGTGTGTGTCTGTGTGCGTGCGTGTGTGCGTGCGTGCGTGAATGTGCGTGTCTGTGTGCATGCATGCATGCGTGCGTGTGTGTGTGTGTGTATGTCTGTGTGTGCGCGTGTGTGTGCGTGCGTGACTGTGTGTGTGTGCGTGTGAGTGTGCGTGTCTGTGTGTGTGTGCGTGCGTGAGTGTGCGTGTCTGTGTCTGTGTGCGTGCGTGCGTGTGTTTGTGTGTGTGTGTGTGTGTGTGTGCGTGTGTGTGTGCGTGTGTGTGCGTGTGTGTGCGTGTGTGTGCGTGTGTGTGCGTGCGTGTGTCTGTGTGTCAGTGTGTGTGCGTGTGTGTGTGTGCGTGCGTGTGTCTGTGTGTGCATGCGTGCGTGTGTGTGCGTGCCTGTGTGTGTGCGTGCGTGTGTGTGTGTGTGTGTGTGCGTGTGAGTGTGAGTGTGCGTGTCTGTGTTTGTGTCTGTGTGCATGCATGCGTGTGTGTGTGCGTGCCTGTGTGCGCGTGTGTGCGTGCATGCGTGTGTGTGTGTGTGCGTGTGAGTGTGCGTGTCTGTGTTTGTATCTGTGTGCATGCATGCATGCGTGTGTGTGTGTGTGTGTGTCTGTGTCTGTGTGCGTGTGTGTGTGTGTGCGTGTGTGTCTGTGTCTGTGTGCGTGTGTGTGTGTGTGTGTGTGTGTCTGTGTGTGTGTGTGTGTGTGTGTGTGTGTGTGTGTGTGTGTGTGTCTGTGTGCGTGTGTGTGTGTGTGTGTGTGTGTAATAGGATACTCATGTTTGTCAGAAACTGTGCCAGAGCTGAAAACAACAAAGTCCATCCCTCTTTCTGTCAGCTGCCCTCAGGTAGCTCTTTCTATATTTGAACATATGAATGGATGGCTCTTGCTGCAATTTTCTGGCAGACATATTGGGAGGCCATAAATAATGTATCAGAAATGTCACGGAGCACAGGAAGAAAGGACTTTAAAATGATTGACTGTTGGACATGACATGGCGATCAAGAGAAAAAGTACAGCTGCTGACATGTAGCATGTGATGGATGTATGAACATGCACCGAAACTGTGACTTACAGTATCGTAACAATGTCGCATGTTGTTGATATATAGTGTTTGTCATGCCATTTATAATTGTGTTACGATGCTGTACATAACATATGGGGGATGTTATTCTATACAGCAGTTTTTTTTTTAGAGCTGACTACAAAGAACTGAATATTTCAAGATAATTTTTTTGGCCTTTTATGCCTTTATTGATAGGACAGCTGAAGATAGACAGGAAGCAGGGGGCAGAGACACGCAGTAAATTAGCCGTCCGATGCTGGATTCGAACCGGGGCCAGCTGCAGCGAGGACTATAGCCTCCACACACGGGGCGGCCGCTTAGCCCACTACGCTACCGACCACCCCAGAACTGAATATTTCAAGAAAATCAACAAGGAAAACTGACAAATAATGCGACTGGCATGAGTGAATTCACAGAAGGACGTGTTTCTCTAATGCGTGCCTGATGCTCCATGAATCTCTGTATAAATTAATCACAAGGATAATGAATTATTAAACCACAGCAGGTGCAGCTGTGCTGTTTTCTTCGCCTTTTCATAGGAGCAAACATGTTCACGATGTATATTCTCGGGCATTACTATAGGCGCCGTTACGATATGACCCGCCGCAGCTCTTACACTGCGTTGCATCACAGGCGCTCAGTCGCTGGTTGAACCCTCCCTGCGTCCCCCTCGAGCCTCTGCAGTACATGCTGCAGTCTGCCTCGCTTCAGAGCCACTGATGCATACAGATGCCATTCACCAGCTGCTCTGAGCCCTCTGAGGATCCTCCCCCATTTATCACATTCAGTCCAATGCTTGCTTGAGTAGGACATTAATGCGTGCACTCCGGATTAAAAACAAAATTTAAAAAAACAACACATCCCTCCTGTGTTACTCTTTTTATTTCTTCTGGATTTATTTCATAATCTAGTTCCGTGAAGAAGAGCAGGGTTTTTTTTTTCCACCAGTAGCAAGTTTTCTCATGCACAGTGATTCTAGCAAAGCAGGGTGTGGACAGAAATGTTAACTTTAATCTGTTTTTGGGTAGGTGTGGTTTGAGTATGATGTGGTATGAGTGTGTGTGTGTGTGTGCACGGGTGGCCCGGGTGTGTGTACATGAGTCAGTCATTGTCTGTACTGCATAGGTGCAGTGAGCTTTTCTTTCAGCACGGCTCCTCCTTGTATTGATCTGACCTGAAAATGATACTTCTCATCATGATTAATATGTGTAGCGGCGATTCGGCTTCTTGCTGAGTCACTGTTGCACCAGAATTAATGAGTCAGGTATTAAGAAAGGTAGCGAGCACAGGCCTGTTCTACCGTTTTTAGATGTTATCGCTATTGTTTCACTCATGAGCACGGCCGTCGTTTTATTGACCTTTGACCATCAGTTGCTTCCCGTAAATACTTTTGAAATGCAAGGTGGATTTGTTTGGATGTTTTAGCAGCCTCATTTTTATTCCCAGCTTTCTTGTAGTCTACCGTGGGGTGCATCCCTCATTACTTATTCTGTCTGGTCAGAGCAGCCAGGCTGTTTGAAAGTTTGTTGTTTGTAACACGTTGGACTTTGGCTCTGTGGTGGTCGGTTCTGTCAAACTTCCACAACACCTTAATGGGGCTCTGTTTCTAGACTCACACATGGAACGACCCGAATAACAATGTCACAACTGCTGCCTCCATTTTTGGCTGATTTTATTTCCCCCTTTTAACAAACCAAAAACAAGGCAACTGTGCTGTGCTGCACCTCAAGTAAACTCTGCCCTACCATCATTACCATCTAATGAACTATAATAACCTGTATAAAGTCAAGTACAAGTTGTTTTTGGTCTCTTTTTCTGTTCATAAATGTAGATCCACATGTCATCTGTGTGTATTCATGCTGCTGAACGTCAGAATATGTGATTAGATCGTGGAATTAAAGTGGGCAGCTACAGCTGGGTGGGAAACCATTGAACATATGACACATACTGTATGACTAATACATGAGGTCGAACATTGGCAGGTTGAAAAGTCTGAATTCGTCTGTATAATTTGTAGATAATGAGTCTATACTTTGAGTCAAAACTAAATGTACCAAAACAAAGTGAACCGGAGGCCCTAAAGTTGGGATGACTGCTAGACTGACAAAGAAAGACGGCAAATTTTAATGAAGTTAAAAACCATATTGTGAAATTAGCCCGAAAGATAATAAATAGAGAGATAATAATTTTCCGTTTGTGACTGAACTGAAGATGTTTTTTTGTATCAGCCTTCTCATAACAGTTCCTGCGAAGTTCGTAGAGGTGTTAATTCTGTTTTTTGTTTTTTTTTAATGTGTCAGACCGTCATGCTGAGAGATACCAGAGCTGCGTTTTCTCACCTTGCAGTGTTCACATAAACACTTTATGCTTCTCTCTGCTCCACTAACTGACATTATTGCATTCACTCTGTCAGTTTTATTTTTTCTTTCAGTTCAGGTGTCTCCCATGTTTGTTTGTTTTTTAATGCACAATGCAAACTGTGTGTGGTGTCAAGGTGCATGTGTATTAATAGATGTGGTAGAGACCTAACTTCATGAGGTATCTATGAGACACCAAACAAAACAAATATGAGAGAATTGAAGGCTTAAGCGCGTCCTCTTGATACATTAATAATTATGGTTTATGTCTGTGGAGTATAGTGAAAGAAGACAGTATGTCACACATTGTATTCAACCCTTGACGCACTTCACACACACACACACACACACACGCACGCAACTCTTGGTGCAATAATCACAGGAAGTTAACTGTGTTTGTGGCAGTTACATGTTCTCGCTGTTCATTCATCACTCAAAGCCCCACGGTGCTGCGATTGCTTGTACACTGTACAATTGTATTTTCATCCTCGGTAGCAAGTCAACTAACACATTTTTTTAAAGTCGTGTCCTCCATGTTTTCGTTTAATTTCCTCGCGCTCTGTTTTATTTTTAACTGGAAGGAAGAACTAGAAACGAAAATGGTTGTGTCTTTGCTGTAGCTATCTAATACAATTAGAATTTAATAGGTCTGACTTTATAGAACATTTATGGCCATGAAAAACATGACAGCATAATACTCTTACCAGAAATATATATATACATATATTTTTTAGAAATGGACAGGGTGAGCATTAAAGCATCGGTCATATATTTTACAGTTTTTTTTTGTTTGTTGCCAATTCATCCAAAATTTGTCAAGACCTTTCTCTATGACACACCGAAGACATAGTGTCGGCATAACCAGGGAGTTTGTTCCAGCCGCTCACATCTGAAGGCTCGAGTATTATTTGTTTTCTCACCTCTGTTCTTCCTATTTGTTGCGTTTCAGAGTAAGGACATCGGGATCCAGATGCACGAGGAGCTCGTGAAGGTGACGAATGAACTCTACACTGTAAGTAATGCACCGTGTCTCCTGCAGATCGATCTCTCGCACCTTGTTTCATCGCTGAGCTCAGCCAGTTCTTTTCTCTTTCTCTCTCTCTTTGTCGCTCTGACATTTGATTTCATGTTCTCTCTCTGTTATTCGGTTTCATCATGTCTCCTCTTTCTTCTTCTTCAGCCTGCGTTCTGTCACAGGACGATGTTTTTTGGTCAGATTTAGACTAAAAATTAGACTTTGCCCAAGTGTGTACACCAAGTCAAATACAAGTCAAGTAAAGTCTAGTCAACTAAAGGCACCAGCTGGAGTTAATCTGTCTTTATTATAAACTGACTGCGGTCACCTATGTCTATCCTGCCTAGTCAAGATCATGGTCATTTTGGACAAAGCAATTTGTAGTACTGTTGAGCTGTATTACAATATACTGAGATGTATTTCTATTGTGTATTCTCTCATTGATCTAAACAGGTTGGGCATGATGCCTCTCATTCTAATGCAACATTTATTTAACTACACCACAAACTGCAGCCTTCAAAATAAAAGCTGAAACGACACCTCTCTAAAGGGGGTTTAAACAAAACCTGAACCTGAACGTTATCGTTGTGGTGAAACTGTTTTCTGGTTCATTTCGATGTGTCGGTTGAGAAACAGATAGTCAATGTCACTCACTTCTGTCAGGCTCGGACTCTAAAGAGGACTCAGATGGAGAGTTTGGCGGAGAGCTGTTTTATTCAGATCACAAATATCCTCGACTGAGTGAGGCTATGAAAAAAGGCCTAAACTAGGGTAAACAGAAAATCACTCCAAAGGAGGAAAAAACTCTAAGCTACTCTATTTAAGATTAACAAACTCAAAATTGCTCTCTAGGAGGAAAAACAAAAGGCTATGAAACTTAAACTTAGGGCGCTCCAACGAGGCTGAAAAACACTAAGCTATACACAAAAAAACAAAAAGGGCTAGACTAAGAAGTTACAACAAAAAATCAGTCTTTCGAGGAAGGAAAACAAAAGAACACTAGAGCTATGATGCTAGGACTGTGGGCTATGAAAATAAGGCTTAGGTGAGACGCAGACAATATATACACAGGGTGATGGGGAACAGGTGGAAACAATCAGACCGGTGACACATGAGGAAGGGCAAGTGACCTGAAACGAGAGGACAGGTAGATTTCAAAATAAAACAGGAAATGACGAGACAGGACAAAAACCCTTTCTTTTTTTTTTCAGCGAACAGCTCTTGGCATCCTGCAGCTGCTTCCCATATGTTTTATTATGAAAAAAAGGTGCAGAATGGATGTATGCATGTTTCCTGTCTATTAGTTTATAGCCAAGATGTTGATGTGATTTGAGCCCCCCGCCCCCATAAAAGCCCACATAATTAATATTTTGTTGTATTTATGAATCATTTTTGCGTTAAACCTTTAAGTTTCTACAGTCAAAGATTAGTATAACATAATTAGAGGGCAATAATAATGAAGACAGCATGTCTCCCAAGCCCACATTTTCTCAGTCGTAGTTTTAAATGAGCTGTCAGTACATTAGCCTGTGTTGTTGTAACACTGTCGGATAACATAAGCAATATTAAGTTATGATGAATCTTTCTAATTAACATTGCTGTGTCTGCAGGGTTTTGTTTTTGTTTACTTTCCATCTACACGATTTTCTGTGCTATGTTTCCTACAATAATTGGCCAAGGACTGGAAGGACTGGATTGTTAATAATAGGATTTTCTCCAGGAAACCCTACAGATAGACAGACGAGCGTATGTCAGGGATGAGGACATGCTGTACTGGTGCTGCACTGTCAGAGTAATGTCGTCTTATCCACAGTGGCTTAGTGCCCAAAACTGGACGAGCTCCAGGCAACTTCAGCAGTCTTCTGCCCCCTGAGGTGAAACAGAAGAGATGGAGGAGCGGCCTTATATGACTTATTCATCTGTGCAACGTGATAAGAGTCAAACCACTAAAGGGCAGAGCTGGCAGCGCTCCTTGCTCCTGCCATCTGTACATTTGGATGCTGAAACAGACGAGTGTTATGTGGAGCATGTGATTAATCAACAAGAATATGCATTTTAATGCATTTATTGTCCCTCTTCTGTAAGTTATACCTGCAAGCCTTTGACTTCAGGTCAGGTTGTTCCGAAACTCTTGGAAACAGATCATCACTTTATATTTTTATGCCGTTTTACTATATATCTGTTTCACTCATTGTCCCCTCTCCGGCTGCATAATAAAACTCGGATAGTCCCTCTTCTCATGCTCTACTTGGCCTTAGCTGCAGGTCTGGCTGCAAATTAAAAATCCAAATGTTGTCGTACAGCCCTACTCTTTCTAAATATCAGAACACTGGCCGGGAACCCTCAATGCTGCAAATAAAAGAAACGCTGCAAACAAAAAGAAACAGCGCTGTAAACAAAAAGAAACAGCGCTGCAAATAAAAGAAACGCCGCTGCAAATAAGAGAAACGCTGCAAACAAAAAGAAACAGCGCTGCAAATAAAAAAGAAACGCCGCTGCGAAACAAAAAGAAACAGCGCTGCAAATAAAAGAAACACTGCAAACAAAAAGAAACAGCGCTGCAAATAAAAGAAACACTGCAAACAAAAAGAAACAGCGCTGCAAATAAAAGAAACACTGCAAACAAAAAGAAACAGCGCTGCAAATAAAAGAAACGCTGCAAACAAAAAGAAACAGCGCTGCAAATAAAAGAAACACTGCAAACAAAAAGAAACAGCGCTGCAAATAAGAGAAACTTCACAACGGAAGTGAATTACCTGGGACTATTATTGCCGGTGCACCTGTAATTTTTTATGTGAGCGAGAAGAAGAAGAAGAAGTACAGAGTTGTATTTCATTCACTTGAAAAAAAAAAAAAAGTTTTTGTTTGCAGCGTTTCTTTTATTTGCAGCGCTGTTTCTTTTTGTTTGCAGCGTTTCTTTTATTTGCAGCGCTGTTTCTTTTTGTTTGCAGCGTTTCTTTTATTTGCAGCATTGATGGTTCCCGGCCACCGTAGGATTGTGGGAGTTGTGTGAAACTTCACAGCGAAGGTGGAAAAATGTATTCCTGCCACAAAACACACGTCACTTTCTGAAAAAAATGAATGATTTCACACTGGTCAATAAAGCAGTCTTAATGATTGTTTTCTTACTCTAACTACCCATCGCTTTGTGACTATGGTTAAAAGGGGGGTCCCCTGTCTTCACATGGTTTCTTCCTTTTTTTATGTTTCTTAATTTCAGCGAGCGCTTTTAAGATTTGTATTTATTGTTCTCATTATTAGGCCATTGTGAAGCTCTTTGGGACCAAGTATAATTAACAATGACACAATTGAAACTGTGTTAGCATCATTTATATGAAAGGATATTCCCAGTTACAATCATAACCTAAAGAAAAAGAAATTAGACAATGCAGGCAGTAAAGGCTGTCTGGAGGAGGATTGTTTTCATGACTATAGTCGTGATGGCATTTATTTGTACAGAAATAGCTAAATCAATAGTGTGGCCACATGGTGATTGCCGTGTGGTATTTTCTAACAGTTCTTATTGGCTGCCAACAAAATTAATTTTGCTGAAAGAAAACTGTGAAATCCCATTTGGATCCTCTTGCTGCTCAGTGAGACAGTAAGGTAGAGACTGTGGGCTGTAGCTATTGTTCAGATATTGTCGAGTGAGAGTGAAGATCCTGTTTTTCTGTGGCTTGTCATTAATACACAACCTGAAATGACGAGCCGGAGCAGAAGCCAGAAAGTATGAAGAGCCGGTCTCTTCCTGTGAAATTCAGTTTTTCCTTGATTGAACCTTGTTTTAATTTCCTGCTACACCGACTTAATATCCCCACTGGGATCAATAAAGCTTCAGCTTATCTTATCTTTCTGATCCACCACCTTGTGTCTGACGTCTGCTCCTCAGTCTCAGACATGATTATTCCTTTGTTAACAACAATAACACTGAAAAGCTGTCTCTCGGGCCTGCATGTGGGCGTAGCTTTCATTCATACGTCCATTCATTCATTCATGCATCTGTAGTCTTTCATTCACTGTTTTTCCAGCTGTATTTAATTGATCACAGCATGTCCGTGCTAAAAAAAAAAAATTTTTTTTAAATGACAGATCAGATTTTATTTTGTGCATTATTAATCGATGTTGAATATAATTGAGTCTATTCGAAAAACTCCAGCCAGTCTCTCACTGCTGGGTTTCTTTCACCAGCTTAGAGATCAGGAGTTAAATAGCCCAAGGCTGTCGTCGGAGGACTATACACACACCTCCTGTAGACACAGCTGAAACCCAGTCTTCCTGCAAATTACTTTGTGTCTTTAGCTGCAGGTCCTGCAGTCAGATGGTTCAAAGTTGGCTGAAAATCTAACACATTTTTAGAGAAATTTGAAATAAATGGTTGGGCAGCCTGGGGAGAAACAGATTGTTCCACTCGTCTTGGAGCAGCTGCATCGATGTTGAAGCTTGGTCACTTTTATTTTTGATGCATTTATTTTCAGGTGTAAGCCTCGTCTAAGATTCCCCGTAGAGGAGTCACATTTATTCCAGCAAAAGAGTGGGGAATGAATAACGCCCCTTCATGTGGCAACACTTGTAAATATTACGATCACAGGGTTGGAGGTCAGTGGAAGATTGCAAGTTGCAAGTGACCCGACGGCAAACATGTGATTTTGATGAGAGGGTCTCGTGGAGATGAAAGGAATCCTGTTCGGCACAGAGTGAGCATTACTTACTTGGTCACAGGAAACAAATAAATTACTGTTTATGTCGACTGTCTACCATCCTGAGGATGTTCATAGAAAACCGTGGATGCCCAGGATGTTTGAAGACGCTGCTCACATCTGGACGTTTCTTTACGAGGCTTAAGAATGGACTTTCAAGAGGAAAGAGTCTCTCGGTGAACATCTGGGATGAATTAGGAAAAGACTCGGGATGCTTCTGTCTTGTCTAACGAGGGTTTTCTGTCACTACGGTCATGTCATCGCCATGTCGGAGTGGGGGTGGCTGAGTGTCTAAGTAGAGATCAAAGTGAACTGCAGACAACACAGAGCACATTGCTGTCAGTCTGCCGCACAAAAGAGCTGAAAATGAATAAGCCCGGGGGTGATGAAGAGTTACTGTAAAAGATGATGTAGAGCCCAGGAAAGCCACAGTAAGGAGGGGGTAAGTTGAAGAATTGACAGCCAAGACTAAACCACGTACAACCCCGGGCCCCTGGATTCACTTAAAATATTCCACATGTAGTGACATCTGTCTTACTGCTGTATTGGCGCCCAAATTGATCCAGCAGGCCACCGTGAAAAAGCTAAAAATCAAACCAGATTTTTGGAAACAAATGACACTGTGGACCTTGGAAGACGTGATCTTTCCTTTCTATCTGTTAAGCGTTTGTTCTGGAATAGGGAATATGGGAACACAACAGTGATGTTATTGTAAGTTAATATGCAGGTTGGAGGGATTGTATGGCTGGAAATACGAGCACAGTTCCCCAAAAGAATCTTTTTCCAAATAAAAAAAAAGAAAGTTTAAAGTTTCTGTTACTGGACTGAATTGAATTAGCACCTCTACATATTAATGGCAGACTGACTCTTGATAATAATATGCTGCTTTCTGCTGTAGGTTTCACCGCCTGCAGTCCATTTTATTTTATTTTATAGTACACCAACAATTAATTGCATTATCGATGGATAAAACTGTTGTTTTGTTAATGAGCTGATTAAATCATTTAGTCTAATTTACCATCATACAAACATCCATCCATTTTCTGTAACTTGCTCATCCCGATCAAGGTTGCAGGGGGCTGGAGCTCGTTCCATATGGCTCCGGGTGGTTCACCCCGTACATGTGGCCGGTTCCACACAAGACCATAGACTGTGTAATTAAAGATGGTCATAGTCTCCTTGACATCACCCATTGGTTTCTGAAGAGCTATTATGAAGCTTGAAGTGGGCGGATTTCGCCATTGGCGTTTTGGCAAGTCCCGACTCGGCTAATTCCAAAATGGGCAAAGACATGGAGCTGTGGCGGACTGAGTGAAGCCTGGTAACTGAAACCAGCCACCTGTGATCGACGACCACCTAAGAAGGGGCCATGCTCTTAATTATGCATCACTTTAAGGCTTAGTATTCAGTATGACGGTACAGTTACCATGGACAAAGACCATTTTTTTGTACCAGGCTGTAAACATGTTTATTTCTGTTTGTAAGGTTGAACATTTCCACATAGGCGTTTATGGAGATCAACTCCAACTCCTCTGAAGCTGGTGTCAAGTGGCTTCAGTTACCACTTTATATATGATAAAGAAAAGTAGGAAATCCTTACACTGAGAAGTTGAAACCAGAGAATGCTTGAGAAAATGTCCCCATTCACTTCATTGTAACAGACTCTTTGTCTCTTTAAGCCTGTACGCCACCGTTGCTAAAACCAGAGTACCCGGTCACTTGTTCTAACAAACTTTTACAGCACTTAATAATCAAAAAAATATTCCTATAAAATGTCATGACATCTGTTTAACGTTCAGTCTGTCAAACATTTGTCATCGCTCCTCCTTGCAGGTGATGAAAACATACCACATGTACCACACGGAGAGCATCAGCGCAGAGAGCAAGCTGAAGGACGCCGAGAAACAAGAGGAGAAGCAGTTCAGCAAGTCGGGGGATCTTAACGTTAACCTCCTGCGCCACGAGGACCGCCAACCGAGACGGAGCTTTGTCAGGAAAATCGAAAAGATGAAAGAGAAGGTGAGTACGGCCGAGGATGCGTAGCGTTGTGTTTGTGTTTCAACTTTATTTCTCATGCTAAAAACCCTGAACCATCAGTTGGGTATTTTGGCCAGCTAAGACATTTAAAGCTGCTGTATTCAGTATTTTTATAACAGGGTTGCTTAGAGTGAGGGACATAAAGTTACTCTCCGTTTTATGAACCTATATAGCTCCTTTCAGCTCATTGTTTTGGATTTTTTGGTCACAGCAGGCAGCTGTTTGGATAAACCTACACATGTAGCAACGTAAAAGTTCCCGTGTTTCCGTGAGAGGACCGTAACTGGTCCTTCACAGGTACTTCACAGGTACTTCGCTACGTCATCGCCAGGTAGAACAACTTTAAAGAACTCTGTGAGAGAATTGCCATCTCCTGGTCATACCCTGTAATCACATGAATGGGTGGAGTTACAGTAAAAAATGGACACACCCAGGAGAAGGAGGGGGGTCTCTCCGGTCACGGTACTTAGCAGGCAGCTGGCTCGAACTCAGCTGGAAGACGGCTGCCATTCATCTGGCGTTCAGCTTGAAGGGGAACTTTTAAGTTGCTACTACTGTACTGTGGACTACCTGCTGTACCTGCTAAGTGTAATGTTCTCCTCAAAGCTGGATAAGCAGGTTAGAAGAGTAAATAAAGAACTGGTAGTAGAAAAAACAAGCTCCATTTCTTGGATTTGCTTGGAGAGAATGAGAGGATGTGATCCTGGCCAATAACCCAACCCAACTCTTTCCCTCTTGTGCAAATTTCTAATTTAGTGTAAAGTGCAGTGCTAGTGATCTCTGGAGCACACTGTACATTAGATGAACCCTCACATGTCTTCTTCCTATGGATCTTCTGGAATGTTTTCATGCAAATGAGCCTCCTGTTATCTCTCAGGAGCAGGAAATCAAAAGGCTGTCGGGACCGATAGCTAGTGTTTCTCTCTTCTCAGGCTGGTATCTTCAGAGACGCTGCTTGGCTTGGGAATTGAACACTATATATAATACAATGTGGCATTGAATATTCCTCTTGTTTCTCCCCTTGCTTCTGTGCTTTTGTCTCGTTACTCTCCCTGCAAACAGGTTGAAAGAGGAAGAGGAAGAAATCAAAGTGAATCTCTTTTCCGCTAAACAACGGCTGCGATTTGCATCATAATGTGAAATTGGAAGTAAAAAGTTCCATGTATAGTGAAATGTCCCAGCAAACAAATCAAAAAATAATTGCTTTATTTCAAACAGCACATGCTTTTTATTCTGAATTGCGTTTGAATCATTGTGTTGCTTAAGTAGTACAACTTTGTCAATACTGTTATGCAAGTTTGCACGATCCAACACGACGATGTTTAGATTTCCTATGAGGTCTGTGCATATTTTGAAATTGTATTTTAAAGAAACAGTTATAGTATAACATCTGTATAATAAATATGCAGCTGGAACCCACTGCTGGTAAGCTTGGCTTAGCATAAAGACTGGAAACAGGGATAATACTTTACTGTACGGAGTAAATAAATGAGATAAAACATCTTAATTAAAGAGTTTCAGTGGTGTGAGTTGATAGATTAGATAAAGCTGAGCTAACCAGCTTTATATTTACTGCACAGGCATGAGAGTGATATTTGATCTTCCCGCAAGAAAGCAAATATTCCCCAAAGTGTCCAACCCTTCCTCTAATGCTACATTTTACTAAGCTGCATAAACACATTTCATCCACATTCTAGAGCCTCTGGCACTTAAGTGTTAAAAGACCGAATAATGCAAGCCTGGCTGTCGCACTTAACACATCGCTATCTAGTGGCGGCTTCTCTAGAGCCCAAACTTTCTCTCTCTCTTCACCTGTTTGATGGTCCCGAAGCTGCGTCTGCCTGAGCACACACTCGAATCCTCCACACGGCTTGATTTTCCCGCACTGATGTTTTCCCTCATCTGCTCTGTCTCTTCTCTCCTCCCCAGAGGCAAGCCAAGTACTCAGAGAATAAGCTGAAATGCACAAAAGCCCGGAACGACTATTTGTTGAACCTGGCAGCGACAAACGCAGTCGTGGCGAAATATTACATCCATGACGTCTCTGATATGATCGACGTAAGTATGCGCCGGGCACATGTGTTTGTTTACATCTCTCAGCTGGGATTTCTGATGTTGATTTTAAAACTCGGCAGCACTGTCGCTTTTTCTCGCCATCTGTTCCTGTGTCTCATTCATGCTCAGCCTGTTAGCTGTTTGTTTTCAAGCTGCTTTGTTGGCCCCATTGAATATATTTGCCATCATTTTTGTTTTTCATCATTAATCCCTGCATAACAAACTTAACACTGGTGAATGACTGCCGTCGACATAAATAGTGCTTCAATGATCTGCAGCCTCAGAAGGATATTCTGAACTGATGATTTCAAGGGACTCCATTAGTGTTGACAGAATGCTTTCTGCTCAGTCTCCTCCTTCATCTGTCTCATCCTCACTCATTCGTTTTTTTGTTAATGCTGCTTCTGGGAGCTTTGCTGGGACGAACACAGCGTGTCCTTGTGATCGGCTGCCTCTCACTGACACTAAGTAAAACACATGACCCAGGACACACACTCCCTCTCTCTTCATCGTCTGTCCTTCTGCGGCCTCTCCTTACGTGAATCAGAGTAAAGGAAGCAGCCTTTTATAAACACTGACTAGGGATGTAACGATACACTCAACTCACGACTCGATTCGAGTCACGATTTTTTGTTCACGATATGATTTTTTGAATTTTTTCAAATAAAATTTTTATATTTATTATACGTTTTATTTGTAGGAAAAAAAATCTTTCTTTACAGAAACTCTCAAACAGTTTGTGTTCTCTTATAAAAAGTGCAACTTTACATCTTAAACAACAAAACACATGACAGATATCTGCTTTCTTTAGAAACAGTCTCACAGTAAACTGCTGTTAACTGCTGTGATGTGCAGTTTTCGCTCACGAGGCGTAACCAGGGCTCTAAATTAACTTTTTTGATCACCAGACAATGTGGCTGGTAAGTTTTGTACATGACAATAAAATAAAAACATTAAAACTTGCGAGCAGCACGCGTCAATTTCCACAGAGCACCTCGAGCGGGCGGAAGCCAGACACAGAAAAAGCAAAGAGAACCCGGTGGATTTTCAAAATAAAATACCCCGTGCAAACTGCCGGTCGTAAAAACAGACAAAAGCAAAACTAACTAACTATGTAACATATTTACACATGTAGAAGCATGTTTAGAAGAACATACACCGGGAAAATGTCCAAATCTGAGCAGGTAAACAAAGTCTGGCGGGCTAAGCTTTCGCTCGGTGGGTTTGAAGTCGCGTGCAGGACGGACCAAACACGCCACGCTCACGCAACGCGCCTATTCGACCAGTGAGAGCACGCGCTGTGCGGGTTCCCATTTGCCAAGAATCGCGATTCATTTTTTCTGTCAACCGATGCGAGTCGTCACGTATTTGTACCGATTTTTAATCGTGTCACGATGCATCGTTACATCCCTAACACTGACACAATATGCAAAGTGAAAAAAACTCAAGCTTATTGTATAACACCCCCCCCCCCCCCCCCCCCCCATTGTTACCTATAATAATCCCTATTTCCTATGATCCAGAAAACCTGCGTCTGACACTGACATATGAAGTCACTTTTATTCAAATTATAAACCAGTAGCACTGCTGGAAAGTCTGATTACTACAGTTTAAAAAGGGCGACTTTGTTTAGCGAAACCACTAATGGTTGGAAGTCGGTCAAAGTCAGCTGGTGAGCAGAGGCTCTGTTTACGCAGGCATGAACGCGGTTAATGTGGTTGGCACTGCGCTCTGAGCCCCCGGGTGACCTGCTACTCGTCACCCTGCAGACGGACAGATGATCATCAAGATAGGAGAAGGCTTTATTTGCCGTTTTAGACGAGATCATTGGAAGCATTGTGCATCATTTCCCTTTAGATGTTCAGTCTTCTGTGCTTTCTAATCTCATTTTCAATTGACGTTTCATTGTTTTGCTTATTATCTTTCAGTTCCACGATTATGCATTACACACACACACACAGCCAGCACAAAGGAGCACCCACTTTGAATTGGTTTATTATTATTTTTTTCAATTTTATTCCTTAAAGGATTTTCTTTGGTTTTCTTTTCTGGCTTCTGCACTTATTTTAGTCTCTGCTGTGTCGTTTTCATAGAAAATTCTGTCGTTTCAAAACTATATTTGTTTGTTTGCTCTTTTTGTGTGTTCTGTATTCAATCATTTTGTTTCGTCATCGAGTTAAAACTGTGAAGCCGTGCTGCGTTCGCTGAAAGGCCTCTGTCACAGTCAGAGTTTACATGACAAACGGCACTGAATGCAGGCTTTGTGTGGCTGTCAATACCCGGCAAAAAATAATAAGGTCAGTTTTCTGTCACCTGTCAGCCGGTGTCCACCCCTCCTTTCTCTGTGAGCTAATGGCCTGGTTGTCAAATTTTTTGCTCAAGGCCAGATCACCATACGGCATCACATTAGTCACAGCAAATTTTCCAGGTCAGCCATGATAAGATGTGAGATTTCTATAATATAACGGATATAACTTACAGTTTTAATTGCAGTTTAGCAGTGTGACTCTGCTACATACAGATGGTTGTAGCTGGACGTACCGAGTATTAGATTCATGGCTGTCCATGCCTCTTTACCGGGCAGCTTTTGATGGATCTGCTGTCTTGAAACTGAAAGGCCCATGTCATCCCAAATCCTGCTGAGCTGCAGGGAATGGGATTGTGAGCGTGACTGCTTCTGGCTGTCACGAGCCGGGCAAAGGAGGAAAAAGGGGTCAGCTCGTCACGTCAGAGAAACTGCACACCCACACATCAAACCAGACGTTCACGCAGCGAGACGTCAGCTTTGTCAGCGCCGGTGACTTTAAACTGTTGAAGTGTAATTCTGAACATGTTGAGTTCACTACACAGGACTGCACTTGGAAAATATTCAATGGTGGGAATGTAACTTTTGCACGTTTGTAACTTTAGAGAAAAAAACAAGAATCATTGATATGCATTATGTCACATTTATTGTGTTTCTTACATGTGACTGAATATAAACAATGCCTGTGCAAACATACATACATTAAACATAGATTTACTTACAATGAAATAAAAGGAATGGAATATTTCCAAATATTATTTACTCTATATGCAGTCTATATGAACCTACAGTACATTTTCATGAGCTCTGAGAAATATGAGATAAATAAAATACAAAATGATCGGCTGTATTTCGATTAAAGAGTCTGACTAACCTTCCTTCCCGGCTGCTGCTGCAGTTCTGAATGTGTTCTCGCTCAGTTTGCTTGTTTTTAAAAAGTGGCTAATTTTCTCTCTTTAGTCTTTATTCTACTGAACCGCTTTGACTGAGTGCTGCGATGAGACTTGTGCACCAAAGTAGAAAGAGACTGCTTCCTCGGCGCGCTAAAGAGCGCTTAAGACTGTTTGCTTAGTGATTCACAGAGTTGTCAGTTGCCTCAAGCTCCCTTTAAACCTCTCTGCTTAATTAGGTTACTTCGTACGACTCGTGTGCGATGAGGCTCTGTAATTATCCCCGGCGTCCCACTGTGCTAGCTCCTGTAATTCTGTGACTTCTATTTTTGAAAGGTAACCTGTGGCAGGAAGTCATTTAAGTCCATTAAAGTGGTGCCATGTCCACATTCTTCCACAGTCCCTGATACGCTTGTATTGATTTGTCAAATGAAAAAGCAACTTGACTTAGAGATAAAAAAAAACTTTTGCAGTGATGTAACTTTAACTTCGCGTGTTGCTGCTGTGACGTAGAAGTGTCCTCTAGGGTGTGGTCGGTACACTGTGACATCGTCGCCGTCATGTGTGCGCGATGTGGTGACAGAGCACATTTATGACCACGCACGCGATGCTCGGCAAGGTCAGAGGTGAAACAAACTAGAAACTTTCATCCAAAGAGGTGTGCGCTCTTGAATAAAGATAGGATAATTCTTTCATAGAAAAAGCGTTATCAGCCTTGTTTATTTAAGGACGCATGAATAAAGCAAGTGTTTTCCCGGGTTATTTATCAGATATTTTGTGTCCGCAGTGCTGTGACCTGGGCTACCATGCAAGCTTAGCACGGACCTTCAGGACGTACTTATCTGCCGAGTACAACTTAGAGACGTCACGTCACGAGGGACTGGATATCATAGAGAATGCAGTGGACAACCTGGACTCCCGCAGCGACAAGCACAAGATCATGGATATGCATAACCAGGTGTTCTGCCCTCCGATGCGATTCGAGTACCTGCCACACATGGGAGACGAGGTGAGGTGCTTAGATGCGTCTGTCACTTAAAACTAGATCTGTTCTGTTCGTTCTAACCCGCGTGTCTTCCTCCTCAGGTGTGTCAGGTGAGCGCACAGCAGCCGGTCCAGACCGAACTCCTGATGCGCTACCACCAGCTGCAGTCCCGCTTAGCCACGCTGAAGATTGAGAACGAGGAGGTGAGGATTTATGTTGGCTCTGTCTGTCCGGCCACCACCTCCAGCCCCACCCCCAAAAAACAAAAAGCCCCGTCTCCTTTTCCCCAGGGCCGAGTAGGAGGGCCACATCACCATCTGTTCTCATTGCAATTACCCTCCCATGACCCTTGCTCGGTGGGAGCTGAGAATATATTTCGGTTGTCACGGTGCCAATGTTGTGTTTTATATGAAGTTATATATGAAATTGTCTATTGTGTGATTAGGAGCCTCTGACACAAAGGTGCAAATGGAGGTGATAATAACCAGAACCTGTTAGACTCTCCTGTGCCGATGGCTCTGCCTCTTCCCCGTCTCTTCGTGTCGCATGCTCTGAAAGGAAAATGGACGAGCCATGCCATTACTGGAAACGAGCTTTATCAATCTCGGCTCTAAACGAAGAGCCTCCTTCTGTAATTCCACATACAATTTGTGTCTTTGCCAGACTCTCTTAATTTTCATGTCTTTGTCTGATGCATGCATGACCGGGTTGCTCAGACTGACATTTTGGATGCTGCTTGGTCTCCTATCAGTTCAATTCAAGGTCATTTATTGTTCAGGAGTGAATTTGTCTTTGATATAAATATTCCCGTGTTGTAAATCACTCACATTTGCCCTTGAATGCCATCGGTTACTTTGGTTCCATGAGAAAAATTGCCTTTACTCTCACAAAAAGAAAAAAACTGAGTAAGACATGAGGCTGCATTTGTCATCTTCTGTCATCCCCATCTGTGCAGGTGAGAAAGACCTTGGATGCCACCATGCAAACGCTGCAGGACATGCTGACGGTGGAGGACTTTGACGTGTCGGATGCCTTCCAACACAGTCGCTCCACTGAATCAATCAAGTCTGTGGCCTCTGAGTCGTACATGAGCAAGTTGAACATAGCCAAGAGGAGATCGAACCAACAGGAGACGGAAATGTTCTACTTCTCAGTGAGTTCACGTCCATTTTGATCTGCATATAATGGCTTCCAACCTGCTATGAACTGTAGGTTTGCACTGCTTATTCAAATCAAGCCATCATGCTCTGCAAATAGAAATTAAATTAAAACTAGAACAGATTGAATTTATGCTGAGTTGTTGCACTGGGCTCATGTTACACTGGATTAGCGTTGCCGCTCACTCGTCGCCGCTTTCATCTCGCCGTCTAGAAATTCAAGGAGTTCCTGAACGGCAGTAACCTCATCATTAAGCTGCAGGCCAAGCACGACTTACTGAAGCAGACGCTGGGCGAAGGTACGGCGTCTTTTCTCTTCATCTCTCTTTTAATGGCATGACCCAGTGTTTCGTCCTGATATTATGACCTGCAGAATCCCACCACAGCTCCATAAAGCGCTGCCTGCAGGGTCATAGGGTGCAGGTTTTATCTAATAAGCAGCAGGGGATGAGGTATAGGAGGCAACAAAGATTTATTTTTTTCCAGGGAAGCAGGAAGGAAAATAAGGAAATGAGAGTTAATATTCAAATTGGAAACTATCACACCAAAAGCAGACCACATCTACCTCGAGGTATCTATTCCTCTTTCTACTTAAAGTATTATCCGGTTAGTCTCTATATGGTATAGCCGCAGGGAGGGTTTCCATTTCCAGACTATAGGAGAATGGCTTTCCTCGGCCCCTCCCTTCCCCAGGGGTCCCCTTGTCACCTCAGCCGTGAACAGTTTACGCTCAATCAATCAGCAGGACCAGACCCAGGCCCGTTCTCGCAGCTGCTCCTGCACCAGGGGTTTACCTAACGGAGAGGGGTATCAGCCGCAGACAGCTGAGGCCTTGCAATACACATGCATACTTCCAGATACGACACCTTGGGATGCATTCATTTATTCATTCAATCATTTATTGATTCGAGTCTCGGTTAATGATTTATTTCATTATGTATGGGAGTCCTTGTGATTCCCTCTGAGCTCTGTGGTAAACTATGCATTCATAAACACATTATAGTTAATATCAAGTCTCTGGACAGATCTGTTTGTATGTCCACAGTGGAGCAGCTGAGAGCACGGCATATGGCGTCTCCAGGTACCACCCATGTTAAATTATTCAGATGATCAATCAGGGGGTGCGTCATGCTCATTAGCTCGTCGCTTCACACCCAAAATAGTGTGTGTTGCCTGCGTTTGGTTTGTTTGCGAGCATGACAGAGGGAACATGATGAGACTGGCAAGTGCCACATGGCGTTTACATCTTGCTGCATGTATTAATAAAAACATAATGTCAAGGATTGGTGCCAGACAAGATGGTGCTAGGGAATCTGCCAGCTCTTGTTTTTCAGATAAGGAGTCACCAATCGCCTTGTTTTCGATTAGTGCTTTTCACTTTTTATGTTTATGGAATACTTGAGGAGCACTTTAGGGTAAAAGCGATATTTCTTGTGCTCATGCTTGACAAACTGGGTGCAATTTTGAGGTTGGTTGGTCAAGAGGTAGACGGCGCGATCACTCCGAGGAATGGTGTCTGGGAAATGTACTGTTGTTTCTTCACATGACTGCTCCGGAGACCTTGTCCCATCTGTCAGAATGATGTGTCGAGAAATGGGTTAGCCTTTGCTCTTTCTGTCCATTGTTAGGTGGAGTAAAGAAATAATGTCGGAATGCTCCGGTGCTTTTGTTGCTTTTTTCTTAAACATTGATTCCTTTCCCGTTGATAATCTCGTTATTAGTCTAAGATCATAAAGAAAAGCTGAGTCATCTTTGAATTAACTGACTACAGCTGAGTTTGATGACTGTTTTCTTTAAGAACGTTCAGTGTATAGGCCTATAACTTGTGCAAACCCACAACAAAAGGCTCAGTGAACCAGTACAGACATTGCTCAGTGTCACCACTGATGGACCCCTCCCTGCTCAACGTATAGACACTGCAGCCGCCACCCCCCCCCCTTTTCTTTGCTCTGAGAGGAGGTCTATAACCCCACAGGGTTCTCCGGCTCCCCTGAGGTTTCAGCGACGACTGCTCAATGGCTTTGTCCGATGAATGGTGTTAGCAGCGCTCCATTCATCGCTCTCTCAATAGTCATGTTGTCTCTCATCAGACCCGTCAGTGACGGCGGACACTGGAGTCCGTACAATATGTACCACAAAGACATAACATGTCCCTCTTGTGTTTTGTTTTTTTCCACAGGGGAAAGGGCCGAGTGTGGAACTACAAGGTATGACGTCCTTTGGGATTCCTGAACCATCCACATGTACAGTTTTTAGATTATATTTAAATAATTAATTAATTAAAAATATATATATATTTATATGTTATTTGCATTATATTTGATTACATTGCATGGCTTTTTAAAAATATTGTATTCAATGAATGTCAATCAGTGTCTAAACAAAGACCACACTCATTGTTATATAATTACAAAAAATTAATGAGTTTTGCAGCTCGTGGTTTTGTGGTTTTCTTCATAAATATTAAATTAACTTAGTTAGTAGTTAGTAACTTAGTTGCACATTGCTTAAGATCTCAAAATAAGTTTACATGTTCCTATGTGATGAGAATAGACATGCATGATGTTAAATATGTTAAAATTTTTTGATGTACATTAAAATTGAATGATATAGGAAACGTTTAACAGTGAATTTTTCTGCCTGACGACATGACATATCAACAGACAGGCTTGATTGTACTGAGCGTGTTAATGATGTCCATTAATCTGTGCTTTGTTTTCAGTAAGTCAAGAAGTGTTTTAGGCCTAGAGTCTTGTCCCAACCCCTCAATGATAATTAAAAGACTGAGTTTAATGATTAAGGACCTCTTAAATGAAACATCTCACTTTGGGTTTTTCTCAGCTTCACCCAAACAGAGGATTTTTAAATTTTCATATCTCTTTTTTTAAACCTCCGATATGGTGTTTTTGTTCCCAGGCCCCCCACCCTTCCCCCTAAACCACAGAAAATGCGGAAGCCTAGGCCTCGCTCCACGTATAACCATAAGCTGTTTAACGGCAATATGGAGTCCTTCATCAAGGTACCCTGTGGTGGTGGTGGTGGTGTATGACTGAGCAGCCCTTATGGAGCAGGAGGGGAAGGCAGCTCTCATCCTCTTCCTCACTTTGGCCTTCTGTTCCTCCCTCTTCCAGCTGCCCTTGATCATGATATAACGCCTCTGTTTAACCTCTAATCCTCCTCCTCCCTTTCCGTGGCTCTGCTGGTGCAGACAGAGCGACAGTCGGCTGTCTCTTTATTCCCCTCCAGAATAATTTACCATCTCTGGCTTTATTTCTAAATCACAGTCACTTTAGCCGACTGAGAGTGAGGAGACAGCAGCGGGTCTGCTTTGTCCCTCGCTGCACAAAACCCTTCACTGCATCTCTATAGCTTTCCTATCGCCGGTCCCTACGCTTCCCTTCTTTAACCTCCGGAGAGGCCGTTCTTGGTTTGAGCTTTTCTAACTGTGTGCTTCTTCTCTGCCCTCTGCTTTTCTGTGCCTTTGCTGTTTTCTGTGCCAGAGGAAGAAGGAATGCCCGTACCCGCATTCAGGTACCCCTCTGTTGTTAAAGAGTATCGGTTGAGGCACACGGGCACTAAAATCTTTAGACTAATCATAGAAATATACTGGCTACTGCTTAAGCTACACTGGCATGCTGATAGTTTCCACAGCTGTTTGTTTGCACTGCTCATGGGATCTGCTTAATAAATGTTTATGAAGTATTACATGGAGCATTAGATTTATTCTCTCTTGCATAACTTTAATTCACACGAACTGTAACAGGACATTTGTTATTTGCATGTATTTAAAGGAAAAGACATTGTTTAGACTGTAGTAGTACACAAGATACGTTGCTTCTTCTTTTAGTCATTTAATATCTTTTGCCGTTATTTGATTTGTCTGTATTTATTCATATTTTATTTCAGGATTCAGGACAACCAATCCCACTTGTTGTTGAAAGCTGTATCAGATACATCAACCTATACGGTGAGTCCGGCCTCGTGCTACTTTTGAACGAAAGGGCAGATTGAACTCTGGCATCCTTTTGAAAACTCCTTCAAACTAATAAGACGTTACAGCAGCTTTCGGACAAGCCAATCTATTTCCACAAATAGCCACAGGTACAGAGACTGACCCGCTCCCGCTCTCCGCCTCGGTCTCCGAGGCGCTCAGCTGCCTGCCAGTGATTTGACAAGCTCGTAACTATAGATCACACATGGAGAGTTTTGAAAGTCCCATTGGTCTTTGTTTAGTCAGTCCACCCGCCTCTCTACTCTCTTTATAACTCCTCCCTGTCTACCTTCACATCTGTCTTCAGCTCATTGCTGTAGCCTGCAGCCCTTTCCCCTGGATCTGGACCTAATGAAACTCCAGAAAACTGATTAGGAGCCCTCTAACTGAAACCATATGGTGCAGCCTCACTGAGGGGCCCTCTCATGGAAAAATACGCATCTCCCTTTTATTACTAGATTACATTTCCTGCTCTGTGTTATGTGTGTTTCCAGTGGGCTTTCATGAAGCTGGCACTGGGATTTGAAGATAATGGTAGCTAGTATAACTCTGACTCAAATTCTGGGTTGTGTTTCTTTCAGGCTTGCAGCAGCAGGGCATATTTCGTGTGCCGGGATCACAGGTGGAAGTCAATGATATTAAAAACTCATTTGAGCGAGGTAGGCCAAAGATAAAAGGTAATACATTTCCTCAAATACCTAATAAAACTATCTGACACAACTCAGTCACACACGTATTCTTGTTAATCAGGCGAGGATCCCTTAATTGACGACCAGAATGAGCACGATATCAACTCGGTGGCAGGGGTGCTGAAGCTGTACTTCAGAGGACTGGAGAACCCTCTCTTCCCAAAGGAGCGCTTCCTGGACTTCATCTCCACCATCAGTGAGTCACGTACAGCTCTAATACTCGAAGCCATCGCGGTCCTGAGTGCACTGGTCGAATAAGAAACGAGAAAACAACACCTTGCACTTTGTTAAGGAACTCAGCTTTACCGAAGACGAGAAAGGCATGCGGCGCAGCACATGGAAGTAATCTTAGCAGCGGGGCTCTCTGCCCGATATTTAACAGAAAGCCAGGAGGAAGATGAGAAAGTGGGCCACAACAGTCTGCCGTGTGCAAGTTCACCACAAAATCATTTCCCTGCTGTTTCTACAGTAATAGTTTGATCACTCAGTTTGCCTTAGGGGTCCGATGAAAGGCAGGAAGGGGCATCTATTAAAGTGTCGAATAACAGCTCTGCTTTTTGCTTAGTTTGATCAATTTCCAAAAAGGTTTATATTATATTTTAGCGGATAGGGTTGTTGTTGGCTCAGTGCCCATACATATATACACATATTGAATGAAACTTTGAATATATGGAGTGAACCTTGAATATATTGAATGAAGTCTAAATATATGGAATGAAACCTTGAATATATTGAATGAAGTCTGAATATATGGAATGAAACCTTGAATATATTGAATGAAGTCTGAATATATGGAATGAAACCTTGAATATATTGAATGAAACCTTGAATATATTGAATGAAGTCTGAATATATTGAATGAAACCTTGAATATATTGAATGAAGTCTGAATATATGGAATGAAACCTTGAATATATTGAATGAAACCTTGAATATATTGAATGAAGTCTGAATATATTGAATGAAACCTTGAATATATGGAATGAAACCTTGAATATATGGAATGAAACCTTTAATATGGAATGAAACCTTGAATATATTGAATGAAACCTTGAATATATTGAACCAAGTCTGAATATATTGAATGAAACCTTGAATATATTGAATGAAGTCTGAATATATGGAATGAAACCTTGAATATATTGAATGAAACCTTGAATATATTGAATGAAGTCTGAATATATGGAATGAAACCTTGAATATATTGATTGAAACTTCACTGACGTCAGACGTAGCTATCTCTCATTCTCTGTCCTTGGTGTTTCAGAGCTGGAGTCTGGAGCTGAGCGAGCACATCACATCCAGCAAATTGTTGTGACTCTCCCTCGCACCATCATCATTGTCATGAGATACCTTTTTGCTTTTCTCAATCAGTGAGTATGGCTTCACATTATATTTTAAGCCACAGATCCTAGTAGTTGTAGTAGTAGTATACCTGTTCTACAATGGTTTTTTATTAATGCTGCTTATGCTGTGTTTGCATGCAGAACAGAGAGTTTTATTTCATGACTCTGCTCTTCATTGTTGGAGTTGTTCCAGCTGTGGCTTTACCGCTCAGCCTCAGCTTGTTGATAATGTGCAAAGACTGATCGTGACTTCCTTTTTGCAGCACTGAATGATTTGGTTACCAAGAGTGGGTTGTGGCATGTGCTGGCTGAGTTGATTTTGTTGAAGGAGTTGGCTGATCAGAATGTCTAAACTGTGCAATGAAGCAGCTAATACATTCTGTCAAAACTGAATTCAGTCGGTGCCAGTGACTCTGCAAGAGACGTCTCTGCTACACAGTTCATGTTCAAGCATTATCGGGTTGATATTCATAACTTAGAGCACCCATAATCAATATTTTTTTATATTAACAATGGACTGCGTAACTGTGAGATGTTAACAGGGTCACAGTGAGATGAGCCCACAAAGAATTATCACCTGCAGCTTCCCCTCATCTTTAGCAAACTTTATTACCCGTCTGGTTCAGTCTAATTATTTGCCTCAGGACGCAGAAACCACTAAAAATCAGAGGTACACTACCTGCCCAGCAACAAACAAACAAACAAACAAACAAATTTGCAAACGCAGTGGAGGAATTTACAAGAGCCAGATATTTCTCTCAGCGGTTGATAGAGACCAAAAGCAGCTATAAGAAAAAAAGAATAATACTTATCTGCGCTGTGTATAAAGATGCAGACTGTTTGCTTGCACATTTGCCATATCAGCTGAATTATTAGATAATATGTCAGTATTCTGTTCACAGCTTGCTTCCACTGCCCCTAAGTTGTCACAAACTGAATATAATAGCATACATAATTATAATGTAACGCTCTTCTGAAGCACAAGAGAAACATTTTTTGTGTGTTTTTTAGCTGCATGAATACTAAAGATAAAGATCATAACTGCTAAAGTCAGAGAGGCAACAATCAGGCAACAATGCTGTATATTATAAGTTATAATCATAATTATTATAAGACATAGAAACTTGACAGGCTGTGCATTGTTCAAAAGCATATGTGAAGATTTTTATTCAGAGCATCAAAATAAAGCCACAGCAACTCAGACTGTCTGCGCACATCTCTGCAAAACAGGACCGCAGCCTCGTCGCTTCGAATTTAAAGAACAAGTCTTTTTATATTACGCTAGACAAAAACTTAATGTAGACATGCAGTAATTGTGTTATGTGATGTTGTTAAAGGTTGCTTACGTCAGTACAATAAAACCACACACGCACAATGCTCACCTGCCCTGTCCCTCAGTCTCTCCCAGTACAGTGACGAGAACATGATGGATTCATACAATTTGGCAATCTGCTTTGGTCCAACCCTGATGCCCATCCCAGATGGACAGGATCCTGTAGCATGCCAGGCACACGTTAACGAGGTCATCAAGACCATCATTGTCCACAATGAAGTCATCTTTCCAAGTCAACGCGAGCTGGATGGCCCGGTGTATGAAAAGTGCATGACCGGGGGGGAGGAGTACTGGTGAGTATCGGCTTGACCAGGTCGTGAGCGCAGTAATAAAATAATCTAATGCTTAAATATGCCTATTGTTCATAAAACAAACATGTGGAGTTCCAGCGTCTGCAAACCTGTGACTTTCTGCTCTCTCTCTGCTCTCAAAGCGACAGCCCCCACAGCGAACCTGGAACTATCGACGAGGCCGACAACGGAACTGAACCACACACCAGCGATGAAGGTCAGTACATCACAGTGGTCATTTTTCATCTCTCCCTTTTTTTATGAAGGGGCTTTGTTATTACCCAGGTATGACATCAGTCTTGGAGCAACATACTCACTTGGGGGGGAACCAGTATGTTGACATTTGTGGCTTTGAGTGAAATATCCTCAACAACCATTGGACAGATTTTCATTAAGTTTGGCCCAATTACTCACGCTCGCCTCAGGATGAATTGTAACAACTTTCGTGATCCATTAACTTTCCCATCCAGGTTAAAATTTAAATGCGTCCACTGCTCTGCTTTATGACCAAGTAGCTGCAAAACAAATAACATACCCTGTTATATAACTATGTATAACTATGCTAAACTAAGGTGGTGAACCTCAGACCTGCTAAAAAATCAGGATGTTGAAAACGCCTCACAGAACTGCAGCTTGGCTTTTTAATCTCGTTTCTTCACACAGGCCATTTTTTCCTGATTTACTGCATCTTATTTTAGCAGCCATATGAACTGCTGATCTCGCCTGTGTGCACTGTAATCAATATAATACCTAGGGGAATATATTACCATTACTTCTCTTGGACACTACAGTAAAGATTTAGGCTTGTTGTAACCATTTAAGTTAACTTTGCATAGAAAATATCATCAGCACGTTAAGGAGAGGCTGCTTCTGTGACTGTGTGAAATGATTTCTTCGTTAGATGTTACCGCCTGGTTGTTTGATCATTTAAAGAGAAATAATTCACAAGGCAAAAGATCTTATGTAATTCACATGAGAATATATAAATGAGTTATGTGATCGTAGTAGTCTTTGTGGATAAGAGAGCCGTACGTACGGGCTGACCTTTTTTTATTAACCGCTTTTGACTGAGAGGTGAGTGCGGTTTGTGCTTCAGACTCACTGTATGTGATGTGCTGAAGCTGAAGGCAAACTGAGTAAACAGTGTTGGCATGCAGCCCTGCCTCTTTGATCTGTCTTTGTGTGTGTGTGTGTGTGTGTGTGTGTGTGTGTGTGTGTGTGTGTGTGTGTGTGTGTGTGTGTGTGTGTGTGTGTGTGTGTGTGTGTGTGTGTGTGTGTGTGTGTGTGTGTGTGTGTGCGCATGTGTGTGTGTGTCTGTGTGTGTCTTCCCCCCTCTCCCTCCTCCCGTGCTCGCTCTTTGTTCAGCGTTAGTCAGCGATTCTCCTGGGACTTTCTCCTTTGTGCAGTATTTCCCCAATTCTCCTCGGAGCTTTGAATGCATCACAGGGCCAGGCACAAAAGCCAAAACACATATAATACACAGAATAATATCTCCCGTGCTGTCAGCAGTGGACGAGTCGGCGGACGAATGTATGAAGTGCTGGGTGTGTTGGGTCAGACTGGGGTAACCCTAATCTCTGGGCTTCATCTGTGTGGTTGGCTGCGTTTGTAATGAGCGCTTACTCTTTCTCTGTTAACTTGGAAAAGACAATAAAGGCTGGCTGCTGAGAGTCTTACATGACGTTATTGGCGCTGGTGTTTTTCTGTAGTCGGTTCATTTGGTGTCCTCTGGCTTCCGTTCAGCTTTCATAGGAGAAAAACAAGTTAGTGCTAAATTAAGAACTCAGCAACCATGTTGTCATGATGGTACCCCTCCCTATTGTTTTATAACTGAAACCAACTTTGAACAAAACTGCTTTCCGTCTTTTTTTCACTCTTAGCTGTCTCTGCACCCCTCTGATATGTTTTTCTAAATAAAGTTTAACTGTGACTGACCCCTGCTGGCGAGCCTGTTGAAAGACACTGTAGAGAAAGATTTTTAAATTCAGGCAAAGTCAGGTTATTTTATCAGACTTGTGCGACATAAAAACATTTATTTGCTATGCAACATGTTTAAACAGTAATGACTGTTATGTTAATTATATATAAAACAATATGTGATTTGTGTGGGTAACACATTTGTCTTTGCAATTCTGTTGTCTGAGGGATGACTGAGGGATTTGAACCTCTTGGAGATATTATATCCTGGATCCTAGCAATGATGTGAATGCAGCAATAGCACATATCCGAAGCTGTCTTGATTTTGTATTAAAGTTTGTTTTACTATATGCACTTAAATAATCAGTTTTGTTGTCCACAAGTCAACAGCCCAGCTTATTAATTATGGGGTGCCGTTTGTAAAGCTTCTCGCTCTGAAAATAACAGCAACATTTTGTCACATTTAGCTAAAAACAATGTTTAAAAAACTGGTTTGATTTTTTGAGAGTCACTTTTTTGCACATTTAGAACAATATTTGTAAACTTAGAGATATTTTAAATATTTAAATCCAAATGTTAAATGTAAAATCCAAATGCTAAATCTAAATGTTAAATCTAAATCTAAATGTTGAAGCTAAATGTTAAATATATATCTAAATGTTAAATCTAAATCTAAATGTTGAAGCTAAATGTTTCCGGTGAAACTAAATATTTAGCTAAAATGCAAATTCAAATGCTGGTAACCGGTAGCCGGTATTAGATATATATTTAACATTTAGCTTCAACATTTATATTTATATTTATATTTAACATTTAGATATATATTTAACATTTAGCTTCAACATTTATATTTATATTTAACATTTAGATATATATTTAACATTTCGCTTCAACATTTAGATTTATATTTAATATGTAGATATATATTTAACATTTAGCTTCAACATTTAGATTTATATTTATATTTAACATTTAGCTTCAACATTTAGATTTATATTTAACATTTAGCTTCAACATTTAAATTTATATTTATATTTAACATTTAGCTTCAACATTTAAATTTAGATTTGTATTTAACATTTAGATTTATATTTAACATTTAGATCTAGCATTTGGATTTAAATATTTAAAATATCTCTAAGTTCACAAATATTGTCCTAAATGTGCAAAAAAGTGACTCTCAAAAATTCAAACCAGTTTTTTAAACATTGTTTTTAGCTAAATGTGACAAAATGTCGCTGTTATTTTCAGAGCGAGACGCTTTGCAAACAGCACCCCATACTTAAGTCTGTACCTTTGTTATGATCATGGCCATGTTGCTTAAGCTTTTTGTTGATGCGTCTTTGTCTATTGATGTTTTCAGAGGTTGAACAGATCGAGGCCATCGCTAAGTTCGACTATGTGGGACGGACTCCCAGGGAGCTGTCGTTTAAGAAAGGAGCCTCTCTGCTGCTGTATCACAGAGCATCTGAAGACTGGTGGGAGGGACGTCACAACGGCGTCGATGGTCTCATCCCGCATCAGTACATCGTTGTACAAGACCTGTGAGTAACAGGCAGAATACAGTAGCTGCTGTTTATCTCGTGTCGAGTAATTATCTCTGTCAGTGAAGCTGACAGCTCAACAATAAACTGTTGTGTTGGATGAAGTTACAAACATTGAACGTTGAATTTAATCACTGTACCTTCGGGTTATGCTCACCAGCAGTGGTTTTGTTCTTTTTAGGGATGATGCTTTCTCAGATAACCTCAGCCAAAAAGCAGATAGCGAGGCAAGCAGTGGACCATTGCTGGACGATAAGGGTTCATCCAAGAATGATGCCCCATCACCATGCGAACAATCACCTGATTATAACTTTGGAGGAGTCATGGGGAGGTCGGTACAATTAGGAATACTGTTCTTGCTTTAGTATTTCATATTTAGCTCTTTGTATTTCTTCATTCTTCTTCATCTGATCGCTCTCCGCAGGGTAAGGTTACGTTCCGATGGAGCTGCGATCCCGCGTCGTCGTAGTGGCATGGACACCCACAGCCCAACTAGAGTGGCTGACACGCCGCCACGGGCTGCGGCCTGTCCCAGCAGCCCCCACAAGGTGTCCATCAGCAAAGGTCGGCTAGAGAGCCCAGAGAAGAGGCGCCTCGGCACCTTTGGCAGCGCAGGAAGTATCAACTACCCAGACAGAAAAGCATATCCTGAGGGCCATCCTCTGAGACCGGTACCAGGAGCCACTCGTCACAGCAGCCTTGGGGACCACAAATCACTGGAGACTGAAGCTCTGGCTGAGGTAAAGGTGGGAAAATTCAATTAGAGGCAAAACTGATGGGGGAAAGAAAGAAACAAAAGGTTGTCCTTTATATATATATATATCTGCTCGGTGGCTCTGTGGTTCAGTCTTGATATGATATAGTAATGATATAGCAGTATAAGCGGATTGGAAAGGTTTGGTAGAACAGAGCCAGGCCCCCTGATGGAGCTGTCAATCTGAGAGCCGCAGCTGAGACCTGTAGTAAATATCAGCACCAGACTGCAGCTAGAAGATAGACACACCTCAAGGACACAGAGAGATTAGAGAATAACAAGCTGAAGGTTCATTCTCATCATTAGCTAATGGCTGCAGCATAACAAAGATTTACTATGATGGACTAAAACTTGTACACAATAATTCTTGATCTTTCATCTCTCCCTACCAGGATATAGAGAAAACAATGACGACAGCACTCCATGAGCTACGTGAGCTGGAGCGACAGAACACTGTTAAACAGGCCCCCGACGTGGTCTTGGACACCCTGGAGCCGATGAAGAACCCAGTCAGCTCTGAGCCCGGTAGTCCGCTGCATACCATCATGATCCGTGACCCGGATGCAGCCATGCGCCGCAGCAGCAGCTCCACCTCTGAAATGATGACCACCTTTAAACCTGCTCTCTCTGCCCGGCTGGCTGGGGCTCAGCTACGCCCCCCAACAATGAGACCGGTGCGCCCTCCTCCCACCCAGCACCGCTCGAGCAGCTCCAGTTCTTCAGGTGTCGGCAGCCCCGCTGTAACACCCACCGAGAAGATGTTTCCAAGTAACAACACAACAGCTGCTGGTGCTAATATGAATACATCCGGTGATGGCGGGGATAAGTCGGGTACCATGTAGCAAAGGTGGAATCTGCTGGGTGGGGAGGTTGAAAAGCTTTCCAAATAAGAGGAAAGCTTATGGAAATGGGTGCTGATGTGTGAAAAGCAGATATGGATATTTCCCCTTTCTGTTTTGTGCCTGACTTAATTCATATATTCAGGAAGCTCCTGAAGCGAGCCTACAGTACGTTACCATGGTGATAAAGAGAGGAGGAAGAAGCTGTAGAGGTGCGATAGCGTAAAGCTCAACTCTCTCTGAAACTTGATTTAACTGCAGAAATCGTGTATGAGAATACATGGATTTCAGTTTTTTACCTCAGTTTCAACAACAAAAAAAAAAGAAAATCTGTGGCCATGTTCTCAGATAAAAATAATGCAAGTGAAGCAATACTTGTGTAAAAATTTGGTATTACTTTCCACCCAGCACTCCTCGTCCAGTGGATGTTTCAGTCATTCCTACCGATGTGTATGAAACACTGTCATCTGGACGGGTGTAAACATTCAGGCTAAAAATACCATGTCTGTTTACCATGTAGGTCACGGGCCTTATGGCTGTACATACAACCTTACTTGAAGTTGCCATGCTTTCTGTTTGTACTATAATACAGTGGATGTTCAGCAAAGTAACAACTTAGTGACATTATATACGTCTGCATGCAGGGTTTTGGAGAAAACAAGGAAAACGTTAACGACTTCCATCATGGAGCGGTTTGTAACGATGTGGGATTTTCTCATATATTCAAGATATTAGTTTAAACCCTAATTCTGAAAGAGACAAGTAATACATCGAGATCTTTACAGTATTATATTTTAAATCTGCCATGTGTGCGGCTGTCGGTACTAGATGTTGTACCTGAAGAATCCCGGCATGAAAGCGATCTTACTAATCAACTTCCGCCGTCATGTACGAACGGACAGTGGGCAGACTTAACATGGCTGTTTCCATGTTTTTATTCCTATGTCCTCCTCCTATATGATATCCAGAAAACTAATGCACCAACTAACGTAGGAATCCTGTGGTAAACCTGTACATAATAATATAGCTAGTAATTTTTTAAGTGTTAATCTTGTACAGGCTGATACGGGGGGAGAAAAAAAGGTAAAGGGTTGTGGGCTGTAAAATGGCACTTGTTAAGATAATAATCCACCTTTTTATCATCTTCAGTGAACTGCAAACATGTTCTTTGGCTGTAGATATAGAGTTCAAGTCATTTACCTTGTACTGTGTGCTTAGAATGCATTTGGTAATTGTACTGTAGAAAACAGACAACAAAGGCTGAATAGATGTTTCTGAAAATTGCAAAATTTGAACTTCTGCCTCTTTAATTCTAATTGGGGTTATTTTAATTACTGCTTAAACATACACTGAAAAGTACCCTCTGATAGTTCCTCTTCCAAAATTAAAATGTGACACACAAAGGAACCTGGTTCAAGATGCTGTGAGATACTATTATAACAGCTGTTTCCTTCCTGTTTTTTTGTTGCTGAATACAGCTATGCTCTGACTTGTTCCTTCTTTTTTTAAATTGGAAGAAAACCTAATAGAGAATAATTCAGTGTTTATATCTACTGTACCTCTTGTCATTCTGACAGCTCTAGTCCAGAGACCTTGTTATCCGCATCCCAAAGAGCCTGCTCTGTTCTGCATGTTTTTTTGCGCTGTAGACTGACTCATATTCTGGGGCAGTTAAACAAATGGCTGTATGTGGTGCCTTGCCTTGGTAAAACGCACAAATTAATTTAATATTGGATGTTTTGTTTTTGTTTTGTTTTTTTACTTCCCTCCCTTAAGAAATGGGCCTTAACATTTACGGGGGTTGGAAAATTCTGAGTTAGCTGCTTGCTGCGGTTGCTAAAATAGAAGTGGCAGAGATTGAACGTTTGATTGAGCAAAGGAAACTTGAAGATTAGCATGTGAACAGGCCCTGAGTCCCCTCTCAGCTCTGCAGTCAGCTGCAGGTACGTGCTGTAAACTAAAAAATAATTGCTTGTTGTCAATGGATTGTTGGATCTTTTTCTTTTGGTCACAGACAGCTCTATAAATGTCCAGGGTGGAAGAACAGAGAGCTCATACAGCCAAATAAAGGCAATACAGCATTTAAAGTCATACAGTGCACTCACATCCTCTACTGGTTCTTGCCGGTATTGACTCCTGATACCGTCACCTTTACATGGGCATTATGAGTCTGATCTGAAGCTGATATTACAATCACTAAGCTCGTCCGTATAGTTCTGTTTGTTTGTTCTGGTTACTGTTTTGCACCTGATGAAGTCCAAGGAAAAAAAGAAAAGAAGCATATGTTTATAGAAATATGAAGAAAGCACACACATTTCAAAAGGTGTCATAATTATATTTAACTAGACTGTTTGTTTTTTATTTTAATTTATAGACACTTGTGTAAGTGGAGCAGAAAATTTGAGTGCCTTTTGTGCACGACATCAATTTTTATTGGACTTTTATATTTACTTTTTTACTGTAATATGTTTGTCTATTAGTTGTTTATTAAAAACTGATGTTGCTTTTTTTAATCTTTACTTTCTATTTGCTACTCAAGTCAACAAACCACCGTAAGAAAATACAACGTGTAAAGATATTCATGAATTACAGAAGAATCGTCATGAAATGTTCGTCTGTGTTTGGGGGCGAATGCTGAAGAATAAGTTATAAAAAATAAACAAAACAAACTACTGTATACACAATCTACTGGTGAAGTTCAGTAGAGTCATCTCAGAATATTTCATCTTTTTGTTTTTATCCGTGCCTGTGCTGTGGTTGAGCCGTAACTCTTCTTATTCAGCTCCTTCCCCTTTCAAAGCGAGATCATTGCAGTATTGTTGGGACTGATGTGGACCCTCTTCTTGCAGGAGGTTACTAGGCACTTGGTGCACTCTCCTTTCCCCTTACATGTGATGTGTTACGCTGACATTTTCTCTCCTGGAATGTGTGCTGAAACGAGTAACACTGTCTGTCTACTGAAGACATTAAGTTAATATTCAAAAAAAAAGGACGTCACGGTGAGAGAGCAGACTGAGAGCCTGGTCATGTTGTGGGGACCGGAGTGTGAGCTGCTGTCACACTGTATACCTTCTCTTTAATTGTTTGTCTAGTGATGCTGTTTGTTGATGAGTGTCTGGTTGGTTGAAACCCTGTGATGTAATGTACACCATACCACTGACTGGATGTTGAAAACCCCTACGTCCAAATAAAACCATTATTGCTCTGTGAGCTGTCTTATTGTGTGATTTAATCGTTCTCTATTACATTAAATAATTCATAAATAAAAGTGTAAACAGTAGATATTAAGTTTAACACCAAAGAACTCCCATACCTGACCTTTTTCTTTTTTTATACTGTATATATAAATCAGGGTTCCCACGGGTGCTTGAATTCCTTGAAAATGCTTGAATTTCAATTCAGTGTTTTCAAGGTTGTGAAAATGCTTGACTTTTTTTGTGAAGTGCTTGAAAATGCTTGAAATTTGTGTGATGTCTATCTCAATAAACCAAGAGAAAACAAAAATGTTTCCTAAGCGGCTACGCGCTTGATCCGATGCCTTTACATGCAGAACTCAGTTATCATACTCGCTTGGTGTTCTGCAGAGAAATAACAGTAGACTACTATCCACACCTGTTGGTCACTGTTATTGCGCTATGGTAGTTACACAATACACCGCTCACAAGCTGAGAATACAAGCCAATTCACAATTAGTTAAAAATCAAAACAGTCAATCTACCACCATATGAAATAATGCTAATTAGACCCATATTATTATGCCATACAGTGGCACCGCTGCGCTTCCCATGACCATCATGGCAAACACAACTAGTAGGCTACCTATTTAAAGGTGCTGGAAAAATGGAAAAACTGGTGCTTGAAGGTGCTTGAAAAGTGCTTGAATTTGTTCATGAAAAAGGTGTGGGAACCCGGATAAATGTTTCCATGGTGGTGCAGCACCAAGCTCTGCACACTTCAAACCAGTTAGAAAAGTAAAATGGTAAATGTTCTTATACAGCACATTGCTACCACTTAAGATGTTTAAACACTACATATCTCATTCAAACACTGACGGCATTGCAAGGTGCCGCCTGCTCACCAGTGTCGGTTCAGTATCTTACCCAAGGAGACTTCAACATGCAGACTGGGGGAGCCGGGTATCGAACTCTTGACCGAGCCACAGCCACTCAGGAAAAAAAACCAAAAAAAAAACCCAGAAAGTCTCTTGTATGAAATAATCAAAACTGTTCTCAGTCTGCCATAAAATTGTGTTTATGTGTAGAACTTTGTTAATCACAGTAAGAAGCTGATAGAGGAAATGTGTTTTCGATGATTTATGAAATGCCCAATCCCAGTCGTTATTCTTGATACATGTTATGGCAGATATAGACACTTAAAACAAGGAGAATGTAAGTGCCAGGTAATAAACAACAACAACAACAACAACAACAACAACAACAAGAAAAGTTTAGCCCTAAACAGCTAACAATGAAAAAGCTATGTTTATGTGTGCAAAGTTCATCGGGAGCTGATATTACATCAGGCCGTAGAAGAGAAATTTTTTTGGTAAGATTATGATTATTGTAAACAATGTAAATCAGGCATCACGAATACAAAGTGAACCGACTCGTTTCATACAAAATCACAAGAATAAATAATTGAACCCAAACATGTACCTGAGTCTGTAGTTCATTCTGTGGCCACATGATGGAGAAACTGCTGCAGAAAAAAAAGTGCATAATGAGCAGGAGGATTACATGTAGTGAGTGTGTAGTTAGCACTACTTTAAGGGGTAGGGGTGAGAATGAGTGTCGTAGTGACGGCTGCGCAGGGAACAGAGATTTGCATACATTAGACGATTACATCTCCCCTTTGAAATTGGTTTTCTAGTCCGTTGGTCATCAGCTCAGAATGCTGGTGCATAAACAAAATTCAATTTGTTCCATCCGAGAGACGCCTGTTCAACAAGGACATGTCAAACAAGCAGCTGTGTTCACATTTTTTAGTCTGGAGGGTATGACTTTATTAAATCGTTGTCCGTTTAGGCTATTGGGGTAATATTAGGTTATAAAATCAACATCGGATCTCTGTGTGTTAAAAGTGTGAGCTCATGTTGACTGCAGAAGCCATTTCTATTTTCTCAGATGGGATTTTAATTTACGATAATTACTTCCATGTTGCCTTTACTGGAGAAAATAGGAAAGAAAGTTATGCTTAATAGCACGACAGGATAAAGATGCGTGTTAAATAACACTAATCACTATAACACAGACGTTGATGTCTCTGTTTACACAGGGATATTTATTCAGTATTGGTTTACATAATTACGACATCATGACCAAGTGTGTTCTTGTATCCTATTGCTTGGTGATCATGTTGTATAATAAATATTTAGCCAAGTTTTGTTCCTTTTCCTGAGCAACGTGGCACATATGTATGAAGAATATCCCAATTTAGGGTACTATCTTATAAATTATTTACATTTCTTGGAAAGAAAAACAACAACAAACACATTTACAGTTACTTCTCCTGGCATGGAAATTATTTCATGTCTCTCTAGAATGATGTATGCTTCATCAGTGAAGGACAGATGTTACAGCTGGTTTGAAAAATAAGTTGCGTAAGCCTCTCCGGTGGCCTAATTTGGCTCATCCTCCGTTATAATTAACACGTAAATGAGAGCAAACTCTTCAGTAACACATAATCTCTCTGTAAGAGTCACAGTAGAACAAAAATTATCATAACTCGTCTCAGCCTTCATCCTCTCTGCCTTCAGCTTACATCAAAACAATTAATGTTGAATCAGTAACACTCTTCATTTAAAACCCCCCCAAGGACCAGCGATGAGCCGCAGATCATTCAATTCCATAATCAGAAGAAAACAATGTAAACAAACAGAGGTGACGTTTAATTTATTTCATGTGTTTCCATATTATGTGCACAGTTTCGTACCGAGACAACAGTAGGCCTACAATAAATGAGAGTACTTGTCATCATCATCATCAGGGGCATGATGTATGATGTCAATTGTTATATACTCAGCATTATTTAAATGATTTCCGGTGAGATTTAATGTTTGATTAATCAACACACAAATTAGCTCTTTTCCCTTTTCTGGGAATAAAAATATTTATACTGAGGGCAAATAGTTGGTAGCAAATGCAGAGTTATCTTTTATGCTTTTTTATTCTTTTCGATAACAGAACAAAGATAGTCATATTTCTATTGTAATGAATAATGTTTTCAGTATCTGTTGTTTATGTGCTGAAGATGGCATTTTGCTACATCGTCATCTGCACTTTCCAAATGTCATGCGATTCTTTATCGCAGCGTGGCTTCAGGAGTTAAATGTTTGATTCCGGCATTCGGGCTTAACCCTGACAACGGGTTGGTAACCTACCTGAGCCACGTGCCACGTGATGATTTTGTGATCTCGTGAGTCCAGCTCATTCACATGGTCAGGGTTAGGTTAAGAGTTTTAGTGCTTTGGTATGATACATAAAAGTTGAGAGAGACCCCAGACCAGATCAAGACAGTCTCAACGGGAAAGAGACAAGGGCCTGTCTCAGTATGTCAGACAGACATCAAAGTGCTGTTGAAATCCCTAAAATGCTTAATACTTTATGCTGCAGGGCGATCAATAATTTTACTTTGATGCATTTTCATAATCATTTCCGACCTCCCTCGGAAATCGAAACATCTGTTCCTGTACATATATAAAACAAAATCACTATGTGACTCGCTTTATCGAGCCGGAATGGAAAGGAGCTGGAACAATCATCGGAGTCTCAAGGTTATAGCACATGGCAACAGCTGTGAATTCACTGACATTTGCAGCTATGGCTGTATCTTTGATGTGCAGAGATGCAGAGGGGTAGTGCATATAGAGCATGCATAATAAATTAAGCCCAAAAGACACAGAGGAAGTCGGCCTGGCTGGTTTCACTGCTCCTGCATAACCTCATACAAAACACAGCAAAGAATATGTGACATGCCAAACATGTCAGCAACCCTGACAACAAACAAACAAACATGCACATAGATTGCACGCTAAAACTCAGATCTTATCGTTGCTTGTCTATATTTATTATGTTTTTGCAGAAGCATGCCGAATGAGGCTTTGCAGTCATGACGAAACTTTGAATTTTGGAGAAAAAAAAACTGTGACAACTGTGAGAACTGACCCGGTAATACCAATCTCTTTCGACTGTTTGATAGCATATGTGTTCATTTGATGAAGGTGTAAAGAAATGACCCACATACGGTGTTTATTTACAGTAAGCTTTCATCTTCAGCCCACTAATGAGTTATGACTTTAATAATTCAGTGCAGATTTCAGTGCAATATAGAAACGCATAAATATAACTATGATGTAAAACGCTGAAATTCATATTTATTGTTCTTGTGACTGAATAGGACAAGGTAGTATGAAGTGACAGTAATGGCAGTCTGCCTCGCAGTAATTCCCCCCTCTCTCTCGCTCTGGTCTTTTATTGTCTTAGTCACTAAATAAATAAAAAAAACTGATATAATGAGGGTAACCTCTGGTTGTACAATAAATATCAGGTCTAATCTACTTAACAGCTCATGGTTAACAACAAATTACAGCAATTAATTAGAGCAAAATTTCAATTAAGTGCGGCATGCACCTATAAAGGCTGCAGATAAGGACGTCTACCGGCTCGATAATGGAATGGACCTGTGGGTGGAATAGTCATGTAGCCTGTATAATACATTATGTAAATACAGACTTACTGATAAGAATATTAGCTTCTGTCACTTTGTTACAGGTGAGTAATTCAAGTTCAATTCAATTGAACCAAATGGAATGAGCAATGTGCCCCACCACTATCTGACACATATATGACGTATTGTAGTAAACATTAAAGGCATTAAGATTAAAATGTGTAAACAAATAAGGAACGAAGGTGTTTATGTTACTTGGGGTGTGTGGCTGCAAATTTTTTCCACTGTGTGGCTATATCCATATATATATAATTTTTTGTGTTGCCATTTGCCCCCTGCTAAATGAAACTGGAGCACAATGTTTAAAAATGTAAAAGCAGAGCATGAAAAATTAATCAAGAATCAATCATGAAAAACAGAGCTCTGTCATCTGCATCTTCAAAGACGAGGGTGTCTGGCCAGTTTCAAGTCTGTTGTCTAACGTCAACAAACAATTCTGGCTTCATCTGTTTGGCTTTCATTTTTCCCACAGAACCAGCCATTGTTAAGATCTCAGACATGTCCGGCCCTGTGCCCTGGATAACACGGTACATGATGACTCACTTGTTAAAGGCCTCATTAGAGAGAGAGATATACGTATATGTAGAGAACAGATAACAGTAAAACACTGATAAGGCAGAGGACAGTACAGTCCCTCGACACCATGTATGTCATAGTGCAGATGTTTCAGACAAAGCCCCATCAAGGCGTTTGTGTAGTGAAGCTGTGCTCTCTTATATCCCAGGATTTCTGTTCACATGCAACTATTTTGCATTAACAAGAGACTTTTTGGGGTAAACCTAATGCTGTCTGAATTATGTTTCGCATGAAAGCCCATATTTCCTTGGGCGTTTAAAAAGTTAATGAATATGTAACGGGCGATCTACAGTGCGTTTGTTGGAACTTGCTTTAGGCGTCCATTTAAGTGAAAAAGACCACACAGACTTTCCGACTGTACCAGCGCGCTCCCGTCATGTGAACCCTATTTCAATAGCAGCAACAGGCCACTACAGAGTTTTTGTCGATTTCTGAACCTGAAACCGATGCTTTTTTCAATCCACATCAAAGAACTGCACATGCTACACTTGACTGAAGAAAAGCTGAATAACACTTCCTGGACTTCGCAGATGTGACATGCTGCTCTGCAGATGTTCCTCTGGTTCATGGTTCTGCATTAACATCTATGAGCAGGGGTTAAATCAAACCAAACCAAAGCTGAGTAGTGCTCAACATCTTTTTTTATTCTGTATGGAAATTAAAATGGCAATAATGATTAAAAGTTATCTTGACCTAACATTTCCTTGTTACTTTCTATGCCGTGATAATGTTTTCTCCACACTTGGTAAAAAGGGGCCCTCAAGAAATAATGAAAAAAAAAACAAGACGACGGGTTTAGTCTCAGAAAACATTTAATGTTCTGATGATAATCCTTAAACACACAGCTTCAGTAATACAACTCTGCGCCGAAAAGAACATTTAAAAATTCCAGACTGAAATAGATCCGCCTGGTAATAATGGCTTTAACGTGTAACACGATTCCTGAAAACCTAAAATGGAGAGTCTTGCAGTACATAATGTCATCTTACTAATGTGAGCGTATAATTATTTCTTGGCTGAGCGACCAGAGATTAAACATTTCCAAAACCCATCAGAAAGTCTCAGCGGAGTGCTGGAAGAGGACAGTCGTTTGTCAAACGTGTTAACACCATCTGATACAAAGCAAACGCGTTATGTCTGCTCTGCTATAACATTCATTGTACAGTTGTTTATCCTTTGTGCTGTTTAAAAGCAGCTCAGTCAAAGCCTTTTGTGAAATAAGTTAAAATAAATAAAGCAGTCGAATATCAAACACACACTCACAGAAATTCTCATAACTGAAAACTGTTTCAATACTCAGCAACACAGACAGACAAATCTAGCTGCATAAAATTATCTCTAGCTGAATTAATGCGATTAATCAGACCCAACACAACACACTGAAATAAAGAAGCCTGATTGGCCTTGACATTTACAATTTCTCACTGACTCCAGCAACATTTGGACTTTTTTTTTTTTTGCATTGACACCGGTCACAAAAGAAATAATGAATGGTGGAAAAAATGATTTTAATAATTTCCTCCAAAGAGATAATGATAACAGACAGCAGCCCATTACAGAGGCATGTTATTTTCTGTGACACTTCCTGTGATAAATGCCAAACAAGTGTGCAAATTAAAGTGGTCTCATCCGCCACTGCAGGGAAAATCTTGTTACCAAATTGCTCGGTGATGCTATGGAGACCGCGTGGAAAGAGTCATTAATGCTTTTGCAACACTGTGAAATGATTTAACTGACTAAATGCTCGTGGGGGTTGCATCCTCGAAACCACTAGGAAAAATCTAATTTCTGCACATAAATACCTCTGGATAAATGTGACTGAATAATTACCTTGGTCCATGGTCCAGCATAAACATATTTGCATGATAACGTCTTGTTGCCCGGCTTCAGACACTATAGTCTCCCGGTAGATTTTGAAAAATAAAATGCTGCTTCTTTATTACTTGAAAAACATCTGATAAATGCATATATATACACACAAAAATAAATCTTACTTTTTAAAAACTTCTTATTTACATTGCTGAATATCTGTGATGCAGGGCCTAAGATTCTGCAAGACTGAATAAATAGTTCTCCGGCAACCAGGGAAGAGTACTTTGTCTAAATGTATTAAATCAATCGTATGAAACTGCCAGCACTTTAAAATAATTTTAAAATACAGTCCGGGTAATTTATTGTAAGCGTGAGGAGTGAATAAATATACAGTAACAGTAACACTGGACGTAATGAGAGAAGGACTATTATAGGAAAGAGCATACTCAAGGTTCCTAAGGGAAAATACTGTAAGTGTTCAGTGTCTCTGAGGCCCCTCAAAAGCCTGCTAAGCGTTTTCCAGTTCAAGGACAAGATGTTATGATTACTCCATGATGCCTTAAATGTGGAGAAATTGTTTAGTTTAAGACTTTCCCATTAGTGACTATGAGGATCTGAAAACAACTGTCAAAGCCACACACAAAGTTATAACAATATTTTTCCAGTGGTGAGCTTGGAACTGGTTGAACCATATTTTTTTTTTTTCAGACTTTACACTTGTCAACCAGGGTCACTTGTATCTGTCTATCAGCTGAAACGAAGAGCAGCGAGGCTGTCACGGGAGAGTCACCACAAGTACGTCAGTTGTTATGGAATAAGGGTTTTCCACTCTCAGATTTCCTGGTTGGAGTCACGGTTGGATTTACACAGAGTTTAGATTTTGAGGAGCTGACTTGGGTGATGACAGAAATGCAAACATCTAGTAAAGTCTTGTCTTATGCCAACTTTCAATCATTAAACCTAGATGTCATCAGTTAAAAAAAATAAAATATTTACAAAATGTTATGGTTTTTGAAAGCTTTACCTTAAATATTTGGATTTAAGGTATTTTTGGATTGTTCAACATCAGAAGCAGTTTTAAGGTATTTGTACACAGACAATGAATTTTACACTTGTATTATGTTGCTCTCAATGTGCAGTACATACACAGTACAGTATCAAAGGACAACAAGCTTACAAGGTAAACATAAACATTCCTGCCATAACACTGCCATATGCCAGTAGCCTATATTCTGTTATCTTGTGTTTGAGTGATGATGTTTACAACTGTATGTTAGTACAGTGTGGATGGTATGGATGTTTGTGTCAAATGGTTATTTCACATGGATCGTTCCTAACACTCTGTCTGGTGTTTATTGTTCACTGACACCCCCAGAATTCAAGCAGTTAACATATCGTGTTATTCCTGCTGCTGGAGCCATATTGAATTCTGGAGGTATAATTAGAAAATATATAAACTTGGTTTCAGTTAATTGTGGTATTTTTATTTATAAAAGAAATTATTATGAAGGAAATTATCTAAGCCATCCTAGTTTAAAATTTATAAAGATGAGAAATGTTAATTTTATTTCAACCTGATGGTGACGTCTGTAATGCGCCTCCTACAGACAGGTGGCTATTTAATTTTATCAATGAATGTTTTGGAGTTGTTATGGGCGGAGTGTTAAAGTTTTCCGATCACACACTCATGCCGAAATGTTTTTGGACCTTGCTTGTTAAGTTACTCGTTTAATTTTGTTTTATAAGTTTCAAAAGTCAACTGGAGATTTTTGTTCAATAAATGACTTGGATGAGCGTCGTCTCCGCGCGTGCTTACTAAAACGTGTGTCGTAACTCTGCCCCCTAACCTCCACTGCCTCAAAGAGGAAAACTGAAAGGATTAGGCAGTACATTAGTCGGAAAACTCCACAACGGACTGACGAAAAGCAGACGCTAATGCGAGCGGAATGAATGAACCTGCTTGCAAACTAACTCAAATAACTGAGTTTAACTATACTAGCAACTTTTTAGCAAAAAAATGGCACAACACAGCAAAACTAGAAAATTCCCAGCAGAAATTTTGAGAGTGACGAGTGGGCTGTTGCTGGGGGTCTTAGCATGTTAGCATTAGCAATTAATATTGTATGTATTTGCCAAACCACATTTCTAATCATTGAACCGCAATCACTGGGAGCATCCTGAGCCCTTCCTGAACGTCTACATAGTTATTTTGTGTTGATAAAGTGAAGAAACGTGACCTTTAGAGCGATTAAAAAAAGCGTTACTTCCAGAAATGTTCCCGCCTTTTTGACATGGCAGTCTATGGGGCTGTGGATGGGTGTTGCCGCCGCATCTTTGTGTGTTACGCCAAAACTGTAAGGCTGACAGCATTAGCAGACAGATGTGAGTGAGAAGACAAATTTTCCTACGTTTCTATGTATAAATCATGTCTGTAGTAAGCAACCAGGACCGACTGTCAGCACTAATCAGCAGAGCAGTTACTGCACCTGTTAGAATGTCAGTTGGAAATGCTGACAGAGAGAGAGAGAAAATGCTGAGACCACCCCAATCATTGAACTGGCTTAACTTTGAGCATCCTGAGCCCTTCCTGAACGTCTACATAGTTATTTTGTGTCGATAAAATGAAGAAATGTGACCTTTAGAGCGATTCAAAAAAGCGTTACTTCTGCTTTCCTCTATTCTTCTTTCCCTGTTAAAGGTTTTTTGTGAGCAAGTTTTTCCTCACTCGAACAGAGGGTCTAAGGACAGAGGGTGTTACTCCCTGTACAGATTGTAAAGCCCTCCGAGGCAAATGTGACTTTGTGACTTTGGGCTATACAAATAAACTCTAATTTGATTTGATTCTAATTCATTAATTTATATACAGTAAATTACTTAAGCTTAAACATCAAAATAAAACTCATTGGCATGTCTATTTTAGAAAAGGGGGAACAGGAAAAGAGAAAATATACACTTTAAAAAAAAATATGTGGAAAAGGGGAAAATATACATATAAAGGAAAATAAAGGAAAAAATAAAATAAAAAATCAAAACAGATCAACTGTTGCTGGAAGTGCCCAGGTCAAAATATAAACACTGGGGTGATCGAGCGTTTTCCGTCGCCGCCCCCAGGCTCTGAAATCAGCTCCCCGTCGAGATGTGTCTCGTTTCTGACCTGGGCCTTTTTCAATCCAGGCTCAAAACCCACTTAGTTAGGATGGCTGTTAACACCCAGTAGTATGATGACACTTTTATCATTTCTTATTCGATTTTGTTGCATTTTATTGTTTTTATTTATTTATTTATTTATTTTTTGCTATTGTTCTCGTTATTTATTATCTACTGTAAAGCACTTTGGTACACCGAAAGGACTGTTGTAAAGGTCTGTATAAATAAAGTACATTTACATTTAAAGTACATTTTATTTGTATAGCCCAAAGTCACAAAGTACATTTGCCTTGGAGGTCTTTACAATCTGTACAGGGAGTGACACCCTCTGTCCTGGTGGAAGAGGGTGGAAGAAACCTCAGGAAGAGCCACAGAGGAGGGATCCCTCTCCCAGGACGGACAGACGTGCAATGGATGTCACGTGTAAACTATGTGTACACATGACATCCGAGGAGGGATCCCTCCTCTGTGGCTCTTCCTGAGGTTTCTTCCACCTTTTTTTCCCTGTTAAAGTTTTTTTGTGGGTAAGTTTTTCCTCACTCGACCGAGGGTCTATAGACAGAGGGTGTCACTCCCTGTACAGATTGTAAAGCCTCAGAGGCAAATGTACTTTGTGACTTTGGGCTATACAAATAAAATTGATTTGATTTGATTTGATGTGTACAGGACAAATAAACACAAACATATTGTACAATTACAATGAATGATAAAATGACAATGAATGATAAAATGATTACAGTAGCAGTGGAACCTGTGATAGAGATAGAGAGACACAGATGCACAGCAGCAGCAAATCATAAACTATAAACAGTGATGGAGATATGGCAGCATTAATGACAGTAGTAGTATGTGTAAGATATGGAAAAAGAAAATATATATACTTTTATAAGAAAGAAAGAAAGAAAGAAAGAAAGAAAGAAAGAAAGAAAGAAAGAAAGAAAGAAAGAAAGAAAGAAAGAAGATGCTTCTTGCTCTCTGGTGTTTATTTATACCAGCAGCCAATCACCGAGCAGAGCGCCAGCTCAGCGGAAGTCGTCAGATGACGTCAGAAGCGTCCAGCATCCCTTCGAGCGGGACTTTGGTCGCTGGAAACAAAACAACAAGAACAATAAAATAAAAAAATCTATTCAGTCACTTTAACTAAGAGAAGCTGCTCGTTGTTTTTCCCTCCACATGGCTCTACGGATAGAAGCGGATTTACCAGCTGAACTGGCAGGTCTCAAAGTAAGTAAACAATAACAATAACATGACGCGAGGAGCTAAATGTAACTCAAGCTAGCCTGAGCCGTTACAAATCTAACGGAGTGAATGTATGAATGAATGTAACGCACAGCTGATTGTCTTACCCGCCGTCGGCGTGCTAATGTGACACGTGCTAATAATAGCCGCAACGAGACAAACGCATCCGTGATTCGAGTGTGCTAATAAGATAAGCTAGGTTAGGTAACGCTGGTAAACACGGATTCAAACACTCACAGTGTTTGGTGAGGTGAAACCTAAAATACAGCCAAAACAAACTGGCTGCAGGTCATATGAGGTAACACTATATATATATAAAGACACATGCTATTTCCACCCTCACTGTCTGACATGAAATAGTTTGAACAGATGAACGTGGCACCTTCAGGATGATCAGGATGATGGTTAAATGTAGACCTTTCTATCTGCCACGGGAATTTACATCCGCCATCATCACTGCTGCTTATATTCCACCGGATGCTAATGCTAAGCTCGCAATGAACGAACTTTATGCGGCCATTAGTAAACAACAGACTGACCACCCGGAGGCGGCTTTTATTGTTGCGGGTGATTTTAATCACTCAAACTTAAAGACTGTACTCCCCAAATTCCACCAGCATGTTTCCTGCCACACCAGAGGAAACAAGACTTTGGACCATGTTTACACTAACATGGCTGCCGCTTACACCGCGACCCCCCTCCTCCACATCGGACAGTCAGATCACCTTTCTTTGTTCCTCACCCCCAAATATTCACCCCTCATCAACCGTGTCAGGCCATCAGTGAGGACCATCAAGGTGTGGCCAGCAGAGACAGACTCTGTACTCCAGGACAGGTTTCAACACACAGACTGGAGTACGTTTGCTTCTCAAGCCACCTGTGGCTCACACTTGGACATTGACAATTATGCCTCCTCTGTTATGGACTACATCACCACCATCATTGATGACGTCACGACAGAGAAACAGATCACCACCTACCCCAACCAGAAGCCATGGATGAACAAGGAGGTGCGGCTCCTGCTGAAGGCCCGTAATGCTGCCTTCAGATCAGGGAGTTGCACAGGCCTACAGCACATCCAGGGCAAACCTGAGGAGGGGCATCAAGAAGGCCAAGCACTGCTACAAGCTGAGGATAGAGGGTCACTTTTCCAACTATGACCCTCGACGCATGTGGCAAGGCATCCAGGCCATCACAGACTACAGGCCCAGCAACCCCGCCCCCACAGCCACGGATGTCTTCTTCCTGAACGAGCTAAACAACTTCTATGCTCGCTTTGAGAGAGACAACAGAGACACCGCCACCAAGACAACGCTCCCTGCAGACCACCAGCCCCTCTCACTCTCCCCCACTGATGTCCACACGGCACTGAGCAGAATCAAGGCACACAAGGCTGCTGGACCAGACGGCATCCCAGGACGTGTGCTCAGAGCATGTGCGGAGCAGCTCACTGGGATCTTTACGGACATTTTCAACCTGTCCCTCGCCCAAGCAGCTGTGCCAACATGCTTTAAAGCGACATCCGTCGTGCCAGTGCCAAAACACTCCAAGCCGACATGCCTCAACGACTACTGCCCTGTAGCACTCACACCTATCATCATGAAGTGCTTCGAGCGACTGGTCCTGGCGCACCTGAAGGACTCCCTCCCTCCCACACTGGATCCACATCAGTTTGCTTACCGTAGCAACAGGAGCATAGACGATGCAGTCTCCACAGCACTGCACTCTGTGCTCTCACATCTGGACAATAACCACACCTATGCACGTTTGCTGTTCATTGACTTCAGCTCAGCATTCAACAGGTCATCCCCTCCAAGTTAATCACCAAACTTGGAGCCCTGGGCATCAACACCGCCCTCTGCAACTGGATCATGGACTTTCTGACCAACAGACCACAACACGTGAGGTCAGGCCACATCTGCTCCACCACTGTCACATTCAACACCGGTGTGCCACAAGGCTGTGTGCTGAGCCCCTTCCTGTACTCCCTCTTCACCCACGACTGCAGACCTGTGCATGGATCCAACTCCATCATCAAGTTTGCAGACGACACCACCGTGATTGGTCTCATCACTAACAACGACGAGACAGCCTACAGAGAGGAGGTACAGCACCTGACCACATGGTGCGCCGACAATAACCTGCTCCTTAACACCAGCAAGACCAAGGAGCTCATTGTAGACTTCAGGAAGGAGAGAAGAAGCACGCATGCCTCCTTTCACATGAACGGAATGGCCGTCGAACGTGTCTCCAGCTTCAAGTTCCTGGGGACCCACATCTCAGAGGACCTGTCCTGGACCACCAACACCTCCAGCCTGGTCAAGAAAGCTCACCAGCGCCTCTTCTTCCTGAGGACTCTGAAGAAGAACCATCTGTCTTCAGCCATCCTGGTGAACTTCTACCACTGCGTGATCGAGAGCATCCCAACAAACTGTGTCACAGTCTGGTACGGAAGCTGCTCTGCTGCGGAGCGCAAACACCTGCAGCGCGTAGTAAAAACTGCCCAGCGCATCACAGGAACTCCACTCCCTGCCATTGAGGACGTCCAGAAGAAGCGCTGCCTGCGTCGTGCCCGCAGCATTCTGAAGGACCCCTCCCACCCGGCACATGGACTATTTTCCCTCCTGCCCTCTGGCAGGCGTTTCAGAAGCCTCCGGACAAGGACCAGCAGACTGAGGAACAGCTTTTTCCCCAGAGCTGTGACCTTACTGAACTCTGACCCCCGCTGACCCCCACACACCAATTCACAGTCACTCAGTCACTGACCAAAGACTTTTACACCGTCACACTGCACTACTGGTCTACTCTGCACATGCTCACTTTCACTTATACAATCTGTTTGCACAGTACTATGTACCGAACATTGCACTAGTCTTGTAACTTAAATAGCTACTGCTATTATTTATTTTTGCACTATAGGTTGCTCATGTCATCTGTCTTTGTATCGCCTAATTTATCATCTGCCATCTCCTCTATTGTAAATTATGTTATGCTAGTTCCTGTTTCTAGTCTTCTCCCACTTAACGAACAATCCATCTGTATAATATGTTCATAGTACCTCCCTCAATCATTATGTATATCTTGCTCATTAACCTGTATATATGGTCTCACCTGTACATAGCCTCTGATCTGTAAATATTGTCCATACACTGTAAAAACAACATGTAACATATTTTTATATACCGCAATATTTATGCTACATGCACTTTACTGCCTATTGCACTTCTGGTTGGATGCTAAACTGCATTTCGTTGCCCTGTACATGTACATGTGTAATGACAATAAAGTTGAATCTAATCTAATCTAATCCACACTGTTATCTTGGCTGATTTCTTTTGACTTTCCCATGATGTTACACAAAGAAGCTGTGTGTTTCAAGATGTGCCTTTAAAAAAAAAAAAAAAAAAAAAAAATACCTCCACAGGTGTGTCTCTAATTAACTCAAATGTTGTTAATAAACCTTTTAGAAAGCGTCCAAAGACATGACATCATCATTTAGGCTTTCCCAAATTGATTCAAAGTCAAATTCAACTTTATTGTCAATGCTGCTATGTGTACAAGACATACAGAGCATCGAAATTGCGTTTCTCTCTTGTCTAAAACAGTATGGACAAAGGTGTAGTATGTAAAAAAAAGAAGTGTATGTATGTGTGTATGTATGTATGTATGTATGTATATATATATATACATATATGAGAGAATAAAGATGTACACATCTAAAAAAAATATATACAGCAAAAGACATCTGTGAGGCAATATGGTTACTATAAATACGTAATAAGTATGGTAATATGGTTTACATTATAAATGTCCAGTCAACAAAAAAAAATATTTGAACATTAGACTGTACACAGTGCAAATGGTGTGGAAATATATTTTTGAGTAAAGTGATTGAAGGCATAGTAATCGTAGTGTTTAGGGTATGAAAACTTCTGACTTTGAAGAAAGTAATACAAAATTGTCTCTTATTATTCTGGCATTTAGCAAATAGGAATAATTTTGGTAATCCTAACGGACCTAAAACAGGAAAAGTGTCTGATTTTATGTCAGACTGTAGGGAAAAAAAAGCACATGTGTCTTTTTTTATAGTGTTCGTAAACTTCTGGTTTCAACTGTATCTCTGGATGGTCGGTTTGTATGTGTCAGAGTGTAAGATTAAGGTGGACAAAGTAGTAATGTGTACTTATATTGTGTAACGTTACAGTTTGTGTCTGTCAACCTGGATGAAAGACCACCACCTACAGCTTAATCTGTCAAAAACCGAACTCCTGGTCATCCCTCCCCATGAGTCAATCCGCCATGACATCAACTTGAAAATTGGCACTGTCACTATTACCCCTAACCATGCTGCTAAAAACCTGGGCGTGGTACTAGATGATCGCCTTTCTTTCTCTGAGCACATTTCCTCCGTAGCGAGGTCATGTTGCTATGCATTGTACAATACTAGAAAAATCAGACCGTACCTGACCCAATATGCCGCTCAGCTCCTGATTCAGGCTACAGTCACCTCCCGCCTCGATTACTGCAACTCCCTCCTGTCCGGCCTACCTGCTTGTGCGATCAAATCATTGCAAATGATCCAGAATGCTGCAGCGCGACTGGTTTTCAACCAACCCAAAAGGTCACACGTCACCCCACTCTTCAGCGACCTGCACTGGCTGCCTGTAGCTGCCAGAGTTAAACACAAAGCTCTGACGCTAGCCCACAAAACCACCTCAGGATCTGCCCCTGCCTATCTCAGCGTCTTACTAAAGGCTCACGTCCCGACCAGGGCGTTACGCTCCGCTCATTCAAACCGTCTAGTTGTGCCATCGCCTCTCACAAAGCGAGGTCACTCTAAACTCTTCTCTGTGGTCGTCCCCAAATGGTGGAATGACCTACCAACGGCTGCAAGAACTGCAACATCCCTTTCTACCTTTAAAAACACTTGTAAAAACCTTTCTCTGTCGAGAATGCTTCCCTGCCTAACAAAACTAACAACTACTCTGAGCTCCTTTACACCTTTGTCAGCTTATGTCCTCCTCTGTAAGTCGCTTTGGATAAAAGCGTCTGCTAAATGTAATGTAATGTGTCACACGGTCCTGACATGATTTATGAAGTTTCCAGTGTACTCCATGAGGCGTGGATGGTAAACAGTGTCTGTAACAGCAATAATGTTTGATTATAATTCTAATATAAACAATGAGATGAGCCACGTCATGCAGTTTAAAATGTCTTTACGTGGCCTTATTTATTCTTTTAAGTTAAAGATATATATCGGGCTACTTTATTTATTTTTTTTATTTTTTGTTTATTGCCAGACGTCTGAGTTGAATTGTCTCATCAATATTTTATTTATCACTGTGATTTATTATTTTTTTCTCACCTACAGGATGTCGATGCCCTGCTACGGTGTCCCATTTGCTTCGACTTCCTTAACATTTCAATGATGACTAAATGCTCCCACAACTGTAAGTGACGAGTAGAGAGTAAAAGCTTTACGGCGACAAGGTGCTAATTGCTGTTATGACTTTTCCAAAGGAATGAGATGAATATAAAAGAAAAACAGTGAGCGATTCAAACAAGTGAAATGCAGCTCCTTAGATCCAGAGTGCTACTTTTGAACTTCATTTTAAAGCAGCGAGAGTTGAATGATAATTAAAATTCTTACACTATGTGTGTTAGTTATGTTATTGTTGATATATTTATCCCTCTCGTCTCTGTGATAATGACACCGAATAGCTTTCCCTAAGTTAAAGCAAGTTTATTTTATGTGAAGGCGTCTTTGCCTGCATCTGTGGCAGCTATCCACACTCCTCAGACACTCTCTCACGTGGATTGTTCAGATTTGATGAGCGACAGCAGGTGTTATGGGAATTTTTAAAGAAAATCCCTTAAATAAGGAGGATCGGATTCAAAGCATCAAAGTTTAAGTTGAATTTATTGTTCTTGTACAAGAGGAGCGTTTCACAGTGCAACACACTAAAGGGGTTACAGAGAAAAAGGCTCCCTGAGGAGCGTTGACAGTTGGTTCTTATACATTTTCCTGAAGATGGGCTGGGTCAATCCCTGTAAATTGTCAAGTCATTTTGCATATACTGCATTTAAACAGCTTACTTCAACATATCACCTAATGAGTAGTAAGTATGTCCCTAATCTAAATGTCATCTCTCTGACCTGTCCCTGACTCATTCTGTTCTCCAATCCCTCTATTTATACATTAACCTGAACTTTACCTTACCCTGCCGGTCTGAGTAAAACATCAATAAAGGGAAGTGCCCTAAGGACATATGATGTAAGAACAAACATCTAACTAGCTGTGTAACCCTGATTTTTATAACAGCAGGGAATTATCTACCTGTAGATTAAATCTAACATATTCTTTGTTTACGTTTCATTTTGCAGTTTGCTCCCTGTGCATCAGAAAATTTCTTTCCTATAAGTTGCAGTGTCCACTTTGCAATACAGTAAGTATGAACTAGACTTATAAATGCATGATTATGCCCTCATCAGGCAGATTTCCTTCACATCTTGCCTCTCACTCTTTTCTTTTAGCAAACAACAGAACAAGATCTAAGAAACAACCGTTTATTGGACGACTTGGTCGCAACCTTCAAAGCTACAAGGTAATGTACATCACAAGTGAACTGTGTGTGAGTAAAAGTATCAAAACCTTCTCTGTTAATGGACCTGGGCAAGTCTCTAATTGAGAATGAGCGTGATTTGTCCACACAAACATGCGAGCAGTCATGGATCTTTGATGCTAGAGCCGGCTTGTTGGGTCTATTTGCTATTAAATCCAAGTACTTTGGGGGTCCTTTTGAACACAAGCACAGGCAGATCTAAACAATTACTTTTGCCCTCAGAGATGAGACCAAAAGAAAAATGAAAACGGTAGAGCAGGAAATCAGACTCGCTCCGCAATCCTTGTAAGACCTCTCGAACATAGGTGTGTCCCCCCGCGCATCGCTGCAGTTTGTATCGTGATGTTTCCAAAGAAGCGAAGAGGAAAACATCTTTATTGACAAGATTACCGCTTGTCCACAAGGGAACCAATTTCAGTTCACCTCAATTTGCCAGCATTACTGAAACACTTATAATTGCCTCCCGGTAATCTGCTTCTGATTTAAGGATTTTCTGTAAATCAAATGGGGATTTTGTTTTCATCAGCTGAGGTCATTCGCCGTTCTTCGTGTATTACACACCGTGTGTGTTCCGTAGCTTTAGGGCTGAAATGTTTTCATTACATTAGGATGTAGGTATAGGGAGCAATGTCTACAGCTGGTATGAAGGACATTTCTTGGGACTTTAAATTAATTTTTTTTGGTCTCCTGTGACTTCTATCAGCTGAGCATCCTGTTCTTGGTGGTATTGCGATAACAAAAGTTTGGAGATTTCAGCACCGACCAATTTTCTGGGTTTTTCTAAATCCAAAGTAGTTGCTGGAGTGAATGCCTGCTAACAAACAGCACTTACCTGAAACAACGGTCCTCTCATTCACCTCAGTAATCAAACAAACTCTAGTGAATTACTTAAAAACATGTTAAAAGTGTCCTGAGCAACCATATATGCAGGGTTCCCACGGGTGCTTGAATTCCTTGAAAATGCTTGAATTTCAATTCAGTGTTTTCAAGATTGTGAAAATGCTTGAATTTTTTGTGAAGTGCTTGAAAATGCTTGAAATTTGTGTGATGTCTATCTCAATGAACCAAGAGAAAACAAAAATGTTTCCTAAGCGGCTACGCGCTTGATCCGATGCCTTTACATGCAGAACTCAGTTATCATACTCGCTTGGTGTTCTGCCGAGAAATAACAGTAGACTACTATCCACACCTGTTGCTCACTGTTATTGCGCTATGGTAGTTACACAATACACCGCTCACAAGCTGAGAATACAAGCCAATTCACAATTAGTTAAAAATCAAAACAGTCAATCTACCACCATATGAAATAATGCTAATTAGACCCATATTATTATGCCATACAGTGGCACCGCTGCGCTTCCCATGACCATCATGGCAAACACAACTAGTAGGCTACCTATTTAAAGGTGCTGGAAAAATGGAAAAACTGGTGCTTGAAGGTGCTTGAAAAGTGCTTGAATTTGTTCATGAAAAAGGTGTGGGAACCCTGTAGCCACATGCTTGTCTTAGGTAGACTGATTAATGTCGACCTGTTTTCCTGCACAGCCCCAATTGTTCTGTAAAGAGAAATTACCTGAAATCTACAATATCAAAATACAGTACGTCATCCCATTCTCTAGGATCATTTATCCCTGTCAGTTTAAGGCCATAACCTCTTTCCTAGCACGCAGTCCCCACTCTGTATCCTCTGTCTTTCTGTTTCACTGACGAAATACCAGTTTCAGGATCCATGTTTTAGGGTGAGTTATTTATATATATATATATATATATATATATATATATATATATATATATATATATATATATATATATATATATATATATATATATATATATATATATATATATATATATATATATATATATATCCGTCGAGACAAGCCCATACTGAAACCATCCGGATTGTTTCGTCAGTGTCTGGTCTAATGTCATTATAAGGTCTGAGTGCTGTTATTGGCCAATAAGCCGCAGCGTTTCTCCCTTTTCATCAATCACCTCAGTGTTATCAACACTCTGAAAGGTCTCTCTTCCGAAACGCAGACCCTGTTATTGTCACCGCTGTTGCGAGTGAGTGGCTTCACACCGCCGCTCTTTCCTCCCGTTTTTTAATTTCCTGTCGTCTGGTGATGAGCATCTGAAAAATGGGATTCCTTGATAGGTGACTCAGTTATAAAGCGACGTCGCCGTTATGTAACAAAAGACTTGTCTCAAGCACTTGTCTACACAGAATCACACAGGAAAGAATATTTAGATTTCTTTAGCATCTATTCATGTGGTTTCAACGTTTTGTTTTTTCTGCTTTGGCGAGGATTGCGTCTTTGAATGGGCCACTCGCATTTCTCACTGTGAAACTGTGGAAAATGCTGCACTGGAAAAAGCTGTTGGCTGATGGCACTAATTTACAACCATTATACTCGCTGGGCCTATTTCTCTAGCAAACCATTAGCTGTTATCACAGTGCCACACATTTATATGTTCGCAGTAACCAGCTATGGTCTCTCTTTTCAGCCAGTAAAATCATTTATTCAGGTAGAAGTGGAGCTTGTACACCGAGACATCAGACGCTGCTATGATTTAATCACAGAGTGCACGGTGCCCTTTGTGGATACAGTGCACGTTTCCTTCTTGACCTTAGTGGTTTTATTTTGTGATGTCAGTGTCGTCATACTTTATCCAATTTTATATCATATTTATGTGTTTTAAACACAATAAGCCCAAAATATGTTTTGATTATACAGTATATTGTATGCTTACTTGCTGAATAGTGGAATAACTATTGAGATATATGATATATTGTGGTTAAAATAATCGTTATGTCGCGTGTGCCAACAGATGTGTGTTTTTTAAGGTCATTAACATCAAGCTCTCCTTGCACTTAACACCCGTTTTTAGTTAAAAAAGATTTTTCTTTAGGTTGAAGTGGAAAATCAATATGATGGAACAATTTAAATTCAATTAACGTGTTTTAATTTAAGCACTTGGTATTGATTTGCTTTGGCTCTTGCAGGTGGAAGATCAACAAGACTTCTAACAAAGTTTCCTGCATTTTATATTTAAAGAGTGGTTATCAAAAATGTTTTATGGCCTGGTGCCAATGCTGAAATAAGACAGTATTAGTTGGAATAGGTGCTGAGTTACTGTCCTTTCCATTAAATTCTTAAAGCATTGGCTGATTACGGTAATTTTAATCAAAACATTTAAATACCCGGGAGATAAAACATTATTTAAAGAGGTCTTTCTTTTTATGCGTTACTTGACTAAAAACAGTCACTTGAAATTGAGTTCCTTCAGCTCTTGAGACTCCTTTTTGTTGTCGTGTTTTTGTCATCTGTAGCAAACATGCCTAACTGTTTGCTCCAAACTGGAGCGCCTTTATTAGCCGAACGGTTGCAGTGCATGCCCGTAACTTCGATGTTGCAATCAAAAGAAAAGATGAATAGAAGTAACAAAAATTGCCATGCAGGAGTCTAAATCACAAAATTTGCACGCGGAAGCCTCTCATGATGCAACTATGGTGTAATGTCTGGACTAAATATATAATAAATCTCTAAAAAAAAAAAACACAGTCTGATCCTCGAGACTGTGTGTTTATCTATGGCAACAGCCAGTAAAACCGCTGCGGTTCAGTTGTATTTAGAACCATTTGACACGGGATGGGAAAACCCGTCAGCTCAAATGAGGCAGAAACCGTTAAAGCTAATGGGTATAACATGAAGTCAGGGTAAATCAGTTATCATGAGAAAGTATACAATAAGATACAACTTTACATGTGGGATTCAAAAAAAATATGAAACTACCAACTTTTATGATTCTTACCATCTCCAAATGTACCAATAATCAAAATAAGTTGCTGCAATACAAAGTGACAAGTATTCCGGATACCTGGCTGTATGCAGTGCTACAGATTAATAGTGGTGGGCGAGCATATTCCTTCAAGATATTTGTGTCTTTGGCGTGCGTGTGCGTGCATGTCACAAATAAGTTTTAGATACGGAAGGCAGAACATCACACACCTCATTGGTTCCATTTTATTGCCAAGTAATGGCCCAGCTACAATTTGTTTGCTTTCCACATTTCCAAGACTGTATCCAAAGTGTCTACTCGCTCAGTAGAGGAGGAGTGAGATAATTTGAGCAGGTGCAGTGAGTCAAAAGGGCTCATTTTACTTTCAGCTGGATTTATTGGCACATATCGCACTTCTCTTTATATGTTGGGCTTCACTGTACTGACTATACTTCATATACAGACATTCTTTATACTTTATAGTTTTGTTTGTCTGTCTGCATGTCTAAATCATGTGCAGCATCTCTTTCATTCTCATGCATTTTGCCTTTCTTTCTTTTTTAGGCAGCAGTTGTCAAAAGCAACTTTTGACTCTCCTCCGATTTCACCAAAGACTCCAGCTTCAGCTGTCAAATGCAGAACTCCTAAAGAGAGGGGGCAGAAGTGTACCAGCTCAGTTTTAAATCACTTTTTCCAAAAGAGGCCAAAAGCGTCATCCGCAAAAGAAAGCCAGCATGACAGTTCTGTTGCTCAGCGCGTTCAGCGGGGTGAAATGCAGACCGCACGCACCCACAATGCAAATGACGCCGACCTACATTCAGCAGCCGCTCCGCTTCCCGTGGTTGTGAAGGAAGAGCCGATGGATGTGAAGGTGGCGTCCGTTTACAGTCTGATGTCCGTCAAACAGGAGGACATGGGCACGCACACTGAAAGCAGTTGGGATGAGAAGGCACATTCCTCGTCACCACCACAAGACGTAAAGCCTGTAATCAAAGGTGAGGCCGTCCCACTTGTGGATTAAGAATGCTGTCCAGTATGAATGCACTCATAGTTACAGAATCTCCACATGGGAGAGTTGTTTGGTTTATTGTTTGATCAGTTCTATACCTGCATAACTGTTTCAAAATAAACTTGAGATGATTAGATTTAGACAGGCAGAGAATCTAAAAGCTGCAGCAGTCTGAACACGTGCTCCACATACAGACCGAATCGTTAGGCTTCCATACAAATGCAATGCAAATTTTAATCAAAATTCAAGAAAAGAAACATGCATTTCCATCCATTACCATCATGCAATGTCATATTTGGTTCATCAAGATAAACAGCGTAGTGGCTCTAATTCTTTAGCCAGGTGCCATTACAGCGTCTACCTCATTAAATGAGCATCGGACTAAACTCAAGCGGTGAAAAACAATGTCGAATGACCACTGAAATATGGGATTCATGTTTATTTCATTCAAGGAATGTCACCTTATCGTTCCACAGAAATGGGATGTTTGCCACCTAATGTACACATGTAGCCTTCAGAGATGTATAAAGTACTGGAGTAAAGGAGTGGAGTAGAAGTACAAGTGCTATATCAAAAAACTGACTTGAGAAGAAGTTGAAGTGTTCTTTAAACACCATACTTAAGTAAAAGTACTAAAGTATTCAAAATGTTTTGTACTTAAGTATTGCAAGTAGAATTATGTAAAAAAAATGCTACTCAAGTACTGAAAGTAAAAGTACAAGTACTGTTTATATTATTTCAAATATTTATTAAGGCACAACTTCTAATGTTACAGTGTTACAATGTTCATAGAGTTCTGTGATTTCCCATGGTCTGTGAATGCGTCTGAATGAATGCAGAGCGAGGGGGCGGGGCAGCAGGTGAGAGAGCGCACCTGGGTGAGTCAGGTGTATGACGTACGTCGCACGAGCGAGGTTGATGTGAGACCGGGACTGTTCAGTTGGTTTTTTTGTCGTGTTTCCGGCCGACAGTCACCGAGTCCTGGAACCAAACCGTTCAGCAATAAATGCAGTTTGTTCAATATCGCCTCGTCATTCATCACGTGTCCGGCTGGACGCTACAATAGTAACGAGTAACGACTCAGCACATGAAAAATGTATCCGAGTAAAAGTATTAAATTCATCAAATATATGTAGTGCAGTAAAAGTGGAAGTTGGGGGAAAAATAATACTCCAAAAAAGTACAGATACTGCATTTTAGTACTTAAGTACAGTACTTAAGTAGTTCCACTTCGTTACTATACATCTCTGGTAGCCTTTTCCTGCATATTTAAAAAGCTTTGTGTTCAACCCTTGTATCAGTCAACGGTTACGGTAACTGTGACCCACTCAACATAAATCACCATGCTCATTTATTTCCCTTTCTACACATCTATGAAGTTGTCACGACAGTGCTGTGGAGAAATTGCTGGAGTCAAAGGTCAATGGTGAAGTTAGGAAGGAAGAAGGTGTTCAGGAGCCTCTGGTGTCTTATGCTGTATTATTTATTGACGCTTGGCCAAGGAGAATTAGAGACACTCTCAAAGTTCATCAGAAGTGCCCAACTCATCCTGGTGGATCGACTTTAAAGCCCAAGATAACACCACAAATACTACACGCCCAGAATTAGCCAAAGAGAATATTTTTACACAGATGTTTGCACAGATTGGACCATCAACAACAGGCTATCTATTATGTCTAGGAAGGCAGCAACAGGTCTCTGTGACCCTGGTCACCACAGTGTTGAGATAGACTGGCACCTGCTGTTCCCAACCAAAGCCAAACCACTAAAACTGCCGAGGACCTCCAGGCGCACATGTGACCGCTGTAACCTAAGGATAGAAAATTCCATAACGGGCAGTAAACTTTTCAGGCAGCTCGACATCAGAGCAGTGAGACCATGTGTTACTCACTTGACTGAAGCTAACGATCTAACCAACATGCAACAGACAAGCAGCAGAAACAGAATTTAGTCGACCCGCAGCACCTCAAACCCCAAAACTCTACACAGTATCTTTACTTTAGGCAGTGGTAGCATATGCCTTTTAAGGCAAAGGACTGCTTAAGGACCATATCAATGTAATTGATTTTTATTTTTCCGTCAAGCTATTAATAATAATAATAATAATAATGTGTGTATTTTTTTTTTTTTTTTTTTTTTTTTGCAGTGGATTGCCCTGTGTGTTCCGTAGGCGTGTCGCAGCAGTTCATCAACAAACATCTGGACACGTGCCTTTTCCGAGAGGAGAAGAAGGAAAGCCTGAGGAGGTAAAACACTTAAACTGATCACTTAAATGAAGGATCTCCGCTGCTGTTTGCTCAAGCTTTAATGCTCTATAGGGGAGGTGTGATGAATTTAAAAGACGGAGATTTTTCTCAAGATTACAAAGAAGTGCAGCAGTGTGCATTGATCTTTGTCACGGCGTCTTACTGAGGCGGGCACCAAAGTGTGATTTTTATTTTTTTCCTCCGACTGTTGTGGCTTTTAAATGTAAACAAAATGTCGGGAGAAGCAGAGGTTTTAAGAGCAGTCGCATGTGTTGGAGGGATTTTAATAAACTGTTACCGCACGCAGCACTTGAAACATCCCGGTTACACATCAAGGCTCATGTCAAGAAAAATGTGTTTGAGATTTCTCTCTATAGGGATGGATACGCTCACATATGTAGTGGGTTTGGATTCTGAGACGATGTAAGAAGAAGAAATATTCAGGTTTATAAAGTCCTTGTGGTATGTAGAGATGAAACCTGACCTACGCCACCTCACTGTGGGTTTAAGTGCAGATCTGAGTTAAACGGAATATTCGGGTCCATTCTTTCCACCGCTTAAGAAGATCAATTTTTTACTGAAAGTGCATTTGCATTTATTTCTAGATGGATTTCATATTAGACCTTTTACACCTAAACCATTCACTAAATCAGTCAATTTGTGCTATTACAGTCAAACCTAACCACGTATCTTGCAGATGACCCGATCTCTGACATAATTTGACGGGCCGATAAATTTTAAACTTTAATACAATATAAAATATTAAAAAATGATCACAGCAAAAGTCAGAGTTCTTCTCCTTTTTTCTAAATTAACAACCTGCCCTGTGCTCGTAGAGAATAAATGAGTGAATACATGTTGAAGATCCAGTTGCGGTGTTTCCCACAGAATGACCCCAGTTTAACTTGGGTGGGTTTTTTTATATTTTAATTGAATACATTTCCATATTTCTTCTACGTAGGTTATTTCTTATGTCGTCTTTTTATTTCTCCTCACAAACTTCTTTAACCGGCTCACATCGCTTTTCTCTTTCTCAGTTACTGCACATACACACCAGCTTGGCGTGCCTCTCTCTGTTTCTCAGTGTCTGTGTCATATAGGAACAGCCGTACTTTTTTTATTTTTATAAAGTCACCCAAAGTCACCAAACTTACTGAATGACATCAGCACCAATCAGTTGTTCTCGGTGTCATTTTACCTGGTCTGTGCTGGAAAGATACAAGCATGTACTAGAACAGTGTGTTCATGTCATGACCAGATAACGTCTCTCTTTCTCTCTGTCTCCGCTGCAAAACATGTGTGACGAGCAGACTGCATAAAAGGACGAGGGCGAGTTTTTTCTTGTGATGAGTTACAGATGTCTTTGTTCATTGTAGATCAGATTTATCGAATAACTTAGTCACTTCAGACACCGTCAAATGTGCAAGTAATGATGATTATATCGCTTCAACCGCGCGGTATTTAAAAAGTATCAATACTTTTGACAACCATAGACTGCTCCCTTTTTGAGTAGCCTTTGAAACTTACTCTCTCCAGAGTAATTAAAGACGCTCGCAGCAGTTATGAAGTTCTGGTAATATTAGGTCATACTTGTGTAGCAGTGTAAAATCTTAATCTGGTGAAGACCTTGATGTCATAATGATGAATAGCAGAAGTTTTAATATTCTTTCCTCATGTAGCCAGTCTGCAGGAGGAGGATTTCCTCTTGCTACCAAACTTCATAACTTACATTTAATGTCTTTTAGGGCATAGCAAAAAGAAAAACATCTGATTTTAAAACAGGAGTATGGATGATGTGTGATACATTCGATGATTTCTATCATTCTTTTCTTATAAAGACTGCATAGAAGTTTAGTACAGCCTAACACATAATCAACTCCCGTCAGGCATCATCAGGTAATATCTGCCGATGAGTGAAATAAACTAGTCGACGCGTCTATTGCAGCTCCTTCGGCAAGTCGATGCGCCCGATGGCGAAGCTGGTGTACAACCTGCTTTCCATGCATGAGCTGAAGAGAAGGCTTAAGGAGTGTCACCTCTCAGTGCACGGCTCTCGAGACCAGCTCATCAAAAGACACCAGGAGTTTGTCCACAGATACAACGCCCAGTGTGATTCCCTAAACCCCAAATCAGGTGAGGTTATTTGGATTTATTATGCCATAATGGTGGTATTTACTGTTGGCAGTCATGGGCGAGGAAGCATGTGCTGCTGGTTCTTGTATCTGCATCACTGGAGCGAATAAAAACCAATTTGTTTATTTTAAAAACTCCACTGAAGTGCTGTGATAACACAACGATGCAGAGTAAAAAAACTAAGTAGGAGAGTAAATGCGCCAACAAACACATAAAGCAAATCCCCATATGACCTTTTTTTTTTTTATGAGACATGAACGTATAACACACATAAACACATCTGAGGTTACAGGTTGTGTTTTTCTTTATTGGCTTCTCCGGTAATACCTCAATTTTGAGCCGTGTCCTCATGGGTCAAAACCTTTTTTTATGTGTTTGATGGCACAATCATATCAGGGATCTCAGGGGTAATAAAGTTTTTTTTTTCTTTTCTTTGTCAACAGCTGAAGATATTGCCAAAGAGTTGGAGGCCAATGAGAAGATCAGAAATCAACTCCAGGGCAAAATCAAACCCGTATGTACTAACTTGAATAGTTTCATTATTTTTTCTTGTTAAATATACCCTGTGGAATATTCTTTTTTTTACCTCTAGTGGTGCTGTAGATCAGTGTTTTGATGGGGAGTGCTCCCTTTATTTACTGTTGGTGGCTATTATTTGCCATGAAAGCCTGGAGTTAGGTTGAAATAGAAAATGTCGTCAAGTGTTTTTGTTTGGCCTTAAGGATAAATCGAGTGCATTTAGGTGAGACACAATGAGAGTAAAAATGTCAGAATGAAAATGTCACAGACTAATTCGGACTTTCTATTTACAGTCGGGAAAACGGTTATTAATTGCTGCCTTAAATCAAGTTTACAGCAATTGCTTTTACAATAATTGCTGTAATATTGCCATATGTGCTTGTCAATCCAACTTTCTTGCAGGTCATGGTTTTTTCAAAGAATCAATCTGAGAAGGAGATTGATGAAATGCATTCAAATTATAGTAAGTGATTTATTTATTTTTTCAAACAATGTGTTGACAACTTTTAGCTGTCCTACTCACCAAGCCGACAGCTAAAATCAACCAAAGTAAACCGATGAAGCTGTTTTGTATCACCGTATATTTTTTTGTTAAAAGGTGCATTTAAACTAGGGCTGCATCTAACGATTATTTTTCTATCGATTAATCTAACGATTATTTTTTAGATTAGTCGATTAATCTGACGACTATTTTTTATCAATTATTCTAACAATGATTTTTAATTACTTGATTAATGACAATGAATTTACCTAAATAAAAAGCAAAAGCATGTCTTCTTAATATTTCAAGATTGTATTCAAACACATCTCTTGAAAAACAAAAACTTTGTTTCAAAAGTAACAAGATGAAATGTATGCACCAAAAATATGCACCAAAAATAGCTGCCTTCACAACACACACTCTTTATAGCATTTTAACACTTGTCATATTTTTTAAATGAATTTTTAATATATTTTATAATGTACATATGAGCACTGAAGCAGTGCAGGATCATACTTGGCTTATGAGACACTTTTTAAAATCAAATTATAACCATTCTTCATATTTTATAAATAAACGTTTATTTATTAAATTAACTTTTTTATTTTGAAAACCGGAAGTGTCCACATGCTGCAGTGTCCGCGCTGACTTTCCCGGTTTTCTCAAAGTATTTGCCATAAAGTTGGCAAAAAGGGCGCACTTGAAAATATTGGAGCAGCTGACGTGACCACGCAAAAACGAGAGACGGTGTGACCGCAGCTGTTTTTCTTCGGAACCAAGTCGACGTATTTACGCGTTGACGTATTTATGTAATCGACGTATTCGATGACGTTGACGAATCGCTCCATCCCTGATTTAAACAATGTTAAACTTGGCTTTGCTGAGGGATAAACTCAAGCCTGCCTTTTCTTAACTACCATGAAATGCAAAGCCTTCACCGTGTGTGGAAAAATCAACAAAAACCACCAAAGAAAATGTTGTACTCTGAGGATTTAATTAAAAAAAATCAAGTCTTTAGAGTACATTTGGTTTAAATCCAGAACATTGTTTATCGGAAGAAAAGGGCACATTTTATTATAATCAGCCTTGGTTGATAAAAACATAACTGTGTCCAAAAAATGGATGAATGCTATCTGCTGTGGAAAAAAGATGTACTAAAGTGTATGCGCTTCTTGAATACACATCAGATGAAAAGAGATGCAAAATGTTGTACCAGAGAGATGGACCACTTCGCTCCAAAGTATGAGTTTGGCTCAGAACTCTAGTCGAATTGATCAATTTTGTGTTCGCTTAAAAACTTTTCCTTTCCTTTTTACTGTCCCCATAGCACTTAAAAAACGAATATTGGACATCTCCTCAGGGTTACTTTTCCCTTTCTGCTAGAGTGGCGCACACCATGGTTCGATTTTAGGGCTTCTCTGTCGAGTCCTGCTGTTTGGCAGAGCTTAAATCATATTGAGTTCATTGCTTTTAAAGACAGGCTAGTCAATATAAGCAGGCAGTGCAACAATGTTTCTCGATGTTTAGGGCGTTCCGTATGAGCCGGCTTCAAAGAGGGATGTTTCATGCAGAACCACGATTTAGGCAAACAGCCTTCATTAAAGTAATCACACAACTTCGACTGCCTATTACAACTATTTCCTTATATTACATGTTCCTTTGCATTTGACCTTTTATTTAATTTATTTCAATTTCATCTTATTGCACTTCATTTTCGCTTTAATTGCCTTTTTCATTTATTCTTTGTCTCATGTAGTGCTCTGGGAGCTGCACAGATAAAGTTTGCCTCGCTCACATGAGAGGAGGACGGAAACAGATGGCAGATTTGATCAGTTTCCCTCAAGAAATTTTTCTAACAAAGATGCAATATTAACTGTTCTCTTTGCCTGAAGCTTTATGTTTTATTACATGAGTGTATTCATTTCTTCTGACATTCTTTAGACATGACTATTCACCGAGGCAGCCCACATGCGGTGGGAAATCCTCCTTGAACCTACCTCAAACTATCAAATGAAATTTTTTTTTTAATTTGTTATTTATTGCTCCCCGAACAATGCAGGACACAAGCGTGGGCTACAAAGGTTTTAGAAATGTTGTCTCAGAACTAGAGGTCTCCTACAACGTCTAGAGATTAGATATATTTTGTTTTAATGGCACCCTGTGTGCTTTATTTTTCCACTCTCTGGTTGTTAGTTCAGTAGGAAAACATACTAGCAGAGACTCGAATCCTGCTTGAGAGTTAATCCATCACATGAGCTGCAAGACATTATTTTTGCCATAGTTGAGTAATTGTTGCAGGGTTAATGCAGCAGTGAAGAGGAGACTGTCCCTGGGGAAACTGAAGAGGCAGTATTCACAGTATCGCAAACTTTTGTGTCTCAAAATCATTCTGATCTTGCATATTCGATGTTTTACCCAGCCCTAATCTCGATCTTACTTCATTAAGTCTACAAGGCTTCCATTAGAAGTCTCATATACCTTCCAAAGCACATTACCAGAAGCAGAAAGAAAGAAGTGCTGTGTTTTTAGTGAGTAATTCAGCAGCACGGGGTGGAATGAAAATGTGAGACTGATGAAGTGATTTGGGTTTTTGCCTCAGTGTAAATAATACAGATACTATTATTTTGACTTGTAGGGTTTCTTGACAATTTAAGTGTCTAAGACTTTTGTTTTTTTTTACTATTTGCTGTGAGCTCATAGATAATCACTGTGGCTCAGGAGGTAGAACGGATCGTCCACTAATCCGATGATCGGTGGGTTCGATCCCTGGCTCCTCCAGTCTGCAAGTACTCTTGGGCAAGATACCGAACCCCAAATTGCAGTGTAAATGCATATGAATGGTCAACTCCTAAAAACTGATGAGCATGGATGAATGAGCAAATGAGAAGTGTACTGTAAAATCGCTTTGAGTGGTCGGAAGACTACAAAGTTCCTATACCAGTACAGTCTATTTAAGACCGATGCATCGACCTATACACCAGTCTGTGCTTTCAAACTCGGGGCAGCGGTCAAGTAGGAGCACCAGCATTTGAGAACATTATCCAAAGTCATGTTGTCAAGATCGAACGTGATGAAAAGCTTGTTGGAAATAACTCTGCGGAGCTAACTTTGAAAGCGGTTGAAAAATGGATGTGACTCATAGGAGGTGTGTTCTATAAATAGCTGGACTCCTGCGATAACCTCTTGATTTATCAGAGTAGGATGTGGATGACTCACACTGCCAGCATGGGGAATTGTGAATGAGCAGACAGGAAGGTTGAAAGCATCGCACGCACCGGCACACACAAACCGAAACGTACCGGGCGCTCGCAGCTTTTTCTTTATGTGACATTATGTTCTTCTAGCGTTAATTCAATCAGTGGCTCATTATTCAGAAAACATCCTCACAACCCAGAATAACCCACGTGTAAAACGCTGAAGACTCTAGTCTCTAGAGATGTGCTTCCTAACTGTGGTTACTGGAAAAGAAATGTGTTGTGACTGCAGTGTTGTGCACTGCAATGTTAACTCAGTTCAACCCAGACACATAAACCACATTTTTAGACGTGGATGTTAAATATTGTATCCAAACTGTCCATCATTTGCATTGCAGAGCTACTTGACCTGCTTTACTCACCACAGTTGTGTACACACGAGCTGCTCATGCATCCACCGAAGCAGAAATGTGAATATGCAGTGAATGGAAATTAAACTTTAGAAGAATTTAGGAGGTCTCAGTCGTGTGTACTTGGTTGACAAGTATGTTCCTGTCCATCAAAGTCAGCAGCTGGCACTCGCCTCACTCTCACCTTTACCTCTCTCGAATTTGGACTTTCTCGCTCCAGTAATTGACAAACGGCTGCAAGGTAAAAACCTCAATCCATTTTTCAAAACAATCTTTGTAGACACCCGAGGCGACGTGTCATTGGTGTTTGTGTGGACTGTGTTTAACAGAGTAATTAAGACAGTTTGGGTACATTCATTGATATTCATTGTAAGTGGTTTTCAAGATTCAGTTAAACAGTAACCTGGCTGAAATGCATCTCACAGTGATGGAGTGCATTGTAAAGTCTGTGCAGTTAACCTGGTGCAAACTACATATTTCTTTGAGAATAAAACACTTTTTGGATTTCTTTTTGAAAAAGTAAAACTCAAAGTCACCTATAGCAGCTTTGATGGAGGCATCTAATTTAAACACATAAAGACCACAGTGTTAGGGATGTAACGATGCATCGTGACACGATTAAAAACCGGTACAAATACGTGACGACTCGCATAGGTTGACAGAAAAAATGAATCGCGATTCTTGGCAAATGGGAATGGTTCCGCTTTGGTCTGTTTTTATGACCGGCAGTTTGCACGGGGTATTTTATTTTGAAAATCCACCGGGTTCTCTTTGCTTTTTCTGTGTCTGGCTTCCGCCCACTCCACTTCCGTGGAAATTGACGCGTGCCGCTCGCAAGTTTTAATGTTTTTATCTTTTTGTTATGTACAAAACTTACCAGCCACATTGGCTTCTGATCAGAAAAGTTAATTTAGAGCCCTGGTTACACCTCGTGAGAGAAAACTACACATCACAGCAGTTAGCAGCATTTTATTGTGATACTGTTTCTAAAGAAAGCAGATATCTGTCAATGTTTTTTGTTGTTTAAGATGTAAGTTGCACCTAAGAAAGAAAACACAAACTGTTTGAGAGTTTCCTTAAAGAAAGATTTTTTTTTTTCTGTGAAAGTTTTTTTTTTCTACAAATAAAAAGTATAAATATAATTTTATTTGTTCATAATTTATCTATTGCTCATTTTGATTTGAAAAAATCGTGATTCGAGTCGTGCGTTGAGTGCATCATTACAGCCCTACACAGTACTGTTTGCTGTTACAAAGGGAGCAACTAATAGAGATGCAAATAAACATTTAGGCCTCCAAGAGAAATGAAACTTTATTGTTTTATATATTAAATTTCTATAAACCAGCTTGGTTAGAATGTACGGAAAATCTTATTTAGTACATCATTTTGAAACTATTTTGTGAAACAATGGTCCTGAACTAATCACACTATTAAGTGCCAGTGTGATATTTAGATCAGACTAATGTTAATTGCCGTATTCAGCACAAAGACTTTTCACTTTCTCTATCAAGTCTCTCCTTGTTCTCTGATCTTTGCCTCTAGGAACATCACAGTGTTGCCGTTACACTTTCAAGTGGTTAAATCCTTTTTTAATTTGGAATCGCTGACAAAACATTTCTCATTGTTTGCGAAGACTGTTTAGCCCTCCACCACAGTAGTGAAAGGGATCTCATCTTGGAGCTTCGATCTGCAGTGTTGAATAAAAACTCGTATTTCCCCCTAATCTATACAGCATTTCAAGGTTAGACCTTGTCATTTGTGAATTGAAATATTAACCTGACTGGCCTGACGTGGTACAGATATAGTTTTCACACATAAAAAATGAGCCCACGTTCAATATTTATTATGTTTTCCCAAACAACGTGCCGTACAGTAGCCTATTATACGTCCAGTTTGGATGCACCACATAGTAAGACCTACTTGTTACCTGTCTTCCACCCACTGCATACATCAAGTCAACTTAACATGATTAGCAGCTGTGTAGCCCTAACCTTGAATGATGAGATGTATTGCTTACTGATGCCTAGTCCATACCTTAGATGCTACAGACCATGAAAAATTCAGTCCTTATTAACCTATTCCACCATATATACTATATTTTGCCTGCAGGGAAGCAGCACAGCAGTGACTTTTCCCGCCTGATCGCCCAGGTTCGAGGACGCCTAGAGCCCAGCAAACGTGTCAAACAGGACGCTATAGTGGAAGGAAAGGATGCACCAAAAACGCACTGTGCAGGTACTACAGCACTCATTAACTTTCTCAAGGAATAAAATGTACGCTAGCCACGGGAGACTTTTAAGTCGCTCTGATCGCCATGGTAACCTGCCTCGGTGAGTGCACCCCGTGTCCTCACAGAATCCCTTTTCTCAACACTCAGAAATATCTCAATTTAAATGCTGCGTGGCAGGTTTGCTTTTCTAACAGTATGCTAAATAGGCCGTGTGATGCAGCTTGACGGGGTGTCGATACTCAGTTTGCTGTTCACGCTTGTCTAATTCACAACATGATTGTCGCACACATCTGGCAAGGGTGAATAAATATATTTCAATAGCTGTAATCAATGTCGGTGTCATTTCACGTCTTATGGGAACTAGTGCGAATGCAGAAAACAATTTACCAAATGTTAAAGAGGAACTGCAGAGGAGGAGAAAAGGAACATCAGGTGGAAAAACACCTCCAGTCTTGAGATTATACTCTAAGTTGGTCATTTATAACGGTGCTTTTCAGTCTTGAAAATTAGTAACATTGTTGTGATCTGAAAGACTTTCCTTATTTTAAAAACTTGGTCAAAGAAAATGAAGTTGTCGCAGCACACCTGTGCACATCTGTGCTCGTCTCCTCAGGCATCAGCAGTTTATTCAAAGTAGTTGCCCTCAGCACAGCGCATCTGTGGCAGTGAAACTGTAGCAGCTGAATGTGAGAACAAATGAAAGTTAGAGCTAAAAAACCTCATTATTGATGAGTACAGTCAGCATTTTGCATGCTTTATATCAAAGATTTTGCAAAAGTTTGCTTTTATAGCCAAAGTTTTCAGCCTCCTAATCAGCTATGAAGAGCTGTATACTACTATATAATATATACTTACTACGTATCAGCAACTAATTAAAGACCAATTAAATCTATGTAACCGTTTGTAGCAGAGGGAATGCAGTTTAGGGAGCATTGAGGTTTGGAAGTGACGGTGCTGCTGCACTAGTTTCTAGCCTCATTAAATAAATTATGATTATATGTTTTCCCAAAAGAAAACCAGAAGTTGTTCTGGCTGTACTTACTTAACTTCTTCCAAGTTCAAACTAAAGAACGTCTCTCTAATGATAACGACATATTTTGTAATTGTAAGACTTAAAGCGGCCAAAATTCAATTTTTATGATTATGATATGACGGTTAAAAATGAAAGAAACCTTTGTTACCTGAATCTGCAGCTCTCCGAAGCTTTATGGAGCTTTAAAGTGAGTTCCAGCTCATTGTTTAGCCGTCCAGCTGCAACTCCACTGTTTTGGTTTACCCTCATTGCTCTCATAACATTTTTTTCGGGTTGTAGCAGAAAAAAAAAATCTCTAAAAACACACTCTGCACTACCTGCCAAGCACCAAACAGCTGATTGACAAAATTAGTGTCTAGCTGGTAAACATAGTTGAACATTTAGCAGTTAAAGAGCCAGGTACCACCACCAGGAGTTGATAGAGACCGCATGCAGCGCGAATAAAGGACTTTCATTCAACAGGTAGGCAGAAACACAACTTCAAACGAATGATCATCTTAATACATAACAGCTGAATGTGTAGATACGCAACTCATCACCTTGATATGTCAATGTTGTGTTCACATCTTGTTTCTGCTGCCCCCAAGAGGCCAAAAAGTTACTGTAGATTTAAAGCATGAGGAACTGAATTAGTTAGTAATTAGAGGCAAAATCGAATTAGGTGCCAAATCATACCCGTCGCTACTATACTAGAAATTTTACACGACGGTATTACCGTGGATTACTATACTACCGGTGCCAGTCTCCGCTACATAGCGGCCGCCTCTGCTCTCCTCCCGGCTTCTCACTGCATGCTACTCACTCGTAAAAAAACATGGCATGTGCTGCAACCGAACTACACAGCTGCTGAATGATTGGCTGTTTGCCCGTTACTGGTGACGTCCAGGGATATGATAGGCTGTTGCACGCTGGGTCCGCCCGTCTATTAGCTGATTGGCTGTTCGCGTGTTTCTGCCGGCAAGAACGAACTCCATGAAGACAGCTCCGCTTTGATAGAAACTCGCTTCAAAACAAACAACAAGCTAAAGTTCTGTCTCGCCCAGACACGAGACAACACACTCACCGTGGCAGAAGCACCGGGCCCGAGCAGCGAGTCTGCCGTGGCGTCTTCGTCAGTGGCAACACTGATTTAGCTTAAAAAACAAACGTCGTTGTTTCAAACTAACTTGTAAAAATACATTGCAGTTTATAAAAATAATAATAATTTAAAAAGACCGCAGTAGCACGGTAATACCCGGAACCGTGATACTTTGGTATAGTATCGTGGTTACTCATTTTAGTATCGTGACAACTCTAATAATAATATATAATAGTGTTTTTGTACATAATACTCAAAAGACACAAAAATACCATGACAGTGTTAGAAGCTAGGTATTTGTGATAGTACCAACAGCCTCATATCGACCTTATGTCAACACCTACCATTAAGAATTAGTGAAAGTCTGGTGTCCAGAAGACCAGGATGTCTGCCACATACATATATTTTATGCATAACCCCTTCTGACAGTTAATTTCTTCACCGTTTGATTCATCTCGGGTGTCTGACACGATGATGTATATTTTCTCTCCTTTCCTTCATATCAAGTTGCAGAGTCACAGACCTGCTTCGTGATGAAGTTGGAAGACGAAGAATCTGACAAGGAGAAATCTGTGCGGAGAATCGAAGCGCCAACCAGCCCGACTTATAGTGACGTGTCTATCAGCAGGTGAGTCTTTTCGATAAGTGGGGACACATCCTGATTCACTTAGAGTAGGTGACGCCCTCGAAGCTTCTTGGCGAATGTTTGGTCCTTTTTTTTGTGTGCTACAGAAAAGCGTGATCCTTCGTCTTTGACAACTTTTCTACAGTTTGAATATTACTAAAATTATAATGATGCAAGATGGGTTTGAAACTCTATGATTTGTTTTTCCTGTAACTCTTAATTTATAAATCCTCAAGGACATTAGTGAGTATTTCAGGGATGTGATAGCATTAATTTCCAAGTCTCCTGTGTGGCATTTGTAAGACAGCATTGTTATAATTATGTGATTAATTTAATATTTAATTAGCATTCCGTATAAACTCCATCATTCATTATTGTGGTAACCCAATCCGAGTTAATTGCATTCAGACACAAATCGGCTGCTGCTTAGTCTGGCAATAAGTCTCACATTATGCCTCCTGTGAATTGAGCTAATCCTCTAAGAACAAGTCGCCATTAAACATTACATTCTCCATCATTCCCATCAGATCTATTCACTATATTGTTTTAGTCAGTGGCGATGGCAACACATCTTTCATTTAAAAACAGGAAAGAGTCTGAATCATGCACGGTACAATACCGAGGACTTCAGTTTGAACCTTGTAGATTCTCTGCAGGAAGACATCCTCCGTCACCCTTTGTATTCCCCTCCTACATTCACTTAACCTTTATTGAACCATGATACCGCACAGAGACGCAGCTTCCTGTGTTGTCTAAAGAGGAATACTTTATAGCTTCCGATTCTTTATTTGATTTTCTGTAGGTGAACATTTTCTCAGGATCTTGAAGTTTGTCATGTCATTTCTTATTCAGTTGCAAAAGGCGTATAAAACAAGTTGAAGGATGATGAAACACACTAGCTGCTCTTACATTGTGGTTCAGCTCTTTTTTTTTCTTTCCTTTTGACAAGGCTGTCAAGGCTGCACCTGGTCACATTAGATTTGGCTGTTCAATAAAAAAAATCCAACTGTTCATTCCACGCTAAACTCCCACATCAGCCCATATTTTCTCATGCCTTTCTTTGTCATCCGTGATGTGAGAAGCATGTGTCAGAAGAAGTTAAAGTTGCGTCCTGCTCATTCGGTCATAAAATCCCAGTGTCTCTCCTGCCGACAGTGCTGACAGCCAGCGTCAATAACAGTGGACAGCAGCACAGAAGGTTGTATCACCTGATTTTACTTACGGTCATCCCTGCAGCAGGGAGTGTGTGTTTCGGTGTCCATCACTGTTTGTCATTTTGAAACTCCGTCTGTGAAGTCTGGAGCCTGCCGCGCTGTCGCTCATACGCTGCCACATGCACAATGACACTAGAAAGACACCTAGAAATCATGCAGATGTGCAGAGTTTAATCACAGCGTTGAGTGTAATTGCAAAAGCAAAGATCCTTTGCTGTCTCTAAATAAGGAGATGCAGCCAAACTCTACATCTGGGACCCAGGAACCAGACAGGCTCCGCTGTCGCACCATTAAAACTGATATTGATAGCCTGTTGTCTGTGCTGTCAGCAGAGCGCCGCAGGAGCCAGACAACCCTTCATTTGTGAAGTAGGTCTGAACAGGGGTTGCCACTCATAATCCAGATCATTTCTGCCTTTTTTTTTATTGTTTACTTTAATTTATGTACCTGTAGCTTGTTCTGAGTGCTTGTTAAAAAGAATCAAACGTGGCTCACTTGTAAAATAGATGCTAACACTGACAGTTGCAGAATCACGCCCTGCAGCATCGTTCCAGCCCGAAAGACTTTCTTTCCTTGTCCTTTTCTAAACTTTTAGGTTGGTCAAGGCAAATTAAGTTGCAGCAGCACACCTCTGGAGGAGGTGTAGTTGTCCTCGGCACACTGAGGCCATGAAACTGCTCCTGTCTCTTCTGACTACGTGCAGCATATTGCATACTTAATATGAAAAGTATAAGATGTGCCTGTGCATGGTGGCTCTAATAGAAGGACTCCGAGTATGTATCTTGAAAGTGGTTGTGCTGCTAAGCCTCACTGAATATGATAATATCTATAATAGCATGATATTATTGTATCATTTAACACCTCATTGGTTTGGCGCTCGTATTATGTGTAGCTCCTACGGGGGAAAAGCTTAAGCAGTTCTGACAGCCACTAAGCAGAGTTGAGAGTGATTATGAGGTGGTGAAAACCAGAACAAGTCTGGATTTTACTGATACTAAATAGCCTTTTGTTTAAAATTAAATGTGTTGCTGATGTCTTGCTTGGGTTAATCTGCATGGTGAAGATTAAGTATTACATTATCTTTTGATAGGTGAAGGATGAAAGGTTAAATTAAAGCTGCAAGCAGCGATGATCGGGCCTGCGCATGTCGAAATGTGCATAACATAACCCTGATAACCGCAAGAAGTTTCAGACAGCTCTGACAGAGACTTTGACGTGTCGTCACGGTCACGCCCTCTGATAATAAGTGTGTGATTTTGATAACTTTTCATTGTCGAGGCCTTGAGAACACACATGCCAAGTTTCAAGCACATCGGATGAAATCCCTAGGAGGAGTTTGTTCAAATGCGACCCCTGGAAATGAGCCCAAAACCCAAAAAGTCCAAATTTGACAAAAAATTGGACGCTGTACGGTTGTACCAAGTGTACCAAGATGCTCGGGCCCTAATTATGATTTTCTTCCAGATCTTTCTCTCCTGGTCTTTGTACTAGATTGGTACAGATAGGTTTGGTACACAGAGGTTTGGTACACAGAGGTCCAGATGGGTTTTAACAACTTGTACAGTGTAAATGAGCTGAGGAAAAATGTGGAGAAAAACAAGAAGAAGAAGCAGCCCTTTTTTAATTTGACTGCATTAGCACACATGAGAATGAAAGCAGCTTTACGTTAGACACCGTATTGATTCAGCACAGCATGTATGCATCGGCGTACTCGAGGCATAAGGATAGATTGTGAGACCTGGTTATTTAAAAGACTGTAGGGTTTATCTAAAGCTACATGCTGTTTTTGTGGGGAACAAATCTTTTATCAGTAACAAAACAACTGCACGTTTTCTGTTAATTCACAATTACTTTGGAAAAAAAAAATCACCTGTTCGGCTCAAGACCACAAAAAGTCAACAATGTCCATTTAGCCAATTTAGTGTTTTTGCGTTGAGTCCTACCTGAAATACGTGTTTTTAGATCATTTGTTACGTACTTTCCACAAAAATTTGAAGCTGCATTTTTGCCGAATCCATTCCACTGTTGATTTAGCAAACACCAATCACTAAAATCTAAGGTCATAGTTCACCTGTCCCCGCAACCACCATACTTTACATTAGGGGCGATGAACCTCATTCTCTTGATCATCAAAATACACATTTGCAAACTCCAGAGTTTTAATGTTTTGATTTCATACAAGGGATGCGATGGGAAACTACACTGATGCTGAGCTCCAAATCTCACTAACTGACAGACACAGAGGGAAATAGACTTCTTATTCTCTTTTATATATGTAGCATGACTTCTTCTGAAGTGTTTGCCTGAGGCATCCTCATGCAGCTATCACTTCTTAGTAGTGGGAACAATGAAATATCTAAATCTGACTTGAGGAACATCCTGGGCCATGATATTATTCTGCAATATGTTAATCTTGTCAGTGGAGCGACTTTTCCCCTCACAACTGGGTTTTTAGGATGTGTGGTACAAAAAAAAAAACACCTGCTCACGTTGGTCTAAAACCATAGGAACCAATCATGGATCGCAGAGCATCACAGCCGAGAAAGGACCTTTGTGTGTTCAGGGCAGTTACAAACCGGTTTATTGAAACAGAAAACGCCCTGTGTCTGTAAGGCTTTGTAAATAATATGTTCTCTCTTCTACCATTACAGCTCTGTTTCAGACATCTTCGGTCCAGAGCCCGCCGTTACCTTCGAGTAAGTGATTCATTCCTGTTGTCAAGAAAAGTCAGTGATGCTGACTCGTTTTGATGCAAGTCGATAAACACTAGACATGCATATCAGACATAACACCACCATGCTACCCGACCACTTGGATAACTCTTGTACCACTTGAAGCTTCTTGAAGCCCACGTATTACACAAAAAAAAACAACTGGTATAATTTCTTGTAATTTATTTCAACAAGCATCGGCTCTCTGGCCATTAATATATGCTAAAGTGTAGTGTAGAGGAAAAGGCTGTGCACTCACCTAATCCCGTCAAGGGCATAACACACGTTCAAGAGATGTCCTCCTTTTAATTTTTTACAAAAAACGGCAAACAAGCAAATATGCTCATGTGCTTTTATACATCTGTAGTGTTGTGAAATAGATTGATGCATTATAATTGTGAATTTTCTCAGACAGTGATCATAAGAAACAATGTTTTTCTCTTTCGCATTTGTCTGGTGTGGTTTGCTTTTGGCGTAGCAAAGGGAGAGACAGAGAAAACGTGTATGTGTTAATGTATGTGTCTGTCAGCTAATCTTAAATTGTTGTTTGTTGTATTTATTAATTTTTTTCAAAATCCATCAATATAAAGTATTACAGCATTAAACCAAACACGCATAATGGATCCTGTCTTAAAACGTAAAGAGCAAGATTACTTAGATGTGATGTATCCGCAATGCCGAGCCAACTTGGCATCTTCAGGGTACTTAGTGTAAACGTCCTTGTTCTTCCACCATGCAAGTTAATCTGCATCCAGCTCGTTGTCTCTGTGCGAGGCGATTTCCTCCTGAATGCTTGCACACGATGTCTCTGATTCCTCGTGGTCAGCTGAGGATGAACTGAGCTTTGGGCTTCACTGCATACATGAAAGACAGTATATGTGTTTGCTAGTTTTCATCCAGTCTCTAATCAGTGAAAAAGAGCGAACAAAATCAATATAAAACAATATCTTTCATTCCTGTACTCTCTTCGGCGAGATCACTGAATATTTATGACGGCAGGCTTCCTCCGGGTAAGATAGGGACTTGAACCTTGCGTTCAGGTCTGTGGCTCCGTGCAGATAGTCCTGACAATTTGTGTATTTGCCTTCCAGTGAGATGGCTGCCTCGTCATCTTTGATGCCGAAGCTGTCCTCAACTCTTGTTGTCGTGGATTTCAGTATCGTATTTATCAGAGGGATGATCAATGGCACAAGTGGGATGTCTCTGTGCTCGCGGTCTTCAGAGGTTTGAGAATCTTAACGAGCTCCTCTGCCGGTTTTGCCTCACTGTCAGACGAGGTGCTGATGTTCTTTACATTCTCCAAGACATTCACGCCCATCGGGGTCGAAAGACGGCAGCCTGATGTTCCACGTAACGCTCCAGCATGTCATATACGGTGTTTTCCAACGAGTTGTGACATGTTTTAGTTTGCGGACAGGCAATTCCAGCATCGGCCGGGTTTTCAGGCCATGGGCAGCTGATGTGCTGTGATGGGAAAATGTTACCACCTTCCTAAACCTCCCCATGGGGTTGGATACCTAGTTTATTGAGACTACATTCTTGGCTGCAAGGTTAACAGCCAATCTGTAGTCCCAGCATGGATAGGCTGTTTAAAATGCTGTGGGGGAAAAAAAAAGACTTCCTCTTTTCGACCCGACTCTCTCCTCCTCACACTGTCAACAGACACAGAGGTTACGTCTCTGCAAATGAGTCACCATGTTAGAAGTGTCACAGCTAGCACAAGACACACGATGCAGTGTTTATACCATCTGGCACACCAAGACAATGTCAACCCGCCCTCCTGATTGTGCTCTGTCCTATCCACATGCCTTTTCCCAAGACTAACAGGCTGCTGCACATGACACGTTTTAAATTAGTGTTAGGTGCAGTGTGTACCAGCTTTTGTTAAGATGCACCTATTGTCACAATAAAACAAGAGGCATGCGGTAGTATTAAAGTTGTCACGATACTAAAATGAGTAACCGTGATACTATACCAGACAAAGTATCGCGGTTCCGGGTATTATCGCGATACTGCAGCCTTTTTTTATTATTATTATTTTTATAAACTGCAATGTATTTGTACAAGTTAGTTTGAAACAACGACGTTTGTTTTTTAAGCAAAATTAGTGTTGCCACTGACGAAGACGCCACGACAGACTCGCTGCTCGGGCCCGGTGCTTCTGCCACGGTGAGTGTGTTGTCTCGTGTCTGGGCGATACAGAACTTTAGCTTGTTGTTTGTTTTGAAGCGAGTTTCTATCGAAGCGGAGCTGTCTTCACGGAGTTCGTTCTTGCCGGCAGAAACACACGAACAGCCAATCAGCTAACAGACGGGCGGACCCAGCGTGCGGAAACAGCCTATCACATCACCAGTAACAGGCAAACAGCCAATCATTCAGCAGCTGTGTAGTTCCATTGCGTTCCATGTTGGTTTGTTTACAAAGGAGTAGCATGCAGTGAGAAGCCGGGAGGAGAGCAGAGGTGGAGACTGGCACCGGTAATATAGTAATCCACGGTAGTACCGTCGTGTAAAATTTCTAGTATAGTAGCAACCGTTACCATTTGGCACCGCAGGGTACCATGTATACCGTGGGTATCATGCAACTCTAGGCAGTATATGTCCTCTCACAGCTAAAGTTCAGACAGGTTGTCCTCTGTGACCATACAGCAATGTTTCTCCTTGAGCTTGTTCAGGAAACTCCCTTGTTTTTCGAGGCACTGCACATCACGTTACTGTTGTCAACAAACCATCTTGAACAGTTGAACAGTCTCTGAGATCCCGGCGATTACAACAACATCCGGGGAAAGATGATTATTTTTTTTTAATCATATTAAACTTGTAAATTGAGCTATGTCAGCAATAAAGGTAATAATGCAGGGAAAGCCGTGGTCATATTTCATACCAATTAGTGCTGTGTCAAGTGGGCTGAGTAGTGAAATCTATAGTGTTTTTGTAAGACTCTCTGAGTTCTCCAGTTTTTCTTGATCATTTTGTTACCGAGCTATTACTGCCGTCATCCTCCGTCGAACGATTTTGACAGCGCAATAAGACAACCACACGCAGCTCTTCACCCCAGAGAACTCACAGCAACAACTTTGCTGACCCAGGACTCATTTACTTGCAAACTATGCACCGAGAGCTTCTGAGATACGGAAGGTGGTGCTGCAATGCGTGCACGGCATCTCCTCTCCTCTCCTCGTCTCCTGGTGGTGTGGCCTTGTGCGGTCTTGTCATTGCTAGGACAAACTAAAGTCAATCATTATAAATGCATTTTAGCATTCCTAAGCTGTTCAGACAGCATGTCTCCTTCACTTTTATTATTATGGACCGGGGTTAATTTGCAGATTTTCTTTTTTCTCCTCAATCTATGACGTACTGCAGTCCATGTTTTGTTTTATTTTTTCATTAGTCTGTTCCAAGGACAAGACGTGTACACACCGCTCGCAGAAGCACAATGCATCTGAATGTGATGTGTTTTTTGTTGATAATTAAATCTCCATCCATCCCTCCGCACAGCACTTTGTCTGTATGTAGTCGTAGTACACTAGTAGTGTTGGGCCTTTTTAAAATTCCACATCAACTCAATGGACGCAAGCCAAATCTGCGCTTGTACCGAGTGTGAAAGGACGTTTTTATTTCATTTTGACAAAGCTTCATCTCCATCCTCCAGCATTTGTCTCTCCGGTCGTGACGACGAAGTTTCACTGTCGACTGCTTCGTGTGTCTGATCTACGCTTTGCACAGAGACCAGCTTATCAGTTATCCACTACACTTAGATGTCTCCACATGTGGACATCTGACCCAAATTCCAGTGCTGGAATTTTGTTTTTCCAGTCCAGATAAAGAGGCATTAGACTTTGTCATTGGCTGGAGGGTTCAGATCTTTCGAAGACAGCCCATCATGTGACACTCCTGAGTGGTTCCATGTGTGGTTTTTACGGCTCCCCTTTGACTTTGAAGCCGCGTTACCTGCACATTTCTTACGGAGGCGATCTCAGTTCGTCAGGGGTGATTCAGTAATGGTGCCGTAACTTAACACCGCATGCTGAGCTGTGGTGCCCTCCGGGGGGCTCGCGTGGTTGCAAGACATATTGATGTGGCAGAAGGTAATCCATAAGGAGAGAAACTGACATTCAGTGCTCGGTCCAGATGTGTTTCTCCCACAGCGACAGCGAGGTTTCCTTCAGAATAAAAATAAGGAATTGTAATAGTGTTACACCAACTGAATTGGAAAGTAATCTCAGAAAAATCAATGAGATGCTATAATCTGCATAATCTTCAACTGTAGATTTAATGTAAAAGAAGCAACAGAGCGTAAACACTTGTTTACTTCAGGTAAACCTGTACGAGAAGCATCGAATGGAGTGTGTTTGTGTTTTACATATTGGTTTTCATTTTTTCCTCTGCCTTCCTCATCATTGTCAACATACCCGAGGAGACGATTGTCTTGCTCCGTGTTTACATTCCGCGATCCACACAGTGTGAGCATAGAAGTCAAAATCGTGAAAGTGTGTCTACCCAGCTTAAGTTGACTGAAACCTTTGACTTTTGCCATCTATAAAGAAGAATTCTGGTTAGTAACGGTTTTGCTGGATGGACAAACCGTAATGTAGGACGTTTGTGTCAGGACAAAGTTCCATCTAAGTGATTTTTACCAGATTACTTACTGTAATGTAATTTCTAGACTGATGTCAAGGAGCCAGTTGCTCAAGACGGAGTCAAAATAATTAGTCTGTCACATCAGCAGCGTGATAATCAAGCATGAATGCACTTGGTATATTTATCATCATCTATAGCATCTCCTCCGTGTTTTTGGTGTTAATTGGCTTCATGAGCTGTTGGTTACATACAGGCAATTCTGATAAATACACATTCATTTCAACTGTTGATACGTTTGATTTTCCTTGAGAGTCTTTACCCACAGAAATGCTAATTGTTAAAAAAAAACATGTTGGCAGATTTCAAACCATAAATAATGAAAAAACCCACGAGAGGCCGTCGAGTATGAAGTGATTTTTTTTTTAGAAAAGTGGTGTTCACTAAAACCTCGTTAGCTGTTCTAAAATTTTAAAATGTACCACAGCTTCGCGTGGCGTGTTGCTTTTGTATGACGGTTCATACAAACTGCATACAACTCGCAAGGTTTCATAAAATAAAAAACACAGCAACAAAAATGTAATAATTTGTTGATAATAAATAAATAAATGAAGTTCCTTATCATTTAGCAGCATGCTTAAAAACTGGATGGATTATTAACATTTATCTGGATATTGTAAATTAATGGTGCAGTTGTTGAAGTAGTGTTTGTGGTACAGTGGTATTTGACCCTGGACAGGAAAGAAGAAGTATTTAATTTTTTTTTGTGCTAAGCAGCTGGTGTGCAGTAAATGTGCACAGCAGTGTGACAGGTAAGACAGGACAGACTGCACCTGTTCAGATAAGCACATGTGTCAGTGCAGGGTGTTCTTAATAATGTGGTACTGTAATGTGCTAGACATGAAACTCAATGTCAGTCTTTTAAATTCTATCATCTTCCTTTCACAGAGAGACACCGAGGACCCCTGTTCATAAGCGAACGTCCAGCTCGAGAGGAGACGACACAGCTTCGCCGCCTGCGCTTGGAAAACGCCGGCGTAAAAAGTAACGACCAGAAGATCTCTCGTCTCTTTTTATCTGAAGATTTCACTGACTTTAAAGCATAGATTTTTTTTTCATGCACATTCCTGTCCAACATTTCATGACTTGCACTGTTGACTGTTAACTTCTCGGTATAAATAAATGTTTCATATTTTAACATATTTTTTTTGTGTCTTGTGATTCACGATGAGCTGTGAGCTCCAGAGTTCCCTCAGATTACTTCAGGAAAAGAGACTATGAAGTTTAAACTGTATTTCATTTGGTGAAGGTTCAGTTTCTGCGTTTCAAAATCGGATGCGACTTTTGTATAAAAGTAGAAAAAGCAGAAATAAATATAATTTGTAGTTGGAGACACATTGTCCCAGTCACTATCCATTTTTCTATTTGTATTACATGTTTTTAATTTAATATACAAATGGTTAAAAAAAATAAACGTGACATTCAGTAGTCTTGCATTTAAAAATTTAAGTTCGAACGTTGGCTGCTCGTCTTTTCTGTGTGCAGACCTAAACTTTTGCAGTACACAGTATAACGCTGCAGCATTATAAATGATCACTTAATGCACTTTTTCCCCAGTAAATATTTGGATGTGTTCTGTTATCATGGGATACATTATGTCAGTTGCAATTTCAAAGTATGCAGCAAATCCTTTAGCTTTCAAATTTTTTGAAAAGTAACTCGGCTCATTTTAATTCAATCTACTAAAATGCCTTTTGGAAAGTCTGTGGCAAAGGATGGGAGCATGTAAACACTCAAGATGGGAAGGTAGTGTTTATGTATAAGTGCATGGGAGAGTGAGCAGGAACACGTTTGGGAGCCGACCCTGATTGAGAACAGAGCTCGTGGACCCTGGAGTCGCAAACACAGCGCTCCTCAGACAAAGCAGGTACAAACTGACGGACACTGCTTCATATCAATGTGCTATGCTCGTTATACACACCTCTGATCCCGCTGCGTCTTTACTTCTTCCTCATACAACGATGCGGTTTGTCTCTGACTTCGTGAGCAGGCGTGACTGAGTGGCTCCTGATCCCTGCCTCGGTTTTGGGAAGCAGTGAAGCAGGCGGTGATATCACCGATTCCATCCACTCGCCAGCTCTGGGAAAGAGCCGCGTCGTCTACCCTGTCAGCAGAGATCACAGTCACTTTATTTGTCGGTGTCTGGGCGGTGGGATTGAAGGGGCTATTTGTCTTCTCTCCAGCACAAGGTGAAACATGACAAATCTCATAAATCTGTGCTAATTATAGCAGCCCCAACCACTTTGGTCCTGATTCTTGTTTGCTTATATTTCAAATGTCGGAGGGAGCAGACTGAGCAGCGGGGACCTGCAAGGTCACATTCAGCCTCCGACCTCTGAGTGTTCTGCATGAACCTCTCTGCCTCTTCACTGCAGCCCTTATTAAGCTCAGCCTGAAGGACAAAATGGCAGCAGTGCTAACAGCCCTCTTGTGTGATAGTTGAAAGCCAGTGGAGTCACTAATTTCTCTCTGATCCAAATATTACCCAGAGGCAAGCTTGAAGGGGTGCCCACCCTAATGTTAATGTTAGTGGAATGTCTTTTGAGAGGCACAGATTTCCATGTGACCACAGACATTTAAAAAAAATTAGTTTCAAGAAAATCTGCAGCACAACAACCTGGAAAAAGACTAATTATTCCAGCATGCCTCAACATTTTGCAGTGTCGCCATAGAAATAACAAATGAATGCACAAACCATAGGCGGGTAACAATGAATGCTAGGAGACTGAAGAGTCAATGGATAGTATGTTAATCATAAATACAGAGAGGATGCATCGGTGAAATTAAAATCAGCATTTTGTATTTTGGATTCTATTTGTTTTTTTTTCCTTCTTTAAAGGACAGGAAGCCTGAAAAGAATCTGTGGATGTAATCAAACATTTTTAACACTCAATTTTTTTTAAAAACTGACACTGCTCAAAAAATAATAATGCATTCAAATCAATGTTGTTGTCAATTATTGACATATCCAAGGGTCTAATAGTCCTGCCTAAAAAATTACAGTTTGCACTTAGTTTCTCAAATGTTGTGCTTTTTTATCACGTGGGTTCATGTTCCCAAAATGACATTAAAGGGTTAAAATTATTAGGAAATATATGAAAATTTGATAGTTATGAATAGGACTGAAGTTGGTCAAAAGATTTAATGCAGTGAAAGTGAAAAAAAATATGCACATGCATTTTTTTTAGGGGAGCACAAGGGTTAAACACAGATTCTTCAGTGTTTCCTTCTTTCTGTACTGTTTTCACATCTGCATCCCAAAGCCCATCAGCTTTAAAAAAAACATTTAACTTATGTTTGTGCTTTCAAAAATCAGCGTGTGGCCGTCAAGTTTCTTAAAACAAGGCAAACAAATAAATAAATAGATATAATGTAAATGTAAATGTACTTTATTTATACAGCCCTCTACAACAGTCCTTTCGGTGTACCAAAGTGCTTTTCAGTAGATAATAAATAACGAGAACAATAGGTAAAAAAACAAACAAAGTAAAAACAATAAAATACAACAAAATCGAATAAGAAATAATAAAAGTGTCATCATAGTACTAAATAAGTTTTTAGGCTGGATTTAAAAAGGCCCAGGTCAGAAACAAGACATATCTCGACAGGGAGCTTATTCTAAAATGAAATATGAAAATGAAGTTTAATTTGGTTTAAAACTAAGTGAAGATATCTCACCTTTGGTCTGATGATCAACGTAGACGCTGTTTACCACCAAGTGTCAGTCATTCACTTAGTCAGTGAGACATTGTCTTTGTTTTGACATCTTGACATTAACCAAGACAATATGATATGACAAAAAAATAAGGCTTTGTAAGTGTAAAATAACTATTTTCTTAAGATCAATAAACTTTAAGTATTACAAACTATTACAATTGACGTAATTGGACATTACTCCATCAAACTTTGGTTTTCTTCTAACGACGAGAAAGCTTCGTCCGGTTAGATAGAAAGTTGTTGTGGAAACAGAAAACAGAACGCTACTAGTAGTCAAGTTTATAGGCCTCAATTATAGTCTGAGTGGACCTCACGATGTCCACATTGTGAGATAATAAATGAAAATCACTGCACCCAAAAATAGACCCTGAGACAAATAAAAGAAAAATAGCAGAGTAAAGTACAGCTCTGGAACAAGCAACGCTGAAGTATTTGTAACTAAATGGAACATGGAGCAACGTGATATAGTAAACATAGATGCTGAGTAGGAAGGTTCATAATTGAAACAACACAAGGTCCAAAGCTCTCACCCACATCAGTCTTCAGTTGACTAAACCTTAAATCATCTGCATAACAACTAACACTGTACTGCTTGACCTTCTTACACGTTCCTACATTTGTGATGACAAATACTTGAAGGTTCCTGTAAGAAGGCATGAACCGATGTCGAAGTGTGTATAAAATAAAAATGTGCTTTATTTGAATGTACCAATTATATTTTTATCTGTGAAGAAATACTTAAAATGTCACGTCACGTTTTCAATTTGTAGCAAGTCTTGAGCTGAGCCTTGTATATGGATCAGATGTCTTACAGACGCCACGTTTTAGTGCAACAACATGCTCTCCAAAAGCAAAGCAGGCTCCACACCAGGTCAAAATCATGACACATCTGTTTCTCCTGTAACAATGACCACAAGTTAATCTGGTTAAAATGTCTTATTGTCTCATCGCATGCATTTCGTGCTGTATTAGACCCCCCGAATTTATTATTGTCCTCAGACCATAGCGATAACTTTGTGTTTAAGATGTTATTAAAAACGAGAGGAACCTGACCTGACTCCAAAAAAAATCTTCCAATTTCAGAGATTTCTTTTTTTCAGTTTGTTGCATCAGCGCTGCAGAATTACTTTTTAAACTTGTGACACATCCAAGCCCTCGCTTTGAAGGAAGATCGTATCGGATCAAGATGATTGGCTGTGTGTCTCTTTTCCATCAAAGATAATAAACTTTGGTCGAGTTCAGTATGAAATTTAATTTAATTTATTCCCAGCTGTCATTGTTTTCTATCTTGCATTAAAAAAAAGAAATGAATAGGACCTATGCCTAGTTAATAGAATTAATTATTAAAACACCAACAGCACTGGTTTACATAATAGCCCCAAAGACACAGTAGGAGTCAAAGTTCTTAGAGTTGAGCCAAACTGCATACTTAACTAAATCTCCTCAGACTGTATAATAAACACTAGCAGACTTGTTACTTGAGAGAACAAACTTGATCTGTTTACATTCCTGTTTCTTCTTGCTTTTTTGTTTGACGCCTTATTATTTTGGAAGGAGCCACAGTACTTTTTGGTGTGCTTACTTTGGCTGTTATTGAGCTATCTGACTGCCTCCAGCATCCCTGTGGAGTTCTCCAATACGTTTTTTTTTGCCACTAAAATTACATTTATATGCATCTACCTGCTTTACTTTTCGCCATTGGTAACTTTAATGAACGCCCTTGATCGGTTGCAAAGGATGCAAAACAATGAAGCACTCCCATTGAGACTTCTGACAGCGCTTTGTCTTTTGTTGTCTTTTAAAGTCTGAGCAGTTCGATAGAGACGCAAATCCTCTTCGAGCCCTCATTTTCTCGTCTGGAACGACGATGACAGGCTGAAGTTCAGCAACACATTGCTACTGAAAGGATGAAGAAAAAGCAATGAATTAGACTGTCAAACCAAATTATAGTAATTTACGGTATCAGATTGTTTCTTTAGTACTAAATTGTAGATACAGTGCAGAGTTATTTGCAACTGCAGTTATCGTTTGTTACAAAAGTTGCACAAGATAAAGCATCAGCTTTTTTGCAGGTTATTTCTTTTCAAATGTGTACTTTCATAAAGATATATATTTTAGAATGCATTTTAAAAGTGAAAGTTTAAGAAGTCTCAACAATCTGCTCTTTAGTTTTTGATTCGATGCAACATTGAACTTGGAAACTTTGATTGTAAGACATCAAAACTACTTCAGATACTTGAGAGTTACAGAGCATCCAAGACAAAAATAAATTGTTGGCCGCCAAAGGATCGATCTGGCTTTTTTTTTAAAAATCCTTTTATCAGATGAATTTTATCTTTGTAGTTTGATATAAAACACGACTTAAACCTATGCGTTTAATTACCTTAGCAGATGGCGACATGACCGTTTAGTTAACTGTTCCCTAGGTTATTGGAGAATGCCATGGGTGGTGTTATTGCAACACAAGCATGTTTAAATGATTTAATGTGGGCTGACAGATGCTGGATTGAAACAGAATGTTGAACAAATACACAACATGTCCAGGATGTGGCTAATTCAAGCTGTTCTTGCAGGTTCAACAGGAAGGCACTCGAATGTGTTTTTCAACTTCATCTAAGGTCCCTATTAGCATAAAATAATGATGCCACACTGTAACTATGCATGGATTAACCATGTCGTGCAAGAATATATGGATGCATTTATCTCTGCTTTTTTTGTGTGGATGCAAGCAGACGATCCAATTTTCTTCTTGTATCAATTGTCAGTGACATGTTCAGAGATTTGTACCAACAAAATATTGAGTCTCAGAAAGAGAAATGCGCATGAATACACCGGAGGATCCTTCATACTGAGTCTGTACTCCAGATAACAAAAGCAAAAGCTGCCAGCTGTTCAGTCCCATTCCTTTGAATTAACTTAAATGCTCGTTGGCATTCACATTTATCCCAAACAGGGATTTTCTGAGTGGCTTTCATTTAGTGACAGACGTGATTACATTTTAAATGAGACTTCCAAAAGCTTCATACTGAAGTCACTTTACTTAGTACAGCACTGGGATAAGGCTGTGACTCAGTAGGAGTTGATTATGTTACTGAAACCAAAACTGTGCTCCACTATTATAACCGCCAAGTAATTTTAATTGTGTTAAACAGACTCATGATTAATTCATTATCAGTTTTTTGTCAGCATTTAAAACCTGTAGTCTTTCCAAGCCCGTCTTTCCAATCTGCTGCCTGGTTTTATCCTGTCTAATGAGTTCCAAGAATATAAAATCACCCCTCTGGGAAAAGTAAAAGTTTGTTGAAATTGAATTACAGAGCCATATTTTTCTTTATGGCTTCTCTGACTTTGAGTGACGTGAATGGGTCGCTCAGCAGTAGGTCGTGTAATAACTTGAGAGATTTCTTTTTTGGCTGGATAATGAACACAAACATCTTGCAGCACTCAAGTGTCATCAGGGAAGACACTGCGCATTACCCATCCATACCAGCTCTGTTGTACTGAAGCCGACTTTGTGCCTTGACCTCCTCATGGAGAAAAGCAACACATTTCAGGGATCAATAGACTATAGACATAGATCAATTCCCCTCAGTATATCTATGCATGGAGAGTGAAGCAGGGTAGCATGGCCTCACATTTTGTCTGTTTTTGTGGGTATAACAGCTAGTACAGTTTCAACAATTCTTCTACCACAAGAATATATCTTTTTCACTTTTAATCATCTCACCTTGGGTATTTCCCAAGTTGCCATGTGTCAGTGCTTGTTACCATGTTTGATGTCATGTTGAGAGACTTCCACAGAAAAGGCATAATGAGGCAGCCGAGAGGTTAATTAGAGGTGAAATACATTTTCATCCAGGCTTTTTTTTTCTTAATCATTGAAACATGATGACTTCTTACTTCTTGTAATCACAAGTGATGTGTTGAGACCTCTGGATTTAGTCATTAGCACATGAAACCCTATCTGCAGTCTGAAGTGTATTTAAGATGAATCCAGTGCAATTAAAGATATCCATTAGTAAGATCACTGTCCTGTGACGATGTATCTCCTAACATCAACATTTCAAATGGATTAAGCCTCTTTGACCGAACTGTTGAGCTGAACTGAGCTGAACTGAGCATTGTGGTTCAGGTAGGTGCTCAGGTTGTAAGGAAGGAGATTATGTGGAACTTGAAAATTACCACAGAAATTTTGAGAGTGACGAGTGGGCTGTTGCTAGTGCGCTAGCTGCTCGAGTTCAAATTAAGTCCCAATAACTGCTAAAATGGCCGCCGCTGGGCTTCTGCCTGCCGGCCCTAATCAGCAGAGCAGTTACTGCACCTGTTAAATGCTGTCAGAGAGAGAGAGAAAATGCTGAGACCACCCCTCGAACAGGAAGGATTTCTGGCCAAACCGTATTTCCAATAATTGAACCGAAATCACTGGGAGCATCCTGAGCCCTTCCTGAACGTCTACATAGTTATTTTGTGTTGAAATGTTCCCGCCTTTTTAACATGGCAGTCTATGAGGCTGTGGATGGGGGTTGCTCGCGCATCTTTGTGTGTTACGCCAAAACTATATGTCTGACAGCTTTGGCAGGCGAATGTGAGTGAGAAGACAAATTTTCCTACGTTTCTATGTATAAATCATGTCTGTAGTGGAGCATTTGAGGCCACGGTAGTCGAATACAAACATTTCGTGCAATACACAAAAAGTTTAAATGAAGTCTCTCTGTGAAAATATGCCAGAGCAGTTCATTGTTGAAAATGTCAACAGTTGACTCATGTCGTCAATAATAATAAAGATGATATCTCCGGTTCTGCTGCATTGATTTTGATCCTTTTTGTTTTAAACTGTTCATCAATCTTGGCCCATAACAGAAAACTTATAATATATGGTCCTAAATTACTTCAGTGTGTAGAATTTAGTGGCATCTAGTGGTGTACCATTTACCCTCTCCCATTCTAAGAGCGACGGAGAAACTTCTGTTTGTCGCTTAAACGTGGCGGTTTGAAATGGTTATCTCTGTGAAGAAGAAACTACAGCATCTACAGATTTAAAAGTCTCATTCTACAAAAACATAATCATTCTTATTTTCTTGTGATTATACACTAATTGAAACATATTATATTCCATTTCTACCATGTTCTGTGAATAGAGCCTCCTACAGTAAATCTTACATGCTCAGCCTTTAATGTCTGCTGCCGACTTACTCGTAAAGCCTTATTTATAAATATTTGATTATGATGCAGTCAATTTGAGAGCCGTGATGATAACTGCTGATTCACACCGAAGCAGTTACCCGGGTTATCGATGAAATCTACTAGATCTGGTTTGATGCTGTCCAATTGCCATACCGTAAAAAATAAATACAAATCTTAGTTTATGTGTCACATCTTACTTCTTGAATATAAAAAAATGCACAATTGACACAAACAAGCTTAATTTGCAGAAAATTCACCTCATCAATATTTTTCATTCAGCTAAATGCAGCAAACTGTAATTTGTCGCACTGTTGCCGCATTTGTGCATCTTCCTTTTTCTTCTTCTTTGTTGTTAATTTTTCCCTGAATCATCTTTTTTTCAGTGTAAGCCGTCACAGCACTCTGAATCCACTTGTGCATTGTGATTATGGTACAATAAATTACTCAAAAACAGTCTGTGAACATTATGCACTTACAGCCATGATGTCTACAGTACAGTAACTCATAAAGTTTATTATAAAACAAGCACAAAAACACAGGGGCCCTCCTGATTATGCTTTATGATTATGTGCTGATGTTAGAATAATCAAACTGAACGTATTGCGTGTAATGGTTGTTGTACAAGGCCAGATCTTTCACTGTTATGTTTGGACTCCTCCACTGCAGCAGCAGCAGAGAGTATTCTGTACCAGCACTTTGAAATATGCATAACGTGCCTCCAGCATTGACATCATGCTTCAAACGTGTGGACTAGTTGCACTTGCCTTCAATCTCTAGCCCATCTGTTTATCAGCTGTTTAATTATTTAACATAAACACTCTTCTGTTTTCATATTCGGAGTGGAAATCTAATCATTTTCTGATTATCTTAGGTCAAAGCACTTCCTGGTCATTTGAGCCTGGTAGTGTGATGATGAGAGAGAGTTTACACAGAGCCATAGAAGGCAGTGAAGTGAGTTTACAGGATGTTTGATTTTTGCCCAGAGGGGAAACATCCACAGAAGAGGTTAACCGAAGGGAGAACTGTTTTTTTAAAGTATGTATTTTCATTTGTGAGACTCAGTTATCGAACCTGCTGTCTGAAAACATCATGTCAAGTTTTCTTCTAAATGTTGTCTGTTTAAATATTTGTGATTTGTGGTTTGGAGTTGTTGTGTATCTGTGTGTGATGCACATATAACTATGCAACTTCTAACACATGCACAATAATGATCAGTGGGCCTCGGTGTAAAATAAAAACAGAGCTCTATTCTTCAGAGTTAATTTGATCCCAGAACTACAGCATATCACAGGGTTCCCACGGGTGCTTGAATTCCTTGAAGATGCTTGAATTTCAATTCAGTGTTTTCAAGGTTGTGAAAATGCTTGAATTTTTTTGTGAAGTGCTTGAAAATGCTTGAAATTTGTGTGATGTCTATTTCAATAAACCAAGAGAAAACAAAAATGTTTCCTAAGCGGCTACGCGCTTGATCCGATGCCTTTACATGCAGAACTCAGTTATCATACTCGCTTGGTGTTCTGCAGAGAAATAACAGTGGACTACTATCCACACCTGTTGGTCACTGTTATTGCGCTATGGTAGTTACACAATACACCGCTCACAAGCTGAGAATACAAGCCAATTCACAATTAGTTAAAAATCAAAACAGTCAATCTACCACCATATGAAATAATGCTAATTAGACCCATATTATTATGCCATACAGTGGCACCGCTGCGCTTCCCATGACCATCATGGCAAACACAACTAGTAGGCTACCTATTTAAAGGTGCTGGGAAAATGGAAAAACTGGTGCTTGAAGGTGCTTGAAAAGTGCTTGAATTTGTTCATGAAAAAGGTGTGGGAACTCTGTGTTGTGTATCTGTGTGCGATGCACATATAACTATGCAACTTCTAACACATGCACAATAATGATCAGTGGGCCTCGGTGTAGAATAAAAACAGAGCTCTATTCTTCAGAGTTAATTTGATCCCAGAACTATATCAGCTCTGTGAAACAACAACATGTCATATAAAAACAGAGAGATCAGCGCAGATCTGGGGATAATCTGCTCCAATGCTTTTGAAAACCCCGTAAATGAATCGTTAATAAATAAAGAAAACATTTGTCTGTGCCTTTCCGTCTAATGGCTCTTCCATTTAGATGTTTGATGTTTATCGGGTTTGCCTGCAGAGGCAAGACACTGCGCAGTGGCTTTATGTTTATCAGGTTAATCACTAATGTTCCGTATGGTCCCTACGGAACACGACATCACTACAAATCACATCAGACTAGAGGAACATCTGCCTGAAAACACGTCTTAGCCACTCCCAGTTGCAGTCTCCCTCTCTGAGTGACTGGAATCAGTTTCAAAAGACTTGGAAATTGGACAATTTCATTTCTACTTCTGCCTTCCAGGTCTCAGATTCAGGTATGTCTCCTGGCACATGCAGATGTTTCACAGCAAAGCAATTCGCTACTGTGTTTTTTTTATTTTTTTATATTAAAGTTTCTTTTTTCTCTCATGTATGACGGCAGCATGATTTGACTCTTTGCAGGCTGTCTGATCCCGTTCTCAATGCATTTGTCTGGTATTATGCAAAGGTTAAGTAGAAATAGAGGTTAAATCAAAAATAAATATTGGGGAAGCCGGCAGGAAATTGAAAACACCAGACCAATCATACATGCCCTCCAGTGCTGAACTCCTTCTGGGTGAATTTCATGGGGTAATTTTTATCCCTGAGTTCCACTTACTGACTTTTCTCATCTTTACCTCAGTGGACAGTTACACGGTGACAAACACACAAAATAGATTACACGGCACAAAAGTGTGCACGAAAGCCACACAAGATTAGCATCATTTGAGATTTGTCAAGCTAATATTAATGTTGGTATGAGGAATAATTAAAAGCATTTGGCAAAATATAAAAATACCCTTAAAATGGAAGAGTTCGAAGAGTCCGTGTTCGTTATTTCTCGGGTTTCAGCCTCGATATTCATCACGCAGGCACCGCTGTTTGCAATAACAATTCAGTTACTTCTACTTATTTTGAATTGTGTCGCTGCAGCCGAGCATGTCGTACCTCTTGTGTGTGATTTTCTGCTATAACAATGAGTGGAAGCTGTGTGTGTTAAACAATTTTTAGGACGTGGTTTGAAACATTTCGCTCATCATCAAATGAGAGCAGCATAACAATGACGTCCATGATTGAGGCAGGGTTTTTATTTCCTTTCTTCCATGTGTTACACTGTGTGTGAAGGTTTGGAAGCTCTATGTGATGTAGGTAGTGAGACTCGACAGATTTTTCAAGAGTTAAAAATAAAGACAGGATTCCCACACCTTTTTCATGAACAAATTCAAGCACTTTTCAAGCACCTTCAAGCACCAGTTTTTCCATTTTTCCAGCACCTTTAAATAGGTAGCCTACTAGTTGTGTTTGCCATGATGGTCATGGGAAGCGCAGCGGTGCCACTGTATGGCATAATAATATGGGTCTAATTAGCATTATTTCATATGGTGGTAGATTGACTGTTTTGATCTTTAACTAATTGTGAAATTTCAAGCATTTTCAAGCACTTCACAAAAAATTCAAGCGATTTCACAACCTTGAAAACACTGAATTGAAATTCAAGCATTTTCAAGGAATTCAAGCACCCGTGGGAACCCTGTAAAGAGACAGGGGAGATCTGGGTGATTTAACGTTTCCTAGATGGATTTCCACCCACGTTATTGTTACAGCATGTCTCTTTAAATTCAAGAGACTTGTTTGAGTTTAAAAAACTGTCGTGACTCATCTTTAATGTTTTTTTTTCTTTCTTGCTGTAACGTCAGTAATCAATGACGAATAAGCTGCAAGTTTTATAATTGGAAAACCTAAAGGGAGACCATCCTTGAAGGCTTTTTTTTTCATGCTTTGTTACAGCCTGTCTTGTTAAAAGTCTTCTTAGAGGAGCACTCTTTCACACTGGATGTTTTTTATGAGGTCCCTGGTACTTTTGTTATTTGTCTTAGATACTCCAGCAGCATAATCCCTGTCTATCACATTATTGTAGGGATAAAGACCTGTGGTGAGACATGCTACGCTTACTAATGTATCCCTGCATTTCCAAGACACCACGGTGCAGCTTTGCCCTTGCAGCAAACACAGCAGTCCTCACACTTCCAGAGGGCAACATCACATTTGCTTTTCTCTCATCTGCCGATATGTCACAAACAATTGGATTTGTTTTCGTCGCCGTTCGGTCAAGGCGCGGCATGCAGGGTGCGAGGAGTGATCCCATCTCTCAGCTGCTGTGGGAGAATGTTTGATGAAAACAATAAAACTTCACATATTGTTAAACATTTCAGGGTTTCAGCAAATAAGACGTTTAATTCAGGAAGCCGAAATGAAATGTGAATGTTTTTTATTATCCGGGGTGAATGAGTGAGAGTGTTCATCAGCTTACTGTAGCTTTGCTTTTGTAAACGGTCTAACTGAATCAGTGGCTCTGTCTTTTCCTAGACTGCTGACATTTTGAGGGAGTTGATTTTATTAACTCATGCGGTGCCTTTTCTATGAATCTTCCGCTGTTGTTCCCCACGGTGTGTGCTCCTGATTGATCACTGTCAGAGCGTGAAATAGAAAGAGAATCAAATGTGTTTTAATAGAGCCAGATCACGGCACTTTCAGTTGTCAGGGGGATTGTAAATATGACGTGGTCGGGGGGAGAACATTGTGCATCATTTCAACAGCTTGTAAATTAAATGGTTCCTTGGAGACAGCGCACAGTGTTTATACTGTCAAATCTATTATCTGACAGAGGCCCGTCACTGGGGGCCATATACATAATCCCGTGAGCTATGATATTGCAGATATCCACAGCGTGTTGTTGTCTGTATTCTCCGTGCTTTATCATGATGTAGGACACATTTAAACATGAAATATTACTTACAGCCCGCACTGACAGATGCTTCAGGGTGACAGATGTCATTTACATCCATAAACGCCCACTCATCCCCCCCTGGCTGCAGCCTCAAACCGACTACGGCATTCTTCATGGGATGCGTCTGCACCTGCACGTAATCGCTCACGTTAAGCATGTCTTCTTCTCCTCCATATGGAGCTTTCACCGCTACATCAGCCCGACCTTAAACCATTGCAGTGCATTCATAATGCATCGTTACGGGAGCTCGCGGTGGCTTCTGCTGCTCTTCACAAATCGATTGTTTTGCGAACTTTATAAAAATGTGTGACACGCGCTCATTAACATGAAGACAAAACACAAATCTGGAACTGAGAGGCTATTCTCATTCCTATATGTGAGGAAGTGTTACCTCCCTCACTGGTTGCTATATACATTTTTATCGCTTTCAATTAAACGATGGTTTGTTTGTCACCTGGTTCCAATCCTCTGTGCTTCTGGGCATGGGAGTAAAGAGAGAGCACGCCTCTATAGGAACCCTTTTATGGAGACTAAGAGGAGGTGGGGTTTTGCTTGTGGAAATATTTCAGTTAATTAAGTTAAATTGTTCATGTTGTACATGTTATAGATTAATTCTGAATGTACTGTATTTATGGTTTTATATTGCAGAATTTAATATGTATTTGTTGGTACAATCAAATCAAGGAAATCATGTTTTTTTTGTTAATCATGTCTCTTGTCCTTTTCCCAGATCTACTCTGATAGGCTGATTTGAACTGGAGAGAAGGCCTATCAGAGTATATAAATATGTTGAGAATGATTTTTGGGTTGGTTAGTAGTTTGTGTGGATTGCTATGAGCAGAGCAGCATCTCGTTTGTCTTTGTTAAAAGACCCTCGTTGTCTAATCTAAGAATAAAAGTCAACTTGTTTTTCGGCACACCTCCTGTCCAGCGTGATGTCTTTGTGGTCCTGCGTCTCTCTTTACAACACTATACTTTTTCTAAAAGGTTTAATAAGCTGTGTCAAGTTCACCGTCAGACGAGCAGAAGCTGTGCATCTTTTGTGTTGACACACAAAAACAGTGTGGCCATAAAGGGTGTTAACTGTGGACCACAAATGAGAAAATTAAAGCATCAAAACCTTTTTTTTCTTCTTGTGCTGTTGCTGTAATTCCTACAAACTAGAGCTAAAGCAGCTCACCTCTGCAACATTTCAATTAAAGTACAGTGGAAAGCCATGCGTGGGGATTTGTGGATGGACCAAACCACAGGGGCAGCGTGTTGTCCGGCTTCCTGCTCTGCGATATGTCTCTCTCCATGTTCCAGGGAGCCTCTGAACTCAAGGACTCGGTGTGAATAGAAAAGAGCCTGCAGGTTCACAGTTTGCCTCCCAATGCAGGAAACACTTCAGTAACCAAACATCCTGCCTGTCAGGCTGCGTGTATGAAGCAGTGAATACTAAAAGGACTCATTATCGGAGGAGAAAATCCTCGAGAATATTCCCCACACCCCCCGTCTATTTATTTGTGTTTGTGTGAACGTCTTTTTATTTAAGTCTCAGACCTCAGGGTCCAGCCTGCCTGCCCACTCATCCCTCTCTCCTTGGTAAATCTCAACCTGTGACACGAACATCGGAAACCAAGAAACTTTATTTTATTATTTTTACCCACGGCAGTCACAATTCACTTATCAGTTTGTGTGAGTTAAACCCAAAGAACATAAGACCGAGTCCTCTAGTGCTATTTGACTGATTTTGTCCATCGGTTTCATCTTGTTTCGTACAGTAGACGTAATATTTTAGAAAATAGAGTTAGTTTCAAAAATTTCGTTGTTTTTAAGACCTTGTTCTGGGAAAGTTTCATTAAGGCTAAAAATAATTCCACTACTTTTGGAACAGGCTCAGAAAATAATGATTTTTTACATCCCAGCTATGTGCTCCCCACACTTGATGGTATCTTAACCTCGGTGGGACTAATTAGGACAACACATTACATTTGCCTGGAAGTATTTCCATTCCCACGTGGCAAATCCAAATCAAGTGAGGTCAAACATCAACATGGAAAATAGCCAAGACAATCTGACAGCACGACTGGCCACCATGCCTCCTTATGCAGATTTCTGAGAGGAATTTTTTTTTGTGATGGTGACAGTGTTAAGATAATTGCACTCCATAGATGGCTCGGTGACTTCAAACTTCAGTTCCTTCCGTGTGAGATTCATGTCTAAGTTGCAGGGGCACATGTGCCAGAATTCATTGTTCATATCATGGACATCAGCGCTGCTTTGCAGGCCCTGCACCACTGAGACTGAAGTAATAGGATAGGTTAGAAACGAGCTATCCTCATCCATCACAGCAGGCTCGGGTGGAACAACGTGACCTTACTATCCTCGGCAAAATGAATGACCTGTAATGACTTAAAGGTCCTTGTCATCCACGTGAGAAAGTAATATATCTGTTTGTTTTATTATTATTATTTGTGTCTTGTCGTAAATATATACTGGACAACCTACAGGTCCCTCCGATGCTACTTTGGATTTTATCGTTTTGTATCAGAATTTCACACGTCAAGGTTGATGTTGCATTCTTTATGAGTAACATCAATAATTGACGTCGCACTTTGTTCCGAGTTCTTCTGGCTGAGATCTCGATCTTCTGCATTACTTTCGATTTTTTGGCGTGTCATTCAAACTTTTATCTTCGATCAGCTGTGCTGTAGCATATTTTGATGGAATGTCAAAACATGTTTTAGTTTTACTTTCCAGCGTGCATTAAGACTCTTGGGGGGGGAAATATTTTCCACTTCATGTTGGTTTCATTGTCTTATTGTCACTTTGAGCAGCGAGCTCAAATCAAAACCACACGAAACCTATTTATGCAAAAAAATTCTGCATATTTGCCTGATGATGTTTTTCCGGTTACATGCCTGACGATGTGTATCGTTTGTATATGTCTCGTCAGGATCATTCGTTTTCTCACAGTTGCATTTCACAGACATTATTGCAGTTTTTCCGGGAATAATTAACATGCAATTTAATAATGTGTAATCTTGTTTGAGACATAGTTACAGTGACTTCATTTAACTCACAAGCCACAAATCAGATTAAAGATCGAGATGTTTTATGAAATCATTAGGAACAAATCTACTTTGTGGTTTCCCGCAGGGCATCTTCACTGATATAGTTAGTTAATATGTGGATTGTCTGATGACAGCGAGAGAGATCACACCTCTTATAAATGAAATTTTTGATTTATGTCTTGATCATGCTCAAGATTTTTATTATCATCTGTTATTTCCCTCTTTTCAACTTATGTTGTTTCTTAATCGTTTGGACTCTTATTATTATTATTATTGGCAATAATGTTAATCAGTCCAGTGATGCATGCTCATTGCAGCTGCAGCTGACATCAAACATTGTTGATAATGGTACTTAGCACTGATAGGACAAGGAAATGGTCTAACGAATAAAATTAGATTAATTTACTGCTCTGCCAGACGCAGGAGACATCCATCAGTCAGCAAGAGAAAACTGAGCAGAGCTGCTTTGGTGCCAGACATAGATGATTTAACAGAGACCTTGAAGAGGTTCAGTACTGTATTTTTTTTCTTTTTACAGTTTTACTGCTTAAAATAATAAAATAACCGAGCATCTCTTCCTCTTTAGATGTGCTGTAAATTACTTTGGCTGTAGTGGTTGATGAGTCCTGGATATTTCTGGAGGGTAAAATTATAAATCCCCACCCAAATGTCAACCTCTTGAAGAGAGAACAGGGTATTATCGACTAGTGCAACTTATGTATGAGCTATGATAATTTGTAACAACAATCCCTTCACTGGTCTTAAAAATATCCAAACATGCACTAATATCAGCAGAAAAACACAAATGATTTGCCTTTTACTCCAAGACTTCTCTGGCATGGTTAATTGTACCAAGGACATTAAGACTTTGACATTTTCCTTGAAGCATTGCATGAAAAGTCTACAAAGGAAAGAAAGAAACCCCAAACATCAAAAAACACAAAAGAGTACGCGAAGGACAATTGCACAAACAGCATCAAGAGGTCTATCATATCCCTTTTCTGCTATTGATGATCATAACATCATTGAAGTGCAACCATCAATCATCATGGTTTTATAAAGATTCACTGACTTTTGCTCTGAACGTTAGGAACTTTGAGATACATTCATCACGCTGATGCACTATTAACTCAGTTTATTGCCCTTGTAAACAAGAAGTGGCATCAATCACAAGTAAAAAGCAGAAAGATCCAAACTGGATGCAATCTACGCCTACAGAAACTTCTGACTTTTATGACCTTAAAGCTGCACAGATAAAGATGAAGAGTGCTCCAGAGAGACCTGAGGGACTCGATCCAGGAAAGTGTTGAGTGTTGAGACGCAGCTACAACTAAAGATGAACTTGGCTACTAGATGGAAACCAGACAGAGTTGCTACGACTGAAGAGAGCGAGGCCAGCAACTAAATACTTGCCCTGAACAATGATTGTTCGATCATAGCTTAGCAGTTAGGCAGGGCACACATGTCAAGCTTTCTCCACATGTTAAAGCAATGCACGTGGGGCTGTAGTAAGAAAACTAAAAATGGAGTTTAAAGTTATAATCTAATGTTAGCTGCTCTGTCCTGCTCTATTGGACATGGTTCTTGTTCCAAAACAAGTCAGTTTCAGCCGTCTAATGAAGCTGACATTAACTTAATTTGCTACGTATCTATAGCTGATAATATGTTGCCAGTCGGCATTTCAGTCAACAAAATCAACAGCCAGTCAGGAGTAGTAAATCAGTCATTAAGTTGCATATGTTCTGAATGAGTGTAAGTAACGGGCTGAGGATTTCGTGAAAGGCCAATCGCTGCCGAGTGCAAAATGACCATAAATTATCGAATGAATGAAGAATGTCTATTTTAATGTGAAAGAGCGAGCCGAGATATTTCCTCTTAACTGTCCAAAAGCATACGAGCGCGCTTATTATCCTCACTAAAGTGATGACATATTTAACACTGACATTTGTCTGTTAATAAACCGACAAATCCAGGTTGCCTTTTCTCCCTGTTGAGTCAACGGCAACGACGGTGCATTCCCAAATTCGGAAAACAGCTTGTGAAGGATAGCCTCCAAAATAAGGTGACGCTTTATGTTGTTCTCCTACAAATTACAGTATAATACTGCATTCAGGTTTTGATTGATGTGTTTGTTCCCATGTTTTGATAGTTATTAAAGAAGGTCATGTTGTTGAGCATTCACATATTCCAAAAAGGAAAAAATCAGCCTTTGAGGTGAAGTGACTATATGTGAGTTGGACCCATTTGTGCTTTGTTTTCTTCTCATCTTCATTTGAATATATTAAAGAGAAAAATCAGATCAGTATAAATAAATCCACTTTGCTATTTGGATTAAATGACTTGACGCTAATGCAGAATGAGCATAATCCTCGGTATTCCTCTTAATGGGGTGAAAGACTAATAAGCTAAGTTTCACTCGCTAAGAGGATTATGTTTGTCTCAACTAAATGGGATTATCAATCAGTGATTCTAAAGTCTTTGGTGTTGTGCAAGATCGTGAGCAAAAGTTCACTTTTCATGATTGTCACCCGCCGACTTATCATCACATCATTATACTCAGACTACTGTTGAAGCATGAAGTTATAACCTGGAAGAGTAGTTTGTGTAATAACTCTTTGTAGGACAGTTACATAACCATCAACATGAATCTAATATAAGTAAAACCCCAGTCTTTCCTGATAAAAAAGTCAATAGTCTGCTGGATTTGAGGACCTTCACAATATTTTATCATTTTTATTGCAAACTCTACAGCGCATGAATTGAACTATGAACTTTCTGGTGTTTTGTCTGGCATACATATTTGAACAGTTTGGTGTCAGATATTAATTTTGAAAAGTACTGTTTGAGAAAGGAAAGATGATCAGACCCACTATGTAACCTATGTAAACAAAATGTATAGTTAAAGCTTTAGTAAACAGATTTTTCGTACCAACAGTGTAAAGTTAAAGGGGTCGCCTCATTGTGACGACAAGAATTATAACCCAACATTTCATGATGCATGTTAGCATTTTTTAAAATCTCATTGGATACTAAAAGGAGAGTCGATGTTGAACTTTGGTTTGTCAGCAAAACACGACTCCAAATAATCATCATCGTTGCCCCAGTGTTATTTTACAGCTGATAATATGTCAGAATTGTGTTTACTGTCAAGAAGGACTCAGATGCAGAGTTTGGCAGGGAGCTGTTTTATTCAGATCTTCGAACACCCTCGAAAGAGTGAGGCTATGAAACACGGCCTAAACTAGGTGAAACAAAAAATCACTCCAAGGAGGAAAAAACTCTGAACTACTCTTATCAAAGATTAACAAAATCAAAATCGCTCACAACGAGGAAAAACAAAAGGCTATGAAACATTAACTTAAAGCGCTCCAATGAGGCTGAAAATACACTAGGCTAAAAACAAAGAAACCAAAAGACTAGACTACGAAGTACAACAAAAAAATCACTCTTTCGAGGAAGGAAAACAAAACACAAGAGCTATAATGCTTTGGCTATGGGCTATGAAAAAGGCTTTGGTGAACACTGCACGAGACGAAACACTTTGGCACGGGACAAAGGGAGACGCAGACAATATATATATATATATATATACACAGGTGGACAGGTGGAAACAATCAGGGCGGGGACACATGAGGAAGAGCAAGTGACCTGAAATGAGAGGAGAGTTATCTTTCAAAATAAAACAGGAAATGACAAGACAAGACAAAAACCCAGCTTGACCTCACCGCGGTGTGACATTCATGTGTTGTTCTGCTGCCAAAAATGAATTAATGCTACTTTAAATCTCTTTAAATATCATTCATGTAATAATCATGATATAACAAAAGTCGGCGGAATATTTGGCTGTGACAGAGTTCATGTTGATGATAATCTTTTTTGGCCAATTTGCCGAATATTCCTGTTTGAATATTTTGTATGATTTTGTATGATTTATTTTATTAAATACATCAAATGAGTAGTCAACTTGCAACAATCATAAAAAAAATAGTTTTCATCCATTCCTACATATATTCACCAGTGACTTGTGCTGCATAAAAATGTTTTACGATGATATTGTTTTTCTTTTGCGTCTGCAGACAGTGAAAGACACGTCTTAGGGACCAGTCTCAGTCATTTCTTTCAACAATAGTGCTTTTTTTGTTTGTGGCCCTGCTGTGAAAAAATTATTCTTGAAATGACTGACTGTGCGTGGATCCATGTGTGTGCATGCATATGAGCTAGGAGTGTGACTGAAAATCAGAACTGGCCATTCTTGTTTCTTATTCCACCAGTTAGACCGGTCAGTCTGCAAAGAAGAAGATATACTTTATTAATCCCTCATGGGGAAATTCTTTCTTTTTTTACATGCATTTTAACCCAGACAACACACATGCAGTACAAGGGCAAAGACATGCAAATGTGGAGAGAGATGGTGAAGTGATGGGTAGCCAGACCAGCGCCCAGTGAGCAGTTGGGTGGGGTCGGTGCCTTGCTCAAGGGCACCTCGGCAGTGCCCAGGAGGTGAACTGGCACCTCTCCAGCTACCAGTCCAGTTTTGGTCCATGTGGGACTTGAACCGCCACCCTCTGGTTCCCAAGCCAAGTCCCTATGGACTGAGCTACTGCCGTGAAGTACAGTGTAAGTCTTGCCACTTTATTCATGGCGTAGCAGAACAGTTGGTACCGATACATACATGTACGAAAAAGGTGTGAAGTTGGGGAATGAGGGAGTAACAATTACAACACAAAAGATGATGAAGTGTGGGCTGTAATCTAAAGAGTTATATAGGAATTTTTAGAAATGTGACATATTAAGTCACATAAGTAAGAGGTCCTACAGAGCTGAGGATATTCCTCAAAGGAGTAGTATTTATCTGCCTTCGTTTCATCCTGATATTGATTTGCTTTGCACCACTGTTTTTCTATATTGATTTTGTTGTTCAAACTGTAATAAAAAGATGTTGTTTTATTTTTTTTCTGAGAAGAGTTGGGCGTAAATTGCTATTCCGGATACGGATGAGCTTGAACCTTCCCGATTGCTGAACAGATCAAACAACTTTAAAATGCACAGGCACATTCTCCAGACATGAGCACGCCGGGTTTACTGATGGAAGCTTTCTAAGTAGTTTTTGAAATCACTGTGGCTGATGGCAGAAATAATCCGACATGAATTACATTTGAGCCACAGACAAACTGCCAGAGAGATATTAGAGCTATGAATGCAGTTTTTTCCCGTGTATGTAATGGTACCAGCTCCCACAGCGACATATACACATACACGCACATACATGCACACAGGACAACAAACAGTCCAATGGCCAGCAGCTAACTGCTGTATTTGGAGGTAATGATCCGAGAGAAGGGAGCTACCAGTATTTCAAAGCGCTCTGATTATCCTGTCTCACGTAGAGCTCTGTGCCAAGTCCGCTTGTCTTGATCAAATTTGAAGTCCAGTAAGTGGGTTTGCCTTATCGTTTAGTGTCTAAGGTAGTATGATAACTTCAAAAGACGACACTTTAATCCATGCTCACACAAACCCACCCCAACCCTGAGGAAATCAGAGTGGTCCATCTTTGCCCTATTGTCTTTTTAATGTAGCAAACACAGATGATATCAAGGCAGTTTATTCAAGTCCGGCAAACAAAAAAGGACCTTGTTTTTAAATCATGTCTTCCATTATCAATACACAGCAAGTCAGGCCTTTACTAATTCAGATTCCTATCTTTGTTGCACAAACGTTCAGCGTAAGGAGAACGTGTTAGGCTGGTGATAGCAAATATGCTTTTTCATTGTGGAATGTGGAAAATCTTTTTCTCCTCTCCTTCCACCTTTTCTCCATAAATCATGTAACAAAACGGCGATGGATGTAAACGTATGCGTTCATGCATGTTTAATGTGAATCTAATGTCCCTTTGTGTTCTTGTTCTCGGGTCAGAATTGAATTAATCTTCCTGTGATGTTTTTTTGGGTTTTGTTTTCTTACATCTATTCCCATCACTGCTCTGTCTTCTGTCGTGCGGTACCACAAACAAAACTCTGTGACGCAGAATGAAAGATGTTTTTAATGTGGTTAGAGAGTCAAGATTTCCCTCCCATTATATCTCCTACAGTGTGTCCAACGATTACAGCAACAGTTTATCGGGCGTGGGGGGTCTGTGTGCTTTCTTCTAATTAAATATTTTTTCATATGTCTGTTTCAAATTAACCTTCTGCAGTGAGATTTATCAGGAACAGTTTCACATCTGTGTCCACTATTCATTCTGTTCGCCTAGTCCGTGCTAACTGCTTCAGCGCTTGGTACGCATGCAGTGAAAAGCTGGTTTCGCTTTATCTCAAAAGCGCCACAGTTCACTGAATTATGGGCAAGGAACTGATTTGTGAGGCACGCATGTTCGCCGGTGGTGCAGCACGTGCACGTGGGAGGTCAGAATGCTTCAGAGGCATCGGCCTGAGTCTTCTCCTCGCTCCGTACACATAAGAGACTCTAAACAATGTCACATTGAGGCTCTGATATATTGTCAATGTGTGCACCGCTCTAACAATGATGTCCTTGGCTGTGGTGCTTGCTCACCATCTCTACTATCCAAACAAACTGCTGCTTATTAACCAATCCTCTCCCTCCCCTCTCTCTCATGTCCTTGAATATTTACTGGATACACTTACTGGGTATTTGTCACAATGGGAAACAGTTTTGTTCTGTTAATTTTATTATGATTGATACTTTGCCAAATGCTTGCTGATCACTAAGAATGAAAAGTCTTAAACAACACATGACATTGATTTGAGGTTGATTATCACGTGATCTGACTATCTACACATGTGAAGGACCTGCAAAGATCCTAGAATGAATAATCATGGATGTTGGGCCTCTGAAGAAAGCCGATGTACAGGGTCCAGGAATGTTGTGCTGCACCCCTGAATGCTGAGTAAGCAGCATATGCAGGATGATCAAACAGCTGTAACTTGACACCCAGAGGACAAATCTGTCAAAGTGTACTTTGACAATACTATCTCCTTTGAATATAAATTAAAGTAATCTGGGACAGGATTCGTCATAGTTGAGAAGTGCCATCTGAGCAGAACGAACTTTTTAATATCACTTGTCTCGCTGCCAGCAACAAGCTGAAAACGAGTGTTTAAGTCACTCATACATCTGTATTCATGTGTACATAACACCTGGCGTGCACATAAATACAGATGTGATCAAACATAATGAGAATATCGAGGCTGTACTGAGGGCACAGCTGTGCTTCGAGCTAACTGTTAATACATGAATTAATTAGCTGAGGCTGATGGAAAAAAAAACATTTGCAAGTATTTAACAAATTAAAATGTTCATCCTGACGGGGGGGCCTTGTGTACAGATTTTCCATTGCAATCCATCCAATAGCTGTAAAGTACGGTGGCCGGGAACCCTCAATGCTGCAAAAAAAAGAAACAACAAAAAGAAACAGCGCTGCAAATAAACTTCACAACGGAAGTGAATTACCGGGGACTATTATTGCTGGTGCACCTGTAGTTTTTTATGTGAGCAAGAAGAAGAAGTACAGAAGTGTATTGCATTCACTTGAAAAAAATAAATTAGACACCTGATCTAATTTATTAGCATTTTTATTTGCAGCAGCATTTCTTTTTTATTTGCAGCGCTGTTTCTTTTTGTTTGCAGTGTTTCTTTTATTTGCAGTGCTGTTTCTTTTTGTTTGCAGCGTTTCTTTTATTTGCAGTGCTGTTTCTTTTTGTTTGCAGAGTTTCTTTTATTTGCAGCGCTCTTTCTTTTTGTTTGCAGCGTTTCTTTTATTTGCAGCATTGAGGTATCCCGGCCACCGTAGTAAAGACATTACAACAAAAGTTCAACCTCCTGGTGGCACTAAGGAAAAGGTCAGGGGATCACCAGAAGGATACATTGTCTGACCTTGAAACCTTGAAAACCATTGTCACTCTGGTCCAAAGTGACACATAGGCAGGTAACTCTCTGGGTATTAGACAACACATCCCGCTAGTTGTGGTAATATGTTATGAAATGTGTTGATTTATCAAGTCAGTGCTCTGCATTTGTTGCTCTATCACATCCACAGTAATCAGCACAGCACGCAGTGCATATGATGGGGGCAGGAGAGTATAATAGGTGAATTGCTATTCATGGTGATGACAGCCTTGATTTATCACACCAATAAAAGCCAATACAGTTTACTCGTCATAAAGTACAACGCCCCTGCTTTTGCAAACTGAGGCATTGTGAATGTGGAAAAACCCAATTACGTTTATCTCACATCGCCGAAGCTTATAATGAAAAGTGATTCACAATAACACGTTTCTAATCACCGTGTTCTACCAAGTTTGCAATATTTACCTCTTTGTGGCATACGTCATCTGTAGCCATCCATTTATTATATTATCAGTTTGTTCCAGCAAGCAGGCCAGATATGATTTATGGGTTGCCTCACTGCTCTGTGTGTTCTGTCCCACAAACATAAAACAAGCGCTGGGTAAGGGTTTATTGTTTGAGTTGTTTGCTTTGTGTCCATTCAAGATTCACTGCCACTTCCTTTAAATGTCCTTCGGAGTGGGCAAGCCCCAAACGTAAGCAACTTTTTTCCAGACGCGCCACAGGAGGTTTTATCCTGTTATTGTTTTGGAAGTGGATGTCTTAGAAAAGCCAGAGGCAGAAAACTCAGGAAGGGTTTGTAATAAAGTGGGGCATGCTCTCAGAAGTGAGGCCCACCTGAAGAACCCTGCATGCGATATTGTCTAACACATTTGCAAATGACAAACTCTCGCAACTCCAAGCTAGAGTGAGATATGTCTCGAGTTGTTGCGATGTATGACTTAATTTCACTTGTTTGTACTCAACACAGGCCTCTGAAGCATGTGGCTGTAATCTCAGAACTACGGTGGCCGGGAACCCTCAATGCTGCAAATAAAAGAAACTTCACAACGGAAGTGAATTACCGCGGACTATTATTGCCGGTGCACCTGTAGTCTAATTATTTTTTTTCAAGTGAATGCAATACACTTCTGTACTTCTTCTTCTTCTTCTCGCTCACATAAAGAACTACAGGTGCACCGGCAATAATAGTCCGCGGTAATTCACTTCCGTTGTGAAGTTTCTTTTATTTGCAGTACTGTTTCTTTTATTTGCAGCGGCGTTTCTTTTTTATTTGCAGCGGCGTTTCTTTTTTATTTGCAGCACTGTTTCTTTTATTTGCAGCGGCGTTTCTTTTTTATTTGCAGCGGCGTTTCTTTTTTATTTGCAGCAGTGTTTCTTTTTTATTTGCAGCGGCGTTTTTTTTTTATTTGCAGCGCTGTTTCTCTTATTTGCAGCAGTGTTTCTTTTTTATTTGCAGCACTGTTTCTTTTATTTGCAGCTGCATTTCTTTTTTATTTGCAGCACTGTTTCTTTTATTTGCAGCGGCGTTTCTTTTTTATTTGCAGCGCTGTTTCTCTTATTTGCAGCAGTGTTTCTTTTTTATTTGCAGCACTGTTTCTTTTATTTGCAGCTGCATTTCTTTTTTATTTGCAGCACTGTTTCTTTTATTTGCAGCGGCATTTCTTTTTTATTTGCAGCACTGTTTCTTTTATTTGCAGCATTTCTTTTATTTGCAGCGCTGTTTCTTTTTGTTTGCAGCGGCATTTCTTTTTAATTTGCAGCTCTGTTTCTTTTGGTTTGCAGTGTTTCTTTTATTTGCAGCATTGAGGGTTCCCGGCCACCGTACAGAACTCACCAGCAGCCGTACCTTTAGAAAGCTAATGGCTCACCGTGGTGCTTTAACGTACATGAGTTATCATGCAGCACTGAGCGAGGAGTGGCAGCTTCCCTCTGCACCCTACTGCGTGCTGGTCTATTTTTTTCTATGCACTTCCTGTCACAAGAGGAAAATGGTAGGCTGAGAACCTCGTGTACCCAGTGATTACACTCAGCAGCAGGAGCCAAAAGTATTAGCGTTCAGATCCTTTGTATTTCAGTTCATCATGGGGCTTGGGCCTGAACTTTGTATCTAATTAGATCTGTCAACTCAAAGCCGAGTATCTGTGGGAATGGCACAGAGAACTGCTTAGCATCTGTTATTATGGGGGGTGGTTTCCATAGCTGGAGATATAAGAGAAAATATGAATTTATTTTTATAATCCCGAATATAATCAATCAAAGTTAGCAGTATTTAAAAAAAAAAAAAAAGTTTGCCAGTATGTCCACAGACTAATTTAACACTCAATATAGTTTTTACAACAGCTGTCCTCGTGCCATAATCACCAGCTGTATGACTGGACAAACAGCAGACATCTGTCAACTCACCAACTGTCCCGAAAAGACTCCTTCTAAAAGTGGGACGTCTGCCATGTAGATATTAGACGAGGTCTTCCATCATGTCATGTATTTTAAGATAAGACTTTATTGGTTCCCCGAGTGGAAATTCCCATGTAAGAGCAGAGCAGAGGCCGACTAAGAGGTTAGAGAACAGATAAAGAACGATTCGATTGAAAAAAGTCAAAAATCAAATGAGAAATGAAGAAACAGAAATATAATATAGTAATATAATACAGTACAGTAACATATTATTAATATAGTGTCAGTTTACAGTGATATATGCCCCTAAATTGTTGTTTTCCTGATGCTGACCGCAGTCATCGTGAATTATAACATTATATGTCTGCAAACCTAATTTCATCTTTCATCGCTCTGAGCTGGGCCTAACATTATATAAATCCCTTTCGATATTTTGTGAAGATTTTTTTCAGGCAGCATCATTAATATGAGGAAATCCTGGAGCATCGTTTTTTCCATCTGTGATCTGTCTTCCTTTCACTCTATTTCCATGATAGTTTTTGCTCACCACAAAGAAACCTGGACTTCTCTTAGCCTTGTCGTCTTAATTCGCTACCTCACTCCCCCGGTACTCTACTAGTATTCATGCCTCGTAGGCTTCAGCTGTCAGAGCTTTTTTTATCTTTTAAATCCAGGCAGGAGAAACTTAAAGTCGCCAGTTCACCTGCGAACGAGGTGATCACGATGCCTCGAATGCTGTTACGTTAATAAGCAACGCCAAGTGTTTTGCTGACCCCATTATCAAATCTTTAAACCAAACCCTATTCCCTGAAACTGTTTCACGTTTATGATCAGGAATGTACCATTAAAAGCAGACAGATTGGAAAATACATTGGTACCCAGATATTCTTCTGTAAGGACCCTGATTAAAAACGCTCCATTAACAAAGTTTGACGAGCAGGACCACACCTCAACTGTCTGACGTTCCTGTAAACACCCCGTTCACACTCTCCTCTTTCGCTCTTGTATTCTACATCTTTTATGAATCACTTCTATGATCCACTTGAGCTTGAATACTTGGTAATGTGACTTGGTCACCTGCTCGCTCTGGACTGGATTTCTGAAGTTGATGAAGAACAACTGAAGTGTCTATGAAACATTTTAACAGTGTGCTGTGGATTGTGGGATACCTACAGTAGGGCTGCAAAGTAAACACAAATGGTGCGTGCTACGAATTCAAACTGTGCGTTTCAGCTGCACTTGAAGGACTCTGTGGGACTGACCTTGACAACTTGTTATGGCATATTTAGTCTGGAAACGCAGACTGCCTGAAACGGGACACAGCTTATTTCTAACAATGATCCCAGGCTTAAGTCTACTCTTACTGCAAACGTTCAGACGATGCTTCACTGTCACATCTCGTCTACATCGTTCATCACATATACTCACTACACACTAAGTTAAAAAAGCCCAAACTCAGACTGACGAAGATGAGTTGACTTCAGACTTACCCTGTAATCAAATAGTCTCTGGAAAAAAACCTCCTTGAAGCCGTGCACCACTGGCTCTTGTCTTTTTCACAGGCATGAAACTATGAAAACACATCACTTTATTCCACATCTACAACTTCCACGAAACTGTGAGCACTCATCAATTTGCTAATAACTTTCTGCCAAGCTGTCGCAATGGTCTAATGGTGCCAAACTTTCCAATTCAGAGGAATTGCACTTTTTATATTCAAATTTAATGCCTCACATGCTGCCTCATTTCATGTGTCACCAAATATGTAGTGAGATATTTAATCAAAACGTACAAGTCACATCACTGGGTTTAATGTACCGTCGTTCTACCTTGTCTTTGTTTATTTGATTTCCAGTCACTGTTGGATCATCTTTAGTCTTCATGTTACTGCTTTGACATTCCTGTGGACGTGCCATTTTCCGAAACTCAAAAACCACAAAGAGAGGTATCATCTCTCTCTAGATAGGAAAATTTTAAAGAGCCACACAGTTGCACACTAATCCAACTTTTCAGTATTTCTAATACTGTTATCTTTGGTGTATCTGTGTTTTTAATAAATCATATAATCCAGCATTTTCCTGTCTTTAAAAAAAATTATAGTGTATCAAAAAGTGATTCAGCCTTTTATTACTTCTACAAGTCTTAATTGAAGCATGGCGTATCTTGTTACTGTGCTACAAAGCACTAAAACAGAATCCAGGTGGCAGAATGACGGACGACTGGTATTTTACACAGAGATTAATACAAATCTTTCTGTTACCATCTGTCCACTGTCACTCACCAAGACATTTCTGCATTATGCTTTCTGCGTTCATCTATCTTGTTTTTTTTATGTTGTTAAAAATCTTGAGTAATGCACCTCACCATCATCAATATAGTGATAATAACGACCATTATCTTTTATTTTTTATGTCTGTGAATACCAAAGCAGGATTGAACTTGGCAGCACAAATGGGAAGAAGGAAGATATGTGTGTTCAGGGGAATCGCTGGAATGTAGCACATGGGCATTAACATGAGGCAGGTTTCACTGCCAGTAAATTTTTAGCTGCACACATGGGGAAAAAACTATGTATGCGCAATATGTCAAACGATATGTGGACAACGCATTAAGGAGATCTGCTTTGTCTAAAGAGTTACATACAGTACACATTTTTCCCCCTACACGTGTGAGTCGTCGCTTGTTGTCTTTCCTAATAAATTAAAGCTACTGAAGCGAAATCAGCTCTAAAATATAAAATAAGCTGTTGTTTCTGTCATCTTGGACTCTTTCCTTCAATCCTCAAAATGTTTTTCCCAAAAGTTCAAAGCAACCGAGTCATAAATCTACTCTAGCAGGCAATTTGATATGGACAATAAAAAAACTCGTGTTGACAGCAGGTGTTTCTCTAAGAACATATGTGCAGAGCAAACTCAACCTTTCAGTCATAATAAGTAGATGACACACTAAGTGAATTGACTTTTACATCATGGTTATAAAAGGAACTGTGTAATCTCTCTTATCTACACAAACTGTGTGTTTTTTTTTTTTGTTCTTTTTGGTTGTAAAATGTAGCTAAAGAGAAACTATGTTTGCATTTGTTCTCATTTTATTTAAATGATATTTGCATCTAACCTTTAGTTTAAGTCAAATTCTGTCCAAAAAATACATATCCAATGACACGGATGCCACTGTCTAACCACAGCACGGACAGTTTTGTAATTCCACACCAAGTCAAACAAAACAAAAATCTTCTCAGATGGTCTTGGAGAAAATAAAATGAGATCCAGTTGATTCAGTGCAGATCTGGGAGTTCATGCTCTGGGAGCTCCATAGCTGCAGAGCTGGACAGAGACGGTACTGATCAATGACTCGCAGCGCCACCTTGTGGTGCTAATGGGGACGACTGTTTACCGTTTTTTTACCGGGGACAGATATAACTGGGGCTTATGTGCTGTCGTGCTGGTCATTCTGATTTTTACCAGAGAAGATGATGGAGCTTTCAATTCCTGCTGCGTTTTTTTTCTCTTGTAACATTTTTATTTCTCGATTTTGATTTTTAAAGTACTATATATACACACATATATGTATTTATATGTGTTTGTTTGTTTGTTCTGTTAATTCTTTGGATTTACTCAGACAAGGATTTTGAAGAATTACCTATGACCAGTGAGGTGTAATACAGCTGCACTCTGCATTACTGCAGCTTAAGTTGACTTCTCTTCACATTTTGCCAAATATTTCATATTATTTAGATTCATGGAAATATTTGCTCTACTCTCTGCCACATTCTTCAGTTTTTTTAGAAAGCATGGATGATTGAGGTTGAACCAATCCTTGTTTAACTCTTCAGAAATATGTTTTGAGCCTCACGCTTCTTCTTGTCACCTGTGAGGAGGAAGGAAGACTTTGACCACTTAAGAGAAACCCCCTTCAGGTGACTGTCTCAGCCATTGCATGACTGCACAACCCTGACGCATCTGCAGAGGACAAGACTGCGGCAATGGAAGCTATTTCAAATGAAAGTGACTTTTGGCAGTTTAACGAATCCTGGAGGAACTCGAGTCTGGTGAACGGGACCGGTTGGTCGAATCAGACGAACCCCCTGAAGCGGAATGAAGAGGTGGCGAAGGTGGAGGTGACTGTGCTCGCACTCGTGCTGTTTTTGGCGCTGACTGGGAACCTGTGCGTCCTGCTGGCCATCCACACCACCAAGCACAGCCAATCCCGTATGTATTACTTCATGAAGCACCTGAGCATCGCAGATCTGGTTGTTGCGATATTTCAAGTTCTCCCTCAACTTATCTGGGACATTACATTTCGGTTCTATGGACCGGACATTTTGTGCAGGTTGGTGAAATACCTACAGGTCGTTGGGATGTTCGCCTCCACTTACATGCTGGTTTTGATGTCCGTGGACAGGTGTTTGGCAATCTGTCAGCCTCTCCGTTCTTTGCACAGGAGAAAAGACCGTTTCTATGTCATATTCTCCTGGGTCCTGAGCCTGCTCTTCAGTGTCCCACAGATGTTCATTTTCTCCCTGAGAGAGGTCGGCTCGGCCGGATCAGGAGTGTATGACTGCTGGGGTGATTTCGTGAAGCCATGGGGAGCCAAAGCATATATCACATGGATCAGCCTCACCATATACATCATTCCGGTGGCAATATTGAGCATCTGCTATGGGCTGATAAGCTTCAAAATATGGCAAAACTTTAAACTGAAAACCAGGCGGGAGCAGTGTATAAGTCTGACGCCCAAAACCTCCAAAGGCAACACGCTGGCTCGTGTGAGCAGCGTTAAGCTCATCTCCAAGGCGAAGATAACCACCGTGAAAATGACTTTTGTGATCGTTCTGGCTTACATCGTCTGCTGGACCCCTTTTTTCTCTGTCCAGATGTGGTCTGCGTGGGATCCAGCAGCGCCTCGTGAGGGTAGGTTGGATTTTAAAGTTTATCATACCGAGCGCGCGCCAACGCTGCGCAAAGATTGATTTACCCATAATGTCATTACGCATCAGAAATATTTCAAAACACTTACATACTACCAATCTTTTGCCTATGTTTGCACATTCTCCGCACAATTGTTCATTGTAAATTTCTGCAGATTTTGTGACCGACACCGACACGTCCTTCTTGCTGTGCGCATCAGTGCTCTTTACGCACGAGGATGCCGGCGTTTGCTCGCACTTGGAGCAAAGTGAGACAAACAAAATCGCAATTTTGAGACGTGTTTATTTTGTTTTATTGATCCAACTGGGTCGAGCACTTGAGTTTAATGGTTGACTCATAGAAAACAGAATCTGCTCTTTAAGTATCAGGATAAATAACCCAGCCAGCCAGTCAGCCAGGGTGCGGTGCGGATGACAGAGAGTTCCCCCCTGATTGATCACAGTGCATGAGGTTTGACAGGAGGAATTATTAAAAAAACGCAGAATAAATCTTGGATTATTTCACCTGTCTGCTAAAATCACAAACGCCCTGAAACGCAAAACACACGTCACATGCATGTGACAATCGACTGTTTGTGACATTTGCATTTTGAACACACAGTTAAAATATAAACCTAGAACATGCTGTCATTTCTAAACTGACTGATAGGTCTAACTAGTTAATGTTAATCTAATGTTTTTTCCAAGCTGTTTGGTTTGTTTACACCAGGAATGCAAATGAGACAAACAGACCTATGTTTTGTGCATTATATATTCTCACATTATGGATAATCATACACCTGATGCGAGGTTTGAAAATATAGTGATAAGACCTTTAAAGTAAACAAGAGAGATAATTTTTTTTTAACTTTGCTCTGACCCCTCCCCACGCTTCAGAGACCAACTGACGGCTAATCATTAATCAAATTAGTGTGCACCACCACGCGCCGAGCTGCTTGTATTTGTGCCGGTGGGCCACGCTGAAGTGCGTCGTTGACATTTAACCACAATAGGCCACTAAGCAGCCATCTACTGTATGCATGTCCATACATTTATCCACGACCACACCCAAAACAACAACACACTGAAAAAAGATTTAATGTGCCACTTTGCATTGTGCCTCTGTGCTCCTTCCATTATTTTATTATAGTTTGACAGAACTGAGAAGACAGTTTAAGTTATATGTCTGTTTGTAAGAATGAAGGGTAAATCTAATTGTATTAAATCTGTTAATGGAAATAAAAGTACCCCAGAGACAACACACAACTTTTTTAAACAGTTCCCGTACATTATTATTGCCTGTTTCCTCAGACTAAAATTAAAAACATAAACATTTTCCACACAAACAGTCTAAATTAAGACAATAATGCCAGGAAGTTTCTCAAAAGACCAAACAGACGTTTCTTTTTCTTCTTCTATGTGTTTGTGTAAAATGTTCTTGGTTGTGTTTCTCTGTCATCCTCCTCATTGTTCATGCCAACATTGACACTCAACTGTCAGCCAATTCCTTCAACCCCCGAGGAGGCTTATTGCTCCATACACTGATGTATGACAGTAATCAGCTCTGATGCTACATCTCACGGTGATATTCAAAGTTACAGTAGCCAGAGAAGACCGACACGTGTGCTCAAGCCTCTGGAAAATGGACAGAAAAGAAAATGATTGACTCATTTTCTGCTGCAGAGCCTGGATGAGTGCAGGGGAGGAGGCTGATGTCTGATGGCTTTCCTCCACGTGAACAGCACTCAGAAAAGGCCAGAATTGGCAGCGACACGTGCCAGTGTTTGTGTACAAAAGATAGGCTGGAGTGTCACCCGTATGTGTGTGCAGATAAAGTGTCCATTAGAGCCAAAGACCAACACAGCTTGGAACTGAACGTCCTTAAGGAAGAAACTCTACGGCACAAACGTGTTTCAATCAGAAATCATTAATATTAATAAGTCAAATTGTGTAGTTGTAGTTAATGTTAATGTATTTGCACTAAAGCAGCAGATCACACAAACTATGATACGGCGTGGCTCACTCCACATAATCACTTTTAATATGTTCCCATTATATGTTTTATGTAACAAAACATTATCACACATGGAAACTGTCATGAAAAGTGATTGTGGTCATTTTCCTCAGTGCAGGAAAGATTGGAACCATCACGGGAAACAATTACCAACAATTACCTCTGCAAATTACCTAATAAAAACATCTTTCCCTCCATCAATCAAACTGATGCTTCCACATAAATGGAGGTTTTTTACTTATAGGTTGCAGTCTCTCTTTTAAAAGGACAGAAACAGGATGTACAGGCAGCAGAGGATCTATATGCGGACTCCCACACTCTCTCGACTCTGGCCCATTACTGAAATAATCATGTCATCTGCATCTGCCTTGAAACAATTAGCGTCAAATGAATAATTTGTTCAAGTGGGAACCCTGACACACACACACACACACACATACACAGGCAATCAAGCCAATCAGTCTATTCTTATAGATGCATGAACACATGCACACATCACCGCTCAAAGCTCCACCAGACGGATTGAGATATTCAATTCATCAGACTTATTTAGATTTAACTGTGAACGAGCTGGGGACCTTTAACAGATAGGGCAGTTTACCATTTTTTCAGCGCCTTAGGCTTATCAATGCGATTTTTGGAAAAGGTCAGAAGACGATAAGATGTTCCCGTTTCTCCGAGGTTCGACATCACTGTGATTTCACTTTTAATAGCCAGACAGATTTCATTACGTAGAGGACACAAACGCCTTAAGGTTAAACCCTGAGTCAGACACTCACACAAACTTCTCTAAAAAAAAAAAATCTGTTAACACAAACACCTCAGACACTGACTCACACCGTGTGTACTATTGATTTGCATTAAGTGCTTAGTGGACACGAAGCCCAGTGATCAATCTCTAAGTGTTAATCATAAAGGTCACTTCATAGTGTCTTTACAAGCAGTGAGAAACGTATACATGCACAGAAAGACTCAAATCATTTAATGCAACAGTCTACTTTTGTTTTTTTAGTGTGCGTCTTCCTCCAGGGAACAAGAACCAGCATTAAGTGTTCCCGTTAATGAATCGCTGAAGAGTCTTTTGGGCTGCTGAGTATCAGCTCCGACAGTCAGACTGACGTACCACCCAGGGGATGATTGTTCTGCCTTTTCCTTCACAGTGTGATTTATCATTCTCTTGTGAAAGACACCACGAGATAATTCACCAAAGACTTTTTCTGTGATAGTTCCTCTTATTATTATTCAAATTAGGCCCAGCTCCTGCTGCCGTCCACCCCGATAAGAATTCTCGATTACCACCAGTTGGTCTTTTGCACGGTCATTATTCCTTCATCCATCCCAGCATTATAGTCTGTATCAGAGCGAGTGGATGGCATGGTTTAAATAGGTTTTGTGTAACAGCGCACATTCCATAATAGTTTCACTACATTTTGTACATCTGAGCGATTACAGCGCGGCGCTTGTTCAAAAATAGATTAGAAAACCTATGACATGGTAGCAGGAGGGTAATTGAATGATCTACACTCAGTTACACTCGTGTTTAAGTCTCATAAATCAAACCCCCCCTAATGGCTGACGATAAATTCTTATTAATCATGCGTGTGACTTTCGTGCCCTTCCAGAGATCATTTGCGCTGAGCAATTTTCGTTCGAGTTCAGGGCCCATCATTAGCGGCAACATGAGAATAGCAGGAGCGCAGACAGGCTGAGAGAAAAGATTACCAATCAGTATGAAGAGGTTAAATACAGGATACGAGCCAATTACACGAATCCGAAACTCATTTGCCAAATGTCAGTTGGATGTTGGTGTACTGTAAAATGTCATCCAACATGCCAATGCAGGTTACTTGTCATGATGTATTAGCACGATGATGTTTGAGGAACATTTCTTGCCTCTGCCAGTTTTAGAAAACTCCAGGTGTTGCAAAAAAAACAAGGACCTCTGACGTCTGAGAATCCATCTAGATATATATATATATATTCACTCTTGTTTGAGCACCCAGACTCAGGTCCACTGAGGTCCACACAATATCTTCACTTAAACCACAAAAAAAGAAAAAAATGTATATCTGTGTCAGACTTTGTGGCAATTCATCTAGATTGGGATATTGATCATCCAACATCCTCTACAATAGATAAAGTAAAGTGCACAAATGATTAATTATGTAAATACCCTTTAGTCACTGAATGACAGAGAAATCAGCCACTAACACATTTACTTTTACAGAGATAACAAACTGATTAATATTATTTTTAAATATTTTTGTTCCTCTCTCTGTCTCATCTCCTGCAGCCATGCCCTTCATCATCTCCATGCTGCTGGCCAGCCTCAACAGCTGCTGTAACCCATGGATCTACATGTGCTTCGCCGGGCATCTGTTCCAGGATCTTAGGCAGAACTTCCTGTGCTGTTCCACTCACTACCTCAAATCATCCCAGTGCCGCTGCGAGCGTGACTTTGACTCCAGTCACAAGAGCAACTCCTCAACCTTTGCCATCAAGAGCACGAGCAGTCAGAGAAGCATCACGCAGACTTCCAGCACATAATCCCACCTTTTTTTTTTTCTTTTTCTCAAGCTGCTCACCTGTCCGTCACAACCAATGCCCATAAAATCCAGCAGTCCAACTCTGTTAGATACCTCTCGCCCTGAGGCTTACTCTTCAAAGCTCAGAAGGGAAGACGACAACAAAAGTCTTAAAGCTTTTATTTACAGTGTAAAGCGGAAATGGAATTGTGAAGAAAAATGTACAGAATATTATTAGGGGTGCGATATTTTGTTCATAAAAACTTATGAGAAAGGCCAAGCTGAGCAATCTTTTTGTGTGTTTTAGATGTACAGTATATATTTACATATTTGCAGTGCAAGTGGAGAACAAGAGAACGCTTGAGTTATTATTTTTTCAGCAACCATTGCCGGCTATTCTCTTCAGTTGTTGTCACCAGCAAAGCTTACGGCTCCTCTTTGTCTGTATTATAATGAAACTGCTCACCTGTATTATAAATATTGTGTTTAATGTTGTTCAACTTTGTTACATTTGCAGTGGATTGCATAAATGTAAAGTGTTACTTGAGATATCGTTCTATGTGAAACGAGCAGATGCTCATTAAAACTCATTTTGCCTCCTGAAACGGCTGAGGAAATCTTTGGCACCGCTGAGGGAAATGTTCTAAAGGGATGTTTGTCGGACGCTAAATCAATGCACTGAGTTCCTGCAAAGTCTTGGCAGCAATATTGAAACTTTAAACATCCTGTTCACCTCAGCCACTAAAATGCATTATTGGGTTGGGCACCGTGCTCGCCACTGGGGTGAACCGAAGTGACTCATGCTTCTGCAGGGATCTCGAGGCAGCAATTGCCGCTTGAGATTACGCATTATCTGCCAGGAAGAGACAACAAAGGTGGGTGATTTAGCTCAGTAGGTAGAGCAGCCGCCCCATCTGCGAAGGCTCGAATCTAACATGTCATTCCCTGTCTCTCTCTCTCTCTCTCTCTGTCTCTCTCTCTCTCTCTCTCTCTCTTCCAGCATTCCTGTCATCTGTCTCTATCAAATGAAGCTCGAAAAGGCCCAACAACAAAAAAAAAAAGAGAAAACAAAGGTATTCACTCTTTGTCGTAAAACTAATTAATCATCGGGCTGTTGTTTTCTGTTTAATTCATTCTTAATGGTTCAAGTGTACGAGCCTCCTGGAGTGTAGGCTGTCCACTGTTATTTTAATCACAACACACATCATTTACCACGATAATTACAATACTGAGGAGTTACCTGATTAAAAGCTGCACAATAAAAAGGAAAAATATCTCTGCAATAAACACTAACTTCGTGAAGCTCACGTGGTTCAATTTTATTTGAGATGCAGTAAGCACCACCATGAACTGTATTTACAATATAATGATACCACAACACCACAAACAGAGCTATCATTACAGGCTTTGGACAAGTTCATTATAAAGCTTAGTTATTGCTGGAATATTTAACTGCATTATGCTGCTTAAAGTTTTGCTTTAATGGGTCACGGGATTAGTTAATGAAGTGCCAAAACGACGTTTTCAAGTAATTACTTCCCTTGTAGACTTGATAAAGTGACCTTTTATAAAAGGCGGCTGCACAACTGTGGGAGATATTACATATGGAGAAATTCTTTTGAAGTCTTTTAATGGCAACATTTGGCAAGTGGTAGAGACAGAACACATCAAAGAGCTTTGCTATGAATTTCATGTTCGGAAACTGGGAGTCATTTTTTTCCATCCGTTAAAGTTCAATTAATCAAATTAAATAAATGCGAAATTAAACTCACGAGATCTGTATTTGCAGAGAATTTGTTCATGTATTCGGCATGCTCACTGACACTATACTCTTGCTCAATAAGCACACTGGTTAATGCGATTCACCAATCAGAATCATGCCTAATCCAACACAGCGTGCTTGTTTCCGCTCATATAAACTCCAACACGATAAAGGAATCGGACAGGAAGAAACACGTTGAGGTTATAAACAAAGACAGACGTCACTGAATCATCAATAATGGATCTCAAACAGAGAGGAAAGACACAAGACAGCAACCTGATGTGACAGAAGGTGAAGAGAATATCACTGAAACACGGTTAAGATGTTTAGTGAATCTTAAAAAATGTATTTCCCAAGCCTCTCAGAATGATTTGAAACAATACAAATAATATACTTTCAATCAAACACTGAACCTATTGCACCCACATCAACTGTAAAGTGTCTTTAAATTAGTTTCAGCTCGTAGATAATTTGCACAATAGCAGCAAAGATATTAAACTTTTTCTACATAATCAAATAACACTGCGGAACATTCAAATAGGTCTCATAGAGATGTTTTCACTTTACTGCATCAGTATTTGCGTCCATACTTGTTTACACATACAGCACGTCACTGAAATATGCAAAAGTAGGTTTAATATTCTACTCATCACAATTTGATAAAAGGAAGATTAATATATTTCTCACATCTGAAAGTCACAACCTAAACGTCACTGTGGCGTCACCACAGTATAAGAGGGAAATACATAAGAATATGATTTCTGAATATATATAGACAAAGAAATCAGGTTTTGTTAAAGCTTTTCTAATAAGGTTACTGAAATTCAATCAATACAAAGTTATACAATAAATCACACAGCAGCATACAGCATCAATATGACTTTTAAGAATGGCCAAACGTAATGCATACAGGCAGCACTGTCCACAGGTACAGGCGGGTTTGGGGTGTTCATTTCATTTGTTGTGACTGAGGAGCTATTGTTTGTGCTTTTTGTGATACAAATAAATGAGGGCAGACGGATCCTCATTATGGCAGGCAGCCCTCTTCCCTCTCAGTGAGGCGCGCTGAGGCCGCCGGGAGTGCCAGAGCTGTCACAGAACCACGCTGCCTACTGCAGCTGTCACAGAGCTTCTGGTGGCAAAAAGGCACACCGGGCATGTCAGGACTCAGAGCGGAGAACTTGCAGGGTGGGAGGGTGGGGGACAGCATGTGATGAAGGGAGGAGGAGTAAGTGAGTAAGATGCCAGGACTGATCCTTTGGTGTATAAAATAGATACCACACTTCATCCGATCATACTATAAACAAGATTGTGTGAGTCCTAGACTTCTTTGCGCATTGCAACACGGACGCTGCTGAAGATCTTGCCCAGGGCTTCGAAGAAGGGATCGCAGAAGGTCTGGATGCAGAGGGAGTAGATGCGGCTGATGCACTGGGACTCGATCAGACAGCTCTTGATGCAGGGAACCACAGCCCAGATGTGGCAGAAGGAGATGCATGCAAACAGGAAGCCCCAGAGCAGAGCAACGGGGATGCCGAAGACGGCAGACAAGATGCGGTAGCACCAGTACTTTGACACGGTGAAGGTGGTGTAGCTGAGCTTCCACACCCCATCCAGGCTGTGTGTACCGTCAGGCTCTGCAATGACATCCTCAAACTCCACCTGTTGGAAAATTAAAAAGAGGCTTTCATTAATTCACATCAATGAGTGCATATGGCCTTTTTTTCCCCACCTCCTTTCATCAGACCACAGTGGGCTCAAAGTAATATGCACACATACGCTGAGTGTAAAGATAATGCTTGTGAACGCTGCAGAGTGTTGGCAGAGAAACCAATTATCTTTATGCACTGCATAGAATAAAAAAAAACTTGTAGAAAGTTGTGGACTGACTTTTAATGTTGGATCCAAATATTTCTAAAAGCCCCTTTCCAAGGTTCGTCTCATGTAAAATGCATGAGTGTGTCTGTACAATGGTCCATCTTTTTTTTTTGCAGTTTTCAGTATGTATGATCTGGTCTTTTGGGCGCTGTCATATTTTTTAAGATGGGGCTATAAAATGTTAATTAACTTGTCTGTAATCGTGGGAAGCAAATGCACTGCACATCTAAAACCTTTTCTTTTCTTTCAAGACCACTGGATAGGATCAGTTTGAAGAGCGCTGTCTTTTCCTGCAGAGAGAGAGCAGCCAGAGATTATCCTCTGAATGAATGGCTGGACATGCACTGTTTTATATTTTGTTGTTTTTTAGCTTTTAGAGTCAAATGCAGCGAGAGACCACAAAAGTTGCACACCGGTGTGGTCCAAAGTTGGTAAATCTGATGACTCCGAAGATAAATTTCCTGCACTGGGGTTCAATATATGTTACAGATCCACCTTAGTTTAGTGGCAAGGCAAAGTAAACTGCATGGATTGGAAATCTAAGTGCTAATTTATCATCTACTAACTCCTAGACTGGACCATTAGGAGTAAGGTTAACAAACCGTTTAGTTAAAAATACATAATCAATAAATCAATAGCCTCTCGTGTTGAGCGGACATGTAGCTCATACTCCAAACTCTTACTCATAAGTCATGATTTACCGCTGTCACTGACCCTGTTTACTGTACATGCACTACTACTACTACCAATGAAACAAAATATAATCTTAATGTTTACTTTCTTATACAAAATAGTTTGTGGTGATAACATGGCAACAATCAGGATAAACAGTAGTCAACCCCGGTGTATCAGTTTCACAGTCTTCTACCTCAATCCCAAAATAAACTCCATGTTCTGCTCAGGCAACAGGAATAGCACTTGGTCTATTTAAGGGTTTTCCAGACAGTATAATAACTTGTCGTCCTGTCTTTGGTTCTACTAAACACTTTATTAGTTTTCCCCACATGCAAAGACACAGGTTATGTTCTCAAGCCTTGCTATGACAGGGAGGTGTCTCCATGCTGCACAAACCTTCACCACGTCCTCATTGATCTGCTTGGGATCTCTGTTAATTAGATCGATCTCCTTTGTGTGGCTGTCCTTCACGATCTTTTCCTCATTGGTGTTGTACTGGTACTGATCCGCCATGGTGGGCTTGTTGCAGGTCCTGGATGGGCCGAAGACAGTGAGAGTAAACCTTCCTGGATCAAACGCCTCAGTTCACTTCTGAACCCCTGTATCTCCACTGTGACGCTCCCTCTGGCATGCCAGTGGACAGCTGCTGCAGACGTCCTGGTAAAAATGGAGGCCTGACCCCCCACCCTACACACACACACATAGACACCCAGACACACAAACACACACACACACACACACACACACACACAATGTAATGCGCACACACAGAAAAGGCATGCCTTAAAGGAGAACCCAGGCTTGTGTCACATTTCACATGGAGTTGACGGTCTAACTGGGCAGGGTTTGCACAGTGGCACGAACTTCCACCACAGAGTGAGGCAGCGAGCACAAACACACCGTCCTGCTCTGGCTTCAGCCAGTTCCTATGCTGAAACTGAGCTTCATTTGAAAATAGAAAAAGACTTTACAACTAAATTGCACAACAAAAGATACAAAATACACTTCCCTGGAGCAAACTACTTTTATCATGCTTAATACTGTAAGTCAGGTGGTCCAACAAAGTTAGTAGATGTCACTCTATTTGTTGACATTATGTCATTTTGAAAAAATCTACTGTAGCTCTTCTGTCACTGTAACTCAATAGCCTACACACACACACACACACACACTTGTAGAGTAGCACTACAAAAAGACTCTGCTTGAATATATTGTATATATTTTTATTTTTATTTTTATCTTTATTTTTATTTTATATTTTTATTTCATATTTTATTTTATTTATTTTATTTTATATATATGTTTACATCTTTACGTTTGGACAGAGAGAAACGTAATTTCAATTCTGTGTATGTCTTGTACATTTGCAGTTTTGACAATAAAGCAAACTTGAAACTTGAAACTACTATTCTGCACTTGGGAATGTAATATGTTTTTAATCAATACATTTATTGTAAAACTGTGTGGTGCCTGTTTGCCTGTATTGCATGGTAACTCGTAAACGCTGTTTTTTCTTTGCAGTTGCATTGTGTAAAAAAAGCACGTTGACATTTAAAAGCATGCAGTTCAGTCACTGGGACGGAGAGAAAGGAAAATATAGCATCTGCTGTTGGATTATACTCAGCGTAATCAAAGTTATAACAATAAAGCGCTTCAGTCGTTTGGCACTTGTGGTCCAGAATAGAGTTCACACAAGGTGTGTCCTAAGCCTTTCATTCCAGATATTTTCAGATTGTAGATGAGAGCCACTATATAAAATTCAATAGTCTCCCAAAATAAGACTCTGATTCACTCTTCCTTAAGCTGTGCAGTTGTTGCTATCTGTCATAGGTTTCTATATCAGCATATTGCATAAACAAACTCCAAAAAAGAGGGGGAAGAGGAGGCGGCGCCTGTGAAATGTGCTACAAGGTCTCATAGCACCCCCCCAGCTCTCTGTTGCTATTTATCTCACTGGATGGGGTGCAAGAAACAGTACAGGAAGCGTGACTGCGGTGCATGGATTGGCATTCCCTGCGCTGGTTCCCCCGGTGGCAGAGACAGGGACGAGGAGGGAGTGGAGGAATGGGATCAGACTGCATGCGATCAGGAGCCAACCCAATTAGAGGAGTATTCTTGGTGTGGCATCGGAGAGAGTGGAGGCCGGTTAGGCACGGAGGCAGAGGGAGACAGAAATAGCTCGGCAGAGATTCATGGTGGGCATACCTCTGCCTCTATGGGTGTCAATGCAATCAGCTGAGACTGCACTGGCTCCTGTCTTTCATTTAATGTAGACAGACATGCAGGGCACTCAGATCTATATATAGAGACATATAGAATGTGATGGCAATAGTGGGTATCAGTAACCCAGGTTACTTTACAAATACGGGTGGTGCTTCCATTGAAATGAACTGTGTGTGACACATACATCTTTAATGTATTATTATTTTTAATGTATTATTCTGGCAAATGCACGTGTTTGTTGAATTAGATGAGAAAAATTATACCATGTCATGTCTGTCACTTCAACACTGTACCCCCAGCAGCTGGTTAGGGAGGGAATGCTAGTTTTGTCTAAAGGTAACAAACTCTAAATGTCTGAATGTTATATCTTGTTTTATTTTTATCCATAACACAAAAAAAAGAACTGTTAAAAACAACGGGTTGTACTTTAACAGGAAGAAATGTGCCAGTGACTCCTTCGGCTGCCTGGAAACCACACGGTAACAACTCCAGGATGTTACTGTGATCAGCCAGGAAAAAAGTTCAAAACATAAAACCTGTTTCCAATCTTCCATGCCTGAAGCTTCATGTGTGGTATCAGTCTGCTGATATATACCGCTTGGCAATAAAGTGAATAAACATGTTTCCATAAAGGTCAAAGTATTCCAGCTGATCAGAGTGGCCAGGTATTGTTGACAGCCGATACACTTCTTTACTCTAAAATCAAAGCAATTATTGTTGTACCCAATTAATTTACATTCATTGTGCCCTATAACACATTTTGTTGCAGATTTTCAAAACTATGTAATGTAAACAAAGATAGTGTCTAACCTAACGTGATGACACAGACTCCAGTGACATGATGGTAGACGTGTAACTCTACTCCTAGAGTACTAAACATTTATCTTATTAGTGACGAGTGCCTGCGACACTCGTCAACTACTCACAGAGCTAGCAAGCTCTGGGAGTAGTTGACAACTATTGTTCTTCTGCGTGTTTCTTGGCATTATTATTAGTGACGAGTGCCTGCGACACTCGTCAACTACTCACAGAGCTAGTAAGCTCTGGGAGTAGTTGACAACTATTGTTCTTCTGCGTGTTTCTTGGCATTATTATTAGTGACGAGTGCCTGCGACACTCGTCAACTACTCACAGAGCTAGTAAGCTCTGGGAGTAGTTGACAACTATTGTTCTTCTGCGTGTTTCTTGGCATTATTAGTGACGAGTGCCTACGACACTCGTCAACTACTCACAGAGCTAGTAAGCTCTGGGAGTAGTTGATAACTATTGTTCTTCTGCGTGTTTCTTGGCATTATTATTAGTGACGAGTGCCTACGACACTCGTCAACTACTCACAGAGCTAGCAAGCTCTGGGAGTAGTTGACGAGTGCCTACAGCCTATGGCACTCGTCAACTATTGTTCTTCTGCGTGTTTCTTGGCATTATTAGTGACGAGTGCCTACGACACTCGTCAACTATTGTTCTTCTTCGCGAATTTATTCGCGAAAAACTGAGAAAAAAATCCCATAGGGAATGAATGGGGCGAAGTAAATTTCAACAGACATTTTCAACAATGAACTGCTCTGGCATACTTCCACCGAGAGACTTACTTTAAACTTTTAAACGGAGGTATGCTTGCCTTCTCTTCACGGATTCACTACACTCATCGACAGCTTTAACCGTTTTTAAACTATCAAGGCTCAAAGTTGAGCAGGTTTTTAGTCAAATTTCTGGGTTTATAATGGGTGTGTATGTGGCGGAATGTTTTTGCTAGAGTGGATGGCATCATCAGCTAGAGTGAGGAGCAGGGAGAAAAATCAGTGAGAAAATAAAACGTATTTGACTGCCGTGGCCTCAAATGTACCACTACAGACGCGATTTATACATATAAACGTAGGAAAATTTGTCGTCTCACTCACATTCGCCTGCCAAAGCTGTCAGCCTTATAGTTTTGGCGTAACACACAAAGCTGCGCCACCAACACCCATCCACAGCCCCATAGACTGCCATGTTAAAACGGCTGGACTTTTTATGGAGCAAAGCAGAAGTAACCTTTCTCTCTCTTGCTCTTAAGGACACATTTCTTTATTTATCGACACCAAACAAATATGTAAAACGATCAGGAAGGTCTCATGTTGCTTGTGGTTAAGTCGGTTCAATGATTGGAGATACGGTTCTGGTCAGAAATCCTTTCTTTTCGAGAGGAGGTCTCAGCATTTTCTCTCAATTTCTAAGTGACATAACTGCAGTAACTGCTCTGCTGGTTACAGTTGGTCCTGGTTGCTTGGCAACCTTCGTCTGCTTCAAGAGGAGAGGGGGGAGGGGCCAGCAGACACAGACACACACAATAGCTGCTAGCAAGCAACTATTGATCTTCTGCGTGTTTCATGGCATTATTATTATACACACACACACACACACACACACAGTAACACACACACACACACACAGTAACATAGACACACATGTAACCCAGATAAAAAAACATGTGTATTAAAAAGGTATATTTTATATCTAAAAGAGAGAGAGAATATGTGAGTTAAAAGACTGTCAAATTCATGAAGAAAAGACTATTTGTGGTTATTCTTGTAGAAAAACTAGGGGAACTTTAATTTGAAAGGGATGAGTTGTGGTCCCGGTCTGTCATACAGTCGGAGGGGCAGACGCAGTCTGTAATCCCACCTGACGCAGGTTCACTTTTCGCCGAAGCCTCTAGAAGGAGCAAGAGGAAGCATGTTCTGGACACGGTCTTAATGTCAGGACGGAGAAAACATAAAAGTGGATAAACTGGGGAAAAAAGGTGATTAAAAACTCGGACAAAACCAAAGGAGGAATCTCCCCGGACGACCACGATCTGCAGGAGTGCAGTTGGAGGATTCGCTCGGGTGGAGAATCGCAGCGGTGAGAGATCGTCCTGCTGTGCTAATGCTAAGTGCTAAAATGCTAATTCTACAAGCTAAACGGCTAACTCTGTGAGCTAACCACTAGCTCAATGCTAACATCGGAGCGCTAGCTCCGGGGCTAATCAGCACTGCCAGTCACACCAAGCTCTGATGTAACAATTTTGTCTAGCTTTTACTTGAGTTATGATGTGCCATGTGTGTGTGACTGTGAACATATTTGTTTATTTTAAGCACATTAAGTTATGGTTTCTTACTGTGAACATTACAAGAGTTTACATTTTGGTTATTTGTGATAATTAATATGTTAATTGCTATGTTAATAGCATATATATATATATATGTGATGGTACTGTTTGAAAAATAATCATTTGGTATCATAATATACTTTGAATTATTCACCTTTTGCTACTGAGAAATTGTAATCTTATTTTGCAATACAAGTTAGTTGAAGCACTTATCCTCTACATAATATAGAGACAATTTAAAGTGATTTATGTACAATAATTCATAATTTAAGATCTGAGAAATTGAAGAAATATGTTCTGATCCTACTTATTGTAGGTCAGGTTTTTGAGGAACCCTTGGATTTGGATAGAGCCTGTCTGGAGGACGGAGCCAGAGAGAGACGTTGATGGCGAGCCGGACCCTGGAGGATCTTAGACGTACACCGTGAATTGAATCCTTTTGCTCACTTTTACACATACACACACACCCACACAACCGTGTGGCTGGACTGACACCTAAAGGGTGCACATATAGTGAAGTGAACAGAACAATAAGAAAAACCACACACAGCTGCGAAAACCTTTTATTTTGTTTGTTATTTTCTATACCTACCCGGGTAAGGCTGTTGTATGTATTTCATGTGTTTTATTATTCTCCCCAGCTTTATATTAAAATAGGGGAGCATTGTTCTCACTAACAAAAAGAGCCACAGTGTCATGTCGTTCTTGTGCATCAGTTGGTTACACCTGGGCTCCGTAGTCGAATTTAAATCTTCAGTTTCTTATTCTGGCCATTAGTTAAAGTTATTATTATCATTACTAATACTTTTCTGCTTCAGAAGGGTTACACACACACACACACACACACACACACACACACAGCAACACAGACACACACACGCCCACTGATAACACTGTTGAAGCTGTCTCTGTTATAAATGTGTCTAAATATACATGTTACAGTAATTTTTACTGTTTGAGGTGTGCTTTTTTAATTACAGAACCCCGGCAACAGCCCACTCGTCACTTCCAAAATTTCTGCGGGAATTTTCTAGTTCAAATTCATATTGATATACCAAAACATTCGATTATTTTTGCATTGCTGTCAACTCATGTTTTAGTTTTTATATGAAACAGAAAAATGTTATTGATATCTGCAGAAATGTGCTACACTGTATACTCGCTGCTTTCTCGATCTGGAATCAGATTATATGTTATTGCTGTTATTTAGGCTCCTTATGATTAACTTCACCAGGAGACATCTTCACACAATTTAACACAATTCAATCAAAAATATTACAATTATATTTTAATATTATAAAATATTATTATGTCAGTCTTATGTCCAAACAAAACAATAAAGATTAAAGTGATTAAATTATAGTTGAAAAAAGACATTAATGTGATTTTAATTCAACTTATTTACAATGTCATCAATTTTATGAATGCGATCAATTAGCACACTTCAAGAAACAATTAAGTTGGTCTCAACATCACCAAAAATATTTGGATTCATATATAGAATAGATACATTTGTATATATGTGGTTTAATTACAATGGCTGGCTTCTTGCTATTCTGCATTTTAAATCGTTTTAGTACCAACACATGCTTGTTCAGGATCCGGCTGAGAGGTAACTCAACATCATGAAAACTTAGAAGTCGGCACGCCAAATATAAATAACAGGTGAGCAAAAACACAAAATAAACAGTTGCAGATAAGAATTTCTATTAAGGTCCTAACTAATAGGTAATAAGGCCCTTGTAAGTCCTTACAAGATGCTTATTAACATTATTGTGTGTTTATAAGCCTATATAACTGTTAATAATGGCATTATAATACAGTTAATAGCAGGCTATAAGACATTTATAAGCGCTTATAAGAATACAGTTTGCAAATGCTTAAGAACATTAAAAAAGCCTCATAAGAATCTTATACTTGTTCATAATATTACAAACACCCATAACCCATCCATTATGTCTTTACCATGCCTTTATTAATGTTTGTTTGGGTGTTTGTAAGGACTTACAAAGGCCTTATTACCTATTAATTAATGGTTAATACAAGGAGCTTAATATAAAGCGTTACTAAATGTATTTATAATAGTTAGTATGACATATGTTACCACTTGCTTTTTCTCTGTATCCACTGTTTTAACCAAACATTTATACGCAGCGTGTTTTTCTATCTGCCTTCATCTTTTGCTAGATGGATGGTGATCTGACCACAGCACTTTCCGATACTGGTGAAGAAGGGGCTGACGAGAATGTTCAGTATGCTGCCCCACACGGTCCGGACCCAGTGCATGTTGATAAGAAGCAGCTGCACACTGGGCATGATTAACCTGGAGAGATACAGGGAAGTAGGGAGAAAAAGATGAGCTCATCTCTTTGGTTACAAAAATAGATATCAAATCAAATCAAATTTTATTTGTAGAGCCCAAAGTACATTTGCCTCGGAGGGCTTTACAATCTATAAGGGAGTGACAGCGTCTATCCTTAGACCCTCGGTTTGAGTGAGGAAAAACTTGCCCACAAAAAAGGTGAAAGAAACCTCAGGAAAAATCTTTGTATATTTATTTTAAATCAAAATTTAACTGCCTGCTAAATCAAGATTTAAGATTTAGCAGTTCCTCTGTCTGCCTGATCTCAGAGTAACAATTGTCTCACCAAATGTGAAGGCAGCTGAGCACGGCAAAGAGAATCCCTGCTACCAGTGATACCGGCACGGCCAGTAGGAGGGAGATGAGACGGTAGCACCACAATCTGGACACTTCAAACAGGGCGTGACTCCACAGCCACACTTTATCAAAGCTCCGCACGGAGGGAGGCTCTGCAATCACATCCTCAAACGTGACCTTAAGACACACACAGAGAGAGAGAGAGAGAGAGAGAGAGAGAGAGAGAGAGAGAGAGAGAGAGAGAGACTGATTTCTTGGGGCAGTTTTCCTGCAATACTCAGATATGGGGGCTTAGATAGTATTACAAAGCCTTGACATGCACAAATATACTGCACTAAACTATATTTCCAACCCTATGTACTAACCATAGGCAAGAGAAAAATAAAACAGTGTATGATCATGTCCACTTGAGGTCAGTATTATACAGCATATTGATATTTACAACATTTAATTGCTTAAAGTCTTTCTATGAATGAAGGACCAAATGAAAGTCATTGATGTATATATTTACATTTAAAAAATAAAGGCTATTCTCATCATCATGAATCATCTCCCAAAAATAAAATCTACTTTAAACCTTCACATAAATTTCTGCCTCAGTTCAGCTTTGCATTATCAATGTTACATCCAGACAGGACTGGTACAGTATGCAGAGCGCGTGCAGCGGGTTTGTTTATTCCACCGATCTGTCAAGTTCTCTGTTTTTCCAGACATACATTACCCCCCTCTGCCCTGCGCCGTGTGTCCTCTCGAAAAGGTTTATGTGCGTTTTATGTTGATTAAATCCCTGTGATGGTGCACATCAGTTACCTTAAGACTCCTGTTGACTCTTTTGGGATCCCTGTCATGCATCAGAGGCCGCGTGTCTCTGTGGGTGGAATTCGGATCTTCAGATTGCACATCCACTTTGACTTCCATCAGTTCCCCTGCTGCTCTCAGGTCTTTTAATCTCTCGTCCTCCATTTCCACAAAGTTGAGCTGTCTTTGCTGCTCGGTCGACCGCTGTGGTCATGTCATTGGAAATACGTTGGATGAGCGGGGCGTAGCTGGAGGATGGCTTTGCCACTCTAACCTCTAGGGGCTTGTCACTGACACCCAGGTGGAACATAGTGGACTGGTGACTGCGTTGCTCCTTGTTGTGGAATGCCTTTATTGGCTTTGTGACACATTACATGGAGAGACTAATTTAGACCAGCATGAGAAATGTCCAAGTGGCCATCATTAAAAACCCTAAAATCCGCCTCCACTTCCTAAATATTGAGGGACTGATGATAATAAGAGGTCACTGTGCAGTCCGTTCATCACAGAGTTGGCAGTGTTGCACCATTAAGAACAGACTTCTCTGCCCTTCAACAGCTTCTTGCCAAGAGCTGTCCAGCTGACCGCCCATCCAAGCTGGAAATTTGCTTTTCCATTGACCCTGACTACAGAAACTGACAGTAGTGTATAACTTGAAGTTTGTGGTTTGAAGTCTAGTTGTCTCAGGAGCAAAACGCTTCACAGGCTTCACACAAACAACTCTATACACTGTATGTAGCTGTCAGTGTGATAGTGTGGTGCTTCGAGCTTATGATACATGCACCGACTGTAAGTAAGCCCTAACTATAAATGGCCTTTATGCTTATTGGGTTATTAGTAGTTGATAAAGGTTAATACAGCCATACACTCATTACCTGCTAAAGTACCCTGAGGCAAGAATGAGTTGTGACCTAGTCTCAGGGCATTGTGTATGTGTCCCGTGGCCTTTAAGTGGATGCAGGTCGTTAAAGTGAATCTATTTAACTCAGACTGAACTATGACTGAACCGTGAATTTTTCTTATTGTGTTGTTTTTTAACCTAAGCTGCCATAACAAGCAAATTTTACTGGGATTAAAAAAAAGTCTATCTACTTGCTCTTGTTTGATCGAGAACATGATGGCCTGGGTCTTATTATATATATTCATGCTGCGATCTGAATCCGACACCGTGAGAGCAGTGAGACTGAATCAAAACAGTTAACATGCCAAAACAATCAGCTGAAAGACGCTACACCGACATACAAGTAGTCTTGTGATCCATCGATCAGAGGACTCAGAGGACTTTTACAGACTCAAAAATACTTGAAAAGCAAATTTGCACTATGTACACCTGTTTACATATTCCATTCTATAAACCTGTTCATACTGAATTTTGTCAATTTACAATTCTACCATACTGCTTTAGTTATATTTATATCATATCGCCATATTTATATTAATAATTCGGCTTATACAGAGATTTTTTTTTTATTCTTTATTTTTATTTCATATTTTATTTTATATATATGTTTACATCTTATATTTTGTATTTTATATTTCATTTTTAGTGCTGTTTGGACAGAGAAAACGTAATTTCAATTCTCTGTATGTCTTATTGTACATATTGCAGTATTGACAATAAAGCCGACTTGGACTTGAACTTGACAATCATTAAAGGGCATGTAGCCATATGGCTGTAGTTACACAGTAGTCTATTTAGCATAAATACAGCTGGGGATGGAGGGATTGGTGACGAATCACACATCACCATCCTCTAAAATCAGCCAATCGCAAAATTCAATCGGCCCTTGCATCTACTGAACCTTTGCATTTTTACGCATAATTGAATTAGGAAAGATCATCTAAACTGCATATTTCATACAGTATGCCTCCAGTTAGTGTAATTGTGCTTGGTAGCGCACTATTTATTTACACTGATCATAGACATTCCACAGACAAACAGCAATCTGACTCCAGTATCTTATGTACACTAGGACGTCATTCACATTTTGAAAAGAACACGACCAGACACTTGGCAGAAAGCACATATCTCACTGTTTGTTGAAAGTTCCTTGAATCCTTCTTGTCAGACATGTCCAGTAAAAAGCGGAGGGAGTAGAATTCATTGGTATATGGCGCTCTCTGTTGGCCATTGTTTGTCTTTGAAGTGTTTTAAAAAAACAAATCCTCCATTCATTTATCACTGATGATTAAATCAGCTGCATTTTCCACTCACACAAAAGCCCCAAATAGCTAATTTTGTCTGAGTGTTTGCAGCAATACCAAAGTACTTGTTTTCCTAATGGCAGCGGGACGGCAGTGGTCGTAAAGTGGAGGCAGGCTCTGATCAGTGGATGATTAGTGATACGTGTGTGGAAACCATGGCAACGTAGAGCCCCTGATATTGTGTCTGTAGATCCTCGACTTAACAGATTCAAATTTTTGTTACACCTGGCACACCTGGAAATTAATCATTTTAATTTAAAACTGGTATCATGAATAGAACTGAAAAACAAATCAGTCACAGTGAAACAACTTGTCCTGCCAATTTTTGAAAATTCAGGCAACACAGATGCACCCTACCAAAAATTAAAAACAAAAAGTATGCTTCATCCAGATTAGGTTCTGTCAGTGCTTGCTGTCTGACAGCGCTCCGGACCATAAAACATATTTTTAAAAATGCTGTTCATGGTGATATCATTTCTACTACTCTGACAGCTTAAACGGTGACGACGGTGATGGTGAAGTTTTACTTGTCACAGTTGGATTTGCTGTGCTTTTCGTGTAATATATTGTTCACTTCCAAATGTTACAGAAAAAATGTGAATATTTCAAACAGTCAAACCCAGAACACTGTGTGCATGCCAAGTCATAATTTGTGGTTGGGTGTTGGGCTACAGTGAGCATTTCAAACATCCATCACAGATGTCGTGAATCTTTCCCCCTGCATGTCTCAGGTCCAGATGTTCCTGGTTCAGGTTCCCTTTAATTCACTTGTTTCACTCCCTGTACAGATTGTAAAGCCCTCCGAGGCAAATGTACTTTGATTGAAATAAAATGCATCTTACGAACGATATAACTAAGGCCTTACCCCTGCCCCATCTCGGCGCTTCAAACCACATTACTGTTATGCTAATGCCAGCGTACAGGCCTAAGGTCAAAGTCACCAGACCGGTTCAGAAGCAGGTACGGGTGTGGCCAGAGGGTGCCTCCTCAGCACTCCAGGACTGCTTTAACACTACAGACTGGGACCCTTGGATGGTCTTCCTATGATGGGTCAATGATTGGCAGCAACATTGATTTTGATACATTGTTGTTGTTTTTTTTTGCAGTGTCATATTTTTAAATAAACATCCATTTGTGTTCCTTAAAATAAATAAATAACTTCTTCCTAAAAACTGCTATAAAATAATATATATTAATATTTTTTTCCACTTTAAACACGTCAGTCTTTTAGAACTACTTCAGCCTGAAATATACTTCTTTCGCAGAAAACAGTAAAAAGTGTGAAACTTTGCTGCACGCTTTGAATGGGTAAAATGGCGCCACGTGGTGGACAAATATAAAAACTACAAATTGAAAGCCGGTGGTCCAAAATGAAATCTTAACATAAAGGAATGCATTAATTTATGTTAGAATAAACGTGGGATCAAAAAAAGTGTTTTTTAATGGTTTTTAATGGGGCACGTTTTGCCGCTAGGAACTATTTAGGATGCATTTCTGTTGCTAAGCCATTTTAGGCTTAATAAAGTACTGAGATTTCTATTCTAAAATAAAATTAAAATGAATATCTTTGACCATTCAACACAGCCACATTTTTAAAAAAATAAACAAAGCAAAAAGCCACGAATGGTCCTAAGGTTAAGCAGGCAGCCACCTACAACCACCGGATCAACATACAGTAATATTTAGATACTGTTACCGCCTACATCAGCAAATGCACTGATGATGTCACAGACACCAAGACCATCACGGTACTGTCCAACCAGAAACCATGGCTGACAGGGGAGGTCCATCGGTTACTGAGAGCCCGGAACGCTGCTTTCAGAGCTGAGGCTGATTTTGGGCTATACAAATGAAATTTGATTTGATTTGATTTGATGTGATTTGATTTATTACACTTTAAATGTTTACTGACTGGATACACGCAAGACCTCATGACTTAATTTCCAAAGACACCAAAGTGTTGCCTGTGTTATCGTTCATCTGTTTAGCCCAGATTAGGTCTTTGACATATTTTGATTAAGGAGTGAGTGGGTTTTCTTTTCGCAGCTATCAGCTAGATGAGATTGCATTGCTTGTGTAACACAACTCCCTACAGAAAATCAGTAATATCTGACTCAGTGGGTAATCTTTGCTCCTGCTGTCGTCTGTAATCCATACCATGTATAAAGCCACACCGAGGTCCCAAACAACTGTAAATCTCCAGACTGACTATTGGACGTCTGCAAATAAGTGAGTGAAGAAACCAAGAGGCACCACTGAAGTATGATACGAGACAAAAAGAAAACAAACCTACAGTACCAATATACAACTTGTTTAGACAAATGCTTTTTTTTTTGATGAGACAAATTTAACGTGCTGAGCTCCAGCATCACATCTGCCTTTCCAGATGTTTTTGGAACATGTCTTTCTGTTCTGGTTTTATTCAACTTGAATTAAAAAATACAGAGCTTTGAAGGTCGTGAATAATGATGTGATGGATAGTGATAGAAAAAGTCCTTCAGACAGGTCACAATAAGAGATATGATGGTAATCCAGACTGTGCCCCTAATTTGTATTCATAGATTTGCACCTAGAGTCAGTTTTATTTTTTTGTTCCGTGCCTATTGTTGTCATTGTATGGAGACGAGGGTTCATGAAATTCAAATCTCAGCATGCATGTTGTAAATTTTCTTCACCTCAAGCAGCTGTCATGTCCTGAATTCTGAGGCATCTGATAAATAATGTAAAATGTGACCTGCAGGTCTAGTGATTAGACTATTTGTGATAATAAAATTAAATGAGATAAACACTTAGACAAAGAGACAATGAGTCCGGGATGATATCTATACACACATTATGCGCTGTGCGTTTATGTAGAACAGTACTTGTATCCTCCTGTTGAGAAAGCTAATGCACTGTTCACCTCGATGTATTAAATGCACAACCACAGTTACGTAAGAGGGGTGTATACCCCGGTTTGTGACAGCCATACAGCAAAATGGTGTTTGCCGTTATTTGCTTTAACCACACTGTTCTTCTTTATTCGTCGTGTCTGCTGTTTGTGAAAGACTAATACAAACAGTAGAGGCCATAAAATAGCACTTTGTTACCACTCTCAGGGCATTATCAATGGCTGGTAACGATTTCCATTGCAAATTTACCATCTCACTGTACCCGTGTCACTACTATAGCAGTCCATATTTGCAGGGTGTCTTGTGCTACTTTACCCTCAGCCTCTGTTTACATCCATCTGAACCTATAACACTCTGTGTGTGTGTGCACCTGGAAAGCAGGCATGAGCCAGAATTAGTGGACTCCAATCGGGATCTAAAGCTAAAGTATACATCAAGCCGAAAGGTCTTTGTTGCTATGTGAGTCACGGGCACACTCAATCTCCATGACAACGTGGATAGATGACATTCACCGTCTATCAGCGTATCTGTTGCACACAGGAACTCCGAGGTATTGTCTCTCAGATTCATGAGAGCTCCTGTGGCCGCTGTGTTAGTGCTCCAAAAGGATTATTTAGTGACATGTGGGAGTCACACTATGCTGCTGCTGTTTATCAAGGTATTCTTTAAGGACCACTGCTTGGCAAAAATCTACATCAGTCACCATATACACATTGTTATTGACATGAAAAAATGATACAGTTAAACTCGTATTCATAAGGAATATAAATTGTTCCGATTAAATACAAAAAAAACATTCAAATATCCATCCGATCATGTCCTTGTTATTGCAGTTACACTCCAGATTTTCACATTTATAAACATTTACTGTAAAATGTTTCTACAAACATCATTAAACATCAGGTGAACTCTAACATGAATGGAAATAAAGCACAGGGAATCACTACTTCAGTGTTTCATGTTACAGTACAGCCATAGCACCTTGACATAAAATGAAAAAGCCTACCTGAATTAGACATTAAAGAATAGGTTCACTTCCTTTACCTTAAAACAATGCTGACATGTCCATATTTACATCGGAAGGATCGTTGGTTGTTATATTTGTTCCTCTTGTCCATTCCTGGCAATAAAGTGATCTCCTCATGTTGGAGACAAAATCCACAGTCATTGTTTGATGCCAAAAAAACAAAAAAACTTTCAACTAAAGATAACTTGATGCTTCAGGAGGTGGAGCTATCCAAATCAAGTCGCACTTGACACGACAATGACTGTGGCTTTTGTCCACCATCACTTCCACTGAAATTTCTTTTCATCACCTGCATGAACAGCAGGAACATTTACAGTGACAAATAATTGTTTAGGTGTACATATGGTCAGTATTGTTTTCAGATAGACCTGCAGTCAAATGAAAAAAAAAAGATCTGCAAACGTAAAAATCTGACATGGCCTATATGTTAGCACTGTAGTCCATAATTTATGTTGGTCAATGTCTAAGCGTGCTCCTCTGGTATTTGTCCAGGGATCTTTATGCCCTGATTTGTAGTGTTTCTGGGATGGGAGTTGTTACAGCCAGATGTGTTTTCAGCTGTGCTGCTGGTTCTCTGGATAAACTGGAGGAAGTTCTCCTGAAGGGAACCTTCGTGGCTGGATGCCCCAAACTCTGACGGTTGGGTCAAGCAGCAGCGTCGAAACTTTACAAGCTCCTCTCGGATCTGCCTGTTCAACAGCCCATAGAAGAACGGGTTAACCGCAAAGGAGGAGTAGGCTAGCCAGGTGACGGCCTCCTCTAAGTCCCCGGGGCTCTGCATGGAGCCAGTCAGAGACATTTGTAGGTGAAAGATGAAATAGGGCAACCAACAAACCAAGAACTGGCCCACGATAAATACCAAAGTAAGGGCAGCTTTGCCACCACTGAAGGCCCTCTCTGGAGATAATCTTTGGGGCAGAGTGCGGGTGGTGGAGATCATAGTGGTCTGGCTGTGGATGGAGTCTGAGCGATTCTTAGCAGGGCTTGCATTTGCCCATGTTGGCACGGCAGGGACTTGCTGCAGGGCTGCGGAACGGGCTACCTTGTATACGGCACAGTAAACAGCAAAGATGACTGCAGCCGGAACCAGGAAGCAGATCACACTGAAGAGCACAGCAAACACGCTTCTGAGACGACTGTGGCTCGCATGGAGAGAGCAGTGAGCCGCGGCAATGGAGCTCTGATGTCCATACGCCGGCCATCCAAACAATGTGACCAAAGCTAAGAGGACTGACTTAACCCAGATAAGGACCATGACGCCAATAGCGAGGTTGATGGTCATCTTGACCTCATAACGCATGGGGTGTACGATATAGAAGTAACGCTCCACACTGATGGCCGTGATGGTGAGAATCGTCAGACAGATGAGGAAAACATTGAGAAAGATGTAAACCTGACACTCCAGAACAGTGAACACCACAGTGCCAAAAAACGGTGAGCTGGATATGATACCCAAAGGCATGAGGAGTATGGCACACAGTAGGTCTACTCCACAAAGGTGGCACACAAAAGCAAACCTCTTCAGGTGCGGAGCACGAGCGATAGCCACCATCACACCAGTGTTGCCCAACAAAGCAATGAGGTTAAGGGTCACCATGCAGAACAACCCAAAAAGGTCTTTGATCTGCGATTGGGAGCTTGTGACGACACCCACATTGGCAGGAACTGTAGGATTGGGCTCCCATGGGGCAGTGGTGAGATTTGTCACTGAGTGATTTGGCACTGAGGCTACCATGGGACCGGTCTTGTCGGCCATTATTCATCCACAGCTTCCTCCATTTGGATCTCAGATGCCTTCATATACGGCTGTCCTGTGTTGAGAAGACAGAGAACAGACTTTCAAAAATAAATATTGCAAATATATAGCATCCATCTTCCTGTATACCATACGTTATTACCTCTATCCATATAATATGTAGGAATAGTTTGACATGTACTGACGACTTTTGATTATTTAACATCATGTTGAATAACTAATAATATGTTTCAATTACATTTTTGCAGAGATGTATAGTAACGAAGTGGAACTACTTAAGTACTGTACTTAAGTACTAAAATGCAGTATCTGTACTTTTTTCTATTATTTTTTTCCCCAACTTCCACTTTTACTGCACTACATACATTTGATGAATTTAATACTTTTACTCGGATACATTTTTCATGTGCTGAGTCGTTACTCGTTACTATTGTAGCGTCCAGCCGGACACGTGATGAATGACGAGGCGATATTGAACAAACTGCATTTATTGCTGATCGGTTTGGTTCCAGGACTCGGTGACTGTCGGCCGGAACCACGACAAAAAACCAACTGAACAGTCCCGGTCTCACATCAACCTCGCGCTCGTGCACCGTACGTCATACACCTGACTCACCCAGGTGCGCTCTCTCACCTGCTGCCCCGCCCCCTCCCTCTCGCATTTATTCAGACGCATTCACAGACCATGGGAAATCACAGAACTCTACCATGAACATTGTAACACTGTAACATTAGAAGTTGTGCCTTAATAAATATTTGAATAATATAAACAACAGTACTTGTACTTTTACTTGTACTTGTACTTGTACTTGTACTTTCAGTACTTGAGTAGCAATTTTTTACATACTTCTACTTGCAATACTTAAGTACAAAACATTTTGAATACTTTAGTACTTTCACTTAAGTATGGTATTTAAAGAACACATAAACTTCTACTAAAGTCAGTTTTTTGATAGAGCACTTGTACTTCTACTCCACTCCTTTACTCCAGTACTTTATACATTTTTGCATTTTTGATGATCTCTAATTCAAAACGTGAACTTACATGTTTTAAGTGTGAACAGATACACTTGTAAACTGTACAATAAAAGTTGCATGTTATGTAATAACAATATTAACCTCCTTCTACACTGTTAAAGAGGTGTGAGGACAACAAGCACTGACACGCTTCAGTGGTCTAAGCTGTTTGCTACTGGTGATCGGGTTAAGGTTTTCCCTTGTTTTTAGATCCAACTAAAGTTAAAAATAATAATAATTAATAATAATATAAACCTATTTGTCAGTTAGAAAGGAGCATGTGATATAGGAGATGGTACTGTATATTCAGCCAAAGGATGGAATTTAGGAGTAAAAACAGAGCGAGAATGTGCAAACAAGTTTGTTGGATGTATGGACAACTTTATGCAGTGATATTATAAATCCATTAATATTTCAGAAATGCAAGTCACTGACGTGTTAAAGGGCAATCACAGCTTTCACCTGCTCCATCTTTTTAAAGCTCTGAACTTGCTGTGTATACAAGACAAGCAGTAGTTTTGAACAGACTTGAACATCAGTGCTTGACTTTTATCCCATCCGCTATAATGTGCTGATAGTAAATATAAGGAAAACATTTTTAAAATATATCAATGCCTTCATATCTCATTGCAGGAACATATAGATTTGTTGAAAGTAAAAGTCCACCTAGAATATATATAAATAAAAACAGCACTTACTTACCCATGATCCACTCCCTGTTTGTGTGGTTCAGTCAGTTCAGACCAAAGCTAAAGCTCCTGTTGAACTGTCACATGTGTTTAGATGTTTAGATAGACCCAAACCAGAGAACGCTCCGCTTTATTTTATTTCTTTTTCTTGAAAAAGTCCTGCAAATCAATGCAATAAAGTCCAGTTAACTCAGTGTCTGATGTTTGGTTCTTCTGAAGAGACTTATCACACATGTACATCTCTAATTAAAGAAGTGCCGATCACTGATTCCATGATGATTTAAGATGGTAAATGATGTTTCCTCTCTCTCTTCCAGTAACCCTGTCATTCCTGTCTTGTGCTGTGTATGGCAGTGACTGTCACACATTGTATTGTGAGTGTTTTTTTTTCTTTGCTTTCAAATAGACACACACTTCACTGTCCCACTTCTAGAGCACTGTCTTCCCTGGGTCCTAATTTCCACCAGCTTAAGGGGAAACTCATATTTCTATTGAAATCATTACTAGATAATAGGAATGCTCTACTGACAATAAGTAAGGGACTGACTGCTGTCTATGGAGGCGATCAATCACCTTTACTACACTTTGACATTTCCATTAATACTCCATCTTAATATGACTAAATACCAAGTACCTAAATGTTTTTCTTTGTTAAATTCGTCTCAGTGCTGAAATATAAAATACAATAATATACATCTAGTTAACCAGTGTCTCTGGTCTGCAACTGTAGTCGCCTGTTTGAGCTGTTTAGTGTTATAAATTGTAAACTCCTGATCTGATGAGTGAAACCAGAGATCAATGCAAAATTAACTTAATGGTTCTGTTTATGTTAGATTAGATTTTCACAGTAAAATTTCAAAAATCACTACTCAAAACAGAAAGGTCATGGGTAGAATAAATAATAAATCATTGTCTCTGGATGACTTTTCTATTTTAACTCTATTTTTTTTAGAATCAAAAGCTGGTAATACACATCGCTCAGTACATTACATTTTAGTATTACATTTACAGTTCAATTTTGCAGTCTTTTAAATCCAGGTATGTTAGGCAGCAGGATTATTATCCAAACTCAAAAGTCACATAAAATGAACAGAATTATTTGATATGCATTTCCAATTTGTTATACAGGATGTAAATTTGAAGTTTAACTTTTACTTAACTCGATAGCCTGTAGAAAGTTCATTAGCATCTTAAGACCATCTGTGTTGTTTAATTTATTCAAACCCCGTCATTACCTGTGCTGTGTGTAAAGTATTACTGCCATATGAACACACTTTATTGCTTTTTATTAAATGTAGTCAAGAGGCATAGTGAAAATGTCCACATAAAAACATTTAGTAATCAATGACTACCACATAAGCTACAACGCTGGAAACTGCAAGTACACAAAAAAAATATTCAAGGTCAGCATGCAAAAGGAGAAACAGTAGAAGGTGGAGGGGCACTTCAGTTTATTAACTAATCAATGATTCAAGCAACGTCTTAGTGCAAAAATGCTGAGGCAATTGCATTACAACGGAGGATGCTCATTACTGACACCATATGGTGACATATGTAATGACGCTACACGACCTACTGGACAGGAAATCTGCCCAGGCTATACATGACTTACATGTTTCGTTACTTTGCATTGCAGAAGCACTTTCATAATCTTTCATAACAGCTCAAAACATTAGTGTTCTACCCGTGCTTAAATATAAATTATACCTCTGCCTGTAAACGTATCCCTGCATAGAGTATCATATTTACTTCTGCTCTACCATGATAGCATGATATATAAAATATCTGTATAACTGCAAAAGCATGAATTGAATTTCTTCTACATACCAAACATATTCTCTTTCTTAACGAGGGCTTCACCATTACCACTCTGATTAAATACAGTGTTTTTTTACACAACAGTGTGTAAAAGTCCTAGCTTTTACACACTGTTGTGTAAAAAAACACTGTATTTAATCAGAGTGGTAATGGTGAAGCAAAGTCAAGGTGCAGCAAGTCACTCGAAAACAAAACAGTGCAAATCGTATGAAAATCAACATCAACATTAACCTTATTCATTGTACAGGGTAAAGTGAACGCAGTGTTTGTTATACGGACAGTGCAGTCTACACTCACTCCAGTGAAAACATAAGGCACAGAGAAATATGAGTCATTTATGCAACAATGTAGGCATATCTGCACAATAATTGTAATCATGAAGAGAATAATCGTAATATTGTAAAAAGACAGCATAGCCAAGCTTTTAAGGAAGAACTATAGAGGAAACAAGAGTCTTCTTCTTTCCTTAGGTTGAATTATCACATGTTCAGCTCCAGCAGGTAGCGAAGGCGACACTGGCTCTCTTTGTAGATGAGATATTCACTGTTGCCGAAGTGACTCCCTGAGAACTGGGGCTGATCTATGGGCTTCCCCTGAGGCACAGCGACCTTCTTGCCTTCTAGGGTGATGAAGATGTCCTTGGATGGATCTAAAAACACACGAGTAAACGACTTTAGCTATAAAAAAAGAGATGCGGCATAATGCCATAACATGATCGTGAAAAAAACAGAGGAAGGATTGTACCTGGTTCCACTGATCCTCGTGCCACCACACTATCATAGCCTGAAGGAGCCTTTTTTAAGGAAGGGTTGTCTTTGGTGATGGTATTTTCTCTGCCGAGAGCTACCTCACTCAGGAACATCACTCCAGTATTTTTAGACGTGCGCACTAAAAATGAAGCGGAAATAAAGTGACGCGTTACTGTTGTTATTTTTATATCATTCAATTCGTTGTCTTTTCGTGCAGCCTTACCATAACCTGCAGACTTGCTGTTTTCAGATGCAAAATAGATACCGCGACCGACACGGCCTCCTGAGTGGGGCATTATCCTCAGACCACTCTTCAGGATAGCTGCCACCACCGCTATGTTTGTACCGTGCCACAGCAGACGGCGGTTCTCCAGACTGTCATTCTCGCTGAACCGCTCACCCTGCAATGTGTAGCATACTGTTAGATGACAGGACTTCAGTCATCACACGAAACAAGACTGACGGCATAGTTCTTACCTCCGTCTCTCGATCAACTTCCCAAACGTTCATAATTTTCGGGTTACGATAGCCACCTGAAGTCATTTTCAGGTATTTTTCTATGATCTTTAAAAGGGGGAAAATGGAGGATGATATGAGATCAGTTATGATTTCCATTTTAATGAACCTGTTTATCACTTATGACACAGTACCTTGAACATTTCTGAACTCTTGTCCATTAGTGTAAGGCTGCAATTGAGAGATTTGTAGTCCTGGTCTAGAGCATGAGGAACTGTCTCTATCGTATCTTCCAGAGCATTTTCAGTCTCTGACTTCAGAGTCTGGGCAAGCTCAATGTCAGCCAGCACCTTTACAGAGCGTGAAAAATGAGAGAGACTTTAGAAAACATCATAGAAAGAAAGCTCGTTCCCATATGTAATCTAAAAAAAGAAGATCTCACCATAAGCATCTCTTTCTTCTGCTCGATGATTTCTTGGGTGTTGATGGTCGGTGGTCTGTTCCGTCCAAAGTTGTGTGGGACTGTGGTGAAAAACTTCGACGAAAGTTCTTGAAGACGTGCACTTGTTTTCTTTTGCTTCATGGCTGCCTCGATCTCCTCCAACACTTCAAAGCCCTTTGCGATCTGCATCTTACTGAGTTTTCCCAAAGGCATCTTCTTGATGTCTGCATAACACACCCACACACAAAAAAACACAAAACCCAACCAGACTAGTTACTGTATGCTTTCTTTGGGGTTTATTTCTAAGGCATCTCACACTGTCACACCACGGTGAGGTCAAGCTGGGTTTTTTGTCTTGTCTCGTCACTTCCTGTTTTATTTTGAAAGATAACTCTCCTCTCGTTTCAGGTCACTTGCCCTTCCTCATGTGTCACCGGTCTGATTGTCTTCCCCGCCCTCATTGTTTCCACCTGTTCCCTATTACCTTGTGTATATATTGTCTGCGTCTCCCTTTGTCCTGTGCCGAAGTGTTTCATCTCCTCTAGCGTGCACCAAAGCCCTTTTTCATAGCCCACAGTCTCAGCATCATAGCTCCAGTGTTTTTTTGGTGTCTACCTCGTAAGAGTGATTTTTTGTTGTCTAGCCCTTTTGTTTCTTTGTATTAAGCCTAGTGTGTTTTCAGTCTCGTTTGAGCGCCTTAAGTTAAAGTTTCATAGCCTTTTGTTTTTCCTCGTTAAGAGTGGTTTTAATTTTGTTCATCTTTAATAAGAGCAGTTTAGAGTTTTTTCCTCCTTTGGAGTGATTTTTTCTTTCCTCTAGTTTAGGCCTTCTTTCATAGCCTCACTCAGTCGAGGATATTGTGGATCTGAATAAAACAGCTGTCAGCCAAACTCTGCATCTAAGTCCTCCTTTAAATCCGGGCCTGACACACACAGTGTCATTTTAATTGTTTAACTGTTTCTTGAATTACTTCCAAACTTTAGGGAGAAACAAGCAATAACAATGATCCTGTGTGAGCAAAGCCCGAGGTAGTTTGAGATAAGGGGTTTCTGCGTAAAGGAAGACTTTACCCTTTGGTTGATCATTTACACGTGACATTTTACACTCTTTTACACTCAAACCTCAATCACTCAAAGTCAAGCTGAATAAACAAAAAGTCCAACAGGTATGTTACAGGGCGTTGGCAAACTGAAACACACCCACCTAGGTTCATACATTCCATCGCCTCCTTGAACATGTCATTGCTGAATATGAGCTCGATGAGGCTCTTCGTAGCGTCATCCAGGGTGCAGGGCAGGACGTTTTTAGTGACTCTGACAGACTTTCCATCGACACTGTCCACCTGCAAGTACAGCCAGTGAGATTTGCAAAAGATTCAAATATTTGACACAAGTTCTTTGATGTTTCGTTAAATGCTCCTTGTTTTAGCGAGACACACATTCGCCTTTACCTTGACCTCAGCATCCTGCTCTCCATCCACTTCGATCAGGGTGTACTTCCCAGGGTGAGACACGAAATTCAACCTATCGCTCCACTTGTTCTTTGTCTTGTCCTTAAACTTTTTCTCAAAGTCCTTGATAGCATCCTCAGGCTTTCCGTATTCGGTAAGTTGGTTTTGTCCGCTTTCCCCCTAAAATGAGATTAGAGAAAAGGCACATATAATAAAACAACACAAACATTCACTGTACAAACTCCAGACATCATCTCCACCGTATATTAAACATCATCAGTTATGCTAATGATAACAATAACTACAACAATTACCATATTCTTTAGAAAATAATACTGAAAGCACACTGGTAATAATTTGAACTAATTAAGGATTAAAATAGGATTATACTGGGGTGCAGATGTTTCAACTCATATAGAGAGAGTGTGTGTGTATCCTGTTTTTTGCATGTTTCGTCGTCCACTTCCCTTATTTGGCCTGTGTTTGAGAGATAATTATAAAAATAGTACAAGGATAGGTTAGGGAAGTGTCATTTGGATATGACACATAATGCTCATCACTGAGCAGAAAACCAAAAAAAGATATGATATGATCTGTATCAGTAGGGAGGTGTCCGAGACAGCCCATTTAAAAAAAAAAGTATAAGAACCAACAGTTAGAGCTCCTCGAGGAGCCTTTTCTCTGTGACCCCTTTTTGTGTGTTGCACTGTTAAACGCTCCTTCTTGTACGAGAATAATAAATTCAACTTAAACTTTGATACTTTGAATCCAGTCTTCCTTATTTAAGGGTTTTCTTTAAAAATTCCTGTAATAGGTTCCACTTAGCATATTTGTTTTAAGTCTTATAAAAGTATATACAATAAAATATCAGGAAATGTGACTGTTGTTATTAATACTCTCGATGTTTTCATCCCACTGTACAAGAGTGTAAATACACTGTTTTTTCAGACACATTCCTCTTTTTATATTCCTATTTCTACACATCAGGTTAATTCAGGGTTCCCACACCTTTTTCATGAACAAATTCAAGCACTTTTCAAGCACCTTCAAGCTCCAGTTTTTCCATTTTTCCAGCACCTTTAAATAGGTAGCCTACTAGTTGTGTTTGCCATGATGGTCATGGGAAGCGCAGCGGTGCCACTGTATGGCATAATAATATGGGTCTAATTAGCATTATTTCATATGGTGGTAGATTGACTGTTTTGATTTTTAACTAATTGTGAATTGGCTTGTATTCTCAGCTTGTGAGCGGTGTATTGTGTAACTACCATAGCGCAATAACAGTGACCAACAGGTGTGGATAGTAGTCTACTGTTATTTCTCGGCAGAACACCAAGCGAGTATGATAACTGAGTTCTGCATGTAAAGGCATCGGATCAAGCGCGTAGCCGCTTAGGAAACATTTTTGTTTTCTCTTGGTTTATTGAGATAGACATCACACAAATTTCAAGCATTTTCAAGCACTTCACAAAAAATTCAAGCATTTTCACAACCTTGAAAACACTGAATTGAAATTCAAGCATTTTCAAGGAATTCAAGCACCCGTGGGAACCCTGTTAATTGTGGTTTAATTCTCACTGTGATATGTTTGGAAGAGCTTGAGCAATAAAGTTTTGAGAAGATACATGTTATCAGAAAATAAACCACACAATTCCAACTTTATGGGCAACAGTGCAAAAGTAGAATACAGCTCAGAAAATGTGTCGCAGGACAAACTTACCACTCTGCCCCATCGGTTCCACAAAAAGTAAGAGGCTTTTTCTGCGAGAACTTGAATGACATAAAACTTATTGTTGTTATTTCCAATGTTTGTCTGGTTGAGCATGCAGTCATAATCTTCATACACCTGGAGGAGACAACACAGAAGATTTTAACTTTAAATATCTTCGCTGTCAGTCATTTGCATTTATTGGGAGTGAAGGATACAACATGTTTCTCACCTCTGCGCTGCGTGCCAGTTTACACATCTCATCCACCTTCCTCTTGCCTTTCACCTGAGGCCCTGCAGCCAGAAGTGCTTCCTTTGCAGAAGTGAAGGCATCCTTTGCTTTGGGTGTCTCCTCCTTCGCTTTCTTTCCACCGGCCTTTGCAGCAGACGCAGCTCGTCTCTTTGGTGCCATGATCCTGGATGAGAAACAATCTATAAACTTTGACATGTTTGCCATTATGCCTGGACAAGCTCAGACATGCCTGCAGCTGCAGTGGCCAGTTAACCCTCAGCATGCAGGCATGTACTTACTGAGTTATTACCAATCAGCTGCTGTGTAATAACATAAATAAAAGCAATCCACCTCTATGAAATAATAGTTTTGTTCTGTAAGAAGGCCGCTGGTGAGCCTCCTCCCTCCAGGCTTTATTATAAGACGACTCACCTTTTAACTTTATTATGGTGTGCGCCGGGCTGGGAGGCAGGAGAGGCGGACAGACTGCGTCTCCTGGTCGCTGTGGATGGTGTCACGGTAGCTGTCGATGATTTTCGGGAAGTTTACCTTCAGTTTACAGTCAGAGGCAGAGCAGGAGCGAAACTGTAGTCTCTCTGTTTTCTCCTCTTGCTCCTGCTGGGGTGGAGCCATGAGTGCGTAGCTGCAGAGCTTACCATAGTTACACCGCCATCTAGCTCAGCGCTCTGTGTACTGTCAGTCCCTGTATGTGCAAATGTCAGCTGACCCCAGCTCAACTCTTCTGTCACCATGTTAGTACTATAATAATAATAATAATAATAATAATAATAATAATAATAATAATAATAATAATAATAATAATATATATATATATATATATATATATATATATATATATATATATATATATATATATATATATATATATATATATATATATATATATATACAATAAATATCAGCTGACCCCGGCTCAACTGTTTTCTTCTGTCACCATGTTGGTACTATAATGAGTTTATGCTTTGGTATTTAAATGTATTATTTATTTATATATAATACATTTAAATACCAAAGCATATATATATATATATATATATATATATATATATATATATATATATATATATATATATATATATATTCATTCAGACGCATTCACAGACCATGGAAAATCACAGAACTCTACCATGAACATTGTAACACTGTAACATTAGAAGTTGTGCCTTAATAAATATTTGAAATAATATAAACAACAGTACTTGTACTTTTACTTGTACTTTTACTTTCAGTACTTGAGTAGCATTTTTTTTACATACTTCTACTTGCAATACTTAAGTACAAAACATTTTGAATACTTTAGTACTTTTACTTAAGTATGGTGTTTAAAGAACACTTCAACTTCTACTCAAGTCAGTTTTTTGATATAGCACTTGTACTTCTACTCCACTCCTTTACTCCAGTATATATATATATATATATATATATATATATATATATATATATATATATATATATATATATATATATATATATATATATATATATATATATATATATATATATATATATATATATATATACCAGATTTTTACTTTTCCCAGTTAAATTGAGAGACGTCTGAGTGTTTACCAGTTTAATATAAAAGTTGTTTTGGGGTTGAATAGAAAGGTGAAAGGACATTTGGAGACCGGGGTAACAAAAACAAAAGAGTTTGCTTCACCTGAAAATGTGAGAAAATTAATTTCTATTTCTATTTTTTTATCTAGTGCAATCATTAATTCCCAATGTGAAACGAAGCTCCCTGTGTATCTCCTCTCTGATCATAAACTTAATGTGCAACTTTTATCTGCTAACTGGTGTGATGTAGAAAATGTATGTGTGTATGTTAAAAGACTCAACATACATTACACAATTTGTAGGTGTGGCACATGAACTGTGGATCTTTCTCCCTTTGGACTACAGATCTGTGAACACCTCTAAAAAAAGCAACTACTTCTATAAATCTTTTATTTCTGTTTTATGATGCTTTAATATTTTTATATGTGTTTGTAACGTTTGTCTAATTTCTCCGGTGGAGCACTTTGTTTTCCTTCTGCTATATAAATACTTACTTGTATAGATTTTAGTAAATGTTATGGTACAGGTGGTGGCGTTGGCAACAATTTCCATTGCAGCCTGTGTTTGATCGTGACATTTTGTCCTCCCTTAAAGGAAATGGTATGATAAGTCTGTCCAAATCACATAATAATAAAGTAAATTGTTTTCTGAAGAAAATATCTAGTATCTATTACATCAAGGAATTGCAGCACATCCTGTACCTGGTTTCTAAAATCAATAATTTAATAATGGGCATAGATCCAATAAAGTACGACAGTGCTCCAATTATCTCTCTACTTCATTCATATGCAAATACACTATTTACAGCGACCCCAGGCTTTTCTACATGTTGCAGTGTGCAAGATTAAACCAAACACTGTGGACACAAGATGGCAGTGTTATATCACACATACTGTATGTGTCTGTTTTCCAAAGCATCTGCCGTATGTGCACAGGGGTATTGACTGCTGTGTGTATTCCAAGGACAGCTTTAGTGGATTTTATCCCATATCAGCAGATGATGATATTTGTGCTGTTAATTTTCATGTAGAGACTGTTTGGTCTTGGCAGATGGTCTCTAGATTGAAGCTGATAAACATTAGACGACTCAGATATCGAACCCAGACTGAGTCCAAATTTAATTTGCACTGACATCATCATATATTTTAAACAGTCTGAATTACAGTTCTCACACAAGTTTAGTTTTTTTTATTTTTTTTATTTTAAACTTTTAGGGCTGTGACTCAAAAGGCAGAGCAAGATGTCGGTTCATCGCAGGGTCGATGCTTCGATTCCTGGCTCCTTCTGTGCACATGTTGAAGAGTCCTTGAGCAAGACCCTGAACCCATGTGGCAGCTCGTGTGTATACATGGTGTGAATGAGAAGCTGGGTCCGAAAAGGTTGAAAAACACTATATATGTGCAGTTAATATAGCATATTATAGATATGTACCTGTTTGCAGCAGTAGACAAGGATGTACATGATATGTAACAATGTAGTATGGCAGCATATTTGGTAGATTTGTTTTATTCATTTTCTCTAATATCTGGAATTTGCCTCCCATGAAAAAAAAGCCAGACTGTAAGTCATCTTGGTATTAATAAAAAACACATTTTATTTACATAAATTACAAGAAAGCACAAACTGGTTCACCAAAATCTACATTAAAAACGTCTCGTATATATTACATTTAACAGATTTACTATAATTTACTCCATTGTTGCAAGTAGAATCTTCGATAAAAACAAGGGCTATATGCGACTTTTATTGGCATCTCATTTTCAAATCGCTACGAGTCAAAGAACAAAATGAAATAATTGGGACATTGTACTCACAGCACTTTGAGGACAACAAAGTCAAGGACGATCATCTGTGTGACCTCTGCGATATCTGAGACACCTCGGTGTCAGGACTAGTGATTATATTATAACTGTTTACAACGCTTGGCAAAAGGAGCTCGGCTGATCTTCACAAGGAGGACGTTGTGGAGTCCACCACCTCTCGTCCGTTACACACTGTCGGAACAACATTGGAGGCTGATGCTGCGAAAATAAATAAAATAAATGAAAAAAAAAACAATCTTTACCCTTTCCACTGAGCTACTGTGCTGGGATGATTTGCTTACAGATGAATTAGCAGCATGATAATTAAGTAATTAAATCTGTTGATTTGCAGTTAGTATGAGTATGTGTTAATACTGTCTGTCCTCCAATTACTGATTCATAGAAATGATTTGTATTTGATATGGTTTTAAAGGTCCAGTGTGTAAGATTTAGGCAGGTTATTTTCATGTGTGTAGAATTACATGAACATAATGTCTATAATCTGTTTCTGTGAGGTGAATGAATGAGACCTTTTACTGGGACAAACTAAACACTGGCTCTAGTTAGGACCTTTTCATGTTCATGTTTCATGTCAGCGTAATTTCTCCTTCACAATAAGAGAGAGAGACTGAGGCGAGGGGGTTGCAATCACCCACTACTAGATGCCACTACATCCTACACACTGCTCTTTCAACAGTTTGTTTAATGACACAAAAGAACACGGGATGATCTAAGCCATGCTTTATCTCTTAAAAAAAGGTGGCCTCATGTAATAAAATAATGTAATAATGTTATTTTCGCTAACGAGCAATAGCCACAAAGTTGTTGTTGTTGTTGTTTATCAGGTGGTGGTGGTACCTTGAGAGAAACTGGAGCCTGGCCCGGTGGTGACGCTGAAGCGGGTGGTGGCAACTCTAAGGGTGCTGACATTCTTCTGCGGCTGGAACAGGATGATGTGGACCTTGGGAGCAAAGAGGCAACCTAGCACCACCGACCCACTCAGACTGACGGAGATGCACATGGTGGTGGTCTGTACCTGGAGGAGGAAAGAGAGGTGAGAAAATTCAAAAACACGAACCACGACGGTCTGGCTTCAGGTTCCTTCTCCTTCTTCTCCTCCTCCTACTCCATCTACTGTGTTTTTCACAGATTTTATATAACAGAAAAGCAAACTGACGCATGCACAGATAAACGCAGAGAGAATATAGACCCCATCTGAATTTCACACCAGTGCCAGTATTAATGTTCACACGCAGCCCAAGTCACAGTGCTGGTATTTGCAGTGACATTTCTTTGATATTAAAACATGTTTATTCAAGCGTGTGTTAATCCATATAGATAATGTGGCTCTGAGGGGACCATGAGGTGTTAAATTAACTCCACTCGGTTCCATTTTTCTGTACAAGAATATTTATTTTAATTATTAAGGGATTCAGAAGTTTAAAAAAACAAAACAAATGATAAAAGTATCTTTCATAATTCAGCAGAGGAATGATGAAGCGATCAGATGGGAGAGGTGTTAACCCATCTGTTTATTTGCTTGTCAATCAACTGCTTAACCCGTGCTGCTTGTTCCTCCTCACCCTGCCCACATCTTGCTATGTGTCAGTTTCCTCATTTCCAATCTCTTCGCATCTTTCTTTTTGTTTTTTTTCCCGTGGATAACAGGATATCATTCGGTGTGTGGCAGGTGCATCCCATTTCCACAAGGCATCGCAGGTGTCTGTCATCACCCTGAATGCTAATGCTGGTATTTAAAATAATGTGGGCACCAGGTATTGCATTTTGCACACGGAACATACATGACATGACAAGCAGTATCCAGTTTTTCTTAAATGTTTCCTACTCTCTCCCAATGCATAATTATTATTATATAAATCTATGGCTTTATAATAAATTATTATGAAGATAGGGAGTATTTTCTAACATGCTGCAGTTCTATTTTTGGTCACTGACTAAAGGTCAGTGTACCATGTAATGTGAAACAACTACATCACTGAGTTTATCTCTGTATCTTGAGATGTATTGCAGGTTGCCATGTGCAATGAATTCAACATTAAGATTCACCTCATGGCAACTCTGAAAAACAGTACACACACACTGACCTGCTCAGGTCCTGGGTTTAGATGTAAAAAAAATCTACCATTACCATTTCTCTTTCTGTGTGTCTGACCTGTATATTTGGACACACAGGGTGGCATACAAAGCCAAGGTGACAGTTTATACATAATAATCTGAGCAATGCTGAAGTGCACACAGAGACTAAATGCCCTCTACTTACTTCAGAAATAGTTTTGAATAAAAACCGGGGACAGTGCTGCATGGGGAATAACCTGTTAAGTGGTTTTAATAATTCAAAAGATGTTGCTTTGAAAGAGCAGAGGACAAGGAATCTGCCTTTGCAGTAATATATTTCCAGATGTCTTCAGCTTGAGCATGGAGAAACAGGATGTAGAGCATGACAACTATGGTTTCCTCTCGTCTCTGCTCACTGTTGTTTTTCACTGTTTGTCCTCTGAAGGTATTATTTTATTTCACAAATAGAGCACTGCATATATAAATAACGTCTGCTGTATTCAGGTAGCATCATTCCTCCAGAGGAACCTCACAGAGGAGATGAGATCCCTCCTTTTATTGGGCTACGTTTATTGAAAAGCTTTATTGGATCAACCAGCCACAAGCCAGTGTTTGGCAGCTTGAAATGACAAAACCTACGAGATTTGAGATTTTATAAGTGGAATGACATCATAATTATACAGAACACGAGCAAGGTTAATGAGAATTTATTGTAAAAAACATATATCTATGGTCTGAAAAGGAACGCCATACCTGATTCCCACTGGTCTCATCAGCTTATCTGGAAAGTGTACCGCTGTAATTGTATTTCCTCCACTAATGCTGCATTGCGAGTTTTATTCCTATGTTTCCTTTGAGATGCACATCCTGGTTGAACACTGTGATAGCTGATACTCGCACTATATCCATTATGTGCAATCTAGAGCCGAAAATACTATAATATACAATACAGTGTTCAAAGGAGCTTAGCCGACTTAAAAACTCTCTTTTCCTTGACACTAACCATTGAATTACGCCACAGATCAGTTATCTGGATCAGAGCTACAGTGGCACAGCTCGAAAAAAAATTCAAGCACAATCTTTGAAATCTTTAGAAATATGAAGTTTGATTTCAACTTTCTGACCCAAACATCTGATCCGCAGTGTAACACAGTGCATGGCACAGGTGGGGCCAAAGAAAAGGGCTGTCTGACAGTAAAGTAAAGCTAAAAATCTTCTTAAAGTAGCATACACTCAAACCATTATTGAGCCTTTCTGCTGCCGCCATCCACAGCAGTGCATAGTCCATGCATGTCCTCCTGCTTCTCCAAACTGGGAGTGTGCTGACCGAACTTTATACACATCTACTTACAAACTACCTCTTGAACATCACAGACAATATTTTTGTCTTTTAATATCATCTGTACCCTTTATTGTTTGCATAGAAGTGCTGTGACTTTTATTCAGCCTGCTGAGATGCGTTGACCAGCACTGGCATATGAGGAGAGGAGAGCCCTCTTCCTTAGGGTGTGGAGAACATCTTCAATATTTCATATGATAATCAAATGTGTTATTCATGGCTCAGCGGACTGTATTTAGTTTCCTTTAACATTTCATGACAGACCACAATCAAATCTGTATTTGTTATTCAGCTGGAAGTTTGCATCGGGACGTGACAACAATTTGAGAAGTGATGTAAAACCCGGAGAACACTAGTAATATGTCCCAGCCTGTGAAAAACTAGAGACACTGTGCCAACTCGGTTGCTTCAGTAATTATTCATCGGTCAAAGGGGAGTTTTGCATCTGTCTGATGAGACCGTTCTGGCTGTGAATTGCTCGTGCTGCCTGGAGGGCCTTGGAGGAAGGGTTCCTCCGAGCCTCACGACAGTCCCAGGACAGAGAGCACAGCTGGGACTCAGCATCCCAGTCTTTCACGCTCCATTCCACACAGCTACGCACAGGGACACGCAGAGGGACGTTCAGTTCCCTTTAAGCTCTCATGGTCTTTCCTGCCTCCTCCATGTTTCTGCAGAGGCAGTCGTACCAGGGGATTCCTCTTGTCTATTTCTCTCTTTTGTCTCTCTCTCTCGCCGCTCATACCCCAGAGGAATAAAAAAAAAAAACCACGGCTTAGACCACCCTTTTCTCTGAAGTTCTATCTATGTAGTGTCCTGTCTGACCACCAGCCTTCATTCAGCACGCAGGGTCGGGAGACTTCTTGTCATAAGTCAGTGCTTTTGTTCTTAGAAAACCTAGAATATTTCATGACAAAACATTATAAACAACATTCAGGGTTCCCACACCTTTTTCATGAACATATTCAAGCACTTTTCAAGCACCTTCAAGCACCAGTTTTTCCATTTTTCCAGCACCTTTAAATAGGTAGCCTACTAGTTGTGTTTGCCATGATGGTCATGGGAAGCGCAGCGGTGCCACTGTATGGCATAATAATATGGGTCTAATTAGCATTATTTCATATGGTGGTAGATTGACTGTTTTGATTTTTAACTAATTGTGAATTGGCTTGTATTCTCAGCTTGTGAGCGGTGTATTGTGTAACTACCATAGCGCAATAACAGTGACCAACAGGTGTGGATAGTAGTCTACTGTTATTTCTCTGCAGAACACCAAGCGAGTATGATAACTGAGTTCTGCATGTAAAGGCATCGGATCAAGCGCGTAGCCGCTTAGGAAACATTTTTGTTTTCTCTTGGTTTATTGAGATAGACATCACACACATTTCAAGCATTTTCAAGCACTTCACAAAAAATTCAAGCATTTTCACAACCTTGAAAACACTGAATTGAAATTCAAGCATTTTCAAGGAATTCAAGCACCCGTGGGAACCCTGAACATTGAACCGCAGCTAAAACCGCGTCGTCTATTCTAAACAGCTCTACACCTGTCCATATTTTATCATTCATATTTAAACTTTAAAGGTAAAATCAAAGCTGTCTTAGAGAGAGCACCTGACAATCTGAAGTATGCCGATAACTATAGGCGAATTAAAGAAATGCTGTAATGGAGAATATACAGTATATTCCTTAAAGCCATGGGCAACACAGACACGGCTGACTGCCGAATCAATATGAACTGACATCAGTTTGTGATTTCATGCATGTGAAATACAAATTCAACCCCAGAAGAAGTCATTATCTGCCTGGATATATTCTGCTCAGATTAAGAGCCTAAAGCCATCTGAACAAATTATTTAATACAAATCGTTACCAACCATGTATTTGATCCAAAGTATGATTTTGTGGATATGAAAAACATGTGCAGTGATTTTTTTCATTCTCATAAAGCACGTATATAACTTTACTCACCCTGTAGTCACTGGCAGTAACATAGAAAATAGGCTGGAAAGCCAGCCAGATGATGCAGGTGGTGTACATGGTGAACCCGATGAACTTGGCCTCATTGAAGTTCTCCGGGCATTTGCGCGTCTTGAAGGCGTAGACCGTGCAGAGGATGATGAGGATGCAGTTGTAGGTGAGAGACACGAGCATGCTGGAGTCCTTGCTGTTACACTTGAGGGTGACCACGTCTCTTCTCTCCGGGCTTACTTCCTTTCTCACCCCAGGGGCCTCGACCAGCAGCCAGACCACCACCACGACCAGCTGGCAGGAGATCAGAGCGCCGCAGATTGCAACCTGGGAGGCCGGACTGATAAATCGAGGCCGCTGTGCTCCATCCTTCACACCGCTGAAGATCCGGGCGATACGGTTGGTCTTGGTTAGGAGGGCCGAGTAGCACACGGCAAAGGAGGTGCCTAAGCCCAGCCGGCGCAGCGTGCAAACTGCCGTGGACGGTTTGGCGATATAGATGAAGGTCATGCTGTAACACATCAACACTCCCAGCAGAAGGATGTAGGAGAGCTCACGTCCACTGGCCTTCACCACGGGTGTCTCATTGTGTTTGAGGAAGAGGCCAATAACGAAGAGCGTGCACATCATCCCTAGACAGGAAATGGTGACAGGTCCAATTGCCCAGGCGTCTTCATATCGGATGTACTCCTCAGGCAGATCGTAACAGCCTGTCAGGTTGGCCAGGGGCCACTGTCCAAAGCTGCAGTCAGCACAGGTGAACTCATCTTGCAAATACTGGTAGGGCTGACAGGGGATACAGATCCAGCAGCACACATCTCCAGGCTGCATGCTCTTCACCTCGTTCTTCCTGCAGGGGTCACTACACTGGGAAGTTGGTGCAACCTGACCAGCCCAGGGGATGAGGCTGGTGTTCAGGATCAGGCTCTGAGCCCAGTAGCCGACCTTTTGATAGACATAGCGTCCACCTTCTTTGTGGTAGTGGAAAATGTTGTAGCGGCCAAGGCTGTCCCCGAAGGAATCAAAGCGGACTACGTTCTCTGTGTCAGGTGGACGAAATGGTGCTGAAGGTGAAAAGGAAACAAAAGGAAGTATTAGAAAAAAAGAAGTATGACGTGGGTCATCGCACAGCAAATGCTGCTAGAATATTGAAAAGGCATAAATAAATATGGACATTTGTTTATTCTTTGTTTCTCAGTCAACAAGGTTACGTCCTCTGTCTGTCAGGAAGATTAGAGAAAAACTACTGGCCTGATCATGTCGCGGACACATGTATACATTCTACAGTAAAATTAACTTAATTCTTTTCCATCTCAAACATCACTTTAGAAATAAATGCAGCAGGTGTTATAGAAATAAGCAATCCAGATTAATCCAGACCTAAAAAAGTGACCCACATGATTCTCTGTCTTCGCCTATGTTTGATTGAGATCAGAGCTCAGCTCACACACACACACACACACACACACACACACACACACACACACACACACACACACACACACACACACACACACACACACACACACACACACACACACACACACACACGCAGGTATGGGAGATATACAGTGTTCTTGCTTTAGTTTGATTTAGTTCTAACTGATCTTGCTTTAAACTGTTTTAACTGTGTTTTTGATCTTGTTTTAACTTGTTTTAACTGGTTTTAATTGGTTTTAACTTGTTTTAACTTGTTTTAACTGGTTTTAATTGGTTTTAACTGGTTTTAACTGGTTTAAATTGATCTTGTTTTAACTGGTTTTAACTTGTTTTAACTTGTTTTAACTGGTTTTAATTGGTTTTAACTGGTTTTAACTGGTTTAAATTGATCTTGTTTTAACTGGTTTTAACTTGTTTTAACTTGTTTTAACTGGTTTTAATTGGTTTTAACTGGTTTTAACTGGTTTTAAATTAATCTTGTTTTAACTGGTTTTAACTTGTTTTAACTTGTTTTAACTGGTTTTAACTGGTTTTAACTTGTTTTAACTGGTTTTAACTGGTTTTAACTTGTTTTAACTTGGTCTTGTTTTAACTGTTTTAACCGTTTGGGCTATTTATTGTATATTGTTTGTGTTTGTTGTGATCAGGGCATTGCTGTAAAAGAGCTATTTGCTCAGTCAATGTTTCCCTGAATAAAGAACGGAAATAATAATGTCTCTCTACCAGTGGAGGACAGAGGACCCTGGTGGTGGTCTGCGCTCTCTGAGAAGTGATAGTCGGACTTGTTTTGGAGTAAGGAGACAGCGGACGTGCACATGAGCTCATGTCTCATAAAGCGTGTTTTGCTGGCAGGACAGTCTCATTTATCTCTTTGACGTTTTAACAGTGACTGTGATGGCAAACAGGTGTGAATTGTCAGTTTACATGATGGAGCCACAGTCTGAGTCTGTTTACTTTGATGGATAGCTCCGGGACTGAACACTGGAATGGGAATTCCAGACAGATGGCACATCATATAAAATAATGTTTAGTTTTCCTCACGAAATCGAGGCTTAAATCAACCTGGATTTTCTAATTTTTAGAAACCGCCTGAGAAGTAGATTATTTTAGTATTCTATCATGATTTTTAATATGTATAAATCCACGTGTGTCTGTGTATTTTCCCCCTTAGGGTGTTGCAATGCCTGTAGGGACTCACTAATTTACGGGATTTCATCCAGTCCAGTCTCTGGACAGTAAAAATCCTTTGGGTAATTTCTTTTGCAGAAATTGTGAAAAACAGAAAAGCACAGCTGGATATGAACACACTCTGCCATCAATTAAATGTCAGTATTTCCATAAATCGAAAGGATAAGACAATGCAGCTCATTTACTGAAGTGAATGTGAATCAAACACTGGTATATGTTTTGTGTTTGCAGCTTTGTGTGTGCTCACACTGAAGAACCCTCTCTCTATTCACACTTACGACGAGAGAGCCTCAAAGCACGAGGGCGAGAAAAAGAGTTTCATCTTCGCAAATTGAATCATTACAGCTTATCTGCCGCTGCAGTGTATAAACACGTAGAATTACTCTTGCACTAATTCAACATTTTATATGAATTGTTACAATGAATCTAAATTGATACAACCTAATTTGGCGGCGGCACACACAGAGCGCACTTGGGGAAATTAGATGATATTACATTGAGGTTTTATGGAGAAGACAGAATAATGAGAAAAAGAAAGCTGCTTTACATCATGAAAATCAATATCTGTTAAAAAAATATTTAGTTTATCGAGATTTTACTCACCCTCGAACTTGACCTTGAGAATGTAGTCCCTGTAAAACTTTCTGCCGTTGCCAGGTTTAAGAGCATCACACACCTTGGTGGAGTTGGGGCATAAGGCTTGCCTCATGTTATGTAAGGCAGCAGCCATTGCATAGACGGCGTTTACAACAAACATGATCTTGGACTCTGGCTGAAAAGGAATCTCACGGAGTGAGTGCTTCCCACAGCCCAGATCATGGAGGCTGCACTGGAACTGGTTTTCCCAAAACTCTCTGAACCAGGGATTCCTGGTGTTGTTGTACGGGTGCAGGGCAGTGAAGTAGTCATTGAATTGGGGGATCGGATAGGAAGCCAGTTCAATGGTGAATGCTCCATCAGCCACAGCCTCACTGCCTCTCACTACGCTCTCCTGAGCTCCCCACCCATCGCTGGCCACCCAGGTGAAGGTAACATTCATGCGGTTGGCTGCCACCAGTAGCTCGCGGGCGTCTTCGCTGCGCGTGAACAAGATGACCACCTTGGCGTTGGACTTCTGCTGCAGGGAGCGGATCACGTTCTCATAACTCCAGCGGTTCATGGACCGGCTCACTTTGGCCGACGTGGCAATGCAGATCTGGTGGGCACGAGCCTCCTGCTGGAAGGCGTCGATGCCGGTCTCGCCATAGTCGCCTTCTGACGCCACCGTTGACACGTACGTCCAGTTGAAGTAACGCAGGATCTCTGCCATGGCCTTGGCCTGGTAGAAGTCAGGGGGCACGGTGCGGGCAAAGTAGTCATAGCGGGTCTTGTCGCTGAGCTTGGCACTGGTGGAGGCGTAGCTGATCTGAGGGATCTGGAAGAGTCGCAGAAGGTTGGCCACCTGGAATAAGTGAGAGACACTAGAATGATTATGCTTGTTACTTGAACCAGTCCTTACACATTATCAGTAAACCTCAATTCTGTGAACATTCCTATGCATATGTGGCATACAGAGCCATCGGTGGGTTAACATACCGTTATTATTATTTACATATTTCATTTACATTTCATTTATCAAAAGTAAGTATGGACTGTGAATGTGAGACAATTCCAAGAGAACATATTGAACTGGTACTGTACAAACGAAGAGACTGGTGACAGACTAAAAGTACTGAGGCCGATATGAGTTCTGTTACATTTGAGAGTTGATCTGATTGGGGTCCAGAGTACAGTAACTGATGTTTAGTGGTTGAGGCTTACATGGGTCAGATACTTTGATTAATGGGTACTAATTGAATTGAATGTCAAGTGCCACTTTAAAATAAGTAATACCATGTTTTCAGTGAGAAAATTCACTCTTTGGGTATGTGGTGACATTTATTATTGGGGGGCACAGATTTAAATTACATTTAATTTAGTCCAGCTCATGTTTAGATGATCATTTTCTGGGTGTTCTGTTAAGTTAAGAGGTTGGTTTTAGGGTTTTAGGGTTTATTGATTGGAAAATGTGTCGTTATCTGGCAGTTTATCATCGACTGACTTCTACCAGCAGAGATTCGCTACGTTGTGTGTGCAGGGACATGGGAAATCTCTTGGATAAACAGTTACTGTGTTGACTGACTGACAATAATATGATATATTTTTGCTCTTTGCAGGTAGGAAGGGAGAGTTAGAAATGTGTAACTGATGGATGAAGATGTTGTGGTGGTTTTTGATCCCGGTTGGATTTTGTGGATAAAAACGGTTCTGAACGTTACTTGTTTGTTGTTTGCAGTTAGCACTGGTTGCCTAGTTACGGCGAGCAGGCGCTAGGTTGGTATTGAATGCGCAAGATGAAACTGGTCTGGACTATAGATGTAACATACAAGATTTATTGTTTTGATGTTGTTTTGATTATTGTTTTTTGTTTTGATGTGGATAAGCATCAAGATGTTCATAATTTTACAAGATCACACACTAAGGATAAACAGTTACTGTGTTGCCAACTGACAAGAATATGATATTTTTTTGCTTTTTGCAGAAGAAAGATTAAAAAAAATGAAATGTGTAGTGGAGGACAGCTTCATTCTGCACCACGCTACACATACTATTAACCTATTAGAGTTAAAACATACGATATCTGCCAACTGTGGGAATTGTTTTAATTACTCATAATTACACGAATGATTGAAACTGGCTACACTACATGGGTTTTTTTCCCCCTGCAGATGCAATTAGTCTCACCCCATTCAGTGTCTCATTCCTTCACTGGATCCCTGCGGAGCTTTTCACAACTTCTCCTGCTGAAAAAAGTGGCAGGATCCTGCATTTTAACAGTTACGGGGACTGTCTGTCTACCCCATCATCTCTGATGCTATCATCAACGTTAACAAAAAAAGATATATATGAGAAGTGAACAGGTCACAGGTGTTAGAAACTACTGTATTACAAATGAACAGGTTTTTTTCAGAAAGTTCTTGCTCTGCTTTGGCAGATGGGGAGAGAAACATGGGTTGAGGGCACGGACTGGGAAAGGGAGTCAAAGAATCTTGAAACTTTGCGTTCTCTGTGTAAGTGGTTTTGTCAGGATCGTGACACCACGTGCAGCGTGCGGAGGCAGCTACAGACGAGCTTTTGCTTCAGGCACTTGAGTGGAAGCCTAAGGGGAGCAGGTCTGATCAGTCAAAAGAATGCCAACCTAAATCTGGTCTGACTTTAATGCCGGCTTTCACACCAGCACACTCATGGCACGACGTGTCGAATGCCAATGATTCATTCCTGAACGTGAAAGAGGAAATTCACATTCAAATGCATTCATGTTCAATTTACGTACAATTATACCTTCTCTCTGTTAAACAGATAATTGTCGTGTTGTTACATCTATGCATCAGTACATGAACTGTTTGCATGCAGCTTTTTCGTTTCTTTGAAGCCAGATCAACATTTTCAGGATGATATTTACAATCTCTACACATGACTGCATGACTTGGCTATACTTTGATTTGATATCTCATTAATCTAAATAACTTTGTAATATTTCTGATCATCGTGAGATGATTTATATATTGCATTGTGGGGTTACTTACAGAGTTGTTGCGGATATAATTAAGGAACATTTAAATACATTTTGGGGTGAGGACAAAACAAATCTCTCCTGAAGTAACTACACAACAATTAAAAGGCGCCCACGCAGTAAACCAGTAAACTAGATACTGTATGCAGTATGATGCGGTCAGGATTTGGCAATTTAAAATATACTTTCTCTCAGTCAGTTTACAAATTGCAAATAAATGACTTTATCTGGGTGGAGAATGTTCTGACAGCCATCATATTTCAAACTGAGACCAAATGCACCAGTACAGATAACCAGGTCGAACAGATACTTGATTAATACATATATCTCTATTGATAAGGTGACAGTACACTAACACATGACAATAAATCTAGTGTGATGTGCCTCAATGGATTTTAACCATGGCATCTCTGTTATTCTGCAGAATCACTGAGATAAATATTAAATAAGTCAATTTTCAGCCGAGTAGATTTATTGGAATAAATAAGGAAACCAGAAAAAATGAAATGTAACAGCACAATTTAGGAGCGACTGGACTCTGACATTTTTTTTTACACCATTCAAACAATGTCGCAGAGAAGATTCATCAGTTTGATATTAGCGAGTGGAAAAAAAATAAAATGAAAATCTGGATTCTTGAAACACGAGTGAGCATTTTGCATCAGTTCAGAGGTCGGTTTCTCCTGTGATTTCCAGGTCAGCTGAACTAACCCTGATTATGCAAACAGGCCAATAATCACATTTCTTCATAGACTCATCTCTCTCCTTTAAAACCCCCTTGACAGCCTTTCTCAACATGTGGTGAAACATCTGGCGGCAGCGTGCTTGCTCTCTTAGGAAGAAATCAGAGTATGATCCAGAGTGGAAAGTGACACATAAGTACTGTCGGATTAATCGTTCTCACATCACTCAAAACTCCATACTAACTGGGTCTTCTCATAATTGCGTATGAATAGTTCTTATAACAAAAGATATGTTTGTCATTGAGACCAGTCCTTCTTCTTTTCAGCCACTACAACATATATCACATAGCAAAACATTCAACAGCTGACATGACGATAGTAAACAATACATGAGAATATTATATAATACAGAGTTTTATTGTACGGTGGCCGGGAACCCTCAATGCTGCAAATAAAAGAAACGCTGCGAACAAAAAGAAACAGCGCTGCAAATAAAAGAAACGCTGCAAATAAGAGAAACAGCGCTGCAAATAAAAGAAACTCTGCAAACAAAAAGAAACAGCGCTGCAAATAAAAAAGAAACGCTGCAAACAAAAGAAACAGCGCTGCAAATAAAAAAGAAACGCCGCTGCAAATAAGAGAAACAGCGCTGCAAATAAAAGAAACGCTGCAAACAAAAGAAACAGCGCTGCAAATAAAAAAGAAACGCCGCTGCAAATAAGAGAAACAGCGCTGCAAATAAAAGAAACTTCACAACGGAAGTGAATTACCGGGGACTATTATTGCCGGTGCACCTGTAGTTTTTTTTTTTGTACATTTATTTTTTTCAAGTGAATGCAATACGCTTCTGTACTTCTTCTTCTTCTTCTCGCTCACATAAAAAAACTTCCGGTGCACCGGCAATAATAGTCCCCGGTAATTCACTTCCGTTGTGAAATTTCTTTTATTTGCAGCGGCGTTTCTTTTATTTGCAGCGCTGTTTCTTTTATTTGCAGCGCTGTTTCTTTTGTTTGCAGCGCTTTCTTTTTGTTTGCAGTGTTTCTTTTATTTGCAGCGCTGTTTCTTTTTGTTTGCACCGTTTCTTTTATTTGCAGCATTGAGGGTTCCCGGCCATCGTATTATTGCCTAAAATGTTTCAAATCCAGACCCCAAATGCATTTAAAATATATTATATATTTCTGCACTAAAAAAAAAGGAAATTCCTGACTGCAAAGTTCAGCTGTTTAAATTCTCATTATATCATTATGTGAAAGAATATCTCTAAGGCTGACTTGAAGTAAGTAGTAAGTAGTAATAAGAATTTCAAATTCTAAATCTTTCTATTTTTAAATTAACTAGTTGTCAAGGACACGTTATCTTAATATGAAGTCAAAATCTGTGCAGAAACCAGCGGTTCGAGTTTCACATAAAAACATGGACCAACACAAGAACAGGTCTATAGATTATTTAAATCCTGATATGTTTGCTTGAGGACAATCAGCCAAATAGCTGACTTGAACAGTGGGAGGTTTTAAATAAGTTAACAACCTAATAGAAGTTGCTGTGACAGACATTTTTTCTGTTCACTTTAAGGAGCGTGGACTCTATGTTTTAACACAAAAGCGTTCGGAAAGGCTGAGAGTGCTTCCTGTAGGAAAGACACGGGACGTTCTGGTGGGATTTGAATCCAGGTCAGTAAGACTGCATCAGATTCTTACCCAGCACAGCATGCATGTGGGTTTATTACCATGTCTGCAGATATACATGTATGTTTTGGACTAAGCAGAATAAGTAGACCAAGTTTAAGGACAAATTAAATACTCAATCAGCTTTGTCTGAGCATTGATATATCATTTAATACTTAACCTGTAATACAAAGATATGCACTGAGCACCTGGCATAGTTGTGTTAGGTTAACATCCATCCTGCAGAAATTTGGCTGTGCATAGTGAATGAGTCATTTCTCTGTAGGGTATTAAACGGAGCTCTATGCTGGTTAAGTAATCCACTTATGGTACACGTGGCTTATGGGGGTTATAAAGACGTGTCACCAATACAACGGGTTTGTTGGAAATCGTTATATAGATGTTCGCATGGCTTACACAGAAATCCCCCACCTGCCAAAGCCTGTGACTGACACATAGAGAACGTGGAGACCTCGGGTCGATATCAAGAGGCAGAGCATTATGGATGACCAAGGCAGTGACCCAGTTCTTCTTCTGGCCTCTTGTTACGATCATATATTAGTTTTGCCCTGCTAACTAGCTGCAACTGCACGAGAGATTCTCACTCAGGAACTGTAATGGGTTCAAAGGAGCACAAAGATCCTGGAGCTTAAGATACTAGAGGGACGAGAAGAGCAGACGAGAAGAGCTTGAGGTGTAAGTCACATGACAGCAGAGAGATGTGCAGTGCATTAAGGGCTTCTGTGGCAAGTTTATATCCTGCAGACATTGTTGTTCAGCAAATTGTTCAGTGCTCGGAGGGTGTTGTGTCTTCCCGCCTACAGCTGCAGATTTAAGGTTGTCGTAATGTGTTTCTTTCTTGAGCTGCAGACACAATGTCAAGGCACTCGTGTGACATGCATGCTGTAGTTGTAACATTTCTAAATTTAGCATGATAAGCTCTAGTGTCGGTAACAGTATATCTGTTTATGAATAAGATGGGTTTTTTTTGTTTTTCGTAGGCTTAGTATTTAATGTTTTCAGCACTAAAAGGAAATTTTTGATTTTCATTTAGGCAGTAGGCTGTTGGAACTGTTACAGTGCATGTAAATCAGATCTGGTGTGTTATTCTCTCATAAGACTCATCTGCATATACACGCCTGAGGTTTTAGCCTTACCGTCTCACAGGGATCAAACAGCACCTTATTTAATTAAGAAAAGGTCTAGTTATGCACTGTTACATTCAGCTGACGCTTTTTATTCAAAGCGACTTACAAGGAGTATTAGCATCTTGCCCGAGAACACTTTGACATGCAGACTAGAGGAGCAGGGGATCGAACCACTGATCATCTAATCAGTGGACAACCCACTCGACCTCCTGAGCCACAGCCGCCCTTATATCACTGTTACCGAGCAGATTACTTGGAAAGCGGTTTCCTGCTTAGCAATGAGAGTGTATAAGACCCGGTAGCAGAGTTAACAGGAGTGTTCTTTTTAGCTGTCGTATACTGTTTCCATAGAGATACCACTAAGGCACCGGCAAACACCGAGCTGGAATAATTCAGACTGTGAAATGTCAAGATACAGTTCTGAAACATACAGTCAGTCGGTGATTTGTTAATATTTAACAGAGGGCACAGCCCAATGGGAGCAACCTTAACCCTAACTGCAGTGCTCCATTTCCCCCCGTTTACCCCCAATGTATAAACTTTACCTCTAATTATATAACTGTAGCAGCTGAGCGTGATGTGCTCAATGCAAGTTAATGTCCTCAGGACCATTCCCAGGTTATATCAAACATAATGCATACGGTAGAAATTATATCTGTGGTCATGTCTCCACTTTGTTACAGCGCCAGTTTAACAATCTTCTTGATATTCTGTGACTATGCGTTGCTACTGACACTGACACTACTCTACAGAGCATGTAGGCTACAATAGAGTATTTCTAGTACATTACTTTATTATAGATTCAAGACGAAACTGACAGAATGAGAGAAAAGGCACAATTAAAAATCTGTCAGCAGCATGGATTTATCAATGCACCGCACAGAGCAATGGTCCATAGATTATAACTTGTGCACGCCTCAGTCAGATAAAGGATCAATGGGTCTTGCAGACTAGACTAGACTAACATATTTAACTAAGCAACCTCACTGCCTCAGCCCTCGCTGCGCTACTAGAGGATGGAGGGTGTTTAACAAGGGAACCCCATCATGCACTAAACACAGCGTAAAAGCTGTTTATACATGATACAAGTTGACTTTTAAGTCCACAAATTTGTGAAAGTACCGACATAGAGCTTCAGTTTGTAGATTGTTGCCTTTGCAAATGCCTGTGTACTGTAATCGATAAAAAATTAAATAGGAATGCAGTTTCTTCACCATTAAATAACACATACTGCATTTATTTTTATCTGTGTCTGCTTAGCATGCCGACGAATGGATGCAAGGAGAAATAATAAGAGGAGTAAGAGATGTGAGGAGGAAGAAACACAGTTGGGGCAATAGTCAAATAACAGAGATTACAGATATGCAGGGACACAGAAATAAGAGTGTGTCCTGATCCAGGAAATATCAGGCCTACTTTGTAGAGATGTCATGATTTTTTTTTTTTCTACATGAAAAGCCCATCTGCTCTTCCCAGAAGACTGTCTCAGTGCGCTTCTACAGCAATAACTCTGTAATCCCAGAGCGGCAGTCCTTAGCTCCACTCAGGATCGCACATATACAGCCCGCTGCAGAAACACACACACACACACACACACATGCAAACACATGCACGAGGAGCAGACATGCATGCACATGCACATATAGTGTATAGATAGAGCATGGCCTAGATCGTTATTAGTTTATTCCTTATGATTTAGTTGCTTGGCAACAGCCTTAACAGGGTGGAAATATGAACTGTTAGATACATAGAGCAAGGAGTTTTTTTTTTTATCAGGTCCGGCCCCCACATGCTGCTGGATGATATGAATCTCCTTTATGCTGCAGTAGTCATCGAAGCCCCCGGAGTCATTTAACCCATTCAGACTACACATTCATTTACAATGTCAGTAACTCTGCGTTTGACGTGCACTTGCTTCCATTCATTTCATTCTTCTCCTCTGTGACTTATCGTCTTTTTAAACTCCGGTTCTGTCCCGTCAAACATCACAGATACAGGCGCGCTCAGTGCGACCCAGCGGTAAAGTTACGGTTAACTAAACTCACATACAGGACGAACCAAATTGGCGTACAGCTGATTTTACACCACCTTGTCATTCATTTATTGAGTTTGTGCAGGGGGGTATTATATTATATCTATTTTAACTGCACACATCGTGTGTTCTGCCAAGGCACTGAATAATCCAATCACATGTGAATTATTTACGATTTTGGGAGCACGTTCTTTTTACTTTTATCCGTGAATAATGCATTTTCACTTCATGGCTTTACTGATACGTTTCATCATTATTGTTCTCTCTCTGGCATGTGTGTATCCGTGTTTAAATCCTTTGTATGACTCACGAATGCCCCAGAGATTGGCACTGTCTACCTGCACATGGATTCTATAAATAGGCTTGTTTGTGGATGATATAAGAGAGAGATCCTTCTCATGAATTCACTTTATTATTCCGCTCACATGGTTTAGTCTGCAAATGTCAAGCAGTGTGTTCATATCAGGTTATACAGTATATCTTTAAAAAGTGAGTGTGTCTTCTCCTGTTTCGTTAATCAGTGAAAAAGTTAATATATTTCAATTAATTCACAAACAAGAGCCTTCATCCAAATACACCACAACAAACCAGGTTTCTGCTTTTCTTCAGATTCACATATTTCCTGTACACGAGGATAAATCTTTAGTGAGCTTTTAAGTATTTGACATTTCAGAGGTGTTGTTCTTCAGCGCGCCCTGATGATTATGATGTTTTTCCAGGGGGATGCTCTCTTACCAGTGAGTCACATTTAGCAGCACAGCAGACTGCTGTCAGGGGAACAAAAGTGGAGTAGCCAACCCCGAGGCTTGATGTTCCTGGACTGTAATTGCGGTTTATGATACATCTCTGATTAACCCGCGCCTTTAGGACACTGAGGAGTAATAACGGTAATGTTTCCTCTATAAAGCAGCTGTATCTAGTAGAATTCATGCTGGATGCAGACTGACAGTATTCATGATGAAAGCATTTCTGTTTTTCTGTATGTGACAATGCTGCTTCAAGTAAACATGTATCTTGTCAGCGCTGCAGCTCTTCACACGCATGAACGAAGATGCTGAATGTACCGAACATGTCATCATGGGGTCATTACTCACCTTGCGCCGATAACCCACTGTTCAGATAGACCACAAGGAAATTGTTCATGGCATAAATATTCCCATGTTCAGATGGCATCACAGAAATCAAATGGTTCAAGGCCATATGATGCCATGTGACTCTCTTCAACACCCCTCACCCCTGTGATCGTATCTACATGTCACTGTCTCGGTGTTTCTGTGAAACATGATGCCTCATCCGATCTCTCTGCATCCTCTGCGTGGCAAGGCACACCTCTGCCAAACCACCAGACAGGGCCGGCAGCAGCCACAGATGGGGAAGACAGGACCTAGCCCTGCTGCGAGAGCGTCACAGAACTTCGCCTCCACACTTAACTCAATCTGTGCCCATGTAACGCCAGCATGGCCAGGCCTGCAGCCAGATCCGCCCCCGTATCCACGACTGTCACACCACCACAACACCAGCGGCACGGCGACGCGCTCCTTCATTGTGACAGATTTAGATAGCACTCGGCGTTCTCGCCACCTGTCAGTGCACCATGTTCCACCATGTCGCCATGGCGATATGGGTCTTTAGACCCGTATTGCTAGTTGTCCTGTAACTGCCTCGCCTTCGGGGGGTGAGATACACACACATCTCGACTTAACCGCCACGGAGAAGGACAAGCGTGTTCGCCTTGCACACAGCCGTGCTGGTTCACTCAGAGGTCGGCCTGGTTATAGATTATGCACAAACCAGGCGGCTACAGAGGACAGAAACATTATGTAGAGATGGTATCTGCAGAGCATCATCAGTAGCATAGAAATGCCAAACACTCACAAGCGAATGAATATCTTTGTGTAATAACACAGGGTTCCCACACCTTTTTCATGAACAAATTCAAGCACTTTTCAAGCACCTTCAAGCACCAGTTTTTCCATTTTTCCAGCACCTTTAAATAGGTAGCCTACTAGTTGTGTTTGCCATGATGGTCATGGGAAGCGCAGCGGTGCCACTGTATGGCATAATAATATGGGTCTAATTAGCATTATTTCATATGGTGGTAGATTGACTGTTTTGATTTTTAACTAATTGTGAATTGGCTTGTATTCTCAGCTTGTGAGCGGTGTATTGTGTAACTACCATAGCGCAATAACAGTGACCAACAGGTGTGGATAGTAGTCTACTGTTATTTCTCTGCAGAACACCAAGCGAGTATGATAACTGAGTTCTGCATGTAAAGGCATCGGATCAAGCGCGTAGCCGCTTAGGAAACATTTTTGTTTTCTCTTGGTTTATTGAGATAGACATCACACAAATTTCAAGCATTTTCAAGCACTTCACAAAAAAATCAAGCATTTTCACAACCTTGAAAACACTGAATTGAAATTCAAGCATTTTCAAGGAATTCAAGCACCCGTGGGAACCCTGTAACATTGCAACTGAAAGCGCATATAAACAGATAAAGCTCATCTTGTTTTCAAAGAGCGAATAGTATGAGCAGATTTACAGTTCCAGAGACGGTAAGTGTAGTTGCCAACCAACCAGCCTACAGAAATAGTAGCACGCCTCGTAACTGAACCGCGTTACAATGTCGAGGCTCGTTCACGGGTGAGAAAGGGAACTATGTCCTGTGGAGTTCTCCTACTGATGAGGAAGATTCACCGAGAAGCTAGGGCAGACCTCAGACCTCAGCCTTGTAATAGTACATCCATAAATTACCACAAGACAAGGGCACTCTCCAAGGAGCCCCAGATGCAGGGTTTCACTAAAATTACAGCTCGTTTATCAAAGCCTTTATTTCCAAACTGTCCTTTTCAGTAGGAATCCCAATATAGGTGCTCTGAATCCTCCTCCTCTTACATCATTCCCCAGGAGTTCTCTACCTGTATAATGTATGACTGTACTGAACTCCGTGTTTTGGCACCAAAACATTTATTTTGGAACTACAGGAAACAGTTCCACCAAAATCTGTGAACATTATTAGTAGCATTGACTCATTCAAATGATATGGACTGGGATTTCATATGCTCGCTTGAGGAAACACTTTTATTGTTGGCGTTTCCACTGCTGGCCACTGTTGTCTACAAATAATGACTAAAAAAGTATGGAAGGATGCCACCACCAGACGATTGTCCTGAAGTACCCACTGGGGGAAGCTGCTAACAGCAGACTGCCACTGGCAGGGGTTCCTACAGTATTTATGGTTTATCAATAATCTGAAGCCGGTTATTATTTCTGGATGAGCAGCAGTGTGTTCCTTTCTTAAAACAAGCAGATATCTGCAACACACGGTCTCGAGTGAGGTGAACCGTACTCCTCAGCCCAGACAGCAGTTGCGATCCTCTCGCTGACTGAGCCAGGATGATGCGTTTAAGTTCATGCTCTAAGGCATGTGTATTTGTGGATATTTACAAATCTCAAGTCCCGTGTGATACATTCATCTCTTTTTTTTACAATGACTTGAATTTACACGATTTTACTGATGTGGCAGCCGTATTGAAGATTCGGGAGACCCAATTAGCAGAGCTTTCATCGCGTCGGCTTGAGTGAGCCCCGAAAGGAGCCGCTGCTGCTGCTGCTGCTGCTGCTGCTGCTGAGAATAATCATGCCGTCACTAGTCATTCTGTCAGCACGTCCACTGCACAACATCTGTAGCATGTCTCCCTCTGATAGGACTGCAGCTCAAGTGTGAATTACCAGGAAGGAGAATGAGATCTTCCAAATTAGATCAGCCAGGCATATGTGCATACAGGTAAACAGATCCTCCTTGCGGAACCGATACTCATTAAGTTCCTGTGTTAACATCTCGCGAGGGGTAATTGCACGTGGTACTTAAGTCTAAATGGACAGTTATATGACCATCCATCACAATCTCCCTCTTCCTTGCACTCCCTCGTCTCAACTATCTCTCTCTCTCAAGCTGCTAATGGTTAAATACGCCGTCTGTAATTGCCTGTCCGACCACATTAATGTAGCTTTTGACAAACTCGTTTCATGGACAGGAAACAATGTTTTAAAAATTAATTAGTCTATTGTAGAGAGCCCCACCTGCTCCGCTGGTGTGTTTGTATTAGTTCTTACCTGAATGGAGACATCACTGTAGGAGCCTCCTATGACCCCAGAGATAGCCAGAGGGACGTCGTCATGGATGGCATAGGAGCCATCTGGGCATGTGTACTCGCTGTCATCCACTTTGGTGAGGGAGGCCCGGACAAACTCCAGAGACTGCTCCAGAGCATAAGTGTCCTTAGAGCAAGTGTCCAGTATATGAGCTCCCAATCTGATCCCAGGCAGGATGCGATCGTCCTTGTTGATTTCGTCTAGCGCTAGCAGCATGGCCTCCAGTCTCTGGATCCCTCTCTGAGCATTGATCTTCCCACAGTCCTCTGCCCCTTCACCCTTCTGGTGTACAGGGAACAGGCCGCCAATCATCAGATCTCCATCCAGGGTGATCTCCCTCTTGGAGTCAGTGTTATAACCCACCACAGGCAAACCCTGGGGAGCCTGGGCAAAGAGAGACACACATAAGCACAGCAGGCTGAGGTGGGACAGCCAGAGGGGTCGGGGCACAGGGCGCACCCCCAACACAGGGGATTTCCCCAATGACATATCCCTGGACAAAACAAGGTCACCGTCCCGCCTGTGGTTTCTGGTCAGTGTCTGGTCAAGCTTTGAAGAAAAGAACAGTCAGGCGCGGCAGCACCAGATCTCAAAGCGCCAGAGTTTTTATTCTGACAGGGGCCATTTACAGCATCAGCGCCATCCTCTTCGTCCTTCTCTTCTTCAAAGTTTTTCGTAGATTACAGCCTGCAGATCAAACAGAGAGAAATTCAGTCACAGCCTCTGAGCTCGAGTACAACGATCCCTTTGTCTCACACACATTGTGTCAGCCAGGGACCAACTCGTCCCGTGGAAATGTGACATCTGCACAAGTGAGTAAATATTTGTGTCGTTTCATGCTTATTGATGATGGATGTGGTATGCAGGACGGGAAATAATAAAGACAGCTCATTATTAGTTGACATCAAACATGGCACTGTGCTTTAAAACAGACTTAGCTTGAAGGAGAGTTCACTGAGGACAACGCAAACATGCTCCAAATAGTATTTTATTATTATTATGCAGCACAATCAAACCTTCATCGTGAGAGGCTTCATTCAGAGTGCACGTGTCTTTTATTTTGAAACTTTATTTCCTAATGTTTCATTGTCTGCCTGACCTCAAATTACTTCCAAGGCAGATGATCGCACAACTCTTTTATAACATGTGCACATGCTCCTGCACACGGAAACTCTACAGAGATAACAAATCGTGTCCCCAAGGAAGGTTTTGTCAAATCACATTAACCACTTGCGCACTCCTACAAAAACACAATTTGTGCACAACAAAAAAAGCAAAAATCCACATGCAGACACAATGAGATAAAGTATTAAAATCTATTTCAAGCATAGAAATTCATTTTGTTGCCAACTAGCTGAGTTAGTGTGATTTTATGTAACAATACATGCACGTTCATTTGTTTGTTCTGCTGTCTGTAGTGCTCTAAATCATATTTTTTTTTTATTACAAAGCGGGATGCAAATCCAAAATAACGTGAGCATTTCTTATTCCCAGCTAAAAAAAAACACGTTAGTACAACAAATCTGACTCACACTGAGACAAACAGCACACTGGAGGAACATTGTTGGAAGAACCCTGCAGAGCGAAGCCCGTCCTTAAATTATTGAAGCATTTACTGTGATCGTTGAAACTAATGACGACACAACTGATCTGTGAGGTCAGAGGTTAGGGTCAGCATCAAAACGGATTCCTTGGAAGAAGATGATAAAAAAAAAGGACAACTTGCTGTGCTGCCAAGTTACTGCAACAGTGTGTACAGTGAATTTATTGTGCAGGACTAGAAATCTGTTAAAGGACCAAAATGTGAAAATATTCCTTCCAGTTTTAAACAATGTTTAAAAAACTGGTTTGAATTTTTGAGAGTCACTTTTTTTTTGCACATTTAGAACAATATTTGTGAAGTTAAGATAAAGATAGAAGATAATTTAAATATTTAAATCCAAATGTTAAATGTAAAATCTAAATGCTAAATCTAAATCCAAATGTTAAATGTAAAATCTAAATGCTAAATCTAAATCCAAATGTTAAATCTAAATCTTAAATATAAATCCAAATGTTAAATCTAAATCTTAAATATAAATCTAAATGTTAAATATAAATGTTAAATATAAATCTAAATATAAATGTTAAATCTAAATCTAAATATAAATGTTAAATATAAATCTTAAATATAAATATAAATGTTAAATATAAATCTTAAATATAAATCTAAATGTTAAATATAAATCTTAAATATAAATCTAAATATAAATGTTAAATATAAATCTAAATCTAAATGTTGAAGCTAAATGTTAAATATGAATATAACTATAAATGTTAAATCTAAACGTTAAATATGAATCTAAATCTAAATGTTGGAGCTAAATGTTTCAGGTGAAACTAAATAATTAGCTAAAATGCAAATTCAAATGCTGGGACCGGAAGTACCAAAATAAAAGCTCGAGGAGGTCAGAGCGTGTTTATAGTGGCAAATAACAAATAAAACCCATCTTATCCGGGGAAATGGACTCTTGGACTCTCACGCATAAACATGAGTAAGATATTTTGTCTGAAATAGTTCAATTATAGATCAGTATATTATTATTATTACATATATTATAAAATCTCAATACTGTGCACGATCTAATGCGACACATTCATGTGAGGAGTTCAAGCCGACGCGGTTCATGTATGGATTTTCACGGCGTTATTGTTCAGTCCTCGTGTCAGTTCCCACAAATCCTCGAGGAGTAATTAAGCAGAGTGTTGTGTGTGGGAGAAGTTTATCGGTGTAAATTATTGAGCTAGAATGATCTCTCTCATATCCACTGTCTCAACAAGTCAAGTAGGCTGACAAGCAGTAATTAACTGTATTGATGAGAGATTATGAGACCGTGGCAGGGGGATATTAATACTCATATTTCCTCCTTTCTGTTTCAGATACTGACTTACCTATTAAAACAACGTAAAGCTCTCTACAGGAGTCAGATTGCAGAACACAGTCTTGGGTTTTTCTCTGTTTCTGTCATGTCTTTCTCTCTCTATCCTCTATCGTCTCTCTCTCTCTCTCTCCCCCTGTTGTTTCCATGGAAACTTGCCAGTAGAAGGAGAGGGTGAGGAGGAAGTGGAAGACAGACCAGGACAAGTGGGCCACAGTCTGACCATGCATGGTTCATGGTCAGACTGTGGCCCTGTGGGAGAACTAGGAGGAACCAGCACTGTGAATTGACCGAACTGATCCGACTCTGGTCAGAGCTTTTCATGTTCCACCTTTTAAAACAAACAGCAACAATAACTCAAGGATACAAGCCTCTGTTTTTCAAATATTGCTTTAAATATCTCATCTCTGATCCTTCGGCAAGTGTTTGGATAAAGAAGCTCTGCTTTAGAGACGCTTCTGGTGCAAACACTGCAGTCTTTTAATAAGAAATAAGACGTGGCGTGTAGCATTACTTTTGATGAAGCGTCAGTGAAACTTAAAAGCTCTTTTTTCTTTCCACTTGTTCCCTCGACAGCTTGTCAACAAGTGAGAGTCCATTGCAACAGTCTGCACATTCGAGCCAAGTCAGTACTGCTTACTTTGCATGCAAAGTCAAGCACAGACAAGCATAATTGTGTACAAAAACATGAGTGTGATGTTTGGGGAGTATGCAGCATGTGAAACACAAATTCATAAATGGCCAAACGGTGAAATAAACTAAAAGTCTGGGCTGTAAGCTGACTAAACGTGTTTATTCTGAAAAGATTTATGCAGTGAAATTTCTTTTTCCGTCAGTAACACCAGTGAAGCACTTAAGTCTACAGCCTCAAGAGGCCATGGTGACAAAAGGATTTCTGGCTGACACACCGTCGGTCTCCTCCCCTCTCTAGGATTCCCACCGGAGGCCTCCATGTAACCGGTGAACTGTATGACTCTCTCTGCCTTTGTTCACTACTAAACTCCTGTATCCAACCTTAGCATGCACATTCCTTATGGAATAAACATCTATATATATATTCCGTCATTGCAAAGTAATGAGCAGTGAAGGCTGGACTCCGAACTCAAGACTTTGTCACGAGAGTGGTTATGATTTTTTTTTTTTGGTTGTCTATTACTTTGTTTCTAGCTCATATACTAGATCTGTGTAATGCTGCAGTACTGTGTGTAAGTGACAGATGAGAGTAAAAGTAATATTTACACTTTAGATGTGATATTCCAGCCAGGATTCTGTCTACACGTTAACTTCAAAAGAAAGAACGACGCCTCTCATTTTCTCTCTCTCCTCCTATGCAGCCATCTCTGTTTCCCTCTTCACCAGATGGCCTTTTTAATTCAAGAGCGTAAAGCCTGCCAGCCTCTTACACACTTCAAACCAGACCGTGTGAAGGAATGGGAGGAGTGGACGGGGGCCGGGGAAGAGGAGAAGAAGAAAAAAAATACAAGGAAAGATAGCAGCAGATGCGAGAGGGCAGGGGAAAGAAATGAGAAAAAGAGGAGTGGATGGCAGCGTGGGCAGCAGTGAACGAGGGACGAGGGTGGGATTTGAGAAAGATGCTATCCAGGCTGCTTTTTTTTTTTTATGACACTTATTTGGCCCCAGGAGTGGAGTGCAGCATTAATATGGTAATATCCCCCCAGGCGATAGCAAGTGTTGAAGAGAGGGGGTCATCTGTACTGTATATGCAGCCCTGGGCCAGGTTGGAGATCCTCAGTGGAATGACTCGGAGGCTCGCTAAGAGGAAGCAAAGGTAATGGGAGTCAGGCTTCCCTAAAATCACATTTCCAACTGACAAAGAGAACGGCCCTGGGTGGGGGAAGACTGAAAATGGTCTGCTAATGGGAAAGAAGATTCATGAGTGCACACACACACACACACACACACACACACACACACACACACACACACACACACACACACACACACACACACACACACACACACACACACACACTTATTACTGAGCATGAAGCGTCCAATCCTGGAGGCACCTGTGACCCATGAAACTCTGATATTTTTCTATTGATATTTGATTGAATTTCCTTAGACATGCAAGGATAAGGCGGCTGATATTATTATATATTATCCTACCAAAAATGCAACTTATGCTTATCCCTGATATAGTTTATTTTGCTGTTTTAGTCGTCCTCTATTGTCACAGTAGCCAGTAGTCAGCCACGCTGTTGTACTGGATGTCATATACGGTCATAACCATGAGCATGTGCAATGAAACCTTTTTAAATAATGGATCTATTTCTATTTTTAAAGATTTATATAGAGTATTTTACAGAGTACTAATACGTTTCTGGTATTTTTAGGAGATATGTTGACTCTAAAATGTATTTATATAGTATATATACTGTATATATATGAAGCCAAACTAGGATGTGAAGATCGGCAACTAGTGAAAAGCAGAAAATTTCCACATTTGACAGTAATTCCAGGAAAGTTTTTTGCATTTTTTACTTGATAAACTTAAAAAATGAAAAGAGAATCTCGCTACACATGGACGCATGTTCATTCTTTTATACATACATCTTGTTAAGTTTCCTCTCCTCTGTCTTCAACCCTCAATGCAAATGTCTATACAACACCTTTCGGGAGATTTGGAGGCGTTCATGAAGGCGACCACAGTTACCCATAACACCCTTCTCTGCGTTTCTTAGCAGAGAAGCGTAGTCATCTCGCGTTCACAATCCAATCAAGTCCCACGAGGTCTTCTACCAACAATTTAGAGGTTGTATGAGTTTATCTCGTGTAATTACTCATGACAACAAACAAACATGGTGACTTAAAAAGGCACCACGGTTAACACGATCTACAGAAAATCCTGCGTGGATTATCTCTGAACGCCGCTCAGAGCCCGGTGTGTGAATCCAGTTCAATTAATATCGAGAAGATTGACCGGATCAATGATATCTGCTGAAGTTAGATCAGTAAAACAATGAAACGTCTCCCCAAAAATACAACCGCGCTGACCTTCTCTGATAAGGTCGTTTATTCAATTAGCAATTAGGGAGCGACGCGTCCTCTCACGGCATCTCTGAGCAGCAGATACTGCAATTAAGAAGACGTGAATCAATCCCTGTCACACAGCTGTGCTTACATCCACTGGAGATAGTCAGAGAGCTCCTGATTATCATACAACCAACCTCATCTCATGTATGCTTTTATGCTTATGTTTAACAAACAGCTGGTCCCATCTTTCAAACCTGACTGTCCCGCACATCCCCCCTCCATCCATCTCCTCCTCTCTCTCCACCTGTAAAGGGGGAATCCCTCGCATGTGTCCCTTCTCCTCCCAGGAGCCCCATTCTCTGCCTTCCTCATCAAACATTTATCGTCTCTCTTTGTTTCTCAGAGATCATTACCGCAGGTCCCATGATTGGGCCGGAACACAATGATGGATGGATGGTGCTTTTGTTTCAGAGGTTTTTATTGTACCTTTGCATTATTCATCGTCGCGCCATCACACGGAAGTGTCCTGAAACGGCAGGGTTTTCTTTGGAAAGTGTTGCTCCTGTTCTGACAATTGATATTAGTGAGCGTATTACAGTTACATTATCTGGAACGTGAGGAGCTGAGAGCTCACATTTAGTTTCTCTATGTTTTTTTCAATTGCATCATTTATATAACTAAAAAAAAAACAATATCCCAGAACAGTAAGGATTGTTTTCAAATAGATGCTTCAGTTTCTCTTAGTTTGACAGTTTCATTGCATCCTGAGTTGTGATGTTTATTTTGGTGGGGGAACACCAACACGCAGGATTGCACAGTTGTGTTTCCATCTTTAGTTCAGAGAGTCGTTGTGTTCCCTTCTCTACTTTTTTATGTTATCTCATTTGAATTCAACTCTCCACTAACACCATTAACATTTCTGTTTGACTTGATTGACTCCTACAAACCAAAAGTAGAGAAAAGTAAATTTAGTTTCACAACAGATTCAAAGTATTTCTCTTAAACGTTACTGATTTAGACATTAGAGGATATTCATGGCAAAATGTTTGAGTGTATTAAATTTAAAACTCAAAATCTAATAAAGTGTTTTTGTGATTGTTTCTAACAAAAGAAGAAGAGATGTAGGGTTCTTGTTCAATATATAAGTGTTTATCAGCAAGTTTTAGAGCTGCTTCATACTTCTCAGACACAAGTGTGACATTAATCTTCTCATCTAACTCTCGGGAACTTCCACCAAATGTCAAACGATTGCATTTCTGACAACGTAGCCACGTAGCTAAACAATCAATAACAGCCGGATATGAACAATTACGAGCAGTAACTCAAACTTGAGACACGCAGTGCAGAAAACTAATAAAGTGATTCCCATCAGGGGGTCGGGATATTAATCTAGTGGGTTATAAGTTGATTCCCAAGATAGAAAATGAGAAGAATGTTTATTTTTTGTCAGACCTTTGCTTCTTTCCTCTGAAATACTGCAGCTTCACCCTTTCAGGCCCCTAAACGTTATTAAAATAAAACGATCTGCAGAAAATCACTTCTTCACTTCACTTATTGCCAACCAATGACAAGCGGTTTAAGGAAATATGACTTTTATATTAAGTCATCACGGACAGAAAAGGTTGCCACTGCATCAATATTGGGTCAGCTGGTAAGTTTAGTGCAGTTTCAGGTCCAGACAGTTTCTATGGACTGTACATTATCTGCATGAGGAATAAAGAGAGCTCGAGGTCGAATGATTTGACGTAAACATATTTTACATCTTTCCCTAAATATCCAGAAGAGGAAACCACACATCCATATGAGTCTCAAACACAATAAACCAACAACATTTATAATTATTACTACTTACAATTGATCTACTATCTATGCAGCCGATGGCCCAGTACTCACCTAGGAACTTCTCACACAGGAAATGTAAAATAGGAATGAGTCATTTGCAGCCGGTGCAGTAGTTTAATTTTAATCTTGGAGTCATGCACACATCATTAATTAATCCAAAGCTTCCCTTTGCTTTCGCTCGAGTAAGTCCATGCTTAAATCTTTCTACTTGAGTAGAGATCTGCTCAGTTTATGTATGTATGTAGGATTGCCGGACTTTCTTACGTTTCATTCGTTCTGTCCATCTTAGATTACGTCCAAGACTTTGTGTAATTTCTTATCTTACATCGTCCCTTTCCCTTTCACATTGTTAACACTTGCAGATCATCTTACAGGATACAAACCAATACATAAATACCTACTTTTACAATAGAGTAGAGGGACTTTATTATTATATTTCATTCAGCAGATGTTATGGGTGTCAGGTGTACGGTATAGAACAGGGTCTATGTGTATAATACTGGCAGAGATCCAGCTGCCATCCTCACCTGATGGTGTGTGTGTGTGTGTGTGTGGTAACTCATATAACACACATGCAGCCTTTAAAGAGTTTTAAAGGAGGCTTGCTGTGACAACAGACGTAAAAAGATCAGACAATCGAGTTAAAATATTACAAGTGAGAAGGAAAAACAAAAAAAAAAAGCTCCTGCTGCTTTGATTTATCTTTTGCAGATTTGAGTCATTTTTGGATTGTTTGTGCCAACTGGTCGTCCAGCACCCAAAGTAATTAACAGGTCCTCATGTTACACTGGCAGTGAGTGCCCCCCCTCCACCCCTTAAGATGAAGTCGAAAGTAACAGGTGATGCAGGCTGCATTCGTGGGCTGAGCCGTGAGAGGGAGCACAGGTCAGACAGCCTTGCCTCATCCTGTTACTTTTTTTTTTTTTGCTTCTGGATTCAGATGATGGCAGTGGAGGGAGGCATGGTCTTCTTCAGTCAGCCATGACCTGAATAATTTACTTTAATCAACATCTTCGGCTGCGAGTGCCGGGCTCGCACATATGATGTGAATATGAATATGATGTGTAAGAGATTCAGAATCTGATACAGTCATGTTGGATTAAACGCTTTCCTATATATATATTTTTCTGTGTCTGTGTGGATCTGTGTGTTCAATGAACTGATTACACTGCATTCTCTTTTTCCTATTGTGTTTTATCTGCTGAACATGCAGCACAGATACCCCCTGGGACTGGAGGGAGCATCCACAGTACATTTTGCTTCCCTTAATGACTTTGTCCAGTATTAGTGCGCAGCTTCTAAATATCTGCGCCTCGGGGTGTTCATTCATATTCCTCATGTGTTTAAAAATGTATATTTAAACTCCTGATGATAATCAAAGAATTACACGGAATCACATCCATGTATAGCCACACAAACAGCATCTCACTGCTAATTCACAACAGTATGATTAGAATCCAAACAGATGTGTTTGGATCAGTTTCTTTTATTTCGACAGGGAAAAGACAATAACCAGCATCCCCTGATAGCAGAAATGAAAAAAAGAAGAAACCAAACGACAAGATGTTTGTCTCCTCTCCGACACTTTGCAGCACACAAACTAAATCTCAAGTTTTAAATCCACTTTCTCAGCAGTGTTTCCCACTTTTTTTTTATCGCACATTTTCGCCAAATGAGCGGGATTGGAGACATGGCGGTTGTTGTGCACTGCAGCGCCTTTTTTTTTTTTTTTTTGTAGTTTGTCAGCAGCCTTGCACATGTTGTGCAATGTAAGTGTATGGTTGGAGGCACATATGTGGTGGTCAACAGAAAAAAAGGAGGTTAATGAGCTCGTCTATATGAAGAATGAATCATAGTAATGGCAGAAAATGACATTTTACGCACGAGTGTTTTTCACTTTCATGATGCCAACTACGCAGAATTTTGTCAACATAATAGAAAAAGATAAGGTCGACTCCCTGTTAAACTCAAACCCTGAATAAACTCAGCAAATCAGCTCGTAGAAGTTGACGAAAATGCAGCTTTGACGCACAAATCAGCCGAGACCAAAACGCACACACACACACGCGCGCACGCATCCTTCACAACATCTCTTACCTGAGCAAGGTGCCTCAGTTTCCAGCGTTGCCGTGCGATGGATGGAGCGTGCAAACCCAACGCATATCCTTTTTTTAAGAGGAGCCCGACTGCCCGGTGCGGCTGTGAACTACACACAGAGGCTCGGTGAATGAATGAAGGGGGCGCGAGCGTCGCTGCCTGAAGTTTGAACCGCGTGCAGCTGTGCCGCGCGCCAGGAGCTGTCCGCGGTGCTGAGGGAAGCACCACACGAGCTGCTGCCCTGCCGGATTCCTGGAGGTGTGATCCTGCTGCCAGCGGTTCAAAAGTCACATTTTACGCTTTGAAACACAACGCAAACGACGCCCACTTCATTGTGCCGAAGAAATATGAATTTAAAGCTCGATCTAGAATAAAAAAACGCGACGTTTATGAGTCGGATAGGTTGCCAGGTTACCTGCTTTCAAGAAATCCGGCAAAGTTGAGATTTTACCTGTTACTCGAGTTAGTGATGAAAAATCTTCAGCAATTATTTCTTTTTTTAAGAAACGGTCTCGCTGCAGATGTGCCACCAATCTGGGAGAGCCTCAACTCTCAGAAGGTTTGGACACTTGAACAAAGGCGCAGTTGGTCCAAGCACAAACAGTCCTGGAGATAGTCTGTCTCCGAATTTTATTCGAAAGCATGATGTCATTTAGAGCCCGATTGGAAAGATTTCTTTGAGGCGCTTTGTTCTGGTGTGTCAGCCTGCCTGATGTGGATATCAGTTGGGGAGAAGGTTTAAGAGTCGCCCCCTATTTGTTCAAGCGGTCAGGGGGGGAGGGGGCACAATGTATCAAAATAACGATTCTTTCGAGACTGCTTATCTTCAGCCGTGGAAATTTTTAAATTTGGGATCCGCAAACAAGTTGTGACACGGCACCAGAGAGTGTGAGGTCAGTCCCAGATGGCACAGTGAGGCGCGCGGGGTGTGGGGTAGGGGGGGGGACATGCGCTTTGGAGATGCTGCGACCCTTTCCTCTCTCCTTGCGATAACGCAGCTTCAGACACGCAGTGGTCGGCATCTAAATGTGTTTGTTGAAGACATCTCTCTCTCCACGTGTAATGTAATGAGATGAATAATTAACATCATGGGAAGAGCAATAATCCGCCGTGGCCCCAGAGCTGCAGGACACCCCTGTGGGTTTCGCAATTAATTAAATCACTTTCCTGACCCAGTGTGTGTCATCGCAAGTCTCTTCCAGACTCATTTTCATTTTTGCCTTTGGACGAAAGGTTTGGATGCCAGGATTAAAAGTGAAAGTGCAACAGACATGTGGCGAGGGCATCTGTCCCTGCAGACTGATCACACCTACCAATGAAATGTTACCCACAGACTGTGAGGTGAGATATTTTATAACTTGATGAATATCAGAGCACCCGTGGTTTGTGAATAAACAACCAGGGCGATGTGTTGGTAAATTAGATGGCAGACACGGAGAGGTGATGCGAGATTTCTGCATTATAAACAAGAGCAGAAGGTTCTCTGAACTTTTCTGGAGGGATGATCACTCCTGCTCCAAAACATATCACCTCGTTTGGTGTTTTCAGGATGGTGATGGAGAGCACCGGACGACACGTTGCTCCAAAGTCTCCCATTGGTGTTCACCTGGGTGGATATCTGTTGAACGTGAAGGTCGTAACATGTGATTCAAATGAGTTTTTACTTATCAAACCATTCAGTGAAGCCCATATGAAAGTAACAGCTTTGTTTCTCTACCCATTAACCATTAACCAGACCGATGTGGAACACACCCATATTGATAATCGAGAGATTAAACCTTTCAGATACAGTAATAATAAAGTGGTTTCTAATATTTTTCATACTTAAAATAAACATTTGTTGTAAGGATCCCTTAAATTTGAGAAGGACTTTTTCCCTGTGGCTGACGGTGAATTAATCAGTTAGTTCACCGTGCCGGTTACGTTGCTGGATTTGAATGAACACATTTGTACATATAGGTCACGATGCTCATTAAGGAGCACTGGCTAAAGAACGCGTGTCCATCAAACATCGATAGTCTGCTGGAGCCCGTTCTCCTGCTGTACACACAGCTGATTAAATAAAATGTGACACAAATGCCAAACCTCTCATTCAAATGCCGCTCAGATCAATGCAGCCTCCCGCCAAGGTGACAAGATTCGGATACAATAACATTTTGTAATCACATTTTCAAGTTCGAGTTGGAGGTTTCACAAAAGGTAGCCGAGTTTGGATTACTTTGTGCATATTATTTAAACATTTATTTAAAAACAGCCAGGTGAAATCGCTCCAGCAAATCTTAAAAACAAGCTCTGCTTCTCTTATTGGCTCTTTCTTTTTAATCCAGCTTTTGGATTTCACGTCCGCGCCTATCTAAAAAGAAACACAAGCAGTCATTACGATGTGAAACCACGAAAGTGGGTTAGCGATTAAAAGAGAGCTTAATAAGTTATTACTGCCTCACCAATAACTTCTGAACAACGGTGTGTCCGACTGCACACTTGGTTACATCTCCCCGTCTCTGTTGGCAGAGCAGTAATGATGTGGCTTGTATGAAAGATTTAGTTAGCTCTGTTTACACAATTTGGCAGAAGCAGACTTTAATATTTCTAAATTTCTATATGTATTACGACACCACTTGTTCTTCTTCAATGGAGTCCCTTTAGTTTGAACCGCCATTAGGGATGTAACGATGCATCGTGACACGATTAAAAAATCGAATCGAAAAAAATGAATCGCGATTCTTGGCGAATGCGAGAGAAGTAGGATATATTCTTTTTTGTCTTTTTTAATTATAAGAATACAAACTGTTTGAGAGTTTCTGTAATGAGAGATTTTTTTTTCCTACAAATAAAAAAGATAATTTTATTTGGTCAGAATTTGTCTGTAACTCATTTTGATAAAAAAAAAATCGTATCGTGAACAAAAAAATCGTGACTCGAATCGAGTCGTGAGTTGAGTGTATCGTTACATCCCTAACCGCCATGTTTCTTACAGTAGCCCAAAAAGGACAAATCAGACATGAGGCTTAGTTTTATCTGTAGTTTTCATCCTTCAAAGGGTGAAGCAAGGGCATGCAATCACTCAATGTCACTACATCCTACACACTGCTCCTTTAAAACGGAGTTTGTTTTGAACACGAGTATAGGACGGGACGCACAACTGATTCCTGCCAACCGTAACGTTTCATTTGAAAGTTTTATTACAGACAGAAAGTCACAACAATGGCAACGTGCTGCACATCATGTCCAACGTCTCACAGCACCAACAACTTCAACCTATGAATAATATCACGACTAGTCTCTGGAAGTGAGTGAGTTTTGGGTACAGAAGAAGTGTCGAGTGGTTTTAACAAACCGACTATAGAAGTGAACGTTAGGCTGGAAAAAACTAAAGCGGTTATCTGAGCGCAGAGCGACAATTAAATGCTCTGTACAGAATCTAAAGGAAAAGTTTTTCAGTTCTAAATCTTTCAATTTTAAACTCAGAGGCTTCTGTGATGTTACTTTACTATGACAAATCTTTACTGGTATTGATGAAAGTTTGTTTTTCTCTGCCTCAGTAGATCCCCAGTGTGACAAAAAAATCACAACACAATTAAAATAGGTCTGTCAATATTAGGTCCCGTACATTTTCACCCCATCGTTACAGTATATCAAGACACCAAAAGTCAGGTAACGCACACAAACACATGACAAAGAATCCATCAGGACACGATCTTGAAAAGTCAGGTACAATACCAACTGTCACACAAAAAACAGATGCTGTATGATTATCCAGGATGGCCAGTGTCTCTCATTCGATGTCAATCTTAAACTCTAAGTGTGACTTAATAATCTGCGCTTGAACGGTGGTGACTCACGTACATTTACAGTTTCAACTAAAACACAGAATCGAACAAACGTTGCCTCTCACACCACGCACAGAGATAATTACTCAATAAGACGGGTGGGGGGTCGTCTGTTTGTTCTGTCCTGACGGAGCTTAAATATAGGATCAGGATTTATTTAAAAATGAGATTACAGTATGACAAAAAACAAACGAAGAGAGGAATTAGAAGGCGCAGAAATGCGGCGTGTTGGTCACGGCATGAGCAGCTTTAGATCCACCAACAAGATTACATGACAGATAACCAGCAAGAGCAACAACTGAGAAACTCTCGAGCACGCCAGTGTTACGTGGCTCCATCTCTTATCTCTTCGGCATCCTCCCTACTCCTCTCCTTCCCCCAAGGGCTTCTTCTTCTCAGCCACTAGTTCAACTGTAGCTCCATCTCCACCCTCGGGCACCTCCTCCTCCTCCTGCTCCCCCTCCTCTCCATCTTCCTTCTCCTCCCCCCTCTCCTCTTCCTCCTCCTGATCCATGTCAAGCTCTTCAAAGGATGAGCCGCTGCCCATAGACTCGTTCGAGGCTCTGTCGCTCTGGTCCCTGGGCTTAATGTCTTCGTTTGCATCCATTACGTCCCGCAGAGGCAAGGAGGAGGCCAGCGAGGCAGCTGTGGACGCAGCCAGGGACGTCTCTCTGCTGTCCCAGGGCACGCCGCCGCTCACCGAACTCACATCACTGTGGGAGTCTGCACCTGTGGCAACACGGTAAAGAGACACAGGGAGAAAAAAAAAGAGGCTCTGTGAGTATGCAAAACAAGTCTAACAAACAAGGACGACTCAATTAGAGAAGTGTTTGTGTGATTTATTTATTATATTTAAGTTAATATGTTGGACTAATTAGCAGTCAACATGCAAACATGCTCACAATGACGTATGCTGACAAGAACGTATAACCATCTTAATTTAGGGTGCTAACATTTGCTAATTGGCACTGAACAACTAAAGTGCTCTACAGCTGGAAAAGGTACAGTATGTAGTCTTGAAGCAACGTGTTGGACAAATAAACATTTTGACCTGGTGATGGCACAAGATGAAGAGTCAGAGGATCACCAACGTTATTACAATCCATCCTCTGGGATCATGAATAGGGATGGGAATCGACATGATGGGTTGGGTTCCGTGTGTTTCAGTCCATGAAATCGTTTGGCAGTTTATCGTAGAGTTGTCACGACACTAAAATGAGTAACCACGATACTATACCAGGCAAAGTATCGCGGTTCCGGGTATTATCGCGATACTTCAGCCTTATTTTTATTATTATTATTTTTATAAACTGCAATGTATTTGTACAAGTTAGTTTGAAACAACGACGTTTGTTTTTTAAATAAAATTAGTGTTGCCACCGACGAAGACGCCACGGCAGACTCGCTGCTCGGGCCCGGTGCTTCTGTCACGGTGAGTGTGTTGTCTCGTGTCTGGGCGAGACAGAACTTTAGCTTGTTGTTTGTTTTGAAGCGAGTTTCTATCGAAGCGGAGCTGTCTTCATGGAGTTCCTTCATGCCAGCAGAAACACACGAACAGCCAATCAGCTAACAGACGGGCGGACCCAGCGTGCGGAAACAGCCTATCACATCACTAGTAACAGGCAAACAGCCAATCATTCAGCAGCTGTGTAGTTCGGTTGTGGTTCCATGTTGGTTTGTTTACAAAGGAGTAGCATGCAGTGAGAAGCTGGGAGGAGAGCAGAGGCGGCCGCTATGTAGCGGAGACTGGCACCGGTAATATAGTAATCCACGGTAGTACCATCGTGTAAAATTTCTAGTATAGTAGCGACAGTTATGATTTGGTACCACGGAGTACCGTGTATACCGTGGGTATCGTGCAACTCTAGTTTATCGATTCTCTTATCGATTCCAGAAAGCATGAATTTCGTCGCGTAACTTCCGCACGAAGTTACGCACGCTCGACTCCAGCGAGCACCACAAATTACGCCACGTAACTTTGGCACGTGCAGCGCAATCAGTAGTAAACAACGGCACCCACTCGGTTCAAACGCTCCGAAGTTTGGTTGCTTTTTACCCAAAAAAGATGGCAACAGGGCGACTTGCAATCATTGCAAAGTGGAGATAACGGCGTCGGGAGGGAACACGACGAACATGCAGAAACATTTGCGCACACAACATGAAATATTTTTAAATGAATGTCGTGTTGTTGACACGCTTCGGACTGGAGATGAATCTCAACCTTGCAGCAGCAGCCAGGCTGTGACCACCTCTGCGATTACTACGGAAGGTAACTCTGGTTCTTGCGTATTTGCCACAGTTACACGTCGTTACAAGGCTGCGGGCCTCTTGTGACTTGCTGTTGGTTTTGTAAGGTCGTGATACTTGTAACTAAACAAAGTTGATGCTGATCAAACGGTTTGTTCTCCTTTATTTTTCCAAATGAGAATCGATAAAGAATCGAATCGTTAAGCAGAATCGATAATGGAATCGGAAAAATCTTATTAATTCCCATCTCTAATCATGAAGACCTTTATAAAGATTCCTCCAAAGGTTCTGAAGACATTTCACTTGAAACCACCTCATAGTGGCGTTTAAGGAAAAGTCAGAAGATCAACGTACCAATCCATCCAGTAGATGTTAAGATATTTTCATCTTATATTTGCTGGAATGATTTATATAGAAACAAACTAACATTATGTTTAGTGATCGTGCTCAAAATAACATTTGCGTGATTCTTTGGTTACTTTAAATTCACTAGATCTGTCTTTAGCTGATACGTCTAATTAAACCGACCCAAAGTCTCACAGGAACCAGACGATAGGATTGTATATATGATCTATATGAAGATCACTCATTACTCGCTGCTGTACGCCAACTATAGCTTTTCATGTTGAGGATTTTCTTGCTGCTGTTGTTGGCAGCACATGACACGTATCTGAAATGATCATGAAGAGCATCCATTAGCTTCATTCATGGAGATCTCTTCACCCACACGATCGGCCTGCTAATGGTTTCAGATTGAACATGACTCTAACCGGCCTTTGATCTATGATTCTGTATGAAGGAGTAGCCATTCAATATCCACTCACTCACTTATGTTTGTTACTGAACCACAGGATAAATCATGCAACGTGCACAGTTGTCAGCAGAAACACTGTAATTGCAGGAAAAAAGCAAACAAATTGCAAACGCTGAAATAAATTGCGTCCAACAATCAAAAGAAAAACGCCGTGTGGCAGGTAGGTCAAAGATAATAAACCGAAACGAGGGTAACAAATGAAAGATGTTGTTGTTTGGACACTTACAAAAAGAAAAGAATCGAGACTTATAAATATAAGAGGCACTGCACCCATGCCCCACCTACATAACAAATATTAGTCAGTGAGCTTTTCATAGTCGGTCTAACAAAAGAGACTTCAGAGGCAGAAGAAAAGAAAAAACACATGTATGTGCATTAAAATAACATTTTCTTTGTCCAGCTGTGTTGTATTACAACAAGATGAGATGAATGACTCGTCTTCAAAAACCAATTTATGACTGTGTTCCGGCTCTTAAGCAATAAACCGAAGCTTTAATTATCTCATTAACACAATTATCTAAAATAATATATCTTCTTCGGGAAAAGGAAAATCTGACTTGAGTCGACTATCCCACAGGACGTTAAAACACTATTGTCCGAGCTATATTTTCCTTCTGCTTTCACACTCCAAATAAATCTCATCCACACATCAAAGTGTGTTTGCACTAAATGTGTCACCAGGGACCCAAATACAATAAACATGGAGTCTCTGAGCTCCGGGCTGAGGTCAGTCTTTCCTTTTCATTCATTCGAATCTCAACATCACTCGGCGATCTAATTATCACATCCAGCAGCTCTGATCCTGTCTCCAGTGAAGAACATTATATACGGGAAGTCCATTGTACGTTATTTATAATATCTATTTATGTGCCTGTTGATTAACCAGCAGGTCCAAACAACATCACTGGGAATAGCCTTCCAGTGGAACGGGTCCGGTGTGAATGTGACAGCGAGATATTGCTTTAAAATGCATGTGGATGGAGTGTACATATGTAGTTTATATTTCATTTGCATGTTCCAGTCAAAGGGCTTCTCCAGAGAGACTCGTTTTACAATACAAGGAATTTCATGGGGAATAATGGGTCTGTTTAGGGTAATTGGGTAGACATCCCCCCCAAGGAAGCTCCTCAACACATTGGACAACTTTCAGCCCCTCCACAACTTTAAGCAAGTCCTGAAATTGGTACCCTGGTTGGAGTTAGCAATCTGTGCCTCTGAAAGACTTTTAAATAACATTTGCCTGAATTAGTTGCTAAATTGGGCCCGTAGGGATTATTAGCAGAGAATCAAGGTCTTGTTCTTCAAGCTGTTTGAAACAGAGGAAAGGATTTTTTACGGAGGTAATTAGACACAGATGGGGCTGAGGCATGCTGAGAGTTCTGGAGGAACTGAGTCAGAATGGACGGCGAGAAAAGTGTGACAATAGAGAAAGAGGCGATGCAGATTTACCTTCGCCACGCTTCTCGTTTACAAATTAGGGCTGGGAACGGGGGGAGCATTTAACGGCACCGCAGAGGTATCGCAAATATGCACATGTTTTGTTGCACGTGTACGTCGAAGTAAACATTGTAATATAATAGAAAAAATTGAATAAATAGATAAATACAAACATGAATGCAACAGAAAGTGCACGGTTAACCTTTTGAAATATGAGTTCACGTTCACATAACAGCGAGTTTAATGAAAATCTGGGAAATGCAAATTAGTGCATTTCCATGGAACTTTGGGTGGACCAAGATTAGCAGTCGCAAAAAATAAACTGCTACGCACCGCCTAACTCGTGATATGACATTTCTTTGCAACAGTGTTAGACATTCATCAAGACCAAGAAGAGAACAGTCGGCGGCCCTAATAGTAGGCCATTAAACTGCATGCATGATGTAATAAAGGAGCACCACTCAAACCTCAGATAAACAAAATATAATGTGGCAAACATAAATTAATTTGAGGATGGTTACCGTCTCCCAGAGATGTATAGTAACAAAGTGGAACTACTTAAGCACTGTACTTAAGTACTAAAATGCAGTATCTGTACTTTTTTGGAGTATTACTTCCACTTTTACTGCACTACATATTTTTGATGAGTTTAATACTTTTACTCGGATACATTTTTCATGTGCTGAGTCGTTACTCGTTACTATTGTAGCGTCCAGTCGGACACGTGATGAATGACGAGGCGATATTGAACAAACTGCATTTATTGCTGAACGGTTTGGTTCCAGGACTCGGTGACTGTCGACCGGAACCACGACAAAAAACCAACTGAACAGTCCCGGTCTCACATCAACCTCGCTCGTGCGCCGTACGTCACACACCTGACTCACCCAGGTGCGCTCTCTCACCTGCTGCCCCGCCCCCTCGCTCTGCATTCATTCAGACGCATTCACAGACCATGGGAAATCACAGAACTCTACCATGAACATTGTAACACTGTAACATTAGAAGTTGTGCCTTAATAAATATTTGAAATAATATAAACAACAGTACTTGTACTTTTACTTTCAGTACTTGAGTAGCAATTTTTTCCATACTTCTACTTGCAATACTTAAGTACAAAACATTTTGAATACTTTAGTACTTTTACTTAAGTATGGTGTTTAAAGAACACTTCAACTTCTACTCAAGTCAGTTTTTTGATATAGCACTTGTACTTCTACTCCACTCCTTTACTCCTTTAAGTACTTTATACATCTCTGCCGTCTCCTCACTGGTCAACACATATCTGATGTTCTTAGCCTCTCCAGTTAAAGTCACATGTTTTATGTACACTATCACACTTTGTTACTTTTTTGCTTGTGTCGACGCACCAACTTATTCACCTCAGCCATATGCAAGAATGCTTTTTGTGATTATTTTTGGCTCGTAAAAACAGGTGGATGGAAACGCACCTCATCTCGTGTTAATCTCAGTGAAGAGTAAGAGCCGCTTCTGCTCATAAATGAGACTTAACACAATCATCACACACTTTTATTGAGCGTTATTGCCTAATGATGTGTAATTATGCACCAATTACAATCAAATCAATGAGCATTAGGTATAGAGGATGTTCTGTATACACATTTGTTGATAAGTTTAACAAGCCTGCCATTATTTGTTTGTAAAGGTTTTTATACCTGGGTCCAATAAATTCTTCATGGCTTTCTGTGATGAAGTGACCATTTATCAATAGTATGAATTGCATAAAAACGAAGCCTGGTGGCCTATTTTACACCGATGCTGGTTTGTGTCATCCAAAGATTAACAAGCCTCTCGCAGCACTAGCAGTGGCTGCTGTAATCAGCACATTATCATAAAGGTGTTTTCATCGTGTTTGGGTGTTTACTGCTCCAGCGCGCCGTGACGGTAAGAACAGGGCGAACGTCGAGTTTATGGTCAAGGCGGTCTATATAATGTGGACAGTAGAGTTGAAGGGATGAAAAGTCGAAAAGCAATCTCCCAGGTGCCGGATTCCCACAGCTGGCTTGTCAGAAAAAGCTTAGCTCCACTGACTGATCCGTCCTCATTTAGAAAGCTCAGCTGCGTCTGGGACATAAACGCAAAGAAACACACTTTGTTTTGTGTCCTCTCTATTTATGAAAGTGGCTACTGAGCCTTATTATTCCTGTAATAAAGAGCTATGACGTAGGAACGCTGCACACAAACACACAAACACTCATGTGCAGCCTCCTCCTCCTCTTCCTCCTCCTCCTTCTTCTTCTTGTATTAATACCTCTGCTGACTGTGCAAGTTGTTGAACACAAACAGTTTCTTCAGCTGATAAAAAAGAAATCAAATTTAAAAACATTCAACAAAACATCCCAGAGATGCAATAAAGATTAGTTTGCATTCCAGTTTTTTTTACGAAAGCACAATATATAGTGCAGCTGTAAAAATTCTGATAAAAGTTACACTTCACTTCCCAATAAAAATTCAGTCTCTCTCCAATAGCTCCTTCTCAGCCCTCCTGTGAACAATAAACTGACCCTGAGTGCGCTGAATGTTTCAGGGGGTGCATAAAAATGAATCTCGCAGTCCATTAAACGGCGTTTAAAGCACACGTGAGGTCTCTTTATCATCTGCAGGCTTAAGTTTATCTAACGCTCTTCATTTCGCTTTGTTAAGTAACCACCTGATTAATGTGAATGATTCCTACTGCAGTTCATGTCTTTAGTTTAAACAATTTGGTGCTTTTTTTAGTCAGGATATTAATTATTAATTATTTCTAGATGCAAATCTGCATTGAGCTCTGAGACAGCCCAGGAAGTTATACATGTACTGTACGCAGTAAACTTCTATAAAGGCCAATCAGCCTTTTCTCTCTGCTGCACAAAGACACAACTTGTCCAAGTACAAGTTTCTTTATTAAAAATAGTTTTTAATTTAACTGTATGAAATCAGATGTCTTCGTTTAATCGAGTCTGATGATGTACCCTAAATGCTCGGCCGATCTTCTCTTTGCTGGTGATCTGATTTGTAATACAGTCGTCCCTCGCTATATCGCGGTTCACTTTTCGCGGACTCTCTGTTTTGCAGATTTTTTTATGTGTAATTTTGCTTTTTTTACAGCGTACTGTACAGTATTAACGCACACTGTGTTCTGCTTCCTAATTAATTAAGGGAGTACTGTACAAATTGTGTGTAAAAAGGTGTATAACAGTGTGTGGTTAGGGGTTTTACAGCCTTAAAACATGTAGAATAATTGTAAAACTTACTTCGGGGTTTATTGCGGGTTATTTTTAGAACGTATCCCCTGCGATAAACGAGGGACCACTGTATATTCTTTTCTCGTAGAGAACAAACCATTAAAAAAGCAATAATTTTGGATGTGTTTGAATGACACACTTGGATTATGCTGCACGAGCTGTTTGTTGTTCATACCCTTTCTGGATTCAGGTTTCACTTCGCTCCATTTTCCAGGATAAGCTCGCTAAATAAACATGTCGTCTCTTTATTTATTTATTTGTTAAAGATTCTTTTTTGGGCCTTTTATGCCTTTATTGATAGTACAGCTGAAGATAGACAGTAAGCGTGACACACAGTAAGTTAGCCATCCGATGCGGGGATTCGAACCTGTGCCAGCTGCAGCGAGGACTATACCCTCCACACATGGGGCGGCCGCTTAACCCACTACGCTACCGACCGCCACGTGTCGTCTCTTTATTATTATTATACTGCAGCTTTGGACAACAGCTGTCATGTTTGCTTGGAGCTTGACACATTGTGGCAATCAACTAAAATCGTTCAACAGCCGTTTAATGAAATTGCTAAAGTTCAGAAAAAAACAGTTCAAATTGTGTAGACAGATTGCTCCGCCTCTTGATGATGATTTCAAAACAAGATGAATGGATTAATAAAGAGAAGTGAAAACAACAGTGCTGGAGTACTGAGTGAGTGTGTGTATAATTCAGAAGAAAGATCATCGGCATCATGAAGCGTGATCAATTCCATTTTATTCGAATTACTACAGTGAAATGTTTTCCAGCACTTTGTTCTTATTAAGTTTGTCATTTGTTAGAAAAGCGAGCAATAATCAAAACTTTGTCTCGGTCTGGTGACGCTGACACACTGATTTAAACTTAATAACCTTCACTCTCGGCTCAGCAGATTGTCAGCTGAGAGTTGTGCTGTTTCTGTGTGAAGAGTGGCCTTTTACCTGTCTTTGATGGTGACCCCAATCTAAACATGCCAAAGCCTGGAAACGTACAGATCACGAAGGACCTTCCTCCTGATGCGCCTTCTATACTTTAAACTGTGTTTCCAAGGGATGTAACATGATCTAAGCTCGAGACAGACAGCGCCTGATGTGCATCAGCTCACCTCCACCCACTCTCTCCCATCAACCTAACGGCATTTCCTTTCTCTAGTGATTTGTGCGGTGACAAAGTTGATACTGCCATAGGCGCAGCCTACAGGTCCGGCAAGTTCGGAAGAGTAATAGCAGCAGAGGAGCCGTTGCGCTCGAAGACACATACTTGTAGTGACAGAACAATTACAGAGTCTCGTATATCACGTGTGTTCAGCGATCAAGGGCAGGAGGGGAGTCTAGGACAAAATAAAAGTAGCCACTTATTTCCGCTTATTTAGTTTGCTTCTAACTGACACGAGCAGAAACCTGCATTTCTACTAACTCACTTCATTAGACTGCAATGGAATGACACAAAGAAAACAACCACAATGTGATGAATCAGCTTTTTAAACTTTTTTTTAAAAGTGAAACAAGCTGACACTTTGTTAAGCATCTACAATTACGTCGTTGGAGGGACACTGACAGCTAACGGAAAGCCGAAGTTATTTGTGAGTTGTCGGTTATTTTCTAACGACGGCTCAACTGCGAAAAACAGTATTAGGTCTGAATGAACAAAAGTGTTTACCTGTAATGTCAGTCCCTCTGTCCTCGTCAGAGTCCTCTTCTTTAACGTCCGTTCTGACGTCATCCTTCATCTCTGGAACGAAGAAGTCCGTCTGGCGAGAAAGTGGAACCATGTAGTTGGTGACGTCCGAACTACAGATCTCGATCGTTGGGAACGCGCACAGCTTCCTCTCCTGTGAAAGAAAGAAGAGATAAAGCGAACAGTTAAGACGACTGACTAGCTCTCACGTTACATTTAAGAAGAGGTAGAAATTCATAGCGGTGACAAGCCGGTATGTCTTACTATACGTAACTGAGCTGTCAGGGTCAGCTGTTCTGTGCTGGGGACATATATTAGATTTTTTTTCTTCATATTTTTGTAGATTATTATTTGTTTTCTCATACCAAACACCCAAAGGCATCATGAAATTCACTTTTAAATCCACTCTGTCACATAAAACTGAATAAGGGTGAGAGTATTGGCATCATGGGTTAACTGTGCTGCTCTTAAATGGGCAGAAACCTGAGACAAGCAGAAAAATATCAGAGATGTGTGGCGTTAAAACGTCTTCACTTTGCTGACATAACACTCTGCCTTTAATATGAATATGCCCCGCCGTGTGCGAGTCCATTAAAGTTGCATTACCACATCTATGTGTCTACATTTGCACCCTCCAGTGGTGTGTACAGAAAGTGGAGGGTTTATAAATATTATACCATAATATCTCTAAAGGGGACATTAGTCTTGCATAATTTCGCCCTATGCTTTCATGTAGCACTCAAGGGGACTGCAGAGACGTGAGCTCTCCAATTGGCCACCAGAGAACAGCTGGAGGAGGCCGGGCCGGGCGGCACCGGCTCGGCTCGGCTATGATCGCTCGCAAAGTGACAGATGAATGTTTTAGTGTGAGAAAAACGCCTTAAGTACAAAATCAAACTCACTAAACCGATTAAATAGTTTGTACAGCTTTGCTTTATTATGTGTTACTGTTACAGTCGGCCGAGGTGGAACCAGGTTTAACTACTTAACACATAACAGTGTGTGTTTTATGATCTCACGCTCGTCTCTGTAGGTAAAATCTTAATATATAAAGTCACTGGTAGCTAAAGCCATGAAATAATGGTAGTGGAATAAAACGCATGAGATGTTCTTTAGCAAAAGTTGTGGATAACTGAAATAACTTTTTTTTAAAGTTAAAATAGTACAGTTGCTTATTTGCCTATCCAGCACATTGTCATTTGATATATTGTTATAGTGGTAATGGTAATAGTACCATTACATGCTTATACTATATACTATAATAATACCCAGGAGGCATCCTAATCACCTATATGGATGGATGGATATATTCTTATTCTACAAACTTATTTTTGAGTATAACAAATAATAAATGTTCATCTCTGCTTCATTTGTTCTTGTCCAGGTTTCTCTTGAGAATGTTTTACAGGGTTCCCACACCTTTTTCATCAACAAATTCAAGCACTTTTCAAGCACCTTCAAGCACCAGTTTTTCCATTTTTCCAGCCCCTTTAAATAGGTAGCCTACTAGTTGTGTTTGCCATGATGGTCATGGGAAGCGCAGCGGTGCCACTGTATGGCATAATAATATGGGTCTAATTAGCATTATTTCATATGGTGGTAGATTGACTGTTTTGATTTTTAACTAATTGTGAATTGGCTTGTATTCTCAGCTTGTGAGCGGTGTATTGTGTAACTACCATAGCGCAATAACAGTGACCAACAGGTGTGGATAGTAGTCTACTGTTATTTCTCTGCAGAACACCAAGCGAGTATGATAACTGAGTTCTGCATGTAAAGGCATCGCATCAAGCGCGTAGCCGCTTAGGAAACATTTTTGTTTTCTCTTGGTTTATTGAGATAGACATCACACAAATTTCAAGCATTTTCAAGCACTTCACAAAAAATTCAAGCATTTTCACAACCTTGAAAACACTGAATTGAAATTTAAGCATTTTCAAGGAATTCAAGCACCCGTGGGAACCCTGGTTTTAATATGATTATCTACATAAAGTCTGAATAAATTCACACAGTTCACAGTTCTCCATTTAAAAGCTGCTTATAGGCCGCTCTGGCCTAAAGTGTCCAAAGTGCACTTTCTCCAATAATATTTGCTGAGTTAAAGGACTAAAGTTTTCATTTTAAATCACTTATTTCACTCTTCTGTCGTTGTGAGTTTTTCCTACATATCCTTTCAACCATGGACACGTTAACAGACACATGACACCCCCTCTACTCCACAATACAACTTCCTTTATTTGAATATCTATGCTCGCACCGGTCTGCTCCTCGCCACGCGAGCGAATTTCAGAAACGTGTCCGCCTCTAGCCACTGAACTGGATGTACAGAGCTGCGACGTTGCCATGGTTTTGCGACAAATAGGGGCTATTCTGGGCTACACACCGAGAGGGAAGAAGCATGGACGGTCTTACGACAGTCACCTGACTCATTTTCCTCTGGGTCAGGGTGATCTAGGCTGATTGATTGGTTTTAATCTAATCCTCAGCAAAATAAGACTGTAGGAGTTGGTATGAATCACCTGGCTGCTACACACAGGGGTTCCAGCCCGGGGCTGCCTATGCAAATGAGTACCCATCTCCTTGAACCTGCTCTGATAATGAGCAGAGGAATCGAGACAAAGACAGTTCACTATAGTGTAGGCACACACACATGTCTCCAAGGGATACTGTCACAGATGAGGGATTGAAAGAAAACAGTGTACGTGAAAGATGTGTACCACTGACAGTAATATTTACCTTGTTCAAACAGTAACTTCTTCATAATTATCATATTCTCGCGTGTAAGAGGTTTTACCTTCGCTCCAGGAGGGAATGCAGGTTTTTTCATTTCTACCAGAGACTACATCAGGTGATTTTACTCATTAATGTCAGCCCGAGAAGAGAAACTCATCATCTCAAAAAAAATGAAATCCTGAATATTCACATCCCCAAACTCTGTGACAGTATGAGACCACTGTGTGTGTGTGTGTGGATTTCTGCCTTCAGCACAAGAAGCAAAAAACAAGACATTTTTCTACCGACTCATAATATTTTGATGTAGTCGTAGGTAACCAGCGCTGCTTTGACATTACTAGAGCATACGAAGCTAAGCCGTCCGTCTAATGCAAACATTTTGGATGACTGGATCATGCATCATTCTGCTGCACAATTTAATGCACAATATTTCTTTCTGTTAAAGTTGTCATTAGACTTGATCAAGAATTTGTTTGTATAGTAAACGTGAAGTTCTGGTCCTAAGTTTGAGCCGCTGTGATGTTCACATTACTTTCAAGCATTACAATATAACACGAATTTTAAAAAGTGTGCAGGATTTAGTGGCATCTATCAAAGTAGCCGCTGATTGCAAACCTTGCAGTTTTTGTTGTTGACAATTAGCATTGCAAAGCTGCACTGCAGAACCAATCCTAAAGCTTCGGTGCTGTGATAGATGTCGCCAGTTTGTTTCACTATGGAGGGGAGAGAGCGTTGTTGCAGCTGAGGCGTGTCCTTGAAGTAAGCGGTGTTTATTAGTGACCATTCCCACCGCCGTCCAAGCAACTGCTTTGCATTTAGAAATCCCCAGGTGAGTGATTGTGTTGTACCATGAGACTATCTCCATCCTAGCGTGAAGGAGAAAGTACAAAACTACGAGAAAACACAAAAGTGCTTTTAAACTAGAGTCAGTGTTCAACGTGGAAGACTCTGTGGAAGAGGACCCGCGGTGTCTAGATATAAATGACTCGTTCTGAGGCGAAAGGTGAAGCTCTCGATTTACCAGTCGATCTACATTCCTACCCTCACCTATGGTCACGAGCTTTGGGTAGTGACCCAAAGAATGAGATCGCAAATACAAGCGGCCGAAATGAGCTTCCTTTGCAGGGTGGCTGGGGTCTCCCTTAGAGATAGGGTGAGAAGCTCGCCCATCCGCGAGGAGCTCAGAGTAGAACCGCTGCTCCTCCGTATCAAGAGGAACCAGTTAAGGTGGCTCGGGCATCTCGTGAGGATGCCTCCTGGTCATCTCCCTGGTGAGATGTTCCGGGCACGTCCCTCCGGGAGGCGGCCCCGGGGAAGACCCAGGACACGCTGGAGGGACTATGTCTCTCGGCTGGCCTGGGAACGCCTTGGGGTCCCCCTGGGAGAGCTGGACGAAGTGGCCAGGGAGAGGGAAGTCTGGGCCGCCCTGCTGAAGCTGCTTCCCCCGCGACCCGACTCAAACGGATAAGCGGGAGAAGATGAGATGAGATGAGATGTTCTAAGGTAACAAATTTCTATCATAATCTATAAATGGAGCCTCCCAAATCTTACAAACCGGACCTTTAGGGGCTCAGTCCATAGGGAACCGGAGGGTGGCCGGTTCAAGTCCCACATGGACCAAAAATATGAAAGGTGGACTGGTAGGTTCACCTCCTGGGCACTGCCGAGGTGCCCTTGAGTCTGGCTGGCTGCCCGTCACTCCACCACCTCTCTCCACATTTGCATGTCTATGCCGTTGTACTGCATGTGTGTGTGTCCGGGTTAAAATGCATGCAAATAAGAATAGAGTGAAAAAAAAATTTCCCCATTGAGGGATTAATAAAGTATATATTCTTTCTTTCTTTCTTTGAAGAAAAAAAGTCTTTAGTGCTGATTCTTTTATCTTTATGGTGTCTGCCTGTGGCTAATTAGATATTTATCACGCATCGGTGTATTGATTGATCTTTTTTCCCCTCAGGAAACTGTAACTTTAACATTATTAGGAATAAACATGTGATGGATTGGACCTGTGCTGGGGACGTATTTATGCTAATAGGGAGCTTCAGACATTTTATCATAACCCCATAAAATGTGTGTATGATCTAACGAGTGAGCAGAGAGACCTGAGACAAAAGCAGTCCAGGTATTTTTCAAAGTTTTACAAAATCTCGTTCTCACCTCTCAACTAAGCTCTCTCCAAACTGAGGTGTTTATTAAACGGGTCTCTGCCTGCAGGTATTTCCCAGTGTTTAATCTGTGATTATAATATTTATTTCAGTTTCACTTTCTTTTGATATTCAGAGCGTTGCCGTTTGATGTATTTCAAAGAAGTCTCTGACTCCGCATGTGAATATGGCTCTTCCTTATCACTCCCTGTGTTTCTGTTATCATGACACATTGTTCCAAAATAAACAGTAATTTATTACATACTTGACCCGACTCCAGGCGACTTTGTAAACTGTGTCATGATTGCAAAAATGCACACAAACCAAATTTACATACAACCAATTTATAAAGTATGAAGAGTTTAATTTAATTAAGAACATTCTCTTTAATCTGACACGAAAAATGATATTGCATAAGTAAGATGTTTCTTTTCTTTTGAGCACACAAGTAGATTTTAATTCATCAGCTGTATTCACTTTAACTACAACTTTCATTTTGCTAAAGGGCATACATTAAATACACAGACACGAATCTTAAAAAATCATTCATTGGAATTTTTAATCAATGTCATGAATTCTTTTCAAAGGCCTTATTTATGTTATTTTTTTATTTATGATCCTTATTTATTTATTTATGTGCACCTTAGGCCAATAAAATAATTGAATTTAAATATACTTTCTCTGTGTTTATTCTACATTAATTTAATCATTTTACATAAATAAATATTTATTATAAGCTTCAGTCTCAGAAAAATGCAATTATTGATAAATTCATTGATAGATTAATCGCGATTAATCGCGATTAATTACAGAAATTTTTGCGATTAATTAGTCTTTTTTTTTTAAATGGATTGACAGCCCTAATATAAATATAAAATATTGTTAACTGCATATGTGCTGTGAAAGCAGAAGGCATAACCTAAGCTCTTTCCATATTACATGCAAACCTGATTCCAAAAAAAGTTGGAAACACGTGATCGTATCGTGATTGTGTATGAAACAGACATCCTCGAAAGCTTCGGGGTGTCACAGGCGAGGTTCAACAATTGTGAAAAACTGTGTAGGCCAAAAGTTTAAGAACGTTTCTCAACTCACGATTGTCATTTTAGGGATTTCACCATCCACAATCGATCTTAATCATGTAAAAGATTCAGAGAATTCTCTGTGAGAAGAGAGCAACAATGAATACATAATTGTCTAAAGCATATTACTACACATTTCAGAAAAACTTTTCATGGCTGCGTCTACAAATGCAAGTTAAGACTCTGCTGTGCAAAGAGAAAACCAGATATTTAACAACATTCAGAGTTCTCTGAGCTCATCTGAGATGCACTGACGGAAAGTGGAAACTTGTGCTGCGGTCTGCCAAGTACACATTTCAAATTGTTTTCGGAAACCACGGACATTGTGTTCTCCAGGCTAAATTTGCATTTTAAAACATGTCTTAACTTTTTTTTTTTTTTTGGTGTGGGGGGGGGATCAAGGTTGTATAAAAACCTGAACTCTGAAATCTATTTTATTTTTCATATCCACATAATGATCGGTGCGTTCTGATCTTAACATCCAGGCAAAAAGAAACTAGTAACATGTATTATTAAACACAGATCAAAGCAGGTCTCATCTCTGGAAGGTATTTTCACTGACCAGTATTGCATGTTTCCTCTCGCTAGGGAAATGAATAAAGAAATAGCAAATAGATTAACTGTCCCATCATAATCAAAACTCGCTCCTGGCTCGAATGCTTTAATTATACGACAAGAAAGATGTTCTATTTCCTCCCTGTGCCCTTCTCTGGTCTCAGCCTGCATGCCCCGCTGCCTGATTGGGTACCATCTATTTCCCTATAGTCTCCCACGGAGTCAACATGCATCCACTTAACCTGCGTCTGTGTCTGGTAGCTGCTGGGATTGAAATGCGCTCTCCTGCAGGAAGCCGAGCAGATGAGACTAAACTGTGTAATAACAGGTCTCGCCGCCTCAGAGCAGACTCAACATTCATGATCGTCACAGTCACACTTTCAACACCGATCCATTAGTTTGGACACAGAACAAACAAGTGAACAAGGAGTTGGTATCAGTATCACTAAACCAATACGTTCCTCAGACCATTACATGCTCTTATAGGTTCTACAAAATGGGTCACGTTAAGTCCCGGCCCTGCTCTCTGTGTTATGCAGCCTCACTCTTAATAATTCATGACCTTGTAGCACTGAAGTGTTTAGTCTGTTGTTACATTTAAACTGCAAAATAAGTGATTCTATTATACTTTATGAAATAACCATTCACTTTATTTCTTTGTGTAAATAATTGCCTTTTATTTTGAAAGAATATCTCCAAACCTATTGTGTTGCCAGACCTAACTACCACGAACTAGCTCTACACGAGTAAATAAGGAAGATGACTTGTTTATCTGATCCCTATTTTCTAACACAGCGACCTGAAAAACATTTGTAATTCAAGTTGATTTTAATTGCTATTTGAACCACAACGCTACTTCCTTTAATTTGGAAATATGAATTACTTAGGCTGTGTAACGTACAGGCTTTGAGTTCATTATGATATTTACCATCATAGCTAGGGATGTAACGATGCATCGTGACACGATTAAAAATCGGTACAAATGCGTGACGACTCGCATCGGTTGACATAAAAATTGAATCGCGATTCTTGGCGAATGGGAACCCGCACAGCGCGTGCTCTCACTGGTCAAACAGGCTTCCTGGCGCGTTGCGTGAGCGCGCCGTGTTTGGTCCGTCCTGCACGCGACTTCAAACCCACCGAGCGAGAGCTTAGCCCGCCAGACTTTGTTTACCTGCTCAGATTTGGACATTTTCCCGGTGTATGTTCTTCTAAACATGCTTCTACATGTGTAAATATGTTACGTAGTTAGTTAGTTTCGCTTTTGTCTGTTTTTACGACCGGCAGTTTGCACGGGGTATTTTATTTTGAAAATCCACCGGGTTCTCTTTGCTTTTTCTGTGTCTGGCTTCCGCCCGCTCGAGGTGCTCTGTGGAAATTGACGCGTGCTGCTCGCAAGTTTTAATGTTTTTATTTTATTGTCATGTACAAAACTTACCAGCCACATCGGCTGGTGATCAATAAAGTTTATTTAGAGCCCTGGTTACGCCTCGTGAGCGAAAACTGCATCACAGCAGATAACAGCAGTTTACTGTGAGACTGTTTCTAAAGAAAGCAGATATCTGTCATGTGTTTTGTTGTTTAAGATGTAAGTTGCACTTTTTATAAGAGAACACAAACTGTTTGAGAGTTTCTGTAAAGAAAGATTTTTTTTCTACAAATAAAAAGTATAATAAATATAAAAATTTTATTTGGTCATAATTTGTCTGTAGCTCATTTTGATTTTAAAAAAATCGTGAACAAATCGTATCGTGAACAAAAAATCGTGACTCGAATCGAGTCGTGAGTTGAGTGTATCGTTACATCCCTAATCATAGCTAATTAAGAAACAAATAATCTGTAATTCATACTCTACTCTGGATAGACAGAAAAAGGTGGAAACGCAATCAAGTAAGTAAAAATGCAGGAAAGTGACATCCGGCTGAGAGATCGCAATTTAACAGATTGAAAGACATGTTCAAACATCAGCTCAGCTCAAGTACCCTTGACCGAGACACTGAATCTCTTGCACCCTCGGGATACTACTCTGTAGTCGACCTCATACCTTCATTGGTACAAGCAGTAATTTCCCACTAAATCAATAAAAGCGTCACATTTATATTGTTACTGTTGACCGCAACGGCTCCAAGAAATCAAGAAATAGTGGAACCATAATTCTAAGAATCAAAACGAGCTTTATAATCGTCATCAATCTTCCTAGGTGACAGAACCCAAAAACATAATTTCAAAACCGAGTGAACCGTGTTCAGAGAAAGATGGAGATGGAGAAAAAAAAACAAACAAGTTGCACAAACATAGTTAGAGTTAATTGTTATGTATGGACAATGTTGAAATCCTGTCTCGACCTAATAGGATTTTCTGTCCACACAGGCACATGATTTTAAGTAAGAAATTAGAACTGTTAAAGGCACTTTGTTTAATTGGAAAGTTCGTTAAATGCTGAGGTCGGTAGACATTTAGGTAAATCATGAATGATTAGGATGATCTGGAAGAAGGCGTACACTGTGTGTGTGTGTGTGTGTGTGTGTGTGTGTGTGTGTGTGTGTGTGTGTGTGTGTGTGTGTGTGTGTGTGTGCGTGTGTGTGTGTGTGTCTGTGTGTGTGGAGGGCGTGTTGAAGGACGTAGAAACAGGCAAATATAGGGGGAAGGTCTCATGGGCCATTATTGTGTCTTTGACCTCTCTGCCAGCTGCTCTTCTTCCTCCAACAGAAATACCAATAAGAGGAAAGTAAACATAGATTACAACAGACATGGGGCTCAATTTACTGCATCACTGCTGAGTCTGAAATATAGGCACGGCGTAACTGGCCCATAACTAAAGCAGAAGAGCTCAATACTGACACTCAGCCTTTCATATATGAAATGTATTCTATCAAGCCTGACCAGCACAAACAAATCTTCCACTTCCACATGTGGCTTGAAAGACGTGACTTCAAGAGTGCATTTTCAAAAAGATCTGTGCGTTCTTCTTCTTCTTTTTTTCATGTCTCATCTCTCAGCTCAGGGTTTGTTTTCAGCTCAGTGGCTCTTCTGGCTGATGGCCAGAGAAAAAGACACGGGAGACGATGGGAGAATCTCACACTCAAGAGGCCAAGCAGGCTCACAAAGTCGACGAGCAAAAGCACAAGTAAATATCAGGAGGTCTGGCTTGATATCCATCCATGCTTAAGGATTGTTTTATTCAGGGATGCACTGTTGTGTTTGTGTGGTGCACGGATAAAGCTTAAGCAGTGTATGCTGAGGGGTGGATGTGCAGTGTATTGGCAGTATGCCCCGGATCATCCGGCTTATTTTTATTCTTATTCCTGATGAGCACTGACCAAACTTCAGAGATGTATAAAGTCCTGGAGTAAAGGAGTGGAGTAGAAGTACAAGTGCTATATCAAAAAACTGACTTGAGTAGAAGTTGAAGTGTTCGTTAAACACCATACTTAAGTAAAAGTACTAAAGTATTGGAAATGTTTTGTACTTAAGTATTGCAAGTAGAAAAAATTGCTACTTAAGTACTGAAAGTAAAAGTACAAGTACTGTTGTTTATATTATTTCAAATATTTATTAAGGCACAACTTCTAATGTTACAGTGTTACAATGTTCATGGTAGAGTTCTGTGATTTCCCATGGTCTGTGAATGCGTCTGAATGAATGCGAGAGCGAGGGGGCGGGGCAGCAGGTGAGAGAGCGCACCTGGGTGAGTCAGGTGTATGACGTACGGCGCACGAGCGAGGTTGATGTGAGGCCGGGACTGTTCAGTTGTTTTTTTGGTGTGGTTCCGGCCGACAGTCACCGAGTCCTGGAACCAAACCGTTCAGCAATAAATGCAGTTTGTTCAATATCGCCTCGTCATTCATCACGTGTCCGGCTGGACGCTGCAATAGTAACGAGTAACGACTCAGCACATGAAAAATGTATCCGAGTAAAAGTATTAAATTCATCAAAAATATGTAGTGCAGTAAAAGTAGAAGTTGGGGAAAAAAATAATACTCCAAAAAAGTACAAATACTGCATTTTAGTACTTAAGTACAGTACTTAAGTAGTTTCACTTCGTTACTATACATCTCTGCCAAACGTAGATGTGAAGCGGCATCACACTGAGAATATTTCCTGCTAACAACCGTAGTGGAATTTAATTAAAGAAACTTTTATTAACAGTACGCGTAAGATGTTGGATAACAGAACATGAGCCTCTAACAAAACTGTAGGATACTCTTATTAAATGTAAGGCTAATGTTCATCTGTTCAACTAAAAACACACCGTTCATGGTCATTACTTGAGTTGCACTGGGCTCATTACTCTTTCCACCAACATATAAAACTCAGCTGGACACTGAAAGTCCCGCGGAGATCTCTAGGAGACCTTGGAAGGTATTCTAGGGAAACTCAGAAAATCACTTACTTAAATTAAAAGCAAGCAAGACAGGCTGATGAAACATATAAGAAAAAGAATTACAACACTTTATCACAGCCGCTGGGATTCGGTGGCTATCAACAAAGGAGAGTTTATATGGGAAGATCTGAAGCTGCGTCTTAATTCAAAGGGAGAGTGGCAGGATGGGAAGGTGGTTAGAGGTCTGTCACAAATTCTTTCCTCCTCCTTCCATCCATCTCTCTGTTGTCACAGCAAAGTCATCAGCATCCATCTATGCTGAGGTAAAGGAAACCGAGCAACTGCAAAAAAAGGTGATTCCGTAACGCAGTGGAAATAAGGTGAACGCTCCAATCCTCTCGTGATATTCAGGGTTCCCACACCTTTTTCATGAACAAATCCAAGCACTTTTCAAGCACCTTCAAGCACCAGTTTTTCCATTTTTCCAGCACCTTTAAATAGGTAGCCTACTAGTTGTGTTTGCCATGATGGTCATGGGAAGCGCAGCGGTGCCACTGTATGGCATAATAATATGGGTCTAATTAGCATTATTTCATATGGTGGTAGATTGACTGTTTTGATTTTTAACTAATTGTGAATTGGCTTGTATTCTCAGCTTGTGAGCGGTGTATTGTGTAACTACCATAGCGCAATAACAGTGACCAACAGGTGTGGATAGTAGTCTACTGTTATTTCTCTGCAGAACACCAAGCGAGTATGATAACTGAGTTCTGCATGTAAAGGCATCGGATCAAGCGCGTAGCCGCTTAGGAAACATTTTTGTTTTCTCTTGGTTTATTGAGATAGACGTCACACAAATTTCAAGCATTTTCAAGCACTTCACAAAAAATTCAAGCATTTTTACAACCTTGAAAACACTGAATTGAAATTCAAGCATTTTCAAGGAATTCAAGCACCCGTGGGAACCCTGAAAAGGACACAAATGAGCAACTGTCACTTCTACATGTAGAGTAGCAACCAGGGAAGCCGATGACATGTTTAACACAAAAGAGGCAGGGACACCATTTTGTTTTGAGTGAAGAGTCTGGCGTTGATCGCAGGTATGCGCCGGTGTTCGGAGCTACTTCATTCTGCGTCCATATACTGTTCAGTCATTCCCGATGCATGAAATCATCCCCAGAATAAGATCAAGATGATGACACGCACATTTAAAAAGTGAAATCGTAACTCTGTCTCACAGGTTGATAATACCACACAGGGGTGGATTTTCTCCTTTTAAACGTCCTCGACTATGATTTGAAGAAACTACTGATCCTAAGATGGAAAAAGAAGCTGTTGTCTTGCCAGCAGTAAGAATCAGTGACAGCACACCTCCCCCCGCAGGGGAGAGATGTGAGATATGGCTGAGGAGGAGGAGTGGTGGTGAATAATGAAAGGAAGACGGCACATTCATTCAGCCTTGTATTCACACTGACAGCCTCCAACTGGCTTGGGCCCTACGGTAAGAGGGAGACAGACCCTGGGCCTTAGCTATGGATGTAAGCCACTTCATCAACAATGGGTTTACAGAACAGACACTCATCCATACACACAATGGTATGGACACACTCACACATCTATTTATAGGCGAGATGGTTTCGCACCTTGCTCCCCAGACACACCAAAAGGAAAATTAATACAAAAGCCGGGCGACTCATGGTGACAATTGGTGACAGCCCCCTGAGTTGTCTCTCTCTCTCCTGTTCTATTTACTCCCACTGTACGACTAAAGCCACAGAGTCCGCCCTCCTCACACCCAGCATAACCTCCTCTTCCCCTTCCCATCTGTGGAAAAAGACAAAAACTCTACTTCACACCTCGGTAGAGGTGTCCAATTCAGATTGTCCCTTATGGTCACACACTTCCCCGGAACAGAGTATTTTTCATTTCGCCTTCACTGAGGCTATTTTCTGCATCCGTCTCAGCAAGCCCAGGCCTCCTCCTTCTCACTTCCATGCCCTGGTGGAAGTGTGCAAAGATGGCCGTGGGTGGAGGCAGCCGAGATCTGAAAATGGCATCGCTATAAAGGAAGAGCTGGAAGAGCAGAAGGCAGGGCGTTGGGGTTTGTTGCAAACTCTACATGCACCCGTGCAATCAATAAGCAACAACACTGGATGAGCTACAAGTATAGTGACTCTGTCAGCAGCTGCTGTGGTCTCCAGAGCTCCTCCACAATTGATCTGGTGAGCTGGCAAGAGGTGAGAGGCAATAAGAGGAGTTTGTCTCCCAACTGTGGATTATAAACACCCCACCCACCCTCACACACACACACACACACACACACGCACACACACACACACATACACATACACGCACTTCCTTTCCCTTGTTCAGCTTTTGGATGTGGAAAAAGTAAAAACAAAACAAAACAATAAAAACAGGCCAATTAACTTCACTACACCATGTGTGGTTCACAAATCAGTGCTGAGCAAGTAATCCTGTCAACTTTAGTGTGGACTCAAATACAACTTTCACATGCAGGCAAGAAACCAAGTTCAAATCTTTAACTGTAGAGTTAAGATTTACAGATTTGTGCCATATATCCTGACACTGGCTGCAGGAATCTATGGATGGGGATTACCGTCCGTTTAATCCAGGTTGAAATATCTCAAAAAACTTTTTGATGGACTGACTGACTGACTGATCACCATGAAGTCGACATGTTTGTTGTTTTAGTGAAATTCTTTTGAGAACTATATAGATGCACGTCATAAAAAATCTGGCACAGATATACTTGGTGCCCAGAGAATGAAGCCTATCCAGGAAAATATCTCACGTTTCTCACGATTCACGACTCCCAGAAGATCTTAATAACTTTGGTGATGCAATTCCCGTACTGCGCCCACTGCTAGTGTTAGTGTGGTTTCGTCGCTTTTTACTTTTAAAACACACACTGAAAGTATTGGAGCACGAGGATGTCGTTGATGCGTGTCTTGTCCAAATAAACTCCACAGTTTTTTTGTGATTTTTTGAAAATCTTTTGAGCATGACAAACTAAAACAAAAACTAGTGTGCTCTCCTCGCCTCCATCTTTTCCAACCAAAAACAAAATACGCACATATCATATTATTACACGTCTCAGCCAATAAGAAGAGGGCAGTTACTTTTATCTAATAGGCATTTTTGTAACTTCAATATATGCAACATGCAACAAATCTGCATTATTCTTCACCTTGTATACAATATACAAAATGGCTCTAACAGCTAGGTTAACAGTTTTAGTTATAAGTTATAATTCATCTAAGGGCCATCATCAGGTTAAAACGCTGTAATTTGTGTTTAGCGCCAAATGCGCAGCTGTTAGCATTCTAACAGACCAATACTATTATTGTCGTTAATAGGGATGTAACGATACACTTAACTTACGACTCGATTCGAGTCACGATTTTTTGTTTACGATATGATTTTTTCACGATTTTTCGAAAGCCAGACACAGAAAAAGCAACGAGAAGCCGGTGGATTTTCAAAATAAAATACCCCGTGCAAGCTGCCAGTCGTAAAAACAGACAAAAGCGAAACTAATTAACTACGTAACATATTTACAGATGTAGAAGCATGTTTAGAAGGAAAACACCGGGAAAATGTCCAAATCTGAGCAAGTAAACAAAGTCTGGCGGGCTAAGCTCTCGCTCCTGAAACACTCCCAGTGGGTTTGAAGTCGCGTGGAGGACGGACCAAACACGCCACGCTCACGCAACGCACCGGGAAGCCTGTTTGACCAGTGAGAGCACGCGCTGTGCGGGTTCCCATTCAACAAGAATCGCGATTCATTTTTTCTGTCAACTGATGCGAGTCGTCACGCATTTGTACCGATTTTTAATCGTGTCACGATGCATCGCTACAACGATGCATCGATGCATCGTTACCATTATTACTACTATTAGTCGTATCTACATTCAAATTTATAGTTATACTCTTTATTGCTGCTGTACACCTGTCCTCCCCCTCTCTAACTCAAGCAGATGGCCACCTTTAAATCAGCTGCTCGAGGTTCCTGCCTTCCAAACAAAGTTTTTGCTCGGCTCCTGGTGGAATTGTTTCATCTCTGTAAATAACATTATAATGACTCTAGCTGGAGCTCTATACAGAACGTGTCATGAGATAACTTCTGTTTTGATTTGGCACTTTATAAATAAAAATAAATTGAATGAAATTACACACTATGCCTGCTAAACATCTGTTGCCACCGTGAGCATGTGAGCACGCCTACATGAGCATTCAGCTTAAAGCATCACAGTGAGTACACGTACAGTCTCTCAAAGCCACTGAGAGTAGTTTAAAGAAGATTTCCATCATTTAAGTGTATGAGTGAAATATGATATTATAACCTGAATATATTTTTGACAACTACTCAGCTGTGAAAACTGACATTTCTAAACAAAATGCTGCTTTCTTTTCATTTCACCACATTACCATCAACGTGACATTTTCCTGTTCCTGAATTCCTGGTTATAAACACAAAAGAGTCTGAATCTTGGTTAAACATTTCCATGTATAAAAATTAAATTCCGCATTTCCATGATCTTTAAGAAAAATTTAGAAAAACACACTAATCAGTTAATTTCAGTTTCATGTAAACACGCTGAGTGGGATGCTCTTTTCTTTGAGGAAGAGGAGGACACTTAATACGCCTTTACGGCGCCTAACTAAAGAAGCAAACAGAGCTTTTACAGCAGCTGTGAGAATTCCCAATGAAAACTGATTCGACGGAAAGCGCGAGGCCATTATGAAAAACCATTGGAGAGGTTTGTAGTCAATTAGTCCTGGCCATTAAAGCTTCAAAATTCAGTGAACCATTGCGAGGAAAAAAGGAAATACATGAATATGAATCGTGATTCATTTAAAAAAAAAAAAACAGGCAGACAGATTCTCTCCTCTAATTGAGATCTTAATTTGAGAGTCTAACGTTAGAGATATTCACATCTCTATTCTAATGAGATACAATTAGGAAGGAGGGGATGTGGACAGCGGCTGCGTGATGGAGAGAGACCGGACTATCTATCCGTTTCTGCTGCAGGCCTCTCATGTACAGAGCGAAATATATGACACTTAATAAGTCTCTACACACCGCTGCAGCATTTTATTTTATTTTTGGAGTCATTTAGTGAGACCGTGAAATTATTAGTGCATCATTTCTGACCTGTCAAGTGAAGAGGGCTTATATAATGAACAAAAACACAAAACCTAGGGCAGATCATTAGAATTGTGTCTACGTCCTCATAGAGCCAATCCGATTTGATACTGTATCTTGTCCTAACATAATTAAAAGTTAAGAAAGGCAGCAGCAGAAAAAAAAAAAAGAGTATTGCATCTGCCGATAGTGAAAAGTGTGTGATTAATGTAGCAGTAATGAGTTCTGTCTAGTGTTTCGCGAGATTTTTTTGCCAAAGAACAAGATGATAGACAGGGCACATTGAGTTTTTAAAAAGGACTTGCACAGAATATATAAGAGGAAGCTGAAATAATTCCTTCCACACATCGAAAATACATAATCAAAAGAGAGAAACGGAATTCTGTTGATAAGGCTTCACTTCGTTTATTGTCCTTCACAGTCCCAGTCAGCCTGGCCTTGTAGCCCTAGAAATGAGCCATCAGGCATTCTACCGCCTCTCTATGAATAAACCATGGCTACCCGTTCTTGGCATTCACACAAGAAGAGGGCATGGACCAGCTCAAAGCACACATGTGGCCATAGTGCACATGCCAAATTAAATGGAACTGACAAGAACGGAACAAAAAGAAGAACTTGTTAACCTCTTGAATGCTAATTTTATTTTTTATGTTCAAATGAATTTGCATTAAAGTAAAAAAAAACACACTTATTGCACATGCAGCACAATATCTGCTCGTTTCAATATTTAATTAATGCCGTGTTTCTTCCAGCAGCACCAAATAGAAAAGTTCATTTTATGCACTTCAACCTGACACACAACAACAACCTGAAATATTTGGTATCTTTGGTAACCTTGAAATAAAATCCTGCAGGTTTGAACAAGACAGCACGCCTTTTCTGCCACACAGACTGGTAACTGGAAGAACTAATTGTGCAGGGCTTTTACAATTCTTCACCTCAACTCCCTTTGCTGGGCACGTGGATGATTGAAAAACCCCAGAGCAGAACACTAAGACCTCAAAATCCTCCTCATGTCTTGGAGCTCAACTTGTCCTTAACTAGAAAACCTGTGGAGCAGAATTAAGGACTGGCATGGAGGACTGAATCTGAGAATTTCGGAAGCCCTGTCAGGTCTTGTTGATCATCAGATCTAAACAGCTTTGTAATTAAAGTGCAAATAGATATTATATTTGCAGTTAGTGCATGAAAACCACGTTCAAGCGACACAAAATATTCAGATATGTCCATCACACCTTGGCACAAATTGGTTTGGTTGTTGACAAAATATCCATCAACCACTGGGAGGCCAGCAGACAGGGTGGTCCAGGTGTCCTGAACACTTTAGTTTAATAATAATATTTCTTCCTGAATCTGACTGTTCTCTGGCACTAGAAATAAAAGTGATGGATGGATAATGGAGATGTGTGTAGTATAGAGCCAACGCAAGTATTGAATCAAACTAAATGTTGAACCCAAATGGTGGCACTCGTAATTTCACAGCAAACCACTCAATAGTTTGTTGAGACATTTCACTGAACCCCCCAAAAAATAAATGACCAAAAGTGATTTTGGATTTGTCCTCTGTGACCAGAGTCCTTGAAAGACTGACCAGCTGACAGACCACGATCCAAGCTGTTCATGGATTAAATAAATCATATTAGAGTTGTCACGATACTAAAATGAGTAACCGTGATACTATACCAGACAAAGTATCGCGGTTCCGGGTATTATCGCGATACTGCGGCCTTTTTGTATTATTATTTTTATAAACTGCAATGTATTTGTACAAGTTAGTTTGAAACAACGACGTTTGTTTTTTAAGCACTGCCATTGACGAAGACGCCACGGCAGACTCGCTGCTCGGGCCCGGTGCTTCTGCCACGGTGAGTGTGTTGTCTCGTGTCTGGGCGAGACAGAACTTTAGCTTGTTGTTTGTTTTGAAGCGAGTTTCTATCGAAGCGGAGCTGTCTTCACGGAGTTCGTTCTTGCCGGCAGAAACACGCGAACAGCCAATCAGCTAACAGACGGGCGGACCCAGCGTGCGGAAACAGCCTATCATATCCCTGGACGTCACCAGTAACAGGCAAACAGCCAATCATTCAGCAGCTGTGGAGTTCGGTTTCGGTTTGTTTACGAGTGAGTAGCATGCAGTGAGAAGCCGGGAGGAGAGCAGAGGCGGCTGCTATGTAGCAGAGACTGGCACCGGTAGTATAGTAATCCACGGTAGTACCGTCGTGTAAAATTGCTAGTATAGTAGCGACGGTTATGATTTGGCACCGCGGGGTACCGTGTATACCGTGGGTACCGTGCAACTCTAAAATCATATTATGAGTAAAGGGTGCATATACAAAATATTCAAAAAGAGGAAAATATAATTTTAAAAAATAATGTAGACTCTCCTCTAAAGCCTGCACCTTTCATTCAGAGGAGACATAAAAAGATCATTGCAAACTCCAAACTTTCGTGATCATTTCCTGCTGTTACTACTCTAAATATGAGCCAACACATAGTCCTTAAAACAATAGCACTGCCGATATCTAATTGTGGCACGGCACAGTGGCTAATTGGAGAGTTAATTCTGTTTGAGTCTTTCAATTAACCCCCATAAACAGCACATGCAGCCAACAGAGCGGTGATCAAGAAGACAAACTTTCACTTCGACGGTCACAATCAGGGTGAGTGGAACAGAAAGAGAGCAGAAAACAGGAAACTGGGACTGATTTTCTGACTAATGGCATGTTTTTAAGAGGTACCAAAGATAACAATTTGTTTCAGCTCCACGCCTCCATCCCCGAAGACCAAGAAAAAAAAAACACAGGGAGGGATGATCCGGTGTCAGCTACAAGACAGAAGCTGTTGGGTCTGGGTAAAAGTTGCCATAGCCCTGCTGCTGTCCATGGGGCGAGAGCCATGTTTAAACCAAAGGCCACCCTCTATTAGGGCTCTGTCAGCATGGCACGACGGCAGCCTAATGGTTACAATTAACAATCCCTTGTGCTGACAGAGCTCCTATCTCACTGTGCTCCTCTCAGCCTGATCCTGCTCTAATGACTGTGTTTTATGGATGCAAGTGAAAGAGATACCCGGACCAAAAGATGGAATGAGAAGAATACAGGAAGAACGGATTTGTATATAGAGAGACAATGAGTCAGAAGCTGTTGCAGTGAAAAGAGCTTTAAGAAAATAACAGTTTCTAATAATTTGATATGCTGCAGACGTCGCCAGATTGAAAAAAAGCACAGAAACATTGCCGACTAATTCAGTTTTCTAGGTTTGCTGCAGAGATGAACTCAAACACCGGCTTAAACCAACAGTGAAAACAACAGCTTTAACAAAAGCCTGTTCCCTATTTTTAAACGTCTACTGCGGCGAAACAATACTTAGTCATAAGACGGAAGATCAGATTTTTCCACTGACTGGTAAAATTAGGTTTGCTGTTGTTTGAGTATGTGAACCCTGGAGAACAAAGACTCCCATGAAGAGCAATAAACACCTGCTTTACAGCACGTTGTTTGTTTCACTACCTACTTCGCTTCAGTCAATCAAAACACAATCTGTGTAAAGGTAAAGTCGGAGGCAGAGTTAGTTTAACTTAAAAACACAGTTCTTTTTTTTTTTAATTAGCAGGTAGGTTAGGTTTTTATTGTTGCTTGCATTTGACGATACTGCCGTAGTTACTCAGAATAACACTTGCATGGATATTGGCAATCAGAGGCAGACAGGCCATCTGGAGGAGTGGGAGTTTTCCTGGTGGGACAGTCGGCCAGTGGGCTGGTGATAAGTCTAGCAACACTAATATAAAACCAGGCAAAAAATGTTGTTTGATTCCTTCGTTAGACTGACCGGTGTGAGGCTGTCTCCGTACAGATGTGAAACTGGCAGCATTTAAATTCACATCTCATGTGTCCGTCTCTTTTCTCCTGGCTGCCAACTTCACTTTGTGGCTCCTTCAGCTTCGCGTTGGAATTACAAGGAACAAACAAGGGGGCTTAAAAATGATTGGTAACGTACAGTGATGCTTTCAGATTTGTTTGTGTATGAAACCAGATTACTGAACAAAAATTACAGGGGAAAGTTTCTGTTTATGTGCAAAAATGTGAACTCTCATGGTGGCAATAGATTTTTGTAATATATCATCTAATTTTAACAAAAATAACTTTGGGACAAAGCTCAAACCCTCGTTGTCAAGTCATTTCTTTAGGTAAGAGCTAAAAACCAGAGATGTATAAAGTACTGGAGTAAAGGAGTGGAGTACAAGTGTTTTATCAAAAACTGACTTGAGTAGAAGTTGAAGTGTTCTTTAAACACCATATTTAAGTAAAAGTACTAAAGTATTCAAAATGTTTTGTACTTAAGTATTACAATTAGAAGTATGTAAAAAATTGCTACTCAAGTACTGAAAGTAAAAGTACAAGTACTGTTGTTTATATTATTTCAAATATTTATTAAGGCACAACTTCTAATGTTACAGTGTTACAATGTTCATGGTAGAGTTCTGTGATTTCCCATGGTCTGTGAATGCGTCTGAATGAATGCGAGAGAGAGGGGGCGGGGCAGCAGGTGAGAGAGCGCACCTGGGTGAGTCAGGTGTATGACGTACGGCGCACGAGCGAGGTTGATGTGAGACCGGGACTGTTCAGTTGGTTTTTTGTCGTGGTTCCGGCCGACAGTCACCGAGTCCTGGAACCAAACCGTTCAGCAATAAATGCAGTTTGTTCAATATCGCCTCGTCATTCATCACGTGTCCGGCTGGACGCTACAATAGTAACGAGTAACGACTCAGCACATGAAAAATGTATCGGAGTAAAAGTATTAAATTCATCAAAAATATGTAGTGCAGTAAAAGTGGAAGTTGGGAAAAAAAATAATACTACTGAACATAGTACAGATACTGCTTTTTAGTACTTAAGTACAGTACTTAAGTAGTTCCACTTCGTTATTATACATCTCTGCTAAAAACACACCTGACTGAGCTGGTCACAACTAAAAACTATGAAGGTAATGGCCTTTTTTAAACCTTTATTTGACAGTTATAGGCTGTCATGGAATTGTAGATAATTAAATTTACATTAAAAGCTAAAGAAGCTCCAGACAGCAGAACCTCTGACGATACTGTTAGACAGCAGTTACAGAAGTCACTATAAACAAGAGCCAAAAAGACCAGTCAGTGATTTTCTTTGACACAGATGATCTTTGTCTGTAACCACAAACACACCATATTCTGAAATTATAGGTTATATTTCATTTAAGATATAAATGTTTTCTTTGAAAAGCATATCAGACATAGAGGATGTTTCAGTCTGACCAATGTGCCGTTTAATTTTGGCCACGCCTCACGTGATCTAATGTGCTATGTAAATAGCGAAGAAATAGAAAATTCCCACGAGGAAAGAACTGTGTTATAATAAAACCGCTTTCCATCACTATTCCTGTCCGTCAGTACAAAGTTTCTCTCCAGCTACTGTCACTCCACCTCTGATAGGTACTCATTATGAGCCGTCCCTGGAGGTTCAACTTCAACTTCCACTATCAGTTCTCCTGTCTGTCACTCTTGACATTCACTGAACTTTCCACTTTTAAATACCTACTAGCTGTTATGAATCAAAGATATTGTACTGTACTTAGTGGCCTTTATTTATTTTCTTCTTCCTACAGCTCCTGAACAGTTTCTATAATGCTGTATTAAACTCTGTCGTATGGTGATGATGCTGCATAATAACAGTCAGCATTTACAGACATACAGTAGCGGCTGTTTACTGACTTACAACCGTGCAGGAGAACTAACCCCAGAGACATAATGACACCGATGAGATGGACACTTTCCCGTTAACTGCTGCGCTGCTACATTTTATATGGCTGACAGTTTCATTTGGGACTTTTACTCTCAGGTCTTTCCATCTTCACATACCCATCTTGTCAACAAATCCCCTAACTGGATTGTAGAAGCTCTCCGGAGACAGGACTATGGTCTATGTCAGCAACAAAGTTGCTTTCAGTCATGAGCATCATCCCTGAGAGAGCCATAAACGCCAGGTCAACACTACAGGTACTGTCACACCGCATGACTTACACATGCATTATTTAGTCCTCAATATTTTGGATACAGCTCCAAACAGTGAATCAATACATCCTCCCTAAATGACGGAAGGTATTGAGCTGCATGAAGGCTTTGGCAGTCCATAAGACGGAAGGCCTTTCCTAAAAAATATAGTGAAACATTCATCAGTTGCACTGTAGCATATCAATGGGGGAGACAGCGCTTCAGACAAAGCTGCGGCTGCAAAGGAGAACCTGCAGCTTGTCAGGTACAGTTTTTACGACTTCCTACAGGAGCTGACAGGAACACAGATGATGGAAATGTCAACACCGCGCGCTGCTTTCTGTAAAACACATGCCACTAGCCTGACAGTCTTCTTTAAAAGGAGGGCATGGGGAAAAACTGAAGCGCTCAGCAGCTCTGCGCAACAACGCACGACACGATGCGATGTGAATGACAGCGGCTCAGAAGCACGCGTTCGCCGAACGCATAAGTAGACGTGTGTGAGACAAGACGGCGCGCTGCTGAAGGATGTCTGACTGCAGATGTCAAAAGTTCTAGGGTACGTCAAAGCGGCAGAGAGAGAAAATCAGCGTACTTTTAATGAGGATGTTGTCATTACGGCTTCCCGTGTCACGGCAGGTTAAAACACAGGAGGAAGAAAAACTTGTGAAGAAAAGAGAATAATTGTTTTAGAAAACTCAGCCATACTTCACAGAACTTTACAGTTTATCAGAGTGAGAGGTACAAAGATCCGACGGTCTATCCTCAAAAACAGAATCTTGAGTTACAGGATTTTTCACAACATCTTCACCCCGGTTACCTCGCCAGGCTGAGACAGGTACGTACTCCATCCTGTCAACTTGTCTGCCAACTTCCATGTGGTTTTAGTCAGTTGTGTTGTTTTACCTCTGCTCTGGGCAGCTGACTTAACTGAGCTTGTTGCCAGGGCAACCGCCTCTGCCAAAGAGACCCCCCCCCATCTCTCCCTTCCCTTCCCCTCCCACCCTCTTTCTGTTTTCCATGGAGACCGGATACTTTGATAATCTGAGGGATTGCAGAAGACGTTGGAGGGGGGTGGGTGTAGTGTGGAGTGGCTGCCAAATGTCTTTTGAAGCACAGGAGTTCTCTCAAAAGAGCAAAATGAGAAAAAATTAAAAGAAGAAAAAATTGCCACCAGTGATTTTTTTTTTTTTTACTGAGATGTACATTTCTGTTAGCAAGTTAGTTTATGATTATCCCAATATCTAAATCAACCGGTTTAGACTCTTAAATCTAAAGATAAGAGGAATAATTGTTCACCAGCAAGGTGACTTGCAACTAATCCTGTCCTGGAGGCAAGGCACAGCTATGTGATCTGTTGATGAGTGATGCTGAGGATATGTTCGTCTACCAGGATCGATGTTTGACTCAATACAAGTTGTTTTTTTTGTTCATTCAAACACATTTAGAAAAGCAGCTTCTCGGAGCCCGAGCAAATCAACAGAGTCTAATTGTTCCTTTAGCTAAATCCCGACTTGTGGATGTTGTGCTTTCTAAAAATGGGAACAAATTTAATTCCAGATTATCTTGGGAAAAAAAACAATTTACAAGAATATGATTCTTCCGACTGAGAGTTGTTCATCTTTCATTCTATCTAAAAAAGAAAAATAAATAATAATAATAAAAAAAGGTTTGCCTTTGAGTCAACTTATTCATGTTAATAGGATTTGTGACAGAAATGCAAATTATGTTAAATATGCCAGCGAGGTGATAAAACATTTTTTAGATGATTCACAGCCTCGGCTTGATGGCTGCCAAGAATAAAATCAAATTAGATTTTTAAAAAATGCAGAAAAGATCGTATAGAAAAGACGTTCCAGCAAATCCCCCTGCTTACCGACGGACTCATTAAATCAAACTCTCACAGTCTTCCAAAATAGAAGGTCAAAATCCTTCCTTTATTAACATTTTAGCATAAAATAGAAGAAATGAGTTGCTAATGATTAGGACACGAGAGTGCCATTATAATTCTGGAGGGAAACCTGAAATAAAAGTAGATGCTAAATCACTATGTGGCATTATTTGAGCACGTGAAACTAATCTAAGAGCAAAAGGCTCATTTGAATCACTACATCTACTAAAGCAAAACAAAAAACATACAGTCCAGTTGCCCATGGGTAGAGAAACAGAGAAAATGAGTGTGTATGCAAATGATTCGGGAGGGGAAAAAGGAAAATGTAAATGTGTTCCCTGCTCTCCACATAAAACAGAGGAACAATTTATCTTCATTTTCAGCCGAATATGAAAAAAGTTCCCCAGACATGAAAATATGGAGAACAATAAGCTGCCAACGAGTCTCAGGGGACAGCGGATCCATATGAAAGTATTCCTCATAGCCGAGGCTGTGCTGGTGACAGGAGAGAGAGAAGACGCATGAAGCCGGAGTGGATTGTTCTGTTCTCAGCAGTGGCAGAGCGATGCTGTTGTCGTCGCGTTATTAATGTACAGCAAACAGGGAGTGTCCTGGATTACATATCATCGCCTGATTAAAACTGTCAGATGAAGTCATGAGAGATATAACATGCTTGCACATACATGCACACACACACACACACACACACTAAGTTGCGATGTGAGGAACGTCAAATTCGACTTCCCACTCAGTGTGTAAAGGTTCCAAGAAAACGCTATTTATAGTACGTTCTCTCTAATTACCAGACATGTGCAAAAGCAAAGCAACCCACCCACTCACACACACACACACACACACACACACACACACACACACATGTACACACACACACACACACACACATGTACACACACACACACACACACACATGTACACACACACACACATGTACACACACACACACATGTACACACACACACACACACATGTACACACACACACACACACACACACACACACACACACACACACACACACACACACACACACACTCACACACACACACACACACACACACACACGTACACACACACACACAGGACTGGGGATGAGCAGAGACTGAGCCCTTACGGGTTCAAAGCCAGCCTGTGACTGAGGCCTCCAGCAAAGGGGTGTGAAGGCAATTTAACATAGTGGCCAAACTGTGCAATGACACCAATGGTGTCTATCACATGACGCACTCCAGCCCTAAAAGACTTTTTGCCACAAGCTTACATTGTGAAAAAAGTGTCTATAATACAGTGAGTACATTATTTTAAATGGTCACAACAGCCACAAAATAACCAGATCTGATCCATTTGGTCTATTACATTACATTACATTACATTTAGCAGACGCTTTTATCCAAAGCGACTTACAGAGGAGGACATAAGCTGAAAAGGTGTAAAGGAGCTCAGAGTAGTTGTTAGTTTTGTTAGGCAGGGAAGCATCCTCGACAGAGAAAGGTTTTTACAAGTTTTTTAAAGGTAGAAAGGGATGTTGCAGTTCTTGCAGCCGTTGGTCGGTCATTCCACCATTTGGGGACGACCACAGAGAAGAGTTTAGAGTGACCTCGCTTTGTGAGAGGCGAGGGTACAACTAGACGGTTTGAATGAGCGGAGCGTAACGCCCTGGTCGGGACGTGAGCCTTTAGTAAGACGCTGAGATAGGCAGGGGCAGATCCTGAGGTGGTTTTGTAGGCTACATGACCTCACTACAGAGGAAATGTGCTCAGAGAAAGAAAGGCGATCATCTAGTACCACGCCCAGGTTTTTAGCAGCATGGTTAGGGGTAATAGTGACAGTGCCAATTTTTTAAGTTGATGTCATGGCAGATTGACTCATGGGCAGGGATGACCAGGAGTTCGGTTTTTGACAGATTAAGCTGTAGATGGTGGTCTTTCATCCAGGTTGACAGATCATCTACTAACATATGGAGAGCTGCACAGTTAAATAATTTCATCTACATTCGAGATAACGAAAGGCAAAACTGAAAGACAGCAGTCAGCCGTGGTTGGTCAGCAAATGTCTCGCTAGAAACCACACAGTGTGGAAGATCTGCATCATTCTTTACCTGCAAATCAAACTTTTTTTTTTTTTTGGCGTTACCCACGACTCAGCAGCTTCCATAAGAATGAACGGAGCCCTGCCTTCCATGCTGTGTCCCGTCCTCTTTATACATCCAGGCTATGGCCATTCTCTGCATGCTCTCTTTCTCTCCTTTGAGCTGTGACTGTTTGATAAAAGCTCAAGAGAAACCCAAAATTAAAAAAAGAAGGCGACCATCCTAATATTCACAGTAGAGTTGTCACGATACTAAAATGAGTAACCCACGGTACTATACCAGACAAAGTATCGCGGTTCCGGGTATTATCGCGATACTGCAGCCTTTTTTTATTATTATTATTTTTATAAACTGCAATGTATTTGTACAAGTTAGTTTGAAACAACGACGTTTGTTTTATAAGCAAAATTAGTGTCGCCACTGACGAAGACGCCACGGCAGACTTGCTGCTCTGGCCCGGTGCTTCTGCCACGGTGAGTGTGTTGTCTCGTGTCTGGGCGAGACAGAACTTTAGCTTGTTGTTTGTTTTGAAGCGAGTTTCTATCGAAGCGGAGCTGTCTTCATGGAGTTCGTTCTTGCCGGCAGAAACACACGAACAGCCAATCAGCTAACAGACGGGCGGACCCAGCATGCGGAAACAGCCTATCATATCCCTGGACGTCACCAGTAACAGGCAAACAGCCAATCATTCAGCAGCTGTGTAGTTCGGTTGTGGTTCCATGTTGGTTTGTTTACAAAGGAGTAGCATGCAGTGAGAAGCCGGGAGGAGAGCAGAGGCGGGCGCTATGTAGCGAAGACTGGCACCGGTAGTATAGTAATCCACGGTAGTACCGTCGTGTAAAATTTCTAGTATAGTAGCGACGGTTATGATTTGGCACCGCGGGGTACCGTGTATACCGTGGGTACCGTGCAACTCTAATTCACAGGCATGTCAAAAGAGTTGCTGTAACTATTTCTCCACTCCTAATGGTCATATTAATAAAACCCTTACTAATGTGACTCCAATGTTAAAAATGAGGCAGTTCTCTTTTGATGCAAAATAGGCAGCTGGAACTAATATCAGGCTTCATCTCTCTGGATTAGTCAAATCAAGCAGGCATCTACAAAATATAGTTTTTTTAGTGCAAGGAAAAAAAAAACATTAATGCAAGCAGGATCCAGAGAGTGACCACACTCTGTGCTCAGCAGGGTCAGGTCACCTTACTCCTTTTGCTGCTATACTTGGAGCAAGCCCGGAAAAATATAATATAATAAAAAAAAAAAAAAAAGTACTGTAGCAGCAGCAGCTAGCAAGTCAAACTGTGATTTAAAAAAATGAATGTGACACATCCGTGGAATCGTCAATAAGACCTTTAACATACACGGACACGTTGTAGAAAATGTGAACCGATCCTTTAGCTCTATTATTTAGCCGACTTGTGCCACATTTTTCCCGGAGCTCTTCGCTGTCATCATCCCTCATTTGCAGCAGCACAGCTCAATGGTGTCCTGCTGCAAAGTATGTCTGCTCTTTCAGGCTTGAACTCAGTAGGTGAGCTACATGCCATAGGCCACACATATAAGAAGCCATAAATATACACACAGGAGAGCAGGAAGAGGAGGGAGGGGGGATGTCTGGCGGCCTACACGGCAAATTCAAGCCCCCTTCGCCACTCTGATCATGCGGTACTCTTCATTGCACTCGGGTGAATCTCATCACCTCCTGCCATCCTGCTCAGCAAACCGCTCAGTGCCATGAAGACCGTTATGGTATTTCACACCCCTGCCCTGCTCTGCCTCGTTCCTCTGAGCGACAGCTTCATGAATGGCATTAATAAATTGAGCCGCCCTGTTGGCTGTCTCCACTTCAGTTGCAGAGGAACGTGCACTTCTTGTGTATTAGTGAGGGACCTCAGGTCACGAGGGTCAGTTTTGTCTGAACTACTTTATCAGCTAAAGATGCCCGATGTGCGGTGCAAAGCCTGCACACTGCATTAACTTCTCATTACGCTGCTGCAGTAACAGTTCACAGAGACATGTCAGCGAGACACTGGTTTATATTTGTTTAGTTGTTGGCATGATTATGAAAGCACGGTGCAAAACATGAGCATAAATAACACGGCCCTGCTTGGTTTTGTCTTTAAGAGAAGAGGCAGTTTCACTCTATTTACGGTGTGTGAGTCCTAAACTCTGCGCCTGGCCCCCGAGGCACGCGAAACTCATCGAAGTTCACTCACTTTATCTCACAGCATCCGTTCGATCTTTGTTCCTAAAAGACTATTGCTGTCTTCCATTTGTTTTCCCTCGCCATCCCACATATAGGACGTGCAGCGTGCGTGTGTGCAGGCGAGCTTGTCTTACTTTATAGGTGTGGGACCAAATGTGAAAACATCAATTTTAATCATTTTGTCTCTCAGGAGGGTTTCACAGGGCTTGTTTGGCTCAGCCTCACACTTTGACATCATTTCTGTGTAACATTAACCTTTCCTCCCGTTCCTAATGTTTCCAGCCCCCGCGGACAAACAAGAAAATTAGAGAGAGGGCACGGGAGGGGAAGACAGTGCAATAAGGGAATATACAGCGGCTGTAGTGGTGGGAGAAGATCTATGAGGAAAGGGACGTGGAGGAGGGGGTGGAGAGATTGTGCCTTAGACTGCTGATCCATAACCTGTGGCTCGCTGAATGTTAAAATACCGCATCTGCCCCTCAGATGAAAAAGCCCTCCCCTCTCCCAGTCACCTCCCACAGCTAAATGATTTAATGTTGGTGGTGCCAGAGCTGATTGCGACTTAAAGGAGCATACAAAGTGTTTATCTTCCTTTTTGGCACTGATCTTTACCATAGTAATTGCTGCTGTCCGGCTTTCCTGGAGTATTTAGAGCCATCCATGAACAGCATTCAATAAACAGGGGATGTATTAAAGTAAAAGGAACAGCTCATGTTCCATTATGAGTGACACCATACTATATATAGCAGGAATATACTGTTACTATATCCATGCAGTAAACACTTGATCCATCTCGGTCTTTATTCTGCTTATGTTGTGGGTTTCTCTTCTCATGATTTATCTTCAGCTACACAAGGTAGTCATGTGAATATGAACGCACAGGAAGGAAACTGCAAAACAGAGGTGAGCGTAAGTGCCTTTTCCAATTATTGTTGAAGAACACTCAGTCATAACAAGACTACAGACTTTGGCCTCAAAACCCACTGAGTTGAATAGAGACTTTTTGAAAGAGTCAACAAAAACTAGATATGATAAATTGGTGTTAAATTTAGAGCTGCTGTACTGTGTAATAGCGCGTTAATGCTCTTTTATTCAACACGCCGTCATTCAAAATCTCAGCCTCTGGTTGTAAAAACAAGATGCAATTTCAGTGACTGGATTCAGCCTGAAGTAGTAGAGTAAATCAAACAACCCTGCTAAAAAAAAAAAACATACAGCGGCTACATCAATATATCTATAGGGAGAAACTCAAGCTCATCGGATGCTAAATACATCATGAGCTGGAGGTTTAGATTAACACGGCCGCTTGTAACTGGGAAGTTTCAACGTGAATTCAATCCTACACAAAGTGAAGGTGATACTCTCCACATCTTGTGCACTCAGTCAGCTATTACGGTGGCCGGGAACCCTCAATGCTGCAAATAAAAGAAACAGCTGCAAACAAAAAGAAACGCTGTTGCAAATAAAAGAAACAGCGCAGCTTTTTATTTGCAGCGCTGTTTCTTTTTGTTTGCAGTGTTTCTTTTATTTGCAGCGCTGTTTCTTTTTGTTTGCAGCGTTTCTTTTATTTGCAGCGCTGTTTTTTTTTTGCAGCGTTTTTTTTATTTGCAGCGCTGTTTATTTTTGTTTGCAGTGTTTCTTTTATTTGCAGCGCTGTTTCTTTTTGCTTGCAGTGTTTCTTTTATTTGCAGCACTGTTTCTTTTTGTTTGCAACGTTTCTTTTATTTGCAGCGCTGTTTTTTTTGCTTGCAGCATTTCTTTTATTTGCAGCGCTGTTTCTTTTTGTTTGCAGTGTTTCTTTTATTTGCAGCGCTGTTTCTTTTTGTTTGCAGCGTTTCTTTTATTTGCAGCGCTGTTTTTTTTTTGCAGCGTTTTTTTTATTTGCAGCGCTGTTTCTTTTTGTTTGCAGTGTTTCTTTTATTTGCAGCGCTGTTTCTTTTTGCTTGCAGTGTTTCTTTTATTTGCAGCGCTGTTTCTTTTTGTTTGCAACGTTTCTTTTATTTGCAGCGCTGTTTTTTTTTGCTTGCAGCGTTTCTTTTATTTGCAGCGCTGTTTCTTTTTGTTTGTAGCGTTTCTTTTATTTGCAGCGCTGTTTCTTTTTGTTTGTAGCGTTTCTTTTATTTGCAGCGCTGTTTTTTTTTGCTTGCAGCGTTTCTTTTATTTGCAGCGCTGTTTCTTTTTGTTTGCAGCGTTTCTTTTATTTGCAGCGCTGTTTCTTTTTGTTTGCAGCGTTTCTTTTATTTGCAGCGCTGTTTCTTTTTGTTTGCAGCGTTTTTTTTATTTGCAGCGCTGTTTCTTTTTGTTTGCAGCGTTTCTTTTATTTGCAGCGCTGTTTCTTTTTGTTTGCAGCGTTTCTTTTATTTGCAGCATTGAGGGTTCCCGGCCACCGTAAGGTGGGTTGGACAGAAAAATGCTTTCGCAAATAAAATTTTTTAAAAAGCCCCGTAGCTGTATGTTATTTGGGCTGTTAAGTCTGAGGGAGGTCTGCCTCTCAGGTAGTATCTTCCAGACTAGCTTGACAAACACCATACTACTGCTATCCTCCACATTATTACGCAATAGCGGAAATGAGGAGGCCACGATATTATTTGAATAAAAAATGTATTAAAAAAAGATAACAAAAGTATCACATTGTCTGATAGAGCCCTTCTGGCCAAAGGCTGATTCCCCCCAGCTGGATGTTGGCGCTGGGCTTCGGCTTTGATTGTGAAGCTGTAGTGGTGAAAGGTGAGGGATGAACCGTAGCTTTCATTGTCCACTCAGGAACAAAGAGCCCTCTTGTGCCACTGTGTGACAGTGGTACAGCATCAAAGGTGGTGCACTCAAGCCATTAAATAGCATGCTATCGTCTATTATCGATTATCGACCCGATCTTGATTATCTTCTTTTACATGTATCGCACAGCCCTACCTCTGTCGTCTTCTTAAGTCAAGCAGGCAGATCTAAAACAGAATCAAGGATCTGTCTTTAAAAAACAGACAATTCTTACACTGCACACTTTTTCGACTGTCACCTTTTACCGTCTGTCTGAATCCTGTTAAAGCTCCATGAAGAGTGAAGAAATGCATAAACCATGATGGAAGCTGCGGTTCTCTCTGAATATAAGATCTATAGGCAGTGCAGGTATGAGAGCTGTCAGTGTGATGCCACTGTGGGACCGGGTCTCAGGCATGCTAATGTGGCATTTGGGTTCAGAAGTGAATGTGACAGGAGGTAATGGGAGTGGACAGGGGACAGGCAGGACTTCTTATTATCACTGTGATAACCGGCTCTTCCTTTCTCTAAACCATTTCATATGAGGTCAATTTGTATTCAACCACAGGACACGGTTTAATCAATACACGCATGCACATCATACTCTATGATGTAATTAGCCTCTGATGCAGATCAATTGAAAAGAAAAAAGTACAACTCGGACGTATGAATGGAGAAATGTTGCTATTGGTTTTGACCGTTTTAAAAATGTACCCTGCACTGTTTTCTGCATTTTTATTATTCTTCAGGACGGACACAAGCGCAGACGTGACAGACGTGGTGAGGCATATATCAACAACTGTTAATGCATTGTAAAAAAAGAAGCAGCGTGCCAATAAAAGAGAATAAGAGATGTAAATAACAGGTTTCAGAACAGAAAATAAAAAGGAGGTGTTAATTTAATAAACAATATTTTCTTCCAATCTAGCGTCTCGTGCGGTTCTTTATATAGAAATTAGTGCTGTCAAAATTAACGCGTTAAGTTTGTCGATTAATTTTATATTAGTGTGTGTGAATGGGTGTATAAGAGGCATTAACTTGAAGCCCACATTGCCCATAGCTAAAACCGACCCTGCTTGTATTAGTTTACGGGCAGATCTGCCACATCCAATATGGCGGACGCGGTAACGTATCGCAGCAACGGACCAACCTGCTCAATGAGGCGTCTATGTATATATGTCTATGATCTATCCTAACTAAAGGAGAGTCTATGTATATATGTCTATGATCTATCCTAACTAAAGGAGAGTCTATGTGTATATGTCTATGATCTATCCTAACTAAAGGAGAGTCTATGTATATATGTCTATGATCTATTCTAACTAAAGAAGAGTCTATGTATATATGTCAATGATCTATCCTAACTAAAGGAGAGTCTATGTATATATGTCTATGATCTATCCTAACTAAGGAGAGTCTATGTATATATGTCTATGATCTATCCTAACTAAGAAGAGTCTATGTATATATGTCTATGATCTATCCTAACTAAAGGAGAGTCTATGTATATATGTCTATGATCTATACTAACTAAAGGAGAGTCTATGTATATATGTCTATGATCTATCCTAACTAAAGGAGAGTCTATGTGTATATGTCTATGATCTATCCTAACTAAAGGAGAGTCTATGTGTATATGTCTATGATCTATCCTAACTAAAGGATAGTCTATGTATATGTCTATGATCTATCCTAACTAAAGGAGAGTCTATGTATATATGTCTATGATCTATCCTAACTAAAGGAGAGTCTATGTATATATGTCTATGATCTATCCTAACTAAAGGAGAGTCTATGTATATATGTCTATGATCTATCCTAACTAAGGAGAGTCTATGTATATATGTCTATGATCTATACTAACTAAAGGAGAGTCTATGTATATATGTCTATGATCTATCCTAACTAAAGGAGAGTCTATGTATATATGTCTATGATCTATACTAACTAAAGGAGAGTCTATGTATATATGTCTATGATCTATCCTAACTAAAGGAGAGTCTATGGCGGAGAGATGGATTAGGACTTTTAGGGGGAACATTTCATTTTAAAAAGTTGCCCGACGGCTCGTTGGACAAAAACGAAGCAATTTGCACAGTTTGCAAAGCCGAATTTAAATTCCACAGAAGTAACACGACTTTAACATCTCACCTCAAAGCAAAACACCTGCTGAAATTACCTCCACGGGACCTCGCCAGTCTACACTACAGGAGTGTGGCACTCGTCAGTGTATTTCCTCATTCTGGCTTTTTTCTATTTGCACTGTGCATATGTGCACCTTAAGCCAATAAAATGAATGAATTTAAATATACTTTCTCTGCGTTTATTCTACATGAATTTGATCATTTTACATAAATAAATATTCATTATAAGCTTCACTCTCAGAAAAATGCAATTAATTTATTGATACATTCATTGATAGATTAATCGCGATTAATCGCAAAATTTTTGCGATTAATTAGTTGTTTTTTAATCGATTGACAGCCCTAATAGAAATACATGTACTGTGTGTTCATGCACAAACATTAGCGGTTCTTCTGAGTTTGAGTGTGACGCTGAACTAAAGACAGTTGTTGCTTTATGTAAATGTTAACTGTTCTCCAGCTACACAGACGGACATCCTATACTACACTTACTCATGCAGTTATATCTATGTGAGATACATTTTTTTTTCTTTTAATTCATGTTTTATGTTGCATGAAACATATTCATTTTATTCTTTTGCTATTCAAATATTTATGTCGTCACTCATTAAAGAGTGTGAATGTGAATTAAATTTTAACAAGTCTTGTCCAGCTGTCTTGTGTCTTCTGAGAACATATGGACCGGCCAGCCACAGGGGGTGAATGGATAGTGTTTAAGTTATTCTGTAACTTCTATTGATCACAGTGTTTGCGTGTGATCTCCATCCATCCAGCTTTCTTCAACTTCTTCATTCCTGCTCAGCCCTTTTGGCACATTAATCCCAATCTGCAATAGCTGCCGTAACGCAAATTGCATTAGCTGCTGAGTGATCAAATTAGGCGCCAGCACGCTTATCCGCCTCCGCAATCAGTGGCACTTTCCGATGGAGAACAACTACACGCTTACAATCAATTTGCCACCCTAATCTAATCAATCGGCTCACACGCAGCTCTGTGGCCCGTTTTATTCCTTGCACACTTGCTGACGTGGAAAACATGGAGCTCCGGAGCTAAACAATGACACACACATCCACAAGCGCATGTGTGCTGACACAACTGCGTGCACGCATATGCACAAAGCAACTCGCCCTCATATTCATGCTTCACTACACCCACAGATAAACAAGTTTTCCCTGCGCCTCTCCCAGGAGTCCACTGCCTTCTTGTTAGGAGTTGGTTAAGATGTAGAGCAGCCGGTAGAGAGTCAGGCACAAGACGATGTCGGTGCCGTGTCTTAATCAACACCATTCGTCTCCCAAGCATGGCTTTAGCAGCTTCGCAAACAGGTGAGACGCGAGAAGAGTTTCACAGTGGGATAAGGCGGGGAACGTACCTGCTATCCTGCACATTCTCACACGAGAGGTTCACTGAATAACAAGAGCTGTTTTTAATGAGCCGCACTTCTTCATTTTACCTACCACCCAACCCGTTTTTCTTTCGCCAAAAAATCAAACACTAAATTATTCAATTAAAACAATGTCGTGTTGCAACAGCACAGCTCTGAGAAATGAAGGAGGAAAACATGAATGAATATGAACACGGCCCTTGTTCAAGTCCTTTTTAGAATTAAAACAAACGATAAATGTTCTGGGGTTTTAAAATGTTTACACAGAAATTATTTGAACCAAATTTATTTCAATTACCAAAAATGAATAGATATATTGACATACTTTTTTTTAAAAATAAATTAAAATAATTAGCCGTGTGACTACTGCCAACATGTTAGAGCGAAATCCTAATGACTTAAGTCTTTGATCATTAATCAGAGCAAATATTCCACCACATGGATCTACAATATTCATCCCACAGGGAGAGAAAACAGAATCAATATTTGCACCAGTGAAGCATTTCTCCAGGCTCCGGAGTACAAAACTACTGATGTCTCATCTCTTTTAATGAGGAATGGCTCACCAGGCATCCTTAACACAGAGATTGTTCCCTGTGCAGCTCCAGGCTTGCTGCTAGTTAGAATGTGACATAGAGTAAGTGTGCAGTCGACTGGGGGATGCAAAAAGGGGGTTTAAAAATTGACTATGTATTCACATACACATGTAGTTAATACACATGTATATAGGTTTTGACACGGCCTTGATTGTGCGTAATTCATCTTGATTATTTCCTGCAATTTCATACAAGGCAAAACACACCTTTAATAGGTAAAGTATGAAAATATATCAACACTTGTATGATGCCAAGGTTGAGCCAGCTGAGTTTTATCTGCAGAACCAATGGTGTCTAAATGAGAGGAAGCACATAAAGTATGGCAGTACTAGTGAATATATGATTTAGCCTGCAGGCAAACATGGAAATGAGGCAAATGTGATCAACATCAGCCACTCTTTCCATAGTTGCAGAAAATGAAATGAGTTTTGCAGCGACTTACTTTCTCGGGTAGGTGGTGGCGTATAAGCATGTCTCAAAGATTAAATCCAAAGTGAAACACGACCCGGCTCGCTGGGGATTTTCTGTGCGCATGAGTTTTCTCCAGGTGCTCTAGTTTTCTCCAACACACAAAGGTTAGGTGAACTGGAAACTGTAAATGTGTCTGTGCGTGTGTTTGCTGGACATGATGCACTGAACCTCTCACCTAAGCCGTGTTTCAGCTACTTTTGTTCGCTCGCGGCAGCCAACCACACCTTAATTTCTAGCACCTAAACAATCCCATGTGCATAATATAGCTATCACCATTTGCCTGCAGTCATGCTGTCAGTCGCACAGCAGTGTCACAGTGGGAGCTCCATATAGTTTGTCTTCTGCTCTATTAACTTCCTGCTATAAGACAGTGTTGATGTGCAAAAGCTACTGTTGATTCTGAATTAACACTTTCACCATGTGCTTCTCAATAAATACCATTAAACGCGACGGAAGTGGCGCCAGACAAGACAAGTGATGACAATGCTACGGAGGTTGGATAATATTACTTATTCAAACGTCTCTCAAAATAGATTTAAATGTTAATTCTTACTTAGTTTTTTGGGAGTATGTTTACAACATTGCAAGGGTAAAATAGATTTGATTTTATTCCATATCAGAAAGTAACTAAAACTTTAAGCCAATGGAGCGTAGGGAGCGTGGGGGCTACATAATTCAGTAGAAGAAAATAGTAGTTTTCCTCTATGTAGCTGTCACGGCGGCTCGGTGATGTGTATCTACAGTTAATTCTCAAATAGTGTCTGGTGCCTTCATTTACCTCAGCAGCCGAGAGAACCAGGCCTTTATTTGGGACCCTTTCAAAATGTCCTCCGTGTTTACCTTTTATCTTGATGTATTCTAGTCTAGGCTGTATTCAGATCATATCGGGTGCTGAAGCGAAATTGCTAGTCCTCGCATTCATCTGAGTGGGAGTAGTCTGTTTAGGCTGCAGCAGTGAGGGCTGCATGGAAAAAAAGTTTAAACAGAGTCAACTTTTAAAGAAAAGCATCCCAACATCACACTGCAGTGGCTGATACGACAATCAGACTGGTCGCAGTCCGCCTGAATTCATAGACGAAGCTATGATACTCTCCCGTTCGTGTCCTTGCTTGATAAGACAGAGACAGGTGTGGTCAAGCGACCTAGCGAATGAATGAGGAGAGGGAGCGCCAGTAAGGAAAAAGGAAATAAAAGTAAGTAAAATATTTAATAATAAAAAAACCTAAATACCTGCTTTTATTAGTGGTGTCGTCCGGCTGGAACGACAGGTATAGCTGTGTGTCATCGGCATAGCAGTGGTAGGAGAAGCCGTGTGAGCGGATAACATGGGACAATGAGGTGGTGTAGATGGCAAACAGAAGGGGGCCCAGCACAGACCCCTGTGGCACACCCGTGGATATATATATCGAATATACTCGATATATCGCGGCTTGTTCTACGTGAGATGTATGAAATGACTATATCGCGTACATGCGTACTTTCTGTATCAAGTGAGGAGAGAAGTGAAAAGGCCAAGCGAGTTAATTGAAGATGGAGACGGACGACTTGGTTCCGAAGAAAAACAGCTGCGGTCACGCCAGCCGTTTCTCGTTTTCGCGTGGTCACGTCAGCTCCTCCAAAATTTTCAAGTGCGCCCTTATTGCCGACTTTATGGCAAATACTTTAAAATAAGACGTGGGTTTTAAATGTATTAAACGTTTATTTATAAAATATGAAGAATGGTTAAAATTTGATTTGAAAAAGTGTGTCTCGTAAGCCAAGTATGACCCTGCACTGCTTTAAAGCTCATATTTACATTATGAAATGTATTAAAAATTGTGTTAAAATGCTATAAAAAGAGGTGTGTCTCACAGCAAGTGTAAATCTACTATTCTACATTGATTCTGAGCAATTACAATGCTATCAAGGTAATAATGACATTATTATTTATTAGAAATAAACAATACAAAACAACAACAGAAATATCGAGATATATATAGTGTATCGCGATATAGCTTAAAAATATCGAGATGTTGGTTACAGGCCATATCGTGTAGCCCTACAAGTATATAGGAACACCTTCAAATAAAGTTGTACACTAACAAACACACACATATAGTGAGTGTAAGAGAGGATGAGAGAGTTAGGTAAACACCTATTTATTTAAAAAGGTATTGTATTGGACAAACAGCTCTAAACTTCCCATCGCTGGCTTCTAAAAAAAGGCGCACACAGAGTTCATTAAAGGCTGAAATCACCACCGCACACCAGATTGCCAACACCAGAATCATCGCTGAAGAATCAATATGACTCAGATAGATGTATTTTTTTTCAGGTCAGGTGTTGTTTGCAGCAGGGTCGCAGTTTTGGAAAACAATCTGCCAAAGATGGGACACCAATCCAAAAGCACAAATCAGGTCACAAAGTTCAACAAACACTATTACGAGTCAGGACAAAAACTCAAAAAATCTGCCACCTGGTGTCACACTTTTACAACCAACGCATAGATTTATATATATTGTCCATTTACCTGGTCACCTGGACACTTATGACAGACTCCTGGATAACTAAGGCGGCGTTTGACATCACGTATTTCTATTTGTTTGATTTCCTCATCTCTCTCTTTATTTTTGATATACCGTCCCTGAGGATTTCTATTAATTCTATTAAAAGCATGATGACATTTCTTTTCTCATGGAGACTACAAGAACGGATCCGAGGATCAAAAGTACAATGGATTGTAAAGCCGCCTGGGATGGAGACCAGAAGGACAGAGTGGCAGAAAAGGTATCTGACAATTACTTCCACATGAGACAACACAGCAAGCTATTGCAAGACCTCCCCCTCTTTGAAACACTTTAATTCCCCCTAAGATGCCAGAGCAGCAAGTGGGCAGTGATGCTGGCGATGAGGAAGTGGCCACAGTGGCCATAAGGGATTCGGTGTTTTATCTCTGTCTTCAGAAAGCCAGAAAATAGAGATACAGTGTCCTAATGTTGCAAAACTCTTGTGTCAGATCTGAATCTACTGCTGGTGACAGGAGGAAAAAACACTCTGCATATGTTATATAATTATATTTCCCATCTATTTGTCTGTCAGAACTCATTGGTGTTATAGTATGCAATCCACAATCAGCTTCACAACACAATTCAGCACTGATAAAATGTCTTCCAGTGTGGACAACATGAGATATTTCCATATTTTCACATTGTGTGAAGCGCCTCTGATATTATGTCTACTCTGTTTATTGGAGTTCTGCTTCGGAGATGTTATATATTTCTTTCAGGCCCAGACAATAGAGTCAAAAATAAGAATGTAATGTTATTTAATATAACCACGGATCTCTGATATAACAAGCAAACATCTCCCTATGATACCGCCCTCCTCACTGTGACATAAGGCTACTGTGACACTGCCGTTATTGCTCCGTCGCTGACATTTTGGTTTGATTACGTAATTTAGTAAAGTAACCCTCGAGGGGCCTGAAGCAGGATTTTATTATTTTTAGGTTATATGCTTTTTGGTTTTTTTTTAAGGAGTTTGGCAAACTACAAAAGTCCTGAAGCGTGCACCATATGTGTAAATGACACACGGCGGCTGTTAATTAGTGTGCAATCTTTAAAGAGTTATAATTAATAAAAGATAAACAAGCAGCAAATGATGATGTGCTGTTAGGAAACGGTTACATGCACGCAGCATATATAACTATAATCATAGTAATGACTTCTGAAGTGAAGTGCATGGTTGAACAGGCGGATCATAAATGCAAAATAAAAAAGGTGACAACCAGCCGCAGTATCATCGTTAAGCAAGTCAGAGTTCGATAGCATTCAGCACAGTGTTACCAGATTCTTACCACGTTTGCAACACAAACACAGCATGCCTTGTCTCCCCCAATAACATTACTCCCTTTCTCTTGCTGTTGGTACGGAAGTGCCCAAAGGCCAGTGTGGCTACTTTACATAAGCTCAGCATCTTAGTGTGCACCCACTGAAACACATAAAAACAAACACGCAGAGAGAGAAAGAGGTCTGTAGCATAGAAAAACATTTTTAAGAAATGTTAACGGCTGATCTCTTTTGACACCTCTGCTCCCTTACTGCGTCTCCAGTGCCAAAAGATTGCAGATTAGCTGCCGTATGTTGCATCCAGAGGGGTCTTTCTCAATAATCTGGCATCTGTTTAATATTTGCTCGCTCGCAGTGGCAAAGGCAGCGTGGCCTTTTCACTGTGGGACGGCTAGAGAGTCAGGATGATTGACTGATAGAGGGGACTGGATTCATGTGGTCCGTAGGACAATACGCCTTCGACTTGGAGGTCGGGGCGGCGACGTGTGAGATGGAGATCAAGGTTTGACCATCAATTGTTGGCAAAAGATGGAGACCTTTGATTTGAAGTGAGAATCGCAGCCGTGGGGCAGAATTTAAAAATACAGTCGGGCGGATTTTTATTCCACTCCATACAGAGCGACATGTGCTGGTTATACTGCAATGCCTCTGCAACAGCCACTAAAGCAGACATGAGTGTTAAAGCAGGGATGACATACGGTAAACAGACATTACATTACATTACATTACATTACATTTAGCAGACGCTTTTATCCAAAGCGACTTACAGAGGAGGACATGAGCTGACAAAGGTGTAAAGGAGCACAGAGTAGTTGTTAGTTTTGTTAGGCAGGGAAGCATTCTCGACAGAGAAAGGTTTTTACAAGTTTTTTTAAAGGTAGAAAGGGATGTTGCTGTTCTTGCAGCCGTTGGTCGGTCATTCCACCATTTGGGGACGACCACAGAGAAGAGTTTAGAGTGACCTCGCTTTGCGAGAGGCCATGGAACAACTAGACGGTTTGAATGAGCGGAGCGTAAACGCCCTGGTCGGGACGTGAGCCTTTAGTAAGACGCTGAGATAGGCAGGGGCAGATCCTGAGGTGGTTTTGTAGGCTAGCGTCAGAGCTTTGTGTTTAACTCTGGCAGCTACAGGCAGCCAGTGCAGGTCGCTGAAGAGTGGGGTGACATGTGACCTTTTGGGTCGGTTGAAAACCAGTCGCGCTGCAGCATTCTGGACCATTTGCAATGATTTGATCGCACAAGCAGGTAGGCCGGACAGGAGGGAGTTACAGTAATCGAGGCGGGAGCTGACTGTAGCCTGTATCAGGAGCTGAGCGGCATATTGGGTCAGGTACGGTCTGATTTTTCTAATATTGTACAATGCATAGCAGCATGACCTCGCTACGGAGGAAATGTGCTCAGAGAAAGAAAGACGATCATCTAGTACCACGCCCAGGTTTTTAGCAGCATGGTTAGGGGTAATAGTGACAGTGCCAGTTTTCAAGTTGATGTCATGGCAGATTGACTCATGGGCAGGGATGACCAGGAGTTCGGTTTTTGACAGATTAAGCTGTAGATGGTGGTCTTTCATCCAGGTTGTCAGAGAGACAGGCGGAGATGCGTGCGGAGACCGTGGTGTCGTCCAGCTGGAACTACAGGTATAGCTGTGTGTCATCGGCATAACATGACACACAGACACTCTGTGATGATCATTTACAGCATTACATCTTTCCTCTAAACAATTACGGACACATGATCCATGAACTTTAACTGAACATGATGTTATATACATATATATGTTGCGTTCGCTAAATCAGAAAACACACCTTGATTCTTTTCTGCTTCTGAAATTACATGAGCAAGACTTGCATCTTTTCTCTGCTTAAGAGCACACGATGGTCGCCCATCATAAATACTTAAAAGCTTTCATCTTCAAAGCTGAAGTCGACGCTTGCTCAGGACAGGTTTGGGCTAAAAGATATGACAAGTTCCTACGACAGGGACTTGGTAATTAACATCTATGAACACAGCACAGAGTTCTGTTTCTTAAAGTCTGCGTAAAGTCAAAATAAATTTGTGCAAGAGAACAGCAGTGTAACCGAGAGTAGATCTTATATCAGGCCAAGAAAACATTTGACTATTTTTTTTAAGATGAATAAACTATTTCAATCCCCTTCAGGGATTTGCTGAAAAATGTATCATACAAAGCAGAAAACAGGGCTGAGCTTATAAAAAAGTCGACTCTCGGCTCTCACAGGACGGCAATTCTGCAATATTAACACTCCAGTAATGTTAATTAAAAAAAAACCCAACATATATGATAAGTAAAATACTGACAAGGACCATTTTTCTGCACAATGTGTGCTATTACTTTTGGTAGTTTGAACACATTTGTACTGAGAATACATAATTCTATTGAAGTAAGGTTTTAAATGGAGGACGTTTACTTGTTGTCAAGTTGAAGTAATAATAATAGTGATAATTACGGTGGCCGGGAACCCTCAATGCTGCAAATAAAAGAAACACTGCAAACAAAAAGAAACAGCGCTGCAAATAAAAGAAACTACTTTCTTAAAAAAGAAAGTAGTTTCTTTTATTTGCAGCGCTGTTTCTCTTATTTGCAGCGGCTTTTCTTTTTTATTTGCAGCAGCGTTTCTTTTTGTTTGCAGTGTTTCTTTTTTATTTGCAGCGGCGTTTCTTTTTTATTTGCAGCAGCGTTTCTTTTTGTTTGCAGCGTTTCTTTTTGTTTGCAGTGTTTCTTTTTTATTTGCAGCAGCGTTTCTTTTTGTTTGCAGCGTTTCTTTTTTATTTGCAGCAGCGTTTCTTTTTGTTTGCAGCGTTTCTTTTATTTGCAGCATTGAGGGTTCCCGGCCACCGTAGATAATAATACCAAGAAGGAAATATCTGTCCATTCCTGTTCTCCTGTTACAAACCTTCTCTCTTCATCTTTTTCAGGAAGCTGACCTGGACCAAGACAGAAAAGTGAAGGACTGCTTCATGTGGTGATTGACCATGGTTCAGCCTGACCCAGGCCCAGGTTCAATGCTTGGTGGCTCAGCCTGAAGTACAATAAAGTTAAGTGATAAACTAAAATATAATAAGAAATAAATTCAAGCTCATCCATAGCTGCTGTGAATAAAAGATGCATGCGTGACATTTTAATGAACCCTTAACTACATATCTGTGACTAACCTCGATAATATCAGCAGCCTCCAATTATCTAAAATAAAAAGAAATAAACCGAGACAAAAATCAATATAGCTACTTTATAAATAATGGTGGATTATCTGGCTTAGGGCAGTAAAAAATGGATGCTGCCGTCTCCTTGCTCTGCTCTTTGAGATGTCCTCCGAGCACCCAGCCCATGTTTAAGTATACTGCCTTATAGCAGCACCTCTAAGGATGCAAACACTAGTCTAATCTTCACATACCCACACTTCCACTGCTTGCCGCTTTGAACAGACAGAGCCCAAAGTTCCAACGGAGAATTGCTTCCTAAAGGCCATGAACTTCTTTTTAAAAGGCCAAGGTGTCCTTGCTGACTTAGCTTGGATGTAATAAGATGAAATCAAGTCAATAAACCTCACTGAGCTATCTGATAAACAAGCTATTTGACACACAGAACACAGTTTTGTGAGCGCATGTATTTGCCAGAGAGGGTAATGGCGTTTTCCGAAGAAGGATTGCACGTCCAGATAGGCGATGACCAGATATGCTGACGCCTCTGCCGTCCAAACTCTTTGGTTTTTCAAATCTCCCACTGCCTCATTCTCACACTCGAGCTGAGGGCACGCCCACACATTCAAACAGACCACTATTAGTCGCTTGTGTCGGGTCATGAGTATGATTTTTTTTAAGCTCGGAGAGAAAAGTGACAGTGCTGAATATCAAAGAAACATTATCCGTTATGCATTTATTCAGCGCTGCGGTAAAAGCACATTTCCAAGGTTGGAAGAATCTCAGGGACACGTTGGAAACCTTCACATGCACTCATGTGCACGTAATACCTGTTTGCAGAATTTGCGGTTTTGTATCAAAAACACAAACACGCCACGCTTTAGTGACGATGTTGCCGTAGCAACCGTCGTTCCAATGTCAATACAGATGGGTCCGAAAATGTAAGAGGCTGATTTAACCCTCAGCCAAACACGGGTGGGGGACGGCAGTGTGCATGCACTGCAGAGGAAGACAGATGAAAGTATACACAGGTCACAAATGCAGCGGTGAAAGCGCTACCTGTCAGAGCGAGCTCATAAGAAACAGTCTAATTGGCAGCATGGTGCGTGATGCCCAGCTGGAGTTTCAGAGGGAAGAGTATCCCAGAGCCGGAGGAAACGGGAATCGATAAGAACACTGCAAACGCTTCTGCCTGCTATCAACCTCACTTACTGCATCGCTGGATTGTCACTAAGAACAGGAGCCTCGGAGCAACATCACAAGTCCAGCGGGATGATTAAACCCAGGACTGCCTAAATGTTTACGACATGGTCTCGAGAAGGAGCGAGTAAATTAAATACTCGAAGAAAGAGTTCGACATTTTTGGAAAGACACACATTCAGGTTTCCTGTCACAGCAGTTAGAAGAGAAGACTGACACAACTACCACTCTCCATGCTCAACATAAGACCCCAGCAAGCAGGCGATTGGCTTATTAGTAAAGTATATTGCTGGATATCAAATAAAATAAAAAAAACATAGACCTGACTTGACCTGGCTAAATTTAAGAGCTACATTTTTATCTCACAGTGTAAATAACATTTTAAAAAAGAAATTAAAAATAAGCATATTGCGACCGAGTCGTCCCTGGCTATATCGCGGTTCACTTTTTGCACTTTTTGTGTAATTTTGCATGCTTTTTTTACAGCGTACTGTACAGTATGGACGCGCATTGTGTTCTGCGTCCTGATTGGCTAAGTGAGAACCACACGTGTGTTCTGCGTCCTGATTGGCTAAGGGAGTACTGTACAAAATGCCTGTAAAAAGGTGTATAAAAGTGTGTGGTTAGGGGTTTTACGGCCTTAAAACATGTAGAATAATTGTAAAACTTACTTCACGGATTTCGTTTATTGCAGGTTATTTTCAGAACGGATCCCCCGTGATAAACGAGGGACCACTGTACCACGTTGTAATCAACAGGGTTCCCACACCTTTTTCATAAGCAAATTCAAGCACTTTTCAAGCACCTTCAAGCACCAGTTTTTCCTTTTTTCCAGCACCTTTAAATAGGTAGCCTACTAGTTGTGTTTGCCATGATGGTCATGGGAAGCACAGCGGTGCCACTGTATGGCATAATAATATGGGTCTAATTAGCATTATTTCATATGGTGGTAGATTGACTGTTTTGATTTTTAACTACCTGTGAAATTTCAAGCATTTTCAAGCACTTCACAAAAAATTCAAGTGTTTTCAAAGCCTTGAAAACACTGAATTGAAATTCAAGCATTTTCAAGGAATTCAAGCACCCGTGGGAACCCTGAATCAAGTAAATGTTCTGCATTCTAGAGCTGACACCGTGTTGGTTGAATGATTTAGTCGATCGATTTGCTCTTGTCCAAACACATTCTCATTCTAGTCGGATAATCTATTTTTCAGTTCAGCCTGCTGAACTTGTCTTCGGCCTGTTGGGCAACTAAGTGGCTCATCCCCGAGGATGGGGTGATGTTGAGAAAAAAAACGTTAAACTATGTGACGGCAGTAGCAGATTGGTACGACGGTCCCTCATCAACCATCGATTGGTTTAAGAGTAGGTAGAATTTCTTTCAACAGATAATAACTCTGTGACTCCAGCACCGCAAACAGAAAAGAAGGCGTTGTATCAAATTTTGGGATTTCACTGTGCATGGCTTCAGCACATCATACACCACTCCTTGTTGGAAAGAAACTGGGAAGAAAAAAAAACCGATGAAACTGTCATCAGCGTCATCGGAGTCTAAATATAGCCGTGTGCATCTACAGCCAAGTGTTTCCTCCGCAGACTGTCAAACGGCAGGATAAAGAGATAAAAGGCATATTAATAGTAAACACGCGATATGAAGAACGGCAGGTCAGAGGCTGCCTCCGCTTCAGAACTTCTGCTTGCCGTTATTATTAAAGTTATTATTACTGAGAGCGATGTTAACCAATAAAGTTGTAACAGAGGAAATAACGCTGTGAAGTGACAGCGTTAATAATGAAAGGAGACTTATCGTGCCCTCGCCACAACCTGCATTTTAAAGCACACAGACGCACAAAGAGCAGACGGGCACGAGCCTCCCCTGACTCAAAATTTATCACCAAGCTCCCAGGCAATCGGTCGCAGAGACGCAGCGAACTCACACGTCGCTTATTGACTCTCACTTTGCTTTTTTTCTGCTGCTTTGATGCCGTCGCAGCCACAGCCCTTGCCATTCTGCACCATCCCACGCAGAAACCGCTGTTAAGGGGAGTCTGCGCCCTGAGCCTAGGAGACATCAAAGATGTAGAATCCTGCCACGCCTTCACCTCCCCTGCCTCCGTTTCCATTTGGGATGGTTTCCCGTGTAAAACCTCATCATAGATGATGATACCGTAGACCAGGGGTCGGCAATTAGCGGCCCGCGGGCCAAAACTGGCCCGCCATCAATTATATCTGGCCCGCTAGATGACGTTAATTTTTTTTAATATATACGTATATATTTTTAAATATATCTTTTAAACCTCATGTTTCCCTTCAAAATACAACAATTCCACAGATTTCACAACATTTATTGAAAAGTAGCTGATAAGTAACGTGACGGCAGCCAGAACATCTACGCAGCCTCTTTACTTGACGCACAGGTCGGAACGCTAATTGGCACGTGCGTGCGCTGTAACCTGTGGAAAATAAAAGTGTCCTGTGTCCCTCTTGCAACGGACAACGTGAACAAATATGTTTTATTAAATGAAAAAAACAAAACCAAACAAGGTCGACAGATCTGCGCTGCAGTATACATTAGTTACGGCAGGTTGCTAGGGCAGGTTGACTGTTTCATGACAGACGCAGTGGGCGTTTAAGGCCGTAAAACCCCTAACCACACACTTTTATACACCTTGTTACACGCATTTTGTACAGTGCTCCCTTAATAAATCCGGACGTTCAACATACGTGCGGTTCTCACTCAGCCAGCACCCAGCCACGTAGCCACGCAGCCTCTCTTGGTTTATTGAGATAGACATCACGCAAATTTCAAGCATTTTCAAGCACTTCACAAAAAATTCAAGCATTTTCACAACCTTGAAAACACTGAATTGAAATTCAAGCATTTTCAAGGAATTCAAGCACCTGTGGGAACCCTGGATGTAGAATCCTGCCACGCCCTTCCTCCGTTTCCATTTGGGATGGTTTCTAGCTCTAGACAGACTCGTGTAAAACCTCATCATAGATGATGATACCGTAGACAAAGGTCTCACAGGGGTTAGCATCATGTTCATGGGCAGCAGAGGATAGGATTATTTTAAAGGGTTCATTTTAGTTTTATTTTGTAAAGTGCATTTCCCCCGGTGAGACAAACTCTTTTTAATATCCCAGCTTGCAGTCTGAAGGCACCATATGCCGAAGAGCTCCTTTTTGATCCCACGGATACTCCTAAAGTGATCTGAGGTAAGCTTCAAACTGCGTGCAGACATGTTACAAAGCATCTGCAGGTTTGTCTAACTCTGGAGGAGTAGGGAAACTATCACAAAATACCTATTTTAAAAAGGACTCGACTTGTGCAATAGCTCCCAGATGCATTGCCCTCTTTCTCCGTGTCAAAGTATTACCTGTCGACTGTCTCTCTTGTTAGAGCCCCCTCTCTGCTGCTGAAAACAAGCAGGCAAAAATAATTAGGAAAGGAAAAGCCTATTAGCATATTGCATTATTGTGTACTTGGTACAATGAGACAGATGGGAAAGGCAGGACAAAAAGAAATAAAACACAATGCCTCAAAGTAATCCTGACTAGATAACCAGACGGCCCTGTACTCCAAACACACAGAGAGCCTTTAAAAGCTATATTATCTATGAGCCCAGAGGGTTCTGTGTATGCGCGGTGTTAATATGCTATAGGACAAAGCCAAAAATGTTATCTGCATAACAATGTATTCCTCAAACTGGTACCTGAACTCAGAACGGAGAAAAAGAGCTGTAATATGAGGCACGATATTCAGAAATGCCGGGATGTGAGGCAGTGAGTGGGAGGATTCCTTTACCTGACTTTGAGAGGAAAATAATTGGCTTTATAAGCGTGTAACATGATTTAGGATGATTATTAATAAACGCCGTGTGCGGATGTGAGATTCTGTGGATGTGTGCTCGGCAGAGACGCGGAGAGATAGGACGGCGTTACAATGGGAGCTGGAATCACAGTTGTTTTAGAAGAGTGTCCTAATTCAGCAATCCGTCAAGTTGACTGACAGAAGGCGTGTAGTTTATCAGCTGCACACACTCGGTACAAGACACAAAGACAGACACACAAAGAAGATGCACTATACTGAAATTGGAGTTTTCAAGAAACCGAGAAAAGGACAATAAAAACAATACAACTCTGTGGTTCGGAGTCAATTTTGCCAACATTTGCTACGAGCGGAAAACCACCGACTGAGCAGACATTTATATTCACCAACAAAACCATCTAACCAGAGCGAACGGCATCTCAGAGGTTGTTTACACGGTCGATACACCTGAAATCAGTGCAGTTCCACTGGCTAACCCTTCGTCAGGCCATGGCATGAAATATAGATTCTGAGGACAAGCAAAACAAATTTCCTATATTTAATTCAACAAATAATAACATCAAAGAAGATGGAGAAGAGTGGCTGGTGAATAAACCATGAGCCGAAAGGAGGTGAGGAACCAACACGAGGTGAAAACCGACACAGAACTCAGCACGGTGGGAAAAGTTGATCTTTAGTTGGTTTCATCAGGTGATGAAATATTAGATTGTCGTTTGTATTATATAGTTTAGCAGCTCAGGAATTACCTCTGCTTTTGCTCCATGAAAAAAAATTCCTCTAGGGATGAGAGAGCCACAGCCAAAACGCTCCCAGTTCATTAATTATTAACACAGACTTGCCCAAACTCACTCTTGATGGTAAGGCCTATTTGATGACTAGTCTATCTTCAGGTCACTTTGGCCTAAGATGTCCTGGCATGAGGTGATGCAGAGAAGCTGCTGCCGTCTTGTGGGCGCGTTATCGCTCCAGCAAATACTATTAGCGCATTAGGGCTGCACGATATGGCCTATAACCAATATCTTGATATTTTTAAGCTATATCGCGATACACGATATATATCGCGATATTTTTATTTCTCCCGTAAATCACAATGAATGTTAAATTCAACCCTTTAATGCAAAAAATAACATCAGTATGATGATTCAAGTAGACCCTTGTATTAGAGTTTTTGTTCATTTGCATGCAAAAAGTGGAAAATCACAATCAAATTAATCAAGTTTGCGAGACCCGCGATAAACTGTGTATAAAGAAAACAACAACAACAACAACAAACAGCTGACTTTGCTTCTCCGACATGGAAGAGATTATAAAAAGCATCTGTTGTGTCATAAATGATTGTGTGTTGTTCCACTTCAACAATCAGTCTCTCATCGTCCATGTTGAGACCCTTTGATCGATCTTTGATCACCTGGTGCCACCGGTCATGACGTAACGTTGATGTGAAGTTGTAAAAAGCTACATGAACTGCGTATTGTGTGTTTTTAATACTTTATTAATCCCATGAAAGGGAATATTCTTTTTACACTCTATTTTTATTTATTTATTATTTTACATGCATTTTAACCCAGATACACACACATGCAGTACAAGGCATACACATGCAATTTCTGGAGAGAGATAGTGGAGTGATGGGCAGCCCCCGTGAGAAGCGCCCAGCGAGCAGTAGGGGGGGATTTTTCATTGACTGCTCACCTGGTGCCACCGGTCATGACGTAACGCTGATGTGAAGTTGTGTTAAGCTACATGAACTGCATATTGTGTTTTATTTTGAAAGGGTGCGGAAATTTATTATGCTGACTCTGTGTCGGATTTCCTGTCTAGTGCGCAGTGCTCTGTTGAAATTTACGATTCCCTCCCCGCTCCGTCTTTCCATTCTTATCTTTTCAATGCCGACAGAAAAATGTTACGTTAAAGATAATGGAAACAACTTTGGTTCATACTGGGCAGGCTGTTTATCCTCATGTAGGGCTGCACGATATGGCCTATAACCAATATCTCGATATTTTTAAGCTATATCGCGATACACGATATATATCTCGATATTTTTATTTCTCCTGTAAATCACAATAAATGTTAAATTCAACCCTTCAGTATGATGATTCAATGAGACCCTTCTATTAGAGTTTTTGTTCATTTGCATGCAAAAAGTGGAAAATCACAATCAAATTAATCAAGTATGCGAGACCCGCGATAAACTGTGTATAAAGAAAACAACAACAAACAGCTGACTTTTCTTCTCCGACATGGAAGACATTATAAAAAGCATCTGTTGTGTCATAAATAATTGTGTTTTTTTCTTTTTTTATATACTTTATTAATCGATGATTGCTCTGCTACATGAACTGCGTAACGCTGATGTGAAGTTGTGTTAAGCTACATGAACTGGGTATTGTGTTTTATTTTGAAAGGGGGCGGAAATTTATTATGTTGACTCTGTGTCGGATTTCCTGTCTGGTGCGCAGTGCCCTTCCCCGCTCTGTCTTTCCATTCTTATCTTTTCAATGCCGACAGGAAAATGTTACGTTAAAGATTACGGAAACAACTTTGGTTCATACTGGGCAGGCTGTTTATCCTCGTGTATGCATTTAAGGTCTTCCAAGCAGACCTGCAGAGTCTCTCATCATCTCTTCACACCAGAGACTCCAAGAAAGCCCTTGAACTGCTGTTCAACTCATAAGAACAAAGGCATTCACATTATCAGCTACACCTGCCACACAACTGGCAACACAACAAACCCATACACTTAATACTGTGTGTGTTGGGCCCATACGGTGATATTATTAATTCAGCCCAAAACAATATTGTTGTGGTAAACTGCTTGGAAATTTTTTTCGAGGCGCTAAATTGAAAAATTAAATAGAAGATTGTGCTTGAATGCTGATACGGAGTTAAGTTTATTTTCCAATTCTGCGTTTTGTGACTGTGTTTTTTTGTCAGCACTGTTTACGATTCCTCCTACACCACAAAGTATTTTTGCTCACACATTGTAAGCAGAGCGATAATAGACAGAACACCCCAGACAATACAAAGCCAAGATATTCCAGGGGGTTTATGGATCTACATTTTAATTGTTGTGGGATCTGCGAGGCAAATAAAACTCTGCGTACAAAAGTGTATATATGAAAATGAGAGGGGAAATAATAATGATGCTTTAGGCACGATTCAGATAAATGGATTACTAAATGGACGGGAGCTGCCGCTTTCTCATCTTCTTTCCGCTCACAGGGGCTGTCGAGAGTCTTGTTCGCCGCTGCCGCCACCAAAATAACTCCCCGATGATTGTTGGTTTTCATTCTTCAGATCCTGACAAGGCGCTTTCATGAAGATCAAACAAGGGTTTGACCAAATCCTTTAACACAGTGTGACAGCTACTTGTTTATCTGCTCGTTTTACCGTCTTTCACTACGAGTACAATCCCAAGCATCGTGTGCTCATACCCACTCAGTCATTTGCCAGTCATTTAGACTGACATGAATACACAGCTGCTGAATTAACGGTGTCTCAAACGTTCAACGAATCCATTGATACACTGTGTGTGTTATTAACTGCACGCTAAAACATCGGGATTAACGGTGAACACCTTTCACCTGCTTCAGATCTTTTAAGTTTTAAGCTTCAATTAAACCGTGTGTGTGTGTGTGTGTGTGTTGTGCCTGGAAGAGATAAGGCGAGGTAAGCCGGTGTGGATATGGCGCTGTTAGACCGGAGAGAAAGCGTTCAAGTGAAAAAGGGCAGTTATGCACTTAACCTGCTCACTGATAACTGAAGTACCGCAGAGGCCGGGCGGTGTACCTGAGTCTGTGAGAGAAGCACTTTCACGCTGAAGACCGGGCACGAGGCCAGACACTCCTCAACAGTCTGGCCTCCCTGGTGTCACTGATTTGCAAAAATTTGACTGAGGATTGCAAGGTTTCAAAGCTGCACTAATGAATATTTTTTATATATATAACCTACAAAGAATTATCACACAACTTTAGCCTGGTGATACAGAGTCGATATAATAATTCCTGGTGATACAGAGTCGATATAATAGTTCCTGGTGATACGGAGCATTTTGGTTCAGTCACGCTGTCGCTTGTTTTCTGCTGCAGCACTGCAGGTGAATAGTTTTTAAGGTTTTAACTGGTACAAATCACCAGGAAACTTTCCCAATTGGTTACTTGCATTTAGACAATTATCCACTGTAGCTTAGTTTTCTGAAATGTTAGAGATTTAAATGTGCAAATAAAGCATTATCTAATGTGAACTTCTTTTTTTAGATAATTTTTCTGGCCTTTTATGCCTTCAATGATAGTACAGCTGAGGATAGACAGGAAGCAGAGAGAGGGGGAATGACATGGAGTAAATTAGCCGTCTGATGCAGGATTTAAACCGGGGCCAGCTGCAGCGAGGACTACAGCCTCTACACACGGGGCGGCCGCTTGACCCACTACGCTACTGACCGCCCCAGCTAATGTGAACTGTTTTTTTTTTTTTTAGATAATTTTTTTTGGCCTTTTATGCCTTTAATGACAGCACAGTTGAGGATAGACAGGAAGCAGGGGGCAGAGAGAGGGAGAATGACATGAAGTACATGGCCGTCCCATGCAGGATTCAAACCGGGGCCAGCTGCAGCGAGGACTATACCCTCTACACACGGGGCGGCCGCTTAACCCACTACGCTACCGACCACCCCATCTAATGTGAACTTCTAATGTGAAATCTACAGACACAAAAATATATAGTCAAATAAATGCCTAAATGTGTATTTTGGACATTGTCTAGTCTGAAAGAAGACGTGTTACGGAAGCAGAATCCAAACTCGAAAAGAAAATGGCATGTGCATGAAAAAAAACAATGTTTTTGCCTCTAATAAACCTGCTGCATGCTACATTCCCCGTGACAAATGAGCTGCAAAGTTAACAACATAGTTGAACACGCAGCAGCTAAAGAGTTATTAGAGATATTTCCCTCAGGAGTTGGTGAAGACAAGGTTTAAAGAAAGCGAATATTGAACAAAAACTTCAGTCTGCTTAGCAACTACATGTTTACCAACACATATCTACTATGTTACCTGTATGTAATACCATAATATGACAGCTTGTTGCACTGCCACCAAGTACAAAGCTACGTCACCCAAGTGTTTCCCTCCTTTCAAAGTCCTGCATACTACAAACCTGCTCAATTAATCATACATCCATCACATACCATCCTCTAACCAAGCTCCATTATTCATTAGGCGTGTAGCTGCTATGCGTAGAGCACTTGCCACTCCGCAGCTCAAACTGGATGTTAGTGCGTTATTAGCCCGTCTACTGTACAAGAGCAGCTCCTTAACAACCTGTCACAGAACTGGAGGTCTGATGGGCTGCGACAGACGCTGTCCTCCGTATGGCAGACGTCGGTGTGAGGGAGTAAGAACTGATGCTCTCTCCCTACAGTGACACCAGTTAGCCTGACAACCAGAGCACACACACACGAGCCGTAATTATGTAACAGTGCTAGAGCCTAAAAGGGAATACTACTAAATTTTAACATGGTAGGATACTATTCCTATGCTTTCAGACCGTTTAGTCTGTGTGAGTGCACATGTTAGAGTGCGTCCTGCCTTGTGATAGTATGCACGGCGCCACAGAGACAAAACTGCAAAAAAATTATGAGAAAGCTCGTAAATGATGAGCCGACCAGACAGTCGTTCTTTGAGGACAAGAATGTGTCGACCAGGACTGAAACCTAAAAATGTTACAAAAAGATACAATCAGTGTTGAGTCATCTTAATAGTTTCCTTCCTGATAAAAATGACACATTAGAAATTACTTTCAATGTTCCAGTGCAACCAAAGTTCAATTCCCGGCTGCGGCACTGAGCTAACAAATGTTTTCTGGGTGGGAAGTCGGTGGGGGATCATGTCCTTGCTGGTGCACTAGCAGCCCCTACTGGTTGGTCGAGCTGCTCGGGCTGCAGGGGTGTGATATCTGGTCGTAATGCGCCCGAGGGCAGGTGAAAAACAGCAGCTGGTGTATCAGAGGAGACACATGGCGGTCCACAATTACAAGGAGAATTAGTCCATTTGAATTGGGAGACAAAAAGACAGCGATATTGATTTTCCGGCCCCTCCTGCATTGTCTATTGCGTAGCTATTGTGTTCTTAAACAAATTAGCACATTTCAAATTCCAAACTTTGCCGTCAGTGCCAAGAATTTAATCTACCTGATAAAAGAAAAGGATGAAAGTCAACCGAGACCTTTCAGAAAACGGTCTGCCTACGACACACAATCTATCTTTAGCATGGCGTTGATATGCTGGCAGAGCCGATGAACGATGCCATCCGCGGGGTCTTTGCCCCCTTTACTTCCCGGTGCACGTCACAACACAACAGATGGAGGACTCAACACAGTAAAGCACGACTCCTATGGCATGACGGCACCATCGCCATGCTGGTGACACATTGGGTTTGTGAAGCCAATTCAAACACTGCAGTTTACTGATAAAACACAACAACAACAAAAAAAAAGGTTCACGTAATTAGAGAGAAAAATCAATGATGCCTCGTCTCCCACTGTCATGAACAGGAAAAAGAAAATAAGAGAAGGCATAACAGTGCATTTCTAACTGGGAAGCGGTTTCTTTTTTACCTCCTGTGGAGAGACACGAGCTTAAATAAGCAGATGGACGAACGTGCGAGCACACATGTGCATGCACTTACACACACAAGTACATGTGGAGCATTATTCATGCAGTGGGATGCCCCCTAAATGAATCCATGTGGGTAAATGTCACCAGCAAATGTCAATAGCTTTTTGAGGCCTGTCCTGAGGACATAGAGCACAGCATATGGGCCGCAGGACTCAGACGTACCTTCATTTCCTACTACTTCATCTATTCTTAATCTTTAAAGAGGACCTCATCTGCTCATGTGATGAATTAAACAACACGTGAGTTGAGGTGGGGTGAGGGGGGGGAGGTTTGAAAAGGAAAAAGGCAGAAAATAGGACATGATCACAGGATGATTGCAATAAAAGAACATAAGGAAAGAAGACGGTCACGAAACAAAATCGATATTATAGAAAGAAAACTGAAAACTGGAGACATGCACACAGTTTAGACCTGTGTTTTTTAGGAATTCTTTTCCAATAAGAGAAGAGATAAACGTTGATACTACGTGGCTAAAAGAGCCTTAGCCAGATATATGGTCTGTACCTCGATGTAGGAAGCGAGTCTGGGATAGACCCTGTAAGGTCCCAGCACGTACGACAGAGGGGTGGTGCAAGGGAAGCTGGTGGTCACGGCGTGGCTCACTTCGGGCAGAGAAAACACCTTGAAGCCAAACTTCTCGTACAGCTTCTGCAGTTCCTCGTCCGGCTTCTCTTCACCCTCGCACAGGACGCTGCCCACCACGTAACGACATTTCTCCGATGGCCTCTGAGTGGGAAGAGAAACACACATATAATTAAACATTTAAAACACCTGAATCCACCCTTTAAGTGAGTCACCTCACATCAGTCCTTGAACTTATTTGTACATGGTCCTCTGTTGGAGGAACAATGTTGGAAACATACTTATTAAAGTGAGAAAACTGCACGTGTGGAAGCAAAAATAGAAGTCGTTTGATTTAGACTTGTGGCGACGTTGAACCTTCACATCAGTCTGCCAAGTGTCAGTGGACAGATCGCTGCCAGCTCCCCCACAGCCAGGTCACATATGTGGCAGTTTAGATTGTATCTGCACTGAAAAGCATGCATAGACAATGCTCTGTGCAGAGATTCTAAAAAAATATATCGCAAATAATAACTCTATTTTGCATTTGACCCGAAAACAATTTGAGGATATCGATGAACAAGTGAAATTGCTCTTTTACCTTGACATATTTTGGAAAAAAATTTACAATATTATTACTTGAGTATTTGGCCAAAATACTTTGCAATATAATAAATAATTTGCATGTTTAGGATCAGTGATTGTCATGCCCGATGACACTCGAGCGGAGCAGATATAAGCCAGCCGACGTGGAGGTTGGGTCTCCTTCACTACCGTAATGTTTCCTAATGTGCCCACATGTCTGCATGCAGATGAGAGAGAGACAGCATCACGATCACTGTGAGTGAATTGTCAGTCAGAAGAGGATCTGACAGAGATCTCCCACTCACATCTGTTTGCAGACACTTTGCAGTCTGTCGAGCTTCACAGCTTCAGATCAGGGGAGCGGGAGCTGATGTTAAAGGCTTTTTTTTTGTGCTTGTTTTGGTCAATTAACTAAAAAAATAAAAAATAAAAACTCACATCAGTACACCGTTTTCTGGATGTTCAAGTACATGTTGGGTAGAATGAACTCAACATGTCAACATGTAACGTAAGCTTCAGTGTGACAGATTTCTCAATTCAGGCGCATGTTGATTTTTTATTCTGCACAGTCTGCCTGTAGACACGACTAACAATCTTAAAAGTAAAAAATAATTTGGAATAAATGGGATAAAACGTACAAAAGCCCTGGCATGGTCCTCGCTGCTGGTGTGTGCTCTGTGACAGTGGCGGTCTGTGAAGGGCTGGCACTGAGGGGGCACAGATGGGAGCCAGCGACACTCATCTTCGTGTCCCTGGCATCCTCGCATAATTATCACATCTAAACGCCACAACGTCTCTTCTTTTCCATCTCATTTCTCACATTTCGGAGATATTTATGACTGCATTGTGCTGCTACTATGCCGCGCCGTTCCCACTGTCCTACTTTGTTCATACAAAGAGTCTTTTGTGGTAAGTAGCAGTTGGGGCTGGTGTGACTCCCTGGCTGAGATAAATCTATTTGATCACCCCTAACTCTCATGGCCTCTTAATGTGGGGAATAATAATGACTGACAGCTCCTGTTCGGCATAAGCAGATAATCTTTACCGTCACCTGACAGAGACCCTTGCCACCGCGTTCAACGGTGAGTCAGAGAACACAGATAACCTGCTTTTGACAAGGAATTATTCATTCAAGGCGGCATGAGATATTTAGATCTGTTTACAATGAAGCAGTGAGTCACTGCAAACACAGACTGTCACAATGGGTGGATAAGAACTGTCAGAGTAAATTATTACAGCGTGGGACAATGAAGACATCTCAGCCAAGTTACATATCTTAACGTTAAATGTTCTAAATGACAATGAAAAAAGCATGATAGTGGAGTTAGGATGACATATTTTGACATCGGACTTTTCCTTTATTGGACAGACTGTCTGTAAAACTTCCGTCAGTCTCAGCTATACTTGCATACTAACACGCTAAAGTAAGATATGGATATTACTGAACTGCACACTGGACCCAAAGATGGCACCCATCAATGAGATGATTGCTTGTCTGATATGTATATGTACAGTCGTCCCTCGCTATATCGCGGTTCACTTTTCGCGGACTCGCTGTTTCGCGGATAATTTTGCATGCTTTTTTTACAGCGTACTGCAGTATGAACGCGCATTGTGTTCTGCGTCCTGATTAACCAAGGGAGTACTGTACAAAACACGTGTAAAAAGGTGTATAAAAGTGTGTGGTTATGGGTTTTACGGCCTTAAAACATGTATAATAATTGTAAAACTTACTTCGCGGATTTCGTTTATTGCGGGTTATTTTTAGAACGTATCCCCCGTGATAAACGAGGGACCACTGTATATAGAAAAAGTTTTCTGGGTTTACTTTCTACTAGAATGAAGCCTGGTCGCTCAAATACTTGAATGAGTGACTTATATAGATAAGAAAATAAAATAAAATCACCCCTCAGATGTCATGAACGGAGAATTTAGTTACACCAAAACCTTTTTTCGTACTAGGCTGTAAACATGTTTATTTTGGAGCGTATGGAGATTGACTCATTCTGCAGTTTTTTTTTTTGCATTTTCACGTTGGCTTCACTTCACAACTCAAGGGTGGCCGTTTTGGAAAATCACAACTTCATTGAACCCAATGGTATGCTTATGTTAAAGTCTGTGTTAAGTAAGAATCGAGTTTGTCAGACCAAAGAAGAAAGTGTTAACCACACAGCCAAATTTGAATGATATATATAAATATCGACACGTTTAAATTAGTTACAAATTGGGTAAAAATGAGCAGTTACTCAGCCAGGACTGTGGGGCTGTGTCTGCTGTGGAGCAGACAAGCAGCAAATTTGAAGTGACTGAAACCTGTTAGATGAGTTCTGAAAATACATGACTAACTTTAAACAACGAGATGATCATCTCTATCTCTCTGGTGGCCTCAGCGTGTCATCGAGCCACCCTTTAAGGACCGCCCACAAAAATCCTGAGACTGAAAACTGGTGAAAAACTGTTTTAACCTCTAACTCCATTTCAGTAATATATTGTTCAAAGTCTTTTCACTTTTTCAGCAACTATTTCCGAACATATTTTATGTATTTTGATAGAAATCTCAAAATTGCTTTGACACAGATTTTAAACAAAACTCTCTAAAACAAACTCACATTTATTTTGTCATCATTATATTAACACTGATTTATCACTAATAGAAGTGTTTTTTGTTTGTTTTTTAAATAACTAAATTGTATTTTCTACATTCTCATCTAAATGGATTTATGTGCAGGCTTGTTGTGCATGGCCCTTCTTTCCTACATGAACGCATCAAATATATGGGCTGTCGACAGGCCTGCGGTACAGAGCTACTCCTTGTCAGCACTGGTGGTCTATGATAAGACGCAACAATAACCAAACACAGAGGGGATAACAACTGTCCTCCCACAGTCTTGCTTCAGTATCTTACCATCTCGCTCTCACTGATAGACTAGAGTGTGTTAGCCAAACCAGTAGTTCACTAATGATATCATTCAGGGCTCCAGCTATCATTCACATCCCACACAGTGGCAAGAACAAACAGCAGCCCTGACTGTATCTCATCTCTGCTTCCCTCCAGATAACACATCCCAGAGACTACAGGCAATTAGGAAAGAGAGGAACACCACTCCATGCACTTGACTCGTTGTCTTCCCCTAGCAAAGTTGTTTTGTTTCTGTCTGAAATTCTAACGCCGCAAAAAAAAAAAGGTAGAAAATTCTCAGACATCACCGTCCACGCTGGAAGTCAGCTGCTGCTAGAGCTGTGTTTTTGAAAGACAGCGTGCGCTTCCATTTCTCACAGGTGGCTGAAGAAAGCCCGACTGTGGCTTTTGATTGAGAAGCAGAGAGTCAGATAATGGAAGACTATGAAGCTTTTACCTTTGGAAGCTGAACACAAGATGCAGAAAACCAATTCAGTTATCGGTGGCTTGCAAACTCCTTTGAAAGCACATCGAAGCAATCTGCA